>JAWDJD010000003.1:175339245-176539245 GCA_035047305.1 Bradypodion pumilum
CCTTGCTGCATTGTAAGTTATATATATATGAAAAAAGCTTCTTTTATTTTGCATCTGGCCTTTGAGACTTAAGAAAGGATTACTTTCAAGTGTCATATCTTAAACATGAAAGACTGCCTCAAAATGACATTGCTCTGACAAAAAATATGCAGGGCATGCTCTGGGATTAGGACAGTCAGATTCATGTTATTTGCCATTGAAAATGATTTGATATGTGCAAATCAGTGCAAATGAGTCTGGAGGTGGGTTTTTTTTCCTCCACTCCATAGTTTTTCGCTCTGCCGCTGGGGTTTCTGTATTTTTGGAATCAAATGCATTAGGTTCAAACCAGCCTCTGTGATTCCTTAAGCGAACGTGGTGGGGTTTGTTGCCAGCTCATCAGCAGTGAGAGAGGCAGGGCCACTGGGAAACTGGAGGAGGGCAGGATTCAAACAGCAGCCATTTTAAAAAATGCTTCTTTTTCTTTAGTGTCCTGATCAAACACTGGACTGCCAAAATGAAGCTACTTTCTTCATTTGGTCGTTGCTTTGATACGCAGTAGGCTGCAGCTATGAGGCCAAACACATCTTTATTGGAGGGTATGCAATCTGAACATGTGGTAATGGTGGAGGTACAGCTCCTTTTATACAGCAACAACACATTTGAATATGGATGCACGGTAGCCCATTGGCCACCGCCTGCGTGACGTCATTCTGAGTCACGCCCTTCTTCACCAGGTGTAGCCATGGTGGGAATGTTCCCGTGGCTGACAGTAATTGGGGAATTTGTACCATGTGAGCTGAACGCACGCAGCTGCCCTCTATGGGTAGCTAGCTCGCGTTCCATTGCAGCTGAGAAATATTGTGTTCATTACAAAGTTACATTCTTACATCGAAGTAGTTAAATTCATTCTTAAAGATATAGCATTTCCATGCACAACACCCCTCCCCCCTAGGATGGGACAAAGTCCCTTAACCATTGTGGCTTTCCGCATGTGCACTTGGGGTGTGCGGCAGCTTGGCCAAGCTCGGGGGAACTGGGGCTTCTGTGTTCCGCAGTCTCTCACGCTGCAACAGGAAAAGGGGACTCGTTAGCTGTCTGGCGGGAACACGGTTGTACTCTTGAATTCGGAGGGGAGAATGGGAGAGATAGCTGGGATGTGAATCCCTGTCTGTTTCCCATGGCGGCCGGCAACTTCCCAGCATGAACCTTGGGATTGAGGAGCAGAACCTTGCTGTCTCACCTCGCTTGTCCGCTTGAGCTGCGGCCGAACCCATGGCCTTTCTCGCTCCTTGAGGTGAGGGGGTGAACTCAAAAACAAAGGACCCAGGAGTACTACCAGGGGCTGAACAAAAACCCCTCTTCTAGCTCGGACAGGTGGGGGACCACTCCGCAACACCCCCCCCCCTGGTACTGGAAATCAAAGTCTAACTCATCCGCTAAATCATCGGTCTCGACCCCCTCTTGTGTGTCCAAAGGATATGGATTTGTACTCGAGGGGTACTCTGTGTCTTTCCCTTGAGATAAACGGGTGGGGGAGGACCCTAACATTGACTCTTCTTGTTGGCTCTCCTGCCCTTGGCTACTGGTGACCCGACGCCTGAGTTGGTCAGCGTGTCTTCTCCACAGTAGACCCGTACTGGTTTCTACTCTGTATGACACTGGCCCCATTTGCTCAATTACCACTCCTGGAACCCATGTTGATCTTGAGGTCACATAATTTCTACAATGCACCAGTTCCCCTACTGCAAAACTTTTGGTGCTCCCTATCATCCTCCACCCTGGTCGGATCCAACCGATCAAAGAGTGATATGGGTTTCCTACGCATGAGGAGCTCTGCAGGCGAGAGCCCGGACACCAGCAGAGTTGCCCTATAGCAGATTAGAAACTGGCACAGTTGGAGGTTCAAATCCCCGGGGGCCATTCGCCGCAGTGCGTCTTTTGTAGTTCGCACCTGACGTTCTACTTGGCCATTGGTGGCGGGGTGGAATGGGGCAGAGGTGATGTGCCGAATGGCATTTCTCTCGATGAATGCTTTGAATTCGGCAGACGTGAAGGTACTGGTGTTATCGGAGACCAGCACATCGGGTAAACCGAAGCAACTAAACACCCTGCGAAACTGCTTTATTGTTGCGGCTGATGAGGTGTTGGACTTTGGAATGACCTCCAACCACTTGGAGTACAAATCTACTATCAACAGTAAAAGGGAGCCCCGGAACGGGCCAGCGAAGTTGATGTGCACTCGGGACCAGGGACCACAGGCCGTGTCCCATGCTCTGTGGGGAAGCCGGGACTCTTCGGGTTGAGAGCTCTGGCAACTCTCGCAAGTGCCCACCATGTGCTCTATATCAGCATCTATTTGGGGCCACCAGAAATAGCTTCTGGCCAGAGCCTTAGAGCGTATGATCCCCAGGTGGCTGGTATGCAGTAGTTTGAGCACTTTCGGTTGTAGCTTTTTGGGAATGACCACCCTTTGGCCCCAGAGGAGGCAGCCCCTCTCTATGGAGAGTTCAACCCTCTGTTTGAAAAATGCTTTAAACTCCTCCACAGGGGGAGTTTAGGGCCAACCTTTCTTAACCCAGGAACTGACTAGGGACAGCAGTTTGTCTGCTGCCGTGGCTTTGGCGAGATCTGCAGGTACTATGGGGGGTGAGTTGAGAGACTCGATCAGCAGCACCTGGTGATCCTGTTCTACCTCACATTTGGGGTCTCCCAGCTGTGGGAGGGGGGACCGGGAAAGCGCATCCGCGTGGGAGATCTCCTTCCCCAGGCGGTGGGCCAGTGCATACTGGTAGGCATTGAGGAAGATGGTCCATCGTAGCATTCTGGGGGACAGAATCTGTGGTGTGGGCCATACAGGAAATCGTGGAACTTCTTTGTTCCCGCGATTGTGGCAAGGGCTTCCCTATCTGTTTGTGCGTAATTGCGCTCTGCCTTTGATAGTGACCTGGAGTAAAAGGCAACTGGGGCTTCCCACCCATTTTCCAACACGTGGCACAGCACATCCCCCACCCCCACTGGTGAGGCATCGCAGACCAGGACTACAGGTTTCCTCGGGTTGAAATGGGTCAGAACGGCTTCTGAGGACAGAAGCCGCTTGAGCTCTTTGAAAGCCTTTTCCTGGCTATCTCCCCACCACCAAACCATGTCTTTCTTCAGTAACTTGTGCAGTGGCTCCGCGATGGATGCTTTCCTTGGCAAGAAGGAATGGTAAAATTTAGGAGCCCTAGAAATGACTGCAGCTCCAGTTTTGCGGTGGGGCGAGGGGCATTTTGAACAGCTGCAACCTTTGACTCGGAGGGCTTAACACGATCGGGGGTTATTCTGAACCCAAGGAATTCAACCTCCCTTGCAAAAAACACACATTTGTCCCTCCTCAACCTAAGTCCCGCCTTCTCGAATACTGTGAGGACCTTGTCTAGCCTGTTTGCTAGTTCTGATTCGCTCCCCCCCAGTTATCAAAACATCGTCGAAGTAGGGGAGAACACCTGGGAGGCCCTTTAAAAGTTGCTCCATGAGGGACTGGAAAATCCCGGGGGCCGAATTTACACCGAACTGTAGGTGCGTTACCTTGAATGCACCTTTGTGCGTGATTATGGTTTGCGCAGCAGTGGCAGCTGGAGTTACAGTGAGCTGTTGGTACCCCTGTGCCAAATCTAGCTTAGCAAAACATTTACCCCTGTGTAAAGTGGCTAGTAAGTGGCTAACTACCGACACCGGGTATGCATTGGGCCGAATGGCCTTGTTAATCGTACACTAATAATCAGCACAAATCCTAACCTCCCCGCTAGATTTCATTGCTGTAACAATCAGAGTTTCCTACTCCGCAGAATCCACTGGAACCAAAATCCCCTGACTCACAAATTTGTCCAGTTTCATCTCAATCTTATCCTTGAGGGCGAAGGGAACTCTTCTTGGCTTGAGCTGGATGGGTCAGATTTCTGGGTCCAGGTCAAACAAAACTGGGGGCCCCCTGTACTTCCCGAGCCCCTTTTCAAAGACCACCAGGTGTGCATCGCATACATCTCGTGTTGGGTCAGTCTCGATGGCGTTTATGCCGGACAGTTCAATTCCCAGGGGGGCAAACCACTGAGTCCCCAGGAGGCAACAAGACCCTTGTTTAAGAACTACTAGGGGCAGTTTCTCCGTGAATCTTTTAAACTTCACTGTGAAGTTTCCCACCCCCAACACCGGGATCCCATAACCCTGTACATCACGCAAGTTCATTTTCAAGGGTCTTAGCTTGGGCCGCACATTTGGGGGAATGCGCAGAAACTCTTTCTGTGAGAGGATGGAGTAGGACGACCCCAAGTCTATATCCATCCTAACCAAGACCCCTTGTAACAGTACCTCAACAAAAAAAGCCGGTGCTCCAGGGACACACGGTTTACTGCCGGTGCATCGTCATCAGAGACCTTTCTGATTCCGGCCGCCTTCCGTCTAGGTTGTTCTGCTGGGCCCTTGTCCTCCATTTGCCGTCGCCTGCACACCTTGGTGATGTGGCCTCGCCGCCCGCAGTTGTGATACTCAGCCTTTCAGAAAGGGCATTTCTTCTGGTCTTGAGCCCCACAACCGTCGCACCGGCGGTCTCCTTTGTCACTGGCGCTGGTCTTCGCCACTTGCCTTTTGATCCTTTGCACGTCGTCATCCTCGCTGGAGCAGGACCCAGCTGCCGTGGATGATTCTGAAGATGATGGGGGGCTGGTAAGAGGTCGGGGCGCACGCCAGGAAGCTTGGACCGAGGATTTCACCCCTTCGACCACAGCCGGTCTAGCCTTGAAGATTTTGACTCTGCTCCTCACTGCGTCAGCCACCTGAGCCTCCTGCAGGACCTCGTGGAAGGTCAGGCGGTGGTCCCGGGTCATCAGTTTCCATTGGACCTCCTCATCCCACAGGCCGCACAGCATGCGGTCCCTCAGAGATATCTCCAGATCTTCCCACTAGCAGGGGGCGGCCGCTACCCTGAGGGCCACCGCATAGGCAGACACGGATTTGCTCGGCTGTTGGTCTCGCCTCTGGAATGCGGCCCAGGCCGGGAAGATCGAGACGGTTGGCTGGAAATGCTCCCGCAACATTGTCAGGAGGCGGTCAATTGGAACCACATAGACCTTCCTGGGTGCCAGCAGGTTTATCAGGAGGCGCAATGTGGCCGGCCCGATCTGGGCTAGGAAATGCGAACGCATCTTCCCTTCATCTTCGATACCTGCAGCGTCCATCGCGTGTCGGAACTGGCATTCGTACAGCTCCCATTGTTCGGGCTCACTGATGTCGAATGGGTATGACTTGACCTTGTGGGATGCCATTATCCCATCCTCGTCGCCAATTTGATGTTTGCAGATTGATATGCAGTAGGCTGCAGCTATGAGGCCAAACACATCTTTATTGGAGGGTATGCAATCTGAACATGTGGTAATGGCGGAGGTACACCTCCTTTTATACAGCAACAACACATTTGAATATGGATGCACAGTAGCCCATTGGCCACCGCCTGTGTGACATCATCCTGAGTCACGCATTTCTTCACCAGGTGTAGCCGTGGTGGGAATGTTCCCACAGCTGACAGTAATTGGGGAATTTGTACCATGTGAGCTGAACACTCGCAGCTGCCCTCTATGGGTAGCTAGCTCGCATTCCATTGCAGCTGAGAAAAATTGTGTTCATTACAAAGTTACATTCTTACATCAAAGTGGTTACATTCATTCTTAAAGATATAGCGTTTTCATACACAACAGTTGCCCAAACTTAAGTCCTCATCGGTGCATGTATCTTGCAGTGATCAGCAGAAAAGTGAATGAACCAGATTCTTTGTCTCTCCACAGTCACACCATGTGTTGTTGTCTGCCAGCAGCCCCGACTTGAGCATGTTGGTCTTGCATTTTGTTGTGTTCTGTAAAGCAGTGCCTTTAACAATGTACCTTTACCATGTGTTATCAATGTAACCTTTCTGTGTGCAACATTATAACCATCACCTTATCAATGTAAGCCTAATAAGGGGACGCGAGCTAGTGACCACCAGAGGGCAGTAGCGAGTGTCTAGCTCTAATGGATCATCAGCCACCTGGTTCAGCAGCGCGGGAAGATTCCCCGCGACTTCCTCACCTGGTCAAGAAGGGCGTGACCTCCACGACATCACGCAGGCAGCAACCAATAGTCTGTCGACGAGCCACATTCAAATGTATAGCCAGCTGTATATATTGAGCTACCCATCCGCCATTACCACATGTTCCTCCGGATCATCATGCAATAAACCTGTGTTAAGCCAACCCTTCGGCTGTTTCATTGTCTTTGGTCCCTTACACTAAATTGGCGACGAAGGTGGGATGGCAGCCCACGGGACCAAGACATGCGCCGGTTTCGAAATCAGGAAACCGGGCGACTGGGAGATCTTCGAGATGGACTTCCAGGCCGCACTGATCGAGTCCGAAGTCACGGAAGAGGCGAAGAAAAGAGCCATCTTCACCAGAATGCTCAGACAAGAAACAAAAAGGACCTTGGTGGACCTGATTGCACCGAGGAGGGTGAGCGAATTCAAGGCCAAGGAACTCATGCAGTTGCTGCGTGAGCACGTCCGGCCCGCCACGGCGATGTTTCCCGCTCGGAGTGCGTTTTGGAGGCGAGTCCAAGCGCCCGGGGAGACGGTCGCCGCGTTCGTGGCGGCCCTGCGGCTGGCGGCCGGCCCGTGCAAATGGGAGAACGTCGAAATCACCCTCCGAGACTGTGTGCTGTGCAGCCTGAACAACGCCGAAACCCAGCGCACATTAATGAACCAAGAGCCGCCTCCCACGCTGCAGGAGGTCGTCAGAGCGGCCCAGGCCGCAGAAGCTACGAAGGCCGGGGTCCAAGAACTCCAGGACTGGCGGCCAAAGTTGAGAAAAGCAGAGGCTCCGGTACAGGCGGCCCGGCGAACTTCGAGGTCGTCTACAGAGAGCAGCGACGACGAGGACGTACAGAAGGTCCGGAAGGAGAGCCGACGATGCGACGGCTGTGGCGCGGCCCACGACTGCGCGAAATGCCCCTTCCGGAAGGCCGAGTGCCACAACTGCGGCCGCCGCGGGCACATCGCCAAGGTGTGCAGGAAGAAGCGCGAGTCCCGGAGGAGCTCCCCAGACCGTTCCGCGGGACGAGACCGCCCAGCGAAGGCCAAAGACGGCGCCCAGGCCACGCGGAAGCAGGACGGCATGGGCCGCATCGCCGACGGCAGCGAGGACGACGCCCCAGTGTTCAGCGTGTCTATGGGACACCCCCGCTACTTTGTTGAGGTACTAGTCCAAGGGGTGCCCATTAGGATGGAAATTGACTCGGGGTCCTCATATTCAATCATTTCCCAGAGGGAGTTTTTTGGAATTGCCCCCCAAAAGCGGCCCAAGCTCAAAGCGTTGAGGGCCACACTACGGGACGTGCAAGGGAACAGTATTCCAGTGTTGGGGGTTGGAGAATTTCAGGTCAAATTCAAGGAGCACGCCGCGTCCCTTCCCCTGGTCGTGCTCAAGGGAGGAAATTGCAGCCTCCTCGGGACTCAATGGTTCCAGCCCCTGGGTTTGTTCATTGGGGGGGTGCATGCCGTGGGGATGCACGCTGTTGGGACTGACCCAATTCAGGAGGTGTGCGAGGCGCACCCCGAAGTCTTCAAAATGGGACTGGGGAAATTCAAGGGGCCCCCAGTGACTTTCGACCTGGACCCGGAGGTCCGCCCTGTTCGCCTAAAACCACGTCGGGGGCCGTTCGCACTCAAGGACAAGATAGAGGCGGAACTGGACAAACTGGTGGGTCAGCGGATTCTTGTGCCTGTAGATTCTGCGGAGTGGGAAACTCCAATTGTAACTGCTCTTAAGTCCAATGGGGAGGTCCGCATATGCGCCGACTACAAGTGCACCATCAACAAGGCGATCCGCCCGAATGCATATCCGGTGCCGGTAGTCAGCCATCTGCTGGCCAGGTTACACGGGGGGAAATGTTTCGCTAAGCTCGACTTAGCACAGGCCTACCAGCAGCTCACGGTGTCTCCTGCCGCAGCTGCTGCGCAGACCATAGTCACCCATAAGGGGGCGTTCCAGGTGACGCGCCTCCAATTCGGCGTGAACTCGGCGCCAGGAATTTTCCAGTCACTCGTGGAACGCCTCCTGAAGGGTCTGGAGGGGGTGTTGCCTTATTTTGATGACGTGTTAATAACAGGGGGGAGTCGGGCGGAATTGGCCAAGAGGTTGGGGAAGGTCCTGACTATATTCGAAAAGGCGGGGCTGAGGTTGCGAAAGGACAAATGCGTCTTCTTCGCAACCGAGGTTGAATTCCTAGCGTTTTGTGTGACTCCTGAGGGGATAAAACCATCCAAGTCTAAGGTGGCAGCCATCAAGAAGCCCCCCGCCCCACCTCCAAGCCCGAGTTGCAGTCGTTCCTAGGGCTGCTCAACTTTTACCACTCCTTCCTTCCCCGGAAGGCAGCGGTGGCTGAACCGCTACACAAGCTGCTAAAGAAAGAGCAGGCATGGAAGTGGGGCGATGACCAAGAGAGGGCATTTAGTGAGCTGAAAAGCCTCCTGGCGTCCGACGCCATACTGACCCACTTCAACCCCAAACGCCCAGTAGTTCTGATCTGTGATGTATCTCCAGTGGGGGTGGGGGCGGTGCTGTGCCACGTGCTGGAGAACGGAAGGGAGGCCCCGATAGCATTTTACTCCAGGTCCCTGTCCCAAACAGAGAGAAACTACGCACAGACGGACAGGGAGGCCTTAGCGATAATCTCGGGGACGAAAAAATTTCACGATTTTCTGTATGGCCGCCCCTTCACCATTGTGACGGACCACAAACCCCTGCTAGGCATTTTTACCGCGGATAAGCCCACCCCTCAAATCCTGTCCCCAAGGATGCTCAGGTGGGCCATTTTTCTCAACGCGTATCAGCACGCGTTGGTCTACCGGCCCGGGAAAGAGATCAGCCATGCGGACGCCCTATCTAGGTCTCCCCTTCCCCTAACGCCCAGCCAGGTGAGCATGGGGGAGCGGGACCATCAGGTTCTCATGATAGAGGTGCTGGATTCGCCCCCCGTTGTGCCCGCCGACATTGCCAAAGCGACAGAGAAAGACAAAACGTTAGCGACAGTAAGCTCCTGGCTGCAGAAAGGGTGGCCCGCATCCTCCCCAGCGGAGGAGTTCGCTCCATTCTTCAGAAAAAAGCTAGAACTGTCCCTAGAGAGGGGGTGTCTCTTGTGGGGGCAGCGGGTGGTGATTCCCACTTCCCTTCGGCCGCGGGTGCTCAAACTGCTTCACGTCAGCCACCCCGGCATCGTGCGATCCAAGGCGCTGGCCCGGAGTTACTTCTGGTGGCCCCAGCTAGACGCCGACATCGAGCACGTGGTCGGCACTTGCGAAAGTTGCCAATGCTCCAGACCGGAGGAGGCCCGCCTTCCCCACAGGGAATGGGACGCGGCTAAGGGGCCGTGGTCCCGGGTGCACGTAGATTTTGCGGGCCCATTCAGAGGCACCCTGTTCCTCCTTGTAGTGGACGCTTTCTCCAAATGGTTGGAGGTTATCCCAGTCACGAGCACCTCCTCGGCCCAGACCATTAGGCATTTGCGGAGGCTCTTTTCCACGTTCGGCATACCCGACACGTTAATTAGCGACAACGCTAGTTGTTTTACGTCCTCCGAGTTTAAGGCATTCATGGAGATTAACGCCGTTCGGCATATTACCTCCGCCCCGTTTCACCCGGCCACCAACGGCCAAGTAGAGCGCCTCATCCGCACTACGAAGGACGCGTTGCGGCGCATGGGCCCTGGGGATTTGAACCTACAAGTGTGTCAGTTTCTGCTAGGGTACAGGGTGACCCCGTTGGCGTCAGGATACTCCCCCGCAGAGCTCTTAATGTGCAGGAAGCTGACCACCATCCTTACTAGGCTAGACCCCACGAGGGTAGAGGACAAAGGAAGGAACATCGGGCTGGAGGTTACAAAGAGTTTCAGCATAGGCGCCCCTGTGCATTGCAGGAATTACGCCAGCTCAGGCCCAGCCTGGGTGCCGGGCGTAGTCGTGGAACAAACCGGCCCCGTGTCGTACCGCGTGGAAACCAGCACAGGGCTCCTATGGAGGCGGCACGCAGACCAGCTCCGACGCAGGGTCTCCGATGAGCAGGACACGGTTCACGCAGGAAATAAGTCAGCGTTACAGTTCTCCCCCACCCGTTTAGCCCAAGGGGGAGGAGAAGGGGACCATGGGCCCCCACCGAGGGGGGAGGGAAATATCCTCGTAGATACCCTGGGGGATCTTTCAGAGGAGGAGGAACCCGACCCCATACATATCTCGCGGAAAGTCCCCACAAATGCGGGTACCCCTACCAACTTAGATTTTGATTTTCAGAACCGGGGGGGTTTTTTGGAGTGGTCCCCCACCCGTCCAAGCGAGAAGAGGGGTTTTTCGTTAGCCCCGACGGCCCCCGGTCTGCCCACAATGGAGTTTTTCCCTTCCCCTAAGCCCGCCAGACAGCGGCAAGCCACTAACAAGTCTCCCTCTCCCGTTTCAGGACAAGGGACCAGGGAACAAAGAAGCAATAATGCCCCCGGGGGGGGGCAGCCCTCTTCACGGCCCAAACGCACATGCAACAAGCCATCTTGGCTGAGAGACTTCGTCTCATCCTAGGGGGGAGGGATGTTGTGTTCTGTAAAGCAGTGCCTTTAACAATGTACCTTTACCATGTGTTATCAATGTAACCTTTCTGTGTGCAACATTATAACCATCACCTGTATCAATGTAAGCCTAATAAGGGGACGCGAGCTAGTGACCACCAGAGGGCAGTAGCGAGCATCCAGCTCTAATGGATCATCAGCCATCTGGTTCAGCAGCGTGGGAAGATTCCCCGCGACTTCCTCTCCTGGTCAAGAAGGGCGTGACCTCCACAACGTCACGCAGGCAGCAACCAATAGTCTGTCGACGAGCCACATTCAAATGTATAGCCAGCTGTATATATTGAGCTACCCATCCGCCATTACCACATGTTTCTCCGGATCATCATGCAATAAACCTGTGTTAAGCCAACCCTTCGGCTGTTTCATTGTCTTTGGTCCCTTACACTAAACATTTATAAGGCCGCCTTGGGTCATCTGGGGGTGAGAAAGGCGGGGTATAAATGCCGTAAATAAATAAATAAATTTAGGGACTACAACCTGCAGGTTATTCAAGGTCCTCCATGTGATGTAGGGGATGTTGAGCGCCTCAGCTATATCCTCCCTTAATGTTGTTCCCTGCCCAGTGAGCTCCTTCCGCCATCTTCTAATTTAGTTTTGCTCTTGTGTATCCTCAAGAATGTTTGTTCTTGCCATAAAGCTCTTCCTGGATCTGAGCCAGCAGACTTGAGGCTCCTATCTGTCCAGAGGGTGTCGAGGGTCGTTCTCTTGCTTAGTTCTCTCGGCATCCGCTGCTACTTCTCCCCTGATCTTAGGTGGAATGATATCAAGAAGAGGGTATATTCTCTCAAATGGTGTAGGTTTGAGGCAAAATTAAGCTTCTACAGTACTGTATAACTTCTAACCTCTTTACTTCTAACCTCTTTAGAGCACAATGGAAGGACAGCAAATAGGAATTAAAATTGGCAGCAACAAATCTCCCTCTTTCATTGCTTCTTGTCCTGATAACTAGCACTTTGTAAAGAAATTATTCTTGGACTTCTTCAGGTAAAAGAGAGAAAAAAATTTCAGCAGTAGTTATCATAAATTCAAAGGCTAGGAAGAAAAGTCATAGATGGATTTCTCAGTTTTATGATTTGACAGGGATCCATTTTGAATGGAGAATTCTTGTCTGCTTCCATCCCTTCAGGCATTCAGAGGAGAACTCTCAAAACATTCTCCAAACAGAGAAAGAAAAAAACAAAATAAATTTTGTGTCAGAAATTACTCTGGGTTGAAAGGATTTTTGCTGGAGAAACTCTGCTCAGGGGACGCATGAATGAGGCTCCTTTCATGTCCCCAAGATCCATCATGCAGCACTCGGGTATCGAACCCTGACCTTCCAGTCTCCAAGTGCAGCTTCTTAACCATTAAGCCACCACCATCGCCGCCGGCTGCTACTTGTATCCGAGCGTAAATTTCCCCTGGAAGTCATTTTCTTAGTTGATGGATGTGCCTCTGGTGACTCAATAAACCGATCCTGGCAGGAAGCGTTAGGCCATACACATTACACTGAATAGATGGTGGAAGGCGTAGTTGAGTTTGACGAAGCTTTCGTGATTGTCGCTTAGCCTCTGCAGCGTTCTTCTTTGAAGTGATCAGTAGCAGCAGGGATGGTTTGGTGCCGAAGTGGGTGATCTACGGCCGCTGCTTCCCAGGTTTGTGGGTTTATACTTGACACCTTCATGGTTTGTTTCAGCTGGTCCTCCACAGTGCTGCAAGAAAATAATAATAATAATAATAATAATAATAATAATAATAATAATAATAATAATAATAATAATAATAATAATAATAATAATAATAATAATAATAATAATAATAATAATAATAATAATAAAGATAGGCTAGGGATGAGTGGGGGGAAAGGAGCTTTGCTACTGGCTAGTGAGCAGTGCCGGATTAACCATATAGCAAGAGTAGCAAATGCAATGGGCCCTGCACCACACCGTCAACCCACCTACTCACCCTTCCCTGCCTCCAGGATGGGCTCTGGGTGGTGCTAAGCCTGGCTCCTCGGGGTGGGTAGGTTTCATTCTGAGGGGATGGAGAGTTTCCTTTCCTTATTTTTATCTCCATGTATTTATTGTAAAATGGCTTAGAAAATGGCGGAGAAGCCAACGAGGTAGGAAGGAAGGCTCTTTTAGTGTACCTGAGTGAGCGCGGGCCAAGACAAGGGGAAGAGTATTTTAGAAATGTAAAGTGTTACTTATTTGTTTTTACTAGTGGTGTTTTATTTTATAGGTATCCTAAATCTAAGGGCCCCTTGTCATGATTTGCTACAGGCCCCGCACTGGCTTAATGCAGCACTGCTAGTGAGGGAACAAGCAAATAAGCATGTTAGTTTTTAGAAAGCCTCCTTTCTTCCACATGATTATGTGATAAATTGCATGCTGGATTGCTGCATTTCTAACAACTAAAGCCCACCCATGGTTATACCATGTAGGTCTGTAGGGCCTATATGGCCAATGGGTAAGGTGGACTCCATGGAGTACCCATGCTATTTTGGAAATAGTTACTATCTGCTACTATATTTGTGTTAGAACTGCATAGTAGGTCATTGTTAGACCTAAGTAAACAACTGTGGTTGCTTGCAATCCTCAAACGACTTACTTTCAGACTCACTGTAATTAATCTGGCCACTCAACAATATATTAGAAGAATTCTGTCAGGGTTTATTGTTTTTCTTGTATTAAATCAAGAGCTATCAATTTTTAATCATCGTACCCTGATGGAAGAAAACAGGTTTAAACATTCACAAGCTGAAAGCAATGTAACATTTCTTCCCAGATTCTGTGGGTAACCACAGACATATTCTCCACATTCTTGATGATAATGCATAGAAATGAAATTGTTTCAAAACCAAAAGTAACATAAATCCATGCCAAATATATCCATGTGTTGGTCCAAGAGAATATCTAAAGATTTCATCTAGATATAGAACAAATTGGCTCTCAAAAAACTACATTTATATGAGCCAAGATTAACTGGGGCAACATTGCAAGAAGACATTTGTGGATTTTTGTTATAAACCAGGGGACGTATGTAGTGATATCTGTGAACAGTATATGTTTCCATAAACTTGTTTCAGGAACTTGAACTTGGTAAAATTGGCAATGACAACATTGTGTAATACACTGTTTAATCTCCTGCTTGCAATCAAACAGAAGTTACAGACTCCAAATTTAATAACATGTGATATTTAAACCAAAGCCAATGTCACTTACATAGTTTACATTGTATTCATTTCCTTGAAATGATGCAGCTTGCAATTGAAAAGTAAACATCAGCATTTTATGCAGCACTATCCTATGCTCTTTACTCGGAGGTATGCCTAGACTGTCTGTGTATCAAAACACTGTCTGTGTGCGGTTAAACATTTAAAAAACCCTACATTTGTCCCAAAGTTAGCACTGGTGAGAGGGAATTAAAGATCAAAGTTCTCATGACACATGTATGGAAATTAGTTTATATTTAAATCAGACATAAGGTGCAAGGGTTAGCTTGTATTATTCTTTCCCCAGGCAGACTATTTTGAACAACCCACTGGGGTTGTTTATTTTGCACCAATTCATGTGCACTCAGTTTTTGCCCACCCCTCAAACAACTGGGCTATTTCTGCCGATCCACTGATATAACATATTTGTGTGTTTGTTTGTGTGTGTGTGTGTGTGTGTATTCTACTCTAGTAGATTTGTGCGGATGTGCTACCATAGATCAGCTGTAGCCCTTTTCTGCTACCCCACAGATCAAACTGCACAACGAAAAAGGGGTCCTGCTGATGTACAGCAACGTGTCTCTGTAGATCTGCTGGACCCATTGGGTGCTCTACAGATTACTATATATACATTGGCGGATCAAGCTGGATGCCTTCTCAGCTGATCTGTAGTAATCTGTAGAGCACCTAATGGCTCCAGCAGATCTATGGAGACATGCTGCTGTACATCAGCAGAACCCCTTTCCCGTTGCTCAGTTTGATCTGTGGTGCAGCAGAGAAGGGCTACAGCTGATCTATGGTAGCACATCCCCACAGATCTACTGGAGTTTGTATTTGGAGCCAAGCAGACTGCTGTAGAACAGCTGAAAAGGGTCCAGCTGATTGGCCATGAATCAGTTAGACCCCTTCTCAACAGAACCATGGTGCTAATTTCCCATTAATATTTATTCAAAGTGATGATACACCACTTCTAACAAATATTAAAAATATTAAGTTATTGATACATGAGTTGTGTAAACCCATGTGTCTATCTACAATACACAACTAGACACATGATTTGAAATTGAGTTTACATTGGATTTTTTTTAAAAAAATCACTAATGTAAATCTCAATATTTTTTCTGCCTTAGAAAGGAAAACCCTCTGTTGGAAGTCATTGGTTTTACAGGTAGAGAAACAAAAATCCTTTCAACCCAGAATAATTTCTGACATGAAATTATTATCATTACCGCAGTCATAGTCATGTTGAGTTAGATGTTACATTCTACTGAGTTTAGCAGGGTTTCCTCCTAGGTAAGTGTGGATAGACTACTCAGACCCACTCTGCTTGTTTCCTTTTAAATTCCTTGAAGATTTGCTGGAGGAGGAATGCTTCAATTGGCACTGGATTGCTTCTGGTAAATTTTTGGTGGCAGTTGAGCCTTCAAGCATGCAGGATTAGTTGCACAGTTCTTTGGAGCTCTGCCTATAACTGTTATTGCAAAGAAAGAAGCAAAACAATCACAATTTGTACTCAATCCTTCTTGCCTGGCAGGACAACAGGCAGCTGGATGAAATTCTTCAGACAATCTTGGCTTAGCTGAGGAACTGAAAGAGTGAGTGGGGCAAAAATATAAGTGTTATGGCTGTTCTTTGGAGGGATATCATTGCCTTTTAGCAATGGTTATGCATTTAATAAACATATTTTGATTACCGCATCCCCCTTCTTCACACCAGCAGTTCTTTCTGCATGAAGGTAGTTATATAAATATAAAAGTAAAATCCAAAATTGCTTAGATTTTACAAGCAGAATCCTGGGAAAGTGCTACTTAGGGGAAAGATAGCTGGAGGGGAAATGTCCGTCCATCTGTCCATCCATCCTTTCTGTTGTATCTTTCTCTTTCTCTAATGCATTTAAGTTGACATGAACATATTTTACAAGAAGCCTATGGTGTAACAGTTAAGCTTTGAAACTGGGTTTTGCCCAAGACAGTTCGGTGCACATTACGAGTAGAGGAGACATTTGTGAATAATCAAAACACAAGCAGAACATGAGTGCAATAATATTAGAGCTTACTCTGTAAAGGTAACTTAGTACTTACTGATACTGTACTGTATATGCTTTAAATTAAGTATGTTAAAATCACCCTTTCCTCTTTCTTTTATGAGAGGCTCAGCACTTTGCTCACTTATTGCATTCATTATTACACTTAAATATACATTAAATTCAAAAATTGCCCCGGTTGGTGTCCAATCTGCAAAAATGATCTGCCAAATCTCCCACTATACCAAAAGGAATGATGTTACCAGCTGTTAACAGTTACTTTTTGTGTATAACATTTGCCAAAAATAGCATGTTACTTCCAAGTTCTAAATAACACTTTCCTACTTGTGTTCTTTAGCTCTTTCTAATCCATTATATTTTTATGCTTTCCTTCTTCCAATGAGCTCAGAATAGCATAGAATACTGCCTCTTCCCCATTCTGCCCATCACTCTATGTTTGCTACCTGGCAATTGCCTGCTTTGTCCATTGTGGATCCGCGTGCCCAGTTGGCACGCATGGCCTCTGGCAGAGGTTAAACCTAGCGAGCACGCTCCTGGCCCCTGGCCCTTGCCAGCAGGGAGAAATTAAGGGGGGTGGATAAATGATAGGGTTTGATTCACCCAATTACCTGACTTGACCAACGAACCTGCTGAAAGAGCAAATACGTTACCTATTAGAGTAATCCCTCATCTCCGAATCTCAGTCTCATCCCAGAAGCAAACAGGAGCCGTGATTGCCTTAGTCTAAGCCCAAAACAATGGTGTTGTCTCAGCCAGTGTTTGTCCACACTAATTAACTTCCCCCCGAGAGATTCCCAATTAACCTGAGTAAATAGGTGATGTGATTGACTGTTGGGTGACGGTTTTTTCTACCTTGCCTTCTGATCTATAAATGGTTATGCCTTCTCCTCAATAAACCACTGATCATATCCTCCTCCATACTGCCTCGTATCGTTCTTTGATCAGTCTCCTCCGGGACCTACGGCCCGCAGCAGCCCCGATTCCTACAGTCCATCTTCTTGATCTGCTGGTCTTTCAGCTTAAAAATATATCTCTTAAACTGAATGTGAGTCTCCATTTGGCTTAACCTATTCACTTTAGTGTCTCATCAGTTCCTTTCCCAAAAACCCTTCATCTCTAGGCTAAAGGGCTGGGGAGAGGAATCCTACTGTCACCTCCATCAGTGATCAAAGAATGCCTCCCTTCAATGTTGTTCCTTTTCCCCATCAGAAAGGAGCCATAGTGCATCTAGCCAGTCATTCTCAGCCAGCATCTACAGGAAGGAAGGGCCACAGTGGCTCAGTGGCTAAGTAGCTCGCTTTGTTACTAGAAAGGTTGGCAAGTCGGCAGTTCGAGACCCGGGTACTGCATGACGGATTGAGTGCCTGTCCTTGTCCCAGCTCTTGGGGACATGAAAGAAGCCTCATTTCCATGTTCCCTTAGCGGAGTTTCTCTTGCAAAAAAATCCTTTCAAGCCAGAATAATTTTCGATATAAAGTTATTGTTATCTACAGGCAGTGGCTCAAAGTTACTTGCTCCTCTTCTGTTGTGTATGGAATAGTATGGAATGTAACTGCTACATTATGCCTTTAGGTTAAATGTAACCGGTTCTACAGGAAATGTATACTTCAGCCATTTGTAAAGGACACATTGTATCCAGCTGCTATTGGAATGCGAGCTTGCTACCAGAGATGGGAGCAGCAAGCATTCAACTCACATGGTACAAAATTCTCCAATCATGCACAGCCGCGGGAAACCTTCCTGCCACAGACACACCTGGACAAGAAGGGCGGGACTCCGGATGACGTCACGCCGACAGTAGCCAGTAGGCTACCGTGCACCCAGATTCAAATGTATAGTGACTGTATAAAAGGAGTTGTATTGCCACCATTACCTCATGTTCGAACTGTACATCATGCAATAAAGTTGTGTTAGCCAACATACGGCTGCTTCTATCGTCTTGCTTCCCTGAACACCAAATCTTCCCACTTGCCCATGTTTTAAGCCAGTATTGTGTTTAAAGCATATTCTAGGGAACCCCTTAGGCCCATGGTGGCAAACCTATGGCACACGTGCCAGATGTGGCACTCAGAGCCCTCTTTATTATTAAATTTTGCAAAAAGAAATAAACAGCAAATATTTATACAAAAAAGTACAATACAAAATAACATTACAATACAAAATTACTTTCCACCAATCAAGAAATAAAAATAAAAATATAGAAATACAATAAGAAAAAAATAATAAATCCATAATAAAAAGATAGCACATAATCATTTATATCTCATTTCGAACAGTTATTTAAACCTTTATTATTTAAATGTGGAATATATACTATCTTAAAACTAAAACCAGATATAATATATAACCCCCTTGCTATATACAATACCTTGGTTATTATGGAGCTATTTAGCATCTCATGTTATAACCAAAAACTAATTTGATTTGGTGCTGGACTGCCACCTTTTCCTTCTATCAACATGTAGTCTAAAAAGGGTTTCCAAATAGTTCCAAATTTATTTTTATCAATCATACTTCTTTTGATTTTCATTTCCCATGTTAACTTCTCATTTAATGCAATTTGCCACATTTCTCTGTACCACTCCTCTATTTCCACTGTGGAATCATTCTTCCAATTTCTAGCAATACATTGTCTCGCCATTGTCAATACTATTGTTAACAATTCTTTTTTATTTTCTTCAATATTAATCTAATCAAATTCCATCAGTAGGGTGGTACCGGACTCCAGCTTAAGGCTCATACCCATAATTGCCGATAGTTCTCTTTCAATTTTTATCCAAAAATCTTTAACCACCCCACAACTCCACCACATGTGTTCATAAGTCCCCATTTCAGTTTTACATCTCCAACATGATTTTGTTTTAGTATTATCCATTTGATTTAGCCTAACTGGGGTCAGGTACCACCTCCACAACATTTTATAATTGTGTTCTTTAACTCTCACCGACATAGATCTCATAACCCTTCTCTTCCATTTGTTCCTCCAATTTACTTCCGAAATTTTTATATTCAAATCTTTTCCTCATATTTCCCTTAAAATCTCCTGTGGTCCGTCATAATGATTTAAGATCTTGTATAGCTTACTAACCAGGCCCTTAATTCCTACCTCTCCCTTTCTTATTCTAAATACTAATTTTTCAAACTCTGTCCTATCTCTCATTAAACTGGGTTCCGTAGCATATTTTTTATTCCATTTGTTTAGTAACATAACCTGAAACCAATTCAAACTCATTTGTCCATATAACTCCAATCTTTTTTCTTTATTATTGCATATCTGAATCCATTCCCTCAACAGGAGCACATCATTTCTGGAAAACACATCTTTCACCTTCCTGTCTATATTCACAGGGAAATTCCTCAAGTCTTCTATTTCCTAATAGGGGATACATCCGGTGCCAAATATTTTTTCATCTTCTTCCATACATCCAAAGTTGTTTTTATCATTCTATTTTTAGGCTTAAACTTTGTTACTTCCTTATCTAAAAAGCTGCTTTACCAACCTGCTTCATCTCTTTCATTTCCATTTCCTCCTATATTACCTTCTCCTTTATTAAAATTGTCAGCACATTTTTTAATTGAAAAGCTTTATAGTAGACTCCAATATTTGGTATTCCCAGTCCACCTTCCTTCTGTGATATATACCACAATTTTTTAAATATTCTCGGTCTCTTACCACCATTACAATAATCTTTTATCACTTTTTCTTTAAATTGTATTGATAAAGCATCCAATTAAAAGTTTAATCTCGGTAACAATTTCATTTTACACAGTGCAATTCTACCAAACCAAGATAGGTTCAGTCTCTTATATTGTTGAATTTTTCCTTCATTTCTCTTTTCTGTTTATCATAATTTAATTTATCAAATCCTCTAACTTATTGGATATAACTATCCCCAGATATTTCAAATTATCCTTAACTTGAATATGATACTTTGTCTTAATCTCTTCTTGCTCTTCTTTATTAATACTACTAAATATCGTTTCTGATTTTTCCCAATTTATTTTCAGTCCTATCATTTCCTCAAACTCTTTAAGATACCATTGTATTTTCTCCAAGGCTCTTTTTGGGTTCTTCATAATTATTAAACTATCATCTGCGTATAAGCTAATTTTATTCCCTTCAACATTTTTGTCCTCTCTTATCATATTCGCCAGTAATTCCATCACCATTATAAACAAAATTGGTGATAATGGGCAACCTTGTCGTGTTCCAGCCTTTAGCTCTATTCCCTCCGTAAAAACTTCAGTTACTCTCGCTTTAGCGGAACCATATTGATATAATTGATCTATAATTCCTTTAAATTTGATACCAAATCCATAATTTTTGATTATCTTTTTAATCGTAACCCACTGAAGCGAGTCAAAGGTTTTATAGATATCAAGTGATAATAAACCTACCTTCTGATTGCTTTGAACTGCCGTATCCATCAAATCTAAAACTCTCCTGGTTAAGTCTACCATCTGTTGCCCTTTTAAAAAACCTACTTGATCACTATTTATATATTCCTTCATAAAACTATTCAAGCTGTTTGCAATTATCGCAGTAAATATCTTAGCATCCTGATTTATTAATGAGATTGGCCTATATGATTCTACTTTTTCTAAATCCTTCTCTGGTTTAGGAATCAATACGATTATAGTTTGATACCATGAAGTCGGTACCTTTTCTCCTTCCAAAATGAGATTAAACAATTTCCTAAGTCTAGGAACCAAAAAGTCATAAAACTCTTTATAAAACTCTTCTGATAACCCATCCTCACCAGGGGATTTCCCTCTCTTCAACTTTGATATAATTTTCTTATTTTCCTGCTCTGTAATCATTTCCTCCATTCTATTTCTATGTTCTTCTGTTAGTTTAATCTTAAAACTTTTCTCTAAATACATCTTTAACTTTTCCATATTAACTTCCTTTTTTAAATATAGTTCTTGATAGAAATCCTTCACAATTTAAAGTTTATCCTTGGTCTTATTGTGTCTAATGCCCTGTTCATCAATAAGAGTAACCAGTTCTCTTCTGATCTTCTTTTCTTTTGCTGCTCTTGCCAGTAATTTAGAGTTTCAAAGTATTCTCTCTTCAAGTATAGCAAGTCCCGTTTCACCTTTTCTATATCTTTTCCAATCAATTCAGCCTTTAAACATTGCAACCTATCATAGATCTTTACATTTTTAGTCTTAGCATGTTCTTCTTGAAGCTGTCCAATTTCTTTTTCCAACTCTAATTGTTTATCTCTCCACTGTTTAACCTTGATACTATTTAATTTAATACATTCTCCTCTGAATACCGACTTCATGGTATCCCATACCACATTGTAACTTACTTCACCTGTATTGTTCCATTGCCAGATCTCATTCCAGTTTTTTATTATTTGTTCTTTAAATTTAGGATCTTTAAATAAATTTATATCAAATCTCCAATTACCACCTCTTTGTTTTACACCACGCAAACTTAATTCTAACAAAAGCTTTGCATGATCTGATTCTTTAAAAATACCAACCTCCATATCTTCTAAGTTTTTTATCATGTTATCCGTTACAAAAATATAGTCCAATCTCGAATATGAATTGTATACTTGCGAAAAATAAGTATAAACTCTTTCTGACCCTTCAAATTCCCTCCATGTATCCCTCAATCTCAATGATATAATCTATTTATCAATCAATTGTAATTTAACCCCAGATCTATATTTAGTCATATTTTTACAATCTATCTTCGATCTTACTAAGTTAAAGTCACCTGCTACAATCATATTAATTGATCTTTCTCTTTCAATTATCTGATACATTTTCCCCAGAAATTTATCTTGATGTTCATTTGGGGCATAAATATTAACCACTGTTATTTCTTCATCATCTACTATTCCTTTTACAATCAAATATCTACCTTCAGGGTCAGAAACACTTTTCGTCATTGTGAAACCCAATTTATTTGAAATCAAAATTGCTACACCTCTTGCCTTAGATGTACCAAAGGATTTTTCATATATTTGTGTCCATCCCAAGAATAATTTATTTGTGTTTTCTGATTTTTGGTGCATCAGAGCCCTCTTTGTGGGCACGCGTGCAGTCACCCCAACACAGAGTTTGCCCAGCAGTCCAATGGGAATGCTTCCTCCCCCCAGCACAGAGTTCACCCCACCCCTCTGCTCAGCAGCCCAATGGAAGCACTTCCTCCCTCCCCCAGTACAGAGTTTACCCCTCCCCTTTGCCCAGCAGCCCTTCTTCCCATGTTGCTGGGTTGGCACTTTGCGATAAATAAGTGGGTTTGTGGTTGCAGTTTGGGCACTCGGTCTTTAAAAGGTTCTCCATCACTGCCTTAGGCTTTGTTGAAGTTACCAAACTCAAGCATTCTTCAAGAAAAGCACAGCATGCTATCTTCTCTGAAAGTCAACTTTCACAACACAGCACCTACAGATGAAGTAAGAGCACTGGATGTACTCTCAGTGTTCAAATATACTGACAGTGGCTGTAGTATCAGACAAGATTAGCTTACAAAATACACAGGGCACAAGCTGCATAGTAGAATCTTGCTTCCAATTACAAGCAACTCTGCCCATCCCCAACAGTCTGCTACCTCTTCTGCCTTCCTCAGGTCATCACAAAGACCCACAAAGCTCGTGCTGCTCCTTACATAAAATAATCCCTTTTATTTTCATGCTTACAACAGTTTATTCATGTTAGTAAATACAAGGCAAGGGTTGTGTTAGGCAGTTGCTGGAGTGAAAAAATTTACTTTTTTGAACTATTTTTGCTTGAAAGCCAGTCGTATCCAACTCTAGCCAAAGTGCCAGTACTGTCTGCGTCTGTAGATGTTTCCGTGGACATGTGGCAGGCAGGACTAGACACCGGAATTCATGGAATGCTGTTTATCTTCCCACCAAAGCAGTACCTATTTATCTACTTGCAATTTCTTGCTTTCGAACTGCTTGGTTGGCAGAAGCTGGGACGGACAATGGGAGGTCAATCCTTCATGCAGTACTCGGGTTTTGAACTTCTGACCTTCCGATCTATCAGTCATCAAGTTCAGCAGCTAAGCCACTGCAGTGACAATTACACATAGGTATATTTTTAGGTATTTGGAAGCCTTTTTTAAACCAATGTATTGATCTTCTTTTTCCCTTTTATGTTTCCTCCTTTCTTCCTCTCCCCTCCCCCTTCTTTGTTTTTATTTATTTATTTTGGAAGACATTAATGGAGGTTTTTTTGTTGTTAAATTTTAATTCCTACAATTTAGCTGTTGTAGGAATAAACAAAAATGTGTGGCATATAGCAGTTTAGCAGGGGCTGAGACAGAGACAGTAGCTCACTCTGTCGTGCAGTACTCAGGTCTCAAACTGCTTACCTGCTGACCTTCCAGTTGTCAGGTTCAGTGTCTTAACCATTAAGCCACCACTGTCCCTGTTTTTTGGACTATAGCTCCCACTATATTCCCCTCATCCTCCTTGCTAGCAAAGCCATTTCACCTCCAATTAGGCTGGATCATTTTTCAATCAAATTCATGAAAACTTATGGACACACCACACTACGGCAACACTACTGGCAACTGAATTGTTTAGAAAGTGATTTTAACTGCACACATTCCGCCATGGGAACAGCAGATCTGCATAGATAGTATTTTTAAAAGGGCACTTTGAACTGTCACCTTCTTCCTAGTGAGGAAGCCTGGCTGAGTTTCTCTTGCATTCCTAGCATTTTTTTTGCATGTGATCTCCCTCCTCCTAACACCTTTTTAGGCCAGGCTATGTAGTTAGTAGGATTTCCCGTAAATCCTGTTTTCCCTTCAGATGGATTCATGTTTCGGAATCACTTGTGCAACTGTTTATCAGCAGCTCACATCTGATTATAATACATGAGACAGATCTTAAATGCCTGGAAAGATCACCTCTGGAAACAATTACCGTTGAAATAATCTGGAATGTTATGCAATGCTATTTCCCCCACTAATGAATCTCTTGGACAAAAATAAAAATAAATGGAATGTAATTTGAAGCTGTTTCCCCCATTCCAAAAACTGAATAACAGATAGACATTTGGGCACTATATCCATTATTCTGTAATTACCAAATAAAATATTTACACAGAATATTTGGCATTTAACAGTGCAATCCACAATTCTCCCAGCCAAAAGATTTTGGAAATTACTTAGGACTACCCTTGCCTGGACCCAACTTTGTGCCAATACTGTGGCTACATCCCTGAGTCGGAGGCATTTTGAATCTGGCATAATGTGATTCCTCTACTGTCCAGTTGCATTCTTTCTTAGTCCATTCTTTGGAGATTCTACCAACCTATTTTAGTCAGCAGAGCAGTTCTACAGAGTACCTTGTGAGCAGATACCTGAGATTAAGAGGAAGAAGGGGGCTGTGGTGGGTCAGTGGTTAAGAAGCTCACCTTGTTAGCTGGAAGGCTGGCAAGTCAGCAGTTTGAGACCCAGGTACTGCATGACAACAGGAGGTTGTCTGTCCCAGCTCCTGCCAACCTAGCAGATCAAAAGCAAGAAATTGCAAGTAGATAAATAGGGACCACTTCAGTGGGAAAAGATCTTGGGGACATGAAAGGAGCCTCATTTGGGCATCCCCTGAGTGGAGTTTCTCCAGCAAAAATCCTTTCAACCCAGATTAATTTCTGACATGAAATTATTATTATTATAGCAGGAAGATGATTTCTACAGGCAGGAGATTAGTGCTTCATCTTAACCTACTAAACTCTGCATATCTTTTTCAGTTAGGACCAGTGGTGGGCGTGGTATGGTGGGCGTGGTCAGGGGAAAACCCTGTGTTGCACCCAAATTGTTTATTTATTTTATTTATTTATTTTTCACGCTTATATACCGCCCACTCAGGTACAACCCAACTCAGGGCGGTTTACATAGCGGACAGTAAATACATAAAAGACACATAATAAAACAAAGTTAAAAGTTAAAAAACCCACCCCTAAAAGGTGCACAAGAACTGAAGGGACCTTGGGGGAAGGCACACTTCTCTATACCAACCACCCAACTGTACCCACATCCCCACCCGCACCCCAAACTTGGCCCGCCAGCCAGGTCTTTAGTTCCTTCCTAAAGGGCAACAACTCCGTCTGGAGACGCAGTTCCACAGGCAGGAGGTTCCAAAGGGCCGGTGCAGACACAGAGAAGGCCCTCCTCCTTGTGCCAGAGAGGCGAGCCCCCCTGGCTGATGGCACAATTAGAGAGCCCCTCCGGTCCGCTCTGGTTGGACGGACAGACGTCCTTAGGTCGATGCGGTCTCTAAGATACCCTGGCCCACTACCATGTAGGGCTTTAAAGGTCAAAACCAGCACCTTGAATTGCACCCGGAGACAAACTGGTAACCAGTGCAGCCCCCGAGGCATGAGCATAACGTCCACACCCCATCACCACCCGGGCCGCAGCATTCTGGACCAGCTGCAGCTTCCGAATGGTCATCAAGGGCAGCCCCATGTAGAGCACATTACAGTAGTCTAGTCTGGAGGTCACCAGAGCGTGAGTGACCATGAGCAGGGAGTCCCGGTCCAGGAGCGGGCGCAACTGGCGAATCACCCGAAGTTGGGCGAAAGCCCTCCTGGCCACAGCCACCACCTGTTCTTCTAGCAGCAGCCACGAATCCAGGAGGACCCCCAAGTTGCACACCGGGTTGGTCTGGGGCAAAACAGCCCCATCCAAAACCAAAGATGGTAGCTCCTGGGATAACGCAGGACCCCCTATCCATAGCCACTCAGTCTTGCTAGGATTCAGCTGTAGCCCATTTGCCCCCATCCAGACCCCAACAGCCTCCAGACAGCTGGAAAGGACTTTGACTGCATCACTGGGGTCCCCACGGGCCGAGATGTACAACTGTGTGTCATCCGCGTACTGGTGGTACCGCACCCCGTGGGAACGGATGATCTCACCCAGCGGCTTCATGTAGATGTTAAATAGGAGAGGAGAGAGTACCGAGCCCTGAGGCACCCCATATTTTAGGGGCCTAGGACTCGACCTCTCACTCTCCAACCACACCGACTGGGTCCGGCCCCTCAAAAATGAGGAAAACCAGGACCACACCGTGCCTTGGATCCCCAATCCTCGGAGCCGTTCCAGAAGGATACCGTGGTCAACAGTATCGAAGGCCGCTGAGAGGTCAAGAAGAGCAAGGACGGACGGATGACTGCCATCCCGCTCTCGCCAGAGATCATCCATCAGTGCGACCAATGCAGTCTCAGTACCATATCCAGGTCTGAATCCTGACTGGAATGGGTCCAGATATTCCGCTTCATCCAGTACCCCCTGCAGCTGACGTGCCACTGCCTTCTCCAGAACCTTCCCCAAAAAAGGAAGGTTGGAGACAGGTCTGTAGTTGGTTAGTATTGCTGGATCGAGGGAAGGCTTCTTCAGGAGGGGGCGCACAAGAGCATGTTTCAGCAGTGCAGGAAACATCCCCTCTCGAAAAGACGCGTTAATTATAGCCCCGACCCAGCCACCTGTCACCGTCTTAGAGGCTTTTATCAGCCAGGTGGGACAGGGATCCAATGGACAATTAGTGGCACGGACCGCCGCAAGGAGCCTGTCCACTTCATCCAGGGCAACTGGATCAAACCGATCCCAGGTCACACCGCAAGACTGCACACTGGCTCCCCCCGGACCCTCCCCGTCCATGCCAAGTTTGAACCCCGAGCGAATCCGATCGATTTTCTCCACCAGATGGTCAGCAAAGTCCTCAGCCGATCCCTGCCAACCAGGCACAGGCCCCGCCCTACCCAGGAGGGACCTGGTCACCCAAAACAGCAGAGGCAATAAGGGAGATGAAGTACTGCCTCCTCACCACCCGCATCACCACTAGGTAGGCCCTAATAGCGGCTCTAGCTAGTGTCCAATCGGAATCGCTCTGGGTCTTCACCCAGCGGCGCTCAAGGCATCTCTTTGCCCGTTTGAGCTCCCGTAGTTCTTCAGTGAACCACGGGGATAACCTAGCTCCAAGGGCTCTGAGAGGCCATAGTGGAGTGATTACATCCAAGGCAGATGTCGTCGACCCGTACCACAGGTCAAGTGCCTCAGGTGAATCGTGTCGCCGATCCAGAGGAAATTCCCCCAGTTCCCTCTGGAATCCATCCGGATCCATCAGTTGCCGGGGGCGGGCCACTTTAATTGACCCTGTTGTTGTTGTTGTTCAGTCACACAGTCGACTCTGACCCTTTGCGACCCCATGGACCATTTTCCTCCAGGCGCCTCTGTCCTCCAACATTCTCCTTAGCCCTCCCAGCTCTGTGCCCACTGCATCCACAATACCATCTAGCCATCTCATCTTTGGCCTCCCCCTTCTTCTTTTGCCCTCCACCTTTCCCAACATCAATGCCTTCTCAAGTGAATCCTCCCTTCTCATTTGATGTCCAAAGTATTTTAGCTTTGTCTTTACTATTTGACCTTCCAATGAGCAGTCAGGGTTAATTTCTTCTAAGATTGACCTATTTGTTCTCCTCGCTGTCCAGGGGACTCTCAAAACCCTCCTCCAACACCACATTTCAAAGGCATCTATTCTTCTGTGTTCAGCCTTCCTAATTGTCCAGCTCTCGCATCCATACATTACTACTGGGAATACCATTGCTTTGACTATTCTAATTTTTGTTTGCCATGTGATGTCTCTGCTTTTCACTATGTTCCCCAGGTTTCTCATAGCTTGTCTCCCAAGAATCAGGTGCCTTTTTATTTCATGGCTACAATCCCCATCTGCAGTTATCTTTGATTCTAAGAAAGTAAAATCTGTCACTGCTTCAACCTCTTCCCCATCTATTTTCTAGGAACTGATTGGGCCTGTTGCCATTATCTTGGTTTTCTTGATATTGAGTCTCAAGCCAGCTTTTGCACTCTCCTACTTCAGCCCAATCAAGAGATTCTTTAGGTCTTCCTCACTTTCTGCCATTAGGGTGGTATCGTCTGCACATCTTAGATTGTTGATGTTTCTCCCAGCGACTTTAATCCCATATTGTGATTCCTCCATCCCTGCATTGCGCATTATGTGCTCTGTGTATAGGTTGAATAAGCAGGGTGACAAAATGCAGCCTTGTCTTACTCCTTTTCCTATTCCAAACCACTCTGTCATTCCGTGTTCTGTCCTAACAGTTGCTTCTTGGTTCATGTACAGATTTCTCAGGAGGCATATAAGATGCTCTGGTATTCCCATCTCTTTAATTACTTGCCACATCTCGTTGTGGTCCACCCAAATTAGGACTACTTTATTTCAAAACTTGGATGGGCAGGGCCAGGCAGAATTTCTGCTACCAGTTCTGGTGAACTGGTGCGAACCTGCTGATGTCCACCACTGGTTAGGACTACACAAGCACATTAAAAAAAACTGCACTGAAGTTTGGTTTATTTAGGGTGCAACATTATTAGTGCCCTGAGGTTTGCAGTGGCTTACTGGTTAAGAAGAAGAACTTGGTAACCAGAAGGTTTGCAGGTCTGCAGTTCGAAACCCAAGTACTGCATGAGGAAGTGAGCTTCTGTTTCTGTCCCAGCTCCTGCCAACCTAGCAGTTCGAAAGCAAGAAATTGCAAGTAGATAAATAGGTACCATTTTGATGGAAAATGTAACCGCGTTCTTTATGCTATGGCATCTAGTTATGCCTGTCACAGGAACATGGAAACCTCTGCAGATGCAGGCAGCACTGGTTCTTTGGCTGTAAATGGAGATGAGTACCACCCTCTAGAGTCGGACATGACTAACTTTTGAGCAAGGGAGGCCTTTACCTATTAGTGCCTAGCAGCAACCTAGCCTGAGTCACTTTGCAACAGCGTGGCTTGATTAGAACAGTCTCGTCAAGCCCCGGTAGTCTGACCAGGCTATCCTGCTATGGTAATAGAGTAGACAGTCCCGTGCTGGCCATTTGGGACACAGGGACAAGTCCCAGTGTGCCCTAGTGACTGGCGCCCCCTCAGAGTTGGGCAGAAGTATGCCACCTGGCAGCTACAATCCATGACATCATGCAGTACCCTCCCATAGGTACCACCCCTTCCTCCCTGTCCAGCACCTTTTTAGCGTAGCCAGCACACCCCTGAGAGTAGACCATACTTCCAGTGATTCAATGCCGAGTGTCAGGTGGAGGTTAACTAACCTGACAACCCTGAGGACCAATGGCTTGGGTGCCGAAATCTACAGGGAAGGGTGATGGTCCCCAAGTGGATTTAGCCCCACTTGAATCCAACTTGATGGAGGGCAGCAGCTTCATCAATACTGGCTTGGGGCCGATGAGGACTTTGTGTGTCAAAAGGGGCCAGGGCCAGAAAGTGACTCGTGGAACTAGATCAGTGGTACGGGAGTCATGTTGCGATGCAGAAGGCAGATGAAAGGCCACTGCATTGTATTCTCAGGACAGTCTTCATGGCTGATCCCTATGAGGATTGCCAATATTTGGATTGGAATATGGAAAAACAAGAAAAATAATAATCAAGCCCCATCTTTCCAAAGTCAATATTGGGAAGTGGCTTAATAAGTGATCCACTTATTTGATTTCTTGTGTTCTTGCTTTTTTTAACAAGAGTAAGAAACCCAACTTCAGGCAATGGGACAGAGCCAGATTGAGTTCCCAGCAGGTCTCTTGAGAGGTCACTAATTCTTCAGTTTGCCATTAAATCAGAAACAACTTGACCACACATAACAACAACAAGCCATTTCCTAACAACAACACTAAAAAGAATAAAAATTAAACAATTGCAACAAAGTCGGTTAAAATAGTTTTAAATTAAAAACAAGCACAAATACCTTTTTATTGTCACAAGGAATTAATGAAAAGACATTTTTTACCTGGAAATAAAGGAGAAACAAAATTAAATTTAAAACGAAAAAGTTATTTTAAGCTGATAAAAATGGTTTCCAATACGGAAAACTCTGAATCTTGCAGTCCCATTGGAATTTCTTCATGACCCAGGTTTCCTCCCATTATAGAATAATTTCAGGGAGAAGTTATTGCTTATATTAATTTTATATTAGACTGCTCTTTGCTGGTGTTTATGTATGTTTACATTATTTGCCTGATGCTTAGAGATTAACTGTCAGCCAGAATAAATGGACTCTCCATGCCCTTACTCTTGGTAGAAGACCAATTTTGCAACAGTGGAAAGAGAGACACAGTACTCGCCCACTGTAAGTCAGTGGATAGAAGTACTCATGGTATTATCATATGAATGCATGGCATATAGATGACAATTAGTAAAAGTAAGGGTCACCCTTGTTCAAAAGCCAGTCGTATCCGACTCTAGGGTTCAGTGCTCATCTTTGTTTACAGCCAAAGAGCCAGTGGACATGTGGCAGGCAGGACTAGACGCCGTAACACATGGAATGCTGTTACCTTCCCACCAAAGTGGTCCCTATTTATCTACTTGCAATTTCTTGCTTTTGAACTGCTTGGTTGGCAGGAGCTGGGACAGACAACGGGAGCTCAATCCGTCATGCAGTACTCGGGTTTCGAACTTCTGACCTGCCGATCTTTCAGTCATCAAGTTCAGCATCTTAGCCACTAAGCCACTGCAGTGTCAATTGCACATGGGTATATTTTTAGGTATTTGGAAGCCCTTTTAAAACCAGTGTATAGATCATCTTTTTCCCTTTTATGTTTCTGCCTTTCTTCCTCTACCCTCCCCCTTCTTTGTTTTTCTTTTGGAAGACATTAATGCACAGTGGTGTTTTTCTTTTGTTATTAAATTTTAATTCCTATAATTTAGCTGTTGTAGGAATAAACAAAAATCCTGAATGCATGTCATATAGATGACAATTAGTAAAAGTAAGTGTCACCCTTGTTCAAAAGCCAGTCGTATCTGACTCTAGGGTTCAGTGCTCATCTTTGTTTTAATTAATGTGTGTGTATAGATAGAGATAGAGATAGAGATAGACAGATATAAATATATAAATATATAAATCCCAGGGCAGCTACCCCACAACCTCAGCATGGAAACAAGTGATCTATTCTGAATTTATGTTTGGCCCTTGGAAAACAATGTATGTGACATGGGATTTTTGTTTATTCCTACAACAGCTAAATTGACATAACACACCTATAAATGTAGCATGGGTTTTTAGCTGATAGAGCTTTCTTCCTGTTTCCACAAGCCTTGTCTGAATCTATTGCTGCATGAAAAAGACTGGAGACTTTTTAAAGACTCCCTGAGGGGAATCATCCTTGCAATGAATACCCTGAAGGTCCAGGTAGACACTATTTACACTGGAATGCACAGGCTCAAGAAACCAAGTTTCCCCCTTCCATCTTCAGTCAAACACCTTCCTTTTCAGGCAGGCTTTTAAGCAATACACATCTCAGGAATGCTACATTTATGAAACTTAAGATATTTTACAATGTTTTAAAATTGTTTTTAATCCTGGTTTTAAACTTGATGTTTGTTTAATTATATTTTAATATGGTCTTTATATGGTGTTTTAAAACTATTGATTATTGTATAGTTCTAGCTGTTGTGAGCTGCCTTTGGTCCTCTATGGAGAAAAGGGTGGAATACGTACATAGGATAAAAATAAATAAAGTTCCTCAACTATGTATCTTACAAGAAATCACATTGTGGGAGGAAAAATGGGTTAATAGGAGGGAATATTTAATCATCTTCACATAAAGTTTGAACCTCTGTCATTTGTTTGCCTAGTATTAACTATGTTCCCTTAATTCATACTTATGGTGACCTTTTTCAGAGTTTTCTAAGTAGAGAATCCTCAGAAGTGGTTTACCATTTACTTCTTCTAGGGATACCCTGGGACTATGCAGCTGACCCATGACTACACAGGTGCACTCTGATTTCATGAGACACAGAGCAGAATTGAACTCCCAGCCTCTAGTTCTGGGAGGGGAGAAAAGCCGCCGGGGCCGGCATGAAGACCTTTGCCGGCTTTCCATAGCTGCTGCCCCTCCCGAGGCCAACTGGACTGCCGCAACCGCCCCCACCACTGTGGCCGAGACAGGGAGCTCCTTCCCCCTGAGTTGGCGGGGGAAGTTGAAGCATCTGATCCAGCTTCTAGTGGACATGGGAGACTCTGTCTCTTCTGAAGCTGTCACTGAGGCGCAGAGCTCCTTCCCCCGATTTGAATGCCGGTTCCCTTCCTCCACCCTGGACTGGGCACGGGGAGAAGTGAGGACAGCTGTGCCAGGCTCCCTGCCCCCCCCACCCCCGCCTCCAGCTGTCTCTAGCTGCCTCTGGCCAGGACTTATAGGGTCGTTGAGGTAGCGAGACTTCGCCACCACCACTCTTTCATTTTTTTACTTGGCACTGGGTGAGTTATGTGTCATATTATTGAGTTGTTATTGCTATTATTGAGTTGTTATTGTTACTGTCTACTATTGTATTCTTGACATTGCTCTTTGTTATATTGTATTTTGTTTCTGCTATATGGTGTATTTTGTATTTTGTTTGCCACCTGTATTTAATATTGTATCTTGCAGTTTGGCGTAACTTTGTAATGAACTGCACTTGGATTTTTAGTATTTTGAATTTGTATTTAGCTTTGCCCCCAGCCAAGGGACGGAACTCCTTCCCCCTGTCCTGTTTGCTGGGGTGAGTCGGAGCACCTGTGCCAGCCTGTATTGTATTATCGTATATTATATATTTTGTATATTTATGTGGCTTATCGTATTTTATATTTTGTATCTTGTATGTAAATCATTCTGGATCTTATCATGTATGTAAACCCCTTGGGTTGCCTTGGGGTTATTTATGTGTTGTTAGCCGCCCTGAGTCGGCCTGTGCTGAATAGGGCAGGGTATAAATCGAATAAAACATAAACATAAACAAACATAGTTCTGCATCCAGATTCCTAAACCACTCAGCTATCCAGCCAGCTATGTTCCAGCATCTCCACTAGAACAGAAACACAGGTAGTATAAGGTTTTATGTGTCCTTGTTCAATTTTCAGTCCTAGGGTCAGACTTTCAGTCTCTGTCAGTCAGGCCTGTACAATTGTTGGCTACAGGATGCAGCTCACTGACCAACAGCCATGAATTGTCACCCTTCGGGAGTTTGACAGATTGCCTGTTTTTGCCTGCTGGCCCTAGAAACCTTGGGATATTGTCAGTCATTTGGCAGACTGTTTATAATCTGCATTTGACTTGGTTGGTCACTGATTGTGGAGGCCATGCATGAATGGAATGATTTGTTCTGGTGTGCCTGACTTTTTGAATGCATTTGAATGTGGAGGAAGGAAAATCTTTTTATAATGAGCTCTATAGTATTTAATTTGTGTCTAAATGCATCCCTTTCACACCTACTCTAGACAGTTTGAAATACAATTGAAATACAGTATAGTACTCTTACTGATGCTATGTTTTACAGTATGAATCACCTCAACCTACTCTGAGTTTTATTTCAGCAAAAGAATGGCAAGTTCTTTGATGCAAAATTCAACCCCGATTAGTTTCCCTGGCATAGAAGGACTGGTTGCACAGACTTCCATTAAACCTGTTGGCAAGCTGAAGCTGAGCTCGATTGGATCGGCTAGTTGGCTGAGCTTTACAAGGCTGTTTCATTATTTGTGGCATCAGGAATAAGATGTTGAAAGAGTTGGCTTTTTCTCCAGGTTTGGTTTGTTGATTTTGTAACTGTTCCAGTAACGCATGGGAGTGAATGTCTTTCAAGAACACTTGCAGAGACATGAATATTATGCAGATGGAGCTGGGACAAAATACTTCTAAGATATTCGGATCAATTAAAAAAACATAAGTGATGTTTTCCACACTTAGCTAAATAGTTCTTTATGTGCTCATTGTGCCACATACTAGATATTCCAATCAACACAAAATGTATCTGTTACTTTCCTCACTTAAAGAATTCTTTGCTTATTCATTAGTTCACACAGTGTCAACTTCCAAACTCCTTTATTTTTAACAGTACCCATTAACATAATGAATTTGTTGCTACACTGAAGAGTGGATTGCAAAACAAGCTATTCCCAATTCATTATGACTTCCTTATTTAACGAGTTGACTTAGAAAATATTCAGTTTTATTTTAGAAAGAAATGTTGTTTTGTTTCCTATTATTGTGTTGAAGCAGTCTCTGTTGTTGGAGTACCCTGATATTTCCTGCTGAGCTCCTGTTGGCATGGTGGAACTGGAAGGCACTCCTTTCTTCCTAGTTTCCCCACATGAAAACAAAACAAAAACAGGCAAACAATTTTCACTCCTACATATGAAAGGAAAACATTTACACCAGCTCTCACCAGCTCATACTCGCACACACACATGCACACACCACTCTTCTCACACGGTTACTATTGTTCCTCTCTGTTGCTCCCACGTTCCACCTAAAGAACAGTGCTCAAAGGCAGCTAACAAACATCACTAAATAGGGATTTTAAAAACAAACAATAAAACCAATAAAATATAATAACCAAAATAATTATGATCAACCCAGCAACAACTTGCCCATTCCCACTTATGTAACACTGGAGATTCAATATCGGGGCAGTCAAGGCCATGCAAATCCTATGGGGCTAAAAGAGAGATTGAGGTCTTTGTGTCTGCTCTGTCAAGGATAGAGCTGTCCAGTCAACCATAGAGTGAAAGTTCCTGTGTAACTGACTTGCGACAGTGTCCCAGATAGGAACTACATAGCCGTAGCCCAGATAGTTCAAAATGTTTGTTTTCTGCTTATATTATCCTAAAAGAGTGGTTCTGTTTTTGTCAGAAACGTGACAAAGCAAGTCTCTCTCCTGTCCACCCCTGCTTTGTTGTTGCGGTCCACAGTAAAGTTCACATTATTCAGCATAGTGCTTTAAAAATCGACTGAGATATGTTCACAATAGGTTCTCTCCTCATACATATGTTAACAGCCTTGTTCTAAAAGAATTATTGAGGGTGGGAGGGGACCACAACAAAGCAGAATTCCTTAATAAATTTAGACTTTGGTCCCCTTTGGAAGACTGTGACTCAAGTTCTGAAGCAACACTACACAGATTTCTCTCCTTCCTCTGCTAGTGGTACTCCATGCTTTACAACTGTGTCTTTGTTCCTGAGCAAAGCCAGTCTCAGGAGATCCACCCTCTGCTGAAGTCTGTTTTCCACTTTCTGACCAGTCCGTTTTCTACTTTCTGGCTGGCTCTTGGTAGGGGGCTCTGGACTTTGGCCTTGAGGCTTTGCTCCAGCTGCGTCACTGACAGGATGGAGCTGCAACATGAAAGTCACTGATAGGAAAGAACTACCGCATGAAGGTCAGTATCCATATTCAGCCAAAGTGCCAGCCAGGCCTCAGCGTCTGGCCCTGAAATCTCAGGGAATGGGATATTGCCAACCGGACACATGTTAAGGTTTACTCCCATGAGTTCTCAACCTTTTAAAGCTGGGGGCCGGGTCACGCTCCCTCAGACATCTTTGGGGGCCAGACGGCCATTTTGCCCTTCCTTCACCACATGGCACTTCCAGGTGTGGTGGGGGCGGTGGGGGTGGCACATGAAATGGTGTTGTGGGCCGCATCTGACCCACACACCACAGATTGAGAATCCCTGCTTTACATTGTGTTCCTTAGTTTGTATGCATTAGGAACTGCTGCTGTAGCGATTGCCAGGATTCAAGTGTTGCCTTTAAATTCATTGCTAAGTTCTCTGCACGGAAATCTCTGCATAGAAATTTGTGTGTATACAATTTTTGCTGATAATCCTCCTCCAGTAAGGCTCCACCCCTTCAAAGTTCACAAGAAATTGCAATCAGGACTTAGGTTTTGGGAGAAATTCAGAGGGAGTGAGATTCTGCTGACAATTCAGCTCTCATTGTCACAGTATTATTTATTACTCAAGGCATTTCGAAACCAGATTCTGTGTCATTCTATGGAACTGACACTAAAATTGATACATTCATCACTAACCAGACTGGATACATGACTAATTCACACAACAGTTCTTCATATTTTTACAGTCAAGATGAAAGAGTCAATATGGATGCCCTAGGACTGGAGTTTATTGAGTGTACGAGACAGAATTCTGATAAAGAAACTGTCACACAATCTATTTTAAAGTCCTTTTTTGTCATATTATTAGCCCTAGCTATGTATTTAGCATACATACAGTACCACAAATAGATGTATGAAGTACTGTACTTGGAATGTTTTAAAAAAATACCTTTTAGTGTCTTTTAAGTTCCTTCTAGCCTCTTTCACTTCACCCATAATTAATTACTTACAAAAGGGGAAAAAACCTCTTTCCCATTTCTCAGAGGTAGTTACAGATTTATTGGTTGCTGGTTCCACCAATGAATGCTATAAGCTTTTGGCAAGTGATCCAAACACATTTGCCTTCCATCCATAAGAACATAAGAACAGCCTTGCTGGAACAGGCCACAGCCCATCCAGTCCAGCATTCTGTCTCACACAGTGGCTCACCATTTCCTTCAGGGTATTCCCAAGGAGATGCCTTCACCTGCTTAGGATTCCCTGGAAATGATATTGAGAGATATCCTGCCTATCTCTCCAACCCGGAGGTTGTCCTTAAGTATCCATAATTATAGCCATTGATACTCTTGTCCTCCATGAACTTGTCTAATCCTTTCTTAAAGCTGTCAAGACTGACAGCTGTCACCACTTCTTCTGGCAGGGAGTTCCATAGACCAGTAATCCTCTGGGTGAAAAAGTACTTTCTCTTATTTGTTTGAGAACTAGTACCCAAAAGTTTCATGGAGTGCCCCCTAGTTCTAGTGTTATGCGATAGGGAAAACAGTTTTTCCTTATCTACTTTGTCCACACCGTGCATGATTTTATAAACTTCAATCAGGTCACCTCTTAGACGCCGTCATTCAAGAGTGAAAAGGCCCAACCGTTGCAGCCTCAGATGGTAAGGAAGGTGTTCCAGTCCCCTAATCATTCTGGTTGCCCTCCTCTGCACTTTTTCCAGCTCCATAATATCCTTCTGGAGGTATGGCGACCAGAACTGTACACAGTATTCCAGATGGGGCCTCACCATAGATTTATAAAGAGGCAAAATGACACTTGCTGACTTATTATCTATACCCTTCCTAATGATCAGCATTGAGTTTGCTTTTTTCACTGCTGAGGCACACTGGGTTGACACCTTCATTGAGTTGTCCACCAGGACACCAAGGTCCCTTTCCTGGTTGGTCGCAGAGAGTTCAGACCCCATCAGTTTATAAATGTAATTGGGGTTCTTTGCCCCAACATGCATCACTCTGCACTTACTAATGTTGAAACTCATTTGCCACTGTTTTGCCCACTCCCCCAGTGTCAAGAGATCCCTCTGGAGCTCCTCACAATCTCTCAGAGTTTTCACTACCCTGTATAATTTAGTGTCGTCAGCAAATTTGGCTACCTTGCTTTTTACTCCTACCTCTAGATCATTTATGAAGAGGTTGAAAAGCAGGGGTCCCAGTACTGAACCTTGGGGGACCCCACTCTTTACTTCCCTCCACTTGGAGAAGTGTCCATTTAGTGCTACCCTCTGTTTCCTGTCCCTTAGCCAGTTGCTGATCCAGGACAAGACCTGTCCCTTTATTCCATGACTGGTAAGTTTATTCAAGAGCCTTTGGTGTGGGACCTTGTCAAAAGCCTTCTAACAGTCCAGATAAACAATGTCAACTGGATCCCCCTTATCCACATGCTTGTTGACACTCTCAAAAAATTCCAACAGATTAGTGAGGCATGATTTGCCCTTGCAAAAGCCATGTTGGCTCTCCTTTAGCAGCGCCTTCTCTTCTAAGGTAAAGGTAAAGGTAAAGGTTTCCCTTGCTCGAAAGCCAGTCGTATCCGACTCTAGGGTGCAGTGCTCATCTCTGTTTCTAAGCCGAAGAGCCAGCGCTGTCTGCTCCTGCAGACGTTTCTGTGGTCATGTGGCAGGCATGACTAGACACCGGAGCGCACGGAATGCTGTTACCTTCCCACCGAAATGGTCCCTATTTATCTACTTGCAATTTCTTGCTTTCGAACTGCTAGGTTGGCAGGAGCTGGGATGAAGACGGGAGCTCATTTCCGTCCTGCAGTACTCGGGAATCGAACTGCTGACCTTCCGCTTCCCAGTCAGCGTCTTAGCAACTTGAGCTCTTCTATGTGCCTATTAATTCTATCTTTTAGGATGGTTTCCATCACTTTACCTGGGACACATGTCAAACTGACAGGTTGGTAATTTCCTGGATCACCCCTGGATCCTTTTTTAAAAATTGGTGTTACATTCACTACCTTCCAGTCATCAGGCACAAAGCCTGATTTTAGGGAAATATTATACATTTTGGCTAGGAGATCAGCAATTTCATCTTTAAGTTCCCTGAGAACTCGTGGATGGATGCCATCTGGTCCTGGTGATTTGTTAGTGTTTAGTTTAACAAGACATGGAAGGACCTCCTCCCTGGTTATTTCTATCTGGCTTAATTCTTCGGTTTCCCTCCCTACGAAGATAGGCTCTGTTTTGGGCATGCGGCCTCTGTCTTCTTCAGTGAATACTGAAGCAAACAAAGAATTCATTGAGTCTCTCTGCAATCTCTGTTTCCTCTTTAATAACCCCTTGCCTTCCATTGTCATCTAATGGTCCAATGGCCTTCCTAGTTGGGTTCTTACTTCTAATGTACTTAAAGAAGTCTTTGTTATTTCTCTGAGTATTTTTAGCTATACGCTCCTCAAAGTCTTGCTTTGTTTTCCTGTTTGTTGCCTTGCATTTGTTCTGCCAGAATTTATGTTTCTCCCTGCTGTCCTCATTCGGACAAGCCTTCCATCTTCTAAATGAGCTTTTCTTGCTCTTGATCACTTCCCGAACAGCTCCTGTAAGCCACATCGGAGTCCTCTTGGACCTGGCAGTGCCCTTTTTCCTTTTGGGTATGCATTCCAATTGAGCCTCTGTTATTGTTTTTGTAAACAACCTCCATGCCTCTTGGAGTGTTTGGACTCTCTCAATTTTCCCTTTCAGCTTCTTTTTTACTAGTTTCCTCAACTTTGGGAAATTTCCTTTTTGAAAATTTAAGGTCTCTGTGTTATCAGTGACTTGCGGTCTATGATCAAGTTAAACATAATTGAGTTGTGGTCACTGTTCCCTATTGGATCAGTCACATTAACATCTTGCACCAGATCCTGAGTATTACTCAGGATCAAGTCAAGGATTCTTGTACCTCTAGTTGGGTCTTCAACCATCTGTCCCAGGGAACAATCATTTAGCATATCTAGGAACTTTATCTCTTTATCATGTGCTGAACAACAGTTCACCTAGTCTATATGAGGGTAATTGAAGTCCCTCATTATAACCAGGCTTCCCTTCTTGGATTCCTCCTTTACAACATTCTCCAACTGCCAGTCTCCCTCAAGAGTTTGGGTCGGAGGCCGATAGTATATGCCTACTGTTAGACCATCCTTGTGGCTTGGTACTCTTACCCACAGAGCTTCTAATGGTGACTCCAAATCACCTAGATATTCCAATTCATACGATTTTATCACTTCTTTGACATACAAGGCCACACCACCTCCCGTTTGCCCCTTCCTAGCCTTCCTGTACAGTTTGTAGCCTGGGATAACTGTATCCCATTGGTTATCATCCGTCCACCAGGTTTCAGTGATACCAATAATATCAATATTCTTATCTATTGCTAAGTATTCCAGCTCCCCTATTTTGTTCCGGAGGCTTCTGGCATTTGTATACAAGCATTTATATATGCTTTTCTGACACAGTCTTTTGTGTCCAGTTGCATTGTTAGACTGCCTCTTGCATCCTTCTGCTAGAATGCTAGTGACTAGCTCCTCGCTCTGCTCAGTAATTTTTGCATCCTCCTCACTACTCAAGTACACACTTTCCCGAACCGGATGCTGCCCAGCTCCTGTCGGCTTTCCCCCAGTTATCAGTTTAAAAGCTGCTCTGCAGCCTTTTTGATGTTGAGTGCCAGCAATCTGGTCCCATCATGGTTCAAATGCAACCCATCCCTCCTGAACAGATTTGGCTTGTCCCAAAATGTTCTCCAGTTCCTGACAAATCTGAAACCCTCCTCTCGACACCACCGCCTCATCCACACATTGTGGCTTCTGAGCTCTGCCTGCCTGGTAGGTCCTGCGCGAGGGACAGGCAGCACTTCTGAAAATGCTACCTTGGAAGTCCGGGACTTCAATCTTCTTCCTAACAACCTGAATTTGGCTTCCAGGACAGACTGCTTGGCCTTCCCAACATCATTAGTACCAACGTGTACCATGACAACTGGCTCGTTCCCAGTTCTCTCTAACAATCTATCTAGATTTCTTGTGATGTCTGCAACTTTTGCACCTGGCAGGAAAGTCACCATACGGTTATCATGTGCATCACAAATCCATTTCTCTGTATTTCTAATTATTGAATCACCTAGTACAAGGAGCCTCTCTCCTGCAATCTGTTCATCTACATGCACCTCATCAACCATATTAAGGGAGAGAACCTCAGTTTGTTCCTGTTGTTTATCTTCCTGGATCTCATCAAGTGTGATGAAGGAGAGATCATCAGGTGGAACCAGTTGTTCCTCTCTGTGTTCCTCATCAGGTGTGATGAGGGAAAGAGCCTCAAATTTATTCTGTAATTTCAGACTCTCAGAGTGATCCCCTACTCTTCTCCTCCTTTGAGTCACATTCCTCCAAACATCTCCCTCCTGAGTTAGTGAAGGGCCTTCTCCCTCAGAACTGTGCCCTGTCTCTTCTTTGCAGGCGCACCCCCCAATAACGGACTCAGACACTGGTAAAAGTGGATAACGGCATTGGGCCACATTTATTGATTCATGCCCTAGTCCGAATTATAAATTTCTATTGGTAAAACGACCAATCATAATTCTTAAGGCAAGCAGGCCGAAGTAACACTGGTAAGGTACCACCCAAAATTGCCAACGGCAATTGGTTACAATGTATCAATTTGTATCAATTTGTTTGTTGACAACAAACAAATTGTTGACCGTAGTCAATATCTAACTAATGACCCCACCCTCTGACGCGTATCCGTGTAATCACGGGGTGATGCATGCTGGCTAGCTATCGCCATCACCCCGTCGCCTAGTTCGTCGTTGACCGGACAACGTTTAACCAACTTATGCCTGTCTATTGTTGTCCAGTCAATTGCGAACCTGCCGGATACCTGTGGGTCATAATGTTTACCTTACCAGTGATACTCGCCCATGTGACCAAAGTCAACAGCATCACAGAAACCCCTATATCAAACCATAGCAACAGTGTGGGATGGGCGAAAAAACCAGGACCCGAGAGCCAATTGTGGGTCCCAGCCAAAAATTCCCACCCGGCCCCGAAGCGACCAAAATATCACACTGTTAACTAGGGAGGGGGTGGAGGGGAAAAACCTTCTCCGCTCCGTCGCTTCGGAAAATGGCAGCTCGGCTGCCTCATGGCCACCCCTTTTATAAGGGAGCTGGCCACGCCCCTAACTACCCGGATGCCTTCGTCCTATGGGGGGGCCCGCAAAGGGCGCGGCGGCCATTTTGGCGCCGCGCTTGCATTGCAGGCGCACCCCCCAATAACGGACTCAGACACTGGTAAAAGTGGATAACGGCATTGGGCCACATTTATTGATTCATGCCCTAGTCCGAATTATAAATTTCTATTGGTAAAACGACCAATCATAATTCTTAAGGCAAGCAGGCCGAAGTAACACTGGTAAGGTACCACCCCAAAATTGCCAATGGCAATTGGTTACAATGTATCAATTTGTTTGTTGACAACAAACAAATTGTTGACCGTAGTCAATATCTAACTAATGACCCCACCCTCTGACGCGTATCTGTGTAATCACGGGGTGATGCATGCTGGCTAGCTATCGCCATCACCCCGTCGCCTAGTTCGTCGTTGACCGGACAACGTTTAACCAACTTATGCCTGTCTATTGTTGTCCAGTCAATTGCGAACCTGCCGGATACCTGTGGGTCATAATGTTTACCTTACCAGTGATACCCGCCACACGGGGAGGCTTCCAAAAAGGCTCACCGCCCCCCCCCCCCAAGACCGTCAGCTCGGTCGACAGGCCTGCTCGCCAGTCCACTAATCCAGAGGTCCATACCTCCCTGCGACAGATGGGCCCCATCCCCTGAGTAAAGCTCGTAATTTTGCAGACTGATGGCGGGGAGGCTAATGACGCATCCCCCGCCCTTGTCAAAAGGAACCGGGCAATAGCCCCGTTCATGGAGCGTCGGCTCAGTCGAGAGCCCCGAGGCCGAACGCCCCCCTGTAAGCGTACCGCGGCATCGTGTCCGACCCATGAGGGATGTGGCAGGGCACACATAATGTGAGTAGGGCAGGTCACTGCGAACCGCAAGTTTCCACGATAGGCCAGTGACCCGCCCCAACCATCGCCCCCAAGGTACGTAACCAGGACATCGGGCGAGGCAGCATCCCTGATGTAGAAAAGGGGATGGCAACAGTTCCCGCCATAACATGCCGCGCTTACCATAGCACCTGCGACGTGTGGATGCACCCTGTCTCAGTCGGGTCCCACTCTGTCGCCGCAGCGTAACGCGCTGCCCCATGCAGTGTAACGCGCTGCCCTGTGCACGTGGCTACGGCCCACCAAGCTTACTGTCACCGGTGTAAAACGACACCCAGGGTCTGTCAAGTAAAAAGGGGAGGGGGGGAGAAACAGTGCAGTGACTAAAACTGGTACTCACAGTTGATAAGGGCGAAGACAAAACTGAAAACATTGTGATTCCCACCTTCCCCTGCGGCGTAATCAAGCCCTGGAGTACCCAAAAACAACTGCAGCAGAAGCCGCCCCTATCCTGAACAAATGGGTGCCGCAACGAGCCCCTGAGAGGCCAACACTGTCTAGTGCCTTCCCAGCACCCCCCAAATTGAAATTTAGTAATAGAAGATCCACCTCGGTGACAGAAAAACGCGCCATGGTGCGTGCCACACAGTGCACGGAAATCCTGTAGGGCACCAACCGGACAGATGTCTGTCGATGGACATCGTAGCAGTCTACTCCACTGCCTACGCCGTGCTGATTCGTTTTAGGGGAGCGTATCCCCAACTGAGCCCAATATTGTCCTGACAGACATCTTCGAGTTCCAGTGCCCTACAACTTGCATCCGCCTTATACAGCATCTCAAGCTCGCTGTTGCGGAGCGCTCCAAAAAGGCCACCGTAGTAGCCGAATGAAGTGGGCTGCCTTATATATCAAAACAGAGGCCAGGCCAGCCCCGGGCCAATTGGGTAAAAACCCCTGGGAAAATCTTGCATCCGCCTTATTCAGCATCTCAAGCTCGCTGATGCGGAGCGCTCCAAAAAGGCCACCGTTGTAGCCGCATGAAGTGGGCTGCCTCATTTATCAAAACAGAGGCCAGGCCAGCCCCGGGCCAATTGGGTAAAAACCCTGGGAAAATCTTGCATCCGCCTTATTCAGCATCTCAAGCTCGCCGATGCGGAGCGCCCCAAAAAAGGCCACCGTAGTAGCCGCATGAAATGGGCTGCCTCATCTATCAAAACAGAGGCCAGGCCAGCCCCGGGCCAATTGGGTAAACAACCCCTGGGGAAATCGGGTGGTGGTCGCCCAGGAAACGCCCGCGCACGCGCACCCACCCCTCCAAAACATGTCTCACACGAAAGTCATTGGTGCTGTCAACACGACCTCCCACTTTGGCCACAAAAGCCAACCCTGACAGCTGAGATGCTATGGTGCGTGGTGCAAGGCCCGGGCATACAGGTAAACCATGAACCGCAGAACATGGGCTACTGGGATCGGCCAGGTTCCTGGCAGTCGAATTGGGTACAGAATGGTCTGAAAGAACTAAATGCGTGGTGATACGCCTTACTCATGCATGGCGCCAGTGACAGGCCAATCGCCCGGGTCACCCCTCCTTGCCAACGTTCCATCTCTCGTCCAGGAGTGGCGAGGGAAATTCCTCCGCATCCGGGGCCGAGGCACGGAACCGGGAGATCTGCAGGCGGGACAAAGCAGCAGCAATATTATTATCAACCCTTGGGACATGCCTGACCCTGAAGAGAACGTTGAGGCCCAGGCTGCACAACCAAACTAGCGCATTAGGTCAATAACCCCGGCCGATTTGGAAGTCTGAGCATTGACGATGTGGACAACAGCCACATTGTCACGCCAAAAATGCCCAACCGGGTTGATCCACTCCTTGCCCCATAGCATCAGAGCACCCAGGATAGGGAAACATTCCAGATATGTGAGACCACGCAGGCGACCCGTGCCTGCCCAGGATGGTGGCCACCCACCATAGGCCCACTTCCAATTGAAGTACATCCCATAACCCAGGGATCCCGGGGCATCGGACTGTATCTGAAAGCAAGGGGGAGCCAGGAGACCAGACCTCAAAATGACACCCCGTTGAACTCCCTCTGGATCTGTGGCCAGACAAGCACGTCCGCCCTGGTACCCCGGGTAAGTCTAACCCTATGGTGGGGCCTGGATAATCCTGCCATGGCGTCACACAAGCGCCGAGCAAATGCCCCGGCCGTTGCGACGACCCTGCCAGCGAAATTGGGGTGACCATGGAGCGCCAGCAGTTCCCTCAGTGATGCCATGCGCTCGGCCAGCAAGTCCGAGATAAGGGCCACTAGCCTTGACACCTTATCCCGCTGCAACCTAGAAGCCTGTGCTACCGTGTCACCCTCCACCCCAGGAATACTAGCTGTGGAGATGGGCCCTCGGTCTATTCGGGCGCTAAAGGGACACCAAGTTCCTCCATTAGCGTCTGAAATGCGTTGAGGAGACGTGTGCACGTGTCCCAGCCCCGTTCAGCCCCGAATAAAACCATCCAGGGAATGGGCTACAGACCGGGACCCTGACCTGCGGACGGAAGCCCACTCTAGGAAAGTGGTGAAACGCTCGAATACCGAGCCCAAATGGAACAGCCAAAAGGCACGGCATCATTGAAATAATATGCTCCCCGGGACGGGGGTGCAGGGACAGGGCCAGCGACCCTGCCCGCATAGATCCTTTTGTCAAAGCTGGCAGCAGCCACCCCTTCCCTCCCCCTAAGGGATAAAAGATTGGGGGCATCCTGAGGGGACTTATTACCCAGAAAGGGATCAGGAACCCCTGCTTAGAACACTGAAGGAGATAACCCGCGTCCCCTCCCTTCATGTGCGCTGTGAGCCAATGCTCCAACATGCCCACCTTAATCGGGGAGGGAGCCCTTCGGGGGACTAGATCCATCTGCGGCAGTCTTGCCAGCCCCCTGTCCGCCCCTCCCTCTGCCCCTCATCCCTCCAGGCCTGGGACAGGCAGGGGCCGCATGGGAGCCAACACATGTGGAACACATCTGTCTGTAATTGCAATTCTCCCCATTGTAGGAACCATTGGGCAAGGAAGTCCAGGACAGCCGGCGGGCTGGAACCCCCTGAACAGGGTGCGTGGGCGTCACGTACGAAAGCCACCGCCTCTGGCATGGCCCATTCCAACTAATCTCGGGGTGCGGGGAAATCCGGCTACGGCGTTCCTCGTCACAAGCCAACCATGAAGGGCCCGGAAAATCGACCATCGCCCGGTAGACAGTGTCCAAATACTGGACCATCGGAAATGCCAGATCCGGCCGGGCCCTAGGGTACACCGCCATGCCTATGAGGTAGGCCGGCAACCAGTTGGCCCACGTAGTTGGTGGCTTGCGACGACGTGCCTGCTACTATCCTTCCCCTTCCGCTCCACCCTTTCCTCCTTGGTGGGCTCTCTGTTTAGGAGTGAGAATAAATCCGCGTACTCCCCCCGCCAAATTTACTCTCTGGTGGCCTGTGCCAAATGGTCACCCAGCGGTAAGGAATACCCAGCTGTCGGCAAGGCCGATACAAGCACCGCAGAGACTGCGGGCATCTGCAAAGGGGCTTGGACCAACCCAGCCACCCAAAACGATCCCCTCGGGTAGGAAACACCCCCCCCACCACGGGGCCCTGGGTGGTAGTTGTCATCGCCGGGTGGGGCGTCAGCGGCTATACCGCCGCACCACCCACGCGAGGCCAAGGCCCTTGGAAAGCCCCCCCCAACATGGCCATGTGTGTAGGTGCACTAGTTTGGACCGCATACTCACACGCTGCACCCCCGCGGGCCGCCCCCACCGGGGGTTACGGCCCACTGGGGGCGTCGGAGCTCACGACCGAGTAGAGCTCGTCACTGGGTAGGTTGGGGAGCTGCGAGGCAGTGGCCGAGGTCGTGCCATGCGCCTCGAGCAGCTCGACCCGTCCCGTCGCCTGCCGCTGCCCAGCAGATGACACGTCGAAATGATAAAGGGCCGGCCGGCCCGCCTACTGCAGGCATGGGTACAGGTCCCTGTACCCCGGGGCCCGAATAGGGCCATAACCCCACACCCGGGCCCGTTAAGGCCGATGTAGCAACCTGCCAGGGGAAGGGGACCGGACCACCCCCCAAGGTTGGAAGGCCCTGGAGCGAGCTGCGCCCCTATAGAGGAAGGGCCAGCGGAATGGGCAACACCAGGAACGGTGTCCACCGCTTGCGGGCCGAGGGCCGCAGCCCCTACTGGACCCATGCGTGGGCCAGCAGTCTCCGGCCAGGGAAAAAAGACCCCCATTCCACCGGTCCCGGTGGGTGCCGGCGAAGGCGGCCGCTTGGGAGGCGCGGCCGCGGCCCTCCGGGAACCTCACGAGCGGCGCTCGCAGCCGCCTTCCTCTTCAAGGGCATCTCTGCCAATCAATGGGAAGCCGAAACGAGAGAGTTCAGCAAGCAAAAGGCTTCCCGGGAAAGGTAAAAGCGACGGAGGTAAGAGGAAAAACCTTCTCCGCTCCGTCGCTTCGGAAAATGGCAGCTCAGCTGCCTCATGGCCACCCCTTTTATAAGGGAGCTGGCCACGCCCCTAACTACCCGGATGCCTTCGTCCTATGGGGGGGCCCGCAAAGGACGCGGCGGCCATTTTGGCGCCGTGCTTGCATTGTCCAGGATAGTCTGCTCCGCTCTGTCCAAGAACACCTCAAGCTCCTTAATTTGTTGATGGTTAGATATGCGGGCCTCTAGCTGCTGGACCTATTTTCATCAGTTTAGCATACCTGGCAGAAAATGAAGCAGTAGCATAAGGCACAGTACAAACCAGCATTTGAAAAGGGTGGCATGCATTTTCCGTGCCCCTGAAATTACAAAAGTAATTAAAAGCTGCTAGTGCCTTGCAAAGTAATCCATTTAGTCTTTGTCAACTTTCAATCAATATGCAATATAATTATACCTTTATTACTTGAACAAGGAATTGGTTGCAAGTAACTCGTTATTTGCAAACATACCACTTTGTATATCACATGATGAGCCACAAGGGCTACAGGCTGGAACAGTAAACATTCTTGAATATTGGAATGACTAGGAAAAGCACTAAAGCTTTCCTGTTAAGGATGAGTTACTACTAAACAGTTAGATTATTTTAAAAATTCTAATTTGTTCCCTATAGGTGATGGCATCCTGACACTTATCTTTAAAAATGGCTCCTCATGGATCAAGGGTTGATATATAGATATTAATGTATTGGGGGGAATTCAGTCCCCACCAAGCCTTCTGGAAAAAGAATCAGCCAGGGATCCCTGCACAGTTCCAAAAGAAGGGAATGGTAAATGACTTCTGAGTACTATCTATCTAAGAAAACCATTGAAAGAGTCATCATAGGTCAGAATCTGTGTAATGGCACTGAATTAATTGTGAAGAAAATGCCACTGGTTAACATAAGAACATAAGAACAGCCTTGCTAGAACAGGCCACAGCCCATCCAGTCCAGCATTCTGTCTCACACAGTGGCTCACCATTTGCTTCAGGGGATTCCCAAGCAGATGCCTTCACCTGCTTAGGATTCCCTGGAAATGGCATTGAGAGATATCCTGCCTATCTCTTCAACCCGGAGGTTGTTCTTAGGTATCCATAATTATAGCCATTGATACCCTTGTCCTCCATGAACTTGTCTAATCCTTTCTTAAAGCTGTCAAGACTGATAGCTGTCACCACTTCTTCTGGCAGGGAGTTCCATAGACCAGTGATCCTCTGGGTGAAAAAGTACTTTCTCTTATTTGTTTGAAAACTAGTACCCAAATGTTTCATGGAGTGCCCCCTAGTTCTAGTGTTGTGCGATAGGGAAAACAGTTTTTCCTTATCTACTTTGTCCACACCGTGCATGATTTTATAAACTTCAATCAGGTCACCTCTTAGACGCCGTCGTTCGAGAGTGAAGAGGCCCAACCATTGTAGCCTCGAATGGTAAAGGTGTTCCAGTCCCCTAATTATTCTGGTTGCCCACCTCGGCACTTTTTCCAGCTCCATAATATCCTTCTGGAGGTATGGTGACCAGAACTGTACACAGTATTCCAGATGGGGCCTCACCATAGATTTATAAAGAGGCAAAATGACACTTGGTGACTTATTATCTATACCCTTCCTAATGATCCCTAGCATTGAGTTTGCTTTTTACACTGCTGAGGCACACTGGGTTGACACCTTCATTGAGCTGTCCACCAGGACACCAAGGTCCGTTTCCTGGTTTGTCGCAGAGAGTTCAGAACCCATCAGTTTATAAATGTAGTGTAATTGGTTTTTTTGCCCCAACATGCATCACTCTGCACTTACTAGTGTTGAAGCTCATTTGCCACTGTTTTGCCCACTCCCCCAGTGTCAAGAGATCCCTCTGGAGCTCCTCACAATCTCTCACAGTTTTCACTACCCTGTATAATTTAGTGTTGTCAGCAAATTTGGCTACCTTGCTATTTACTCCTACTTCTAGATCATTTATGAAGAGATTGAAAAGCAGGGGTCCCAGTACTGAACCTTGGGGGACCCCACTCTTTTCTTCCCTCCACTTGGAGAAGTGTCCATTTAGTGCTACCCTCTGTTTCCTGTCCCTTAGCCAGTTGCTGATCCAGGACAAGACCTGTCCCTTTATTCCATGACTGAAAAGTTTATTCAAGAGCCTTTGGTGCGGAACTTTGTCAAAAGCCTTCTGAAAGTCCAGATAAACAATGTCAACTGGATCCCCCTTATCCACATGCTTGTTGACACTCTCAAAAAATTCCAACAGATTAGTGAGGCATGATTTGCCCTTGCAAAAGCCATGTTGGCTCTCCTTTAGCAGCTCTTTTTCTTCTATATGCCTATTAATTCTATCTTTTAGGATGGTTTCCATCACTTTACCTGGGACACATGTCAAACTGACTGTTAGGTAATTTCCTGGATCACCTTTTTTGAAAATTGGTGTTACATTCGCTACATTCCAGTCATCATGCACAAAGCCTGATTCGAGGGAAAGATTATATATTTTGGCTAGGAGATCAGCAATTTCATCTTTAAGTTCCCTGAGAACTCAGGATGGATGCCATCTGGTCCAGGTGATTTGTTAGCATTTAGTTTAACAAGACATACAAGGACCTTCTTCCTGGTTATTTCTATCTGGCTTAATTCTTCGGTTTCCCTCCCTACGAAGATAGGCTCTGTTTTGGGCATGCGGTCTCTGTCTCCTTCAGTGAATACTGAAGCAAAGAAGTCATTGAGTCTCTCTGAAATCTCTGTTTCCTCTTTAATAAACCCTTGCCTTCCATTGTCATCTAATGGTCCAATGGCCTTCCTAGTTGGGTTCTTACTTCTAATGTACTTAAAGAAGTCTTTGTTATTTCTCTGAGCGTTTTTAGCTATACACTCCTCAAAGTATTACTTTGCTTTTCTGATTGTTGCCTTGCATTTGTTCTGCCAGAATTTATGTTTCTGCCTGCTGTCTTCTAAATGAGCTTTTCTTGCTTTTGATCACTTCCCGAACAGCTCCTGTAAGCCACATCAGAGTCCTCTTGAATCTTGACTATAGGGAAAGGAGGGCAAACTGCAACTTTTATTGTTCGGGATAAAAGTTTTTAATTGTTCTGACTAGGGATACACAAAAAGAGCCTCCTAGAAGATTGTGGCATTTTAAAAAACCACAATGAGGTGTACCCCGGGCAATGGCCACCTTGTCCTGTATAATCTTTCTCACACTAGGTCAGACAAAAGGAACTACAGAATGAACTCACTAAAAGGTGGCTTCATTTTAGCAGTTGCATAACTGGCCTGCGTTGTTGTTGTTCAGTCACACAGTCGATCCCGACCCTTTGCGACTCCATGGACCATTGCACCATTCTTCTAAGATTGACCTATTTGTTCTCCTCGCTGTCCAGGGTGCTCTCAAGACTCTTCTCCAACACCACATTTCAAAGGCCTCTATTCTTCTGCACTCCGCTTTCCTAATGGTCCAGCTCTCACAATCATACATCACCACCAGGAATACCATTGCTTTGACTATGCAGACTTTTGTTTGCAAGGTGATGTCCCTTCTTCTCACTATGTTCCCCAAGTTTCTCACAGCTTGTCTCCCAAGAATCAGTCACCTTTTTATTTCATGGCTGCAATCACCATCTGCAGTGATCTTGGATCCTAAAAATGTAAAGCCTGTCACTACTTCTACTTCTTCCCATCTATTCTCCAGGAAGTGATTGACATTATCTTGGTTTTCTTGATGTTGAGTCTCAAGCCAGCATTTGCACTCTCTTCTTTCAACCTAAGTAGGAGTTTCTTTAGGTCTTCCTCACATTCTGCCATTAGGGTGGTATCATCTGCATATCTCAAATTGTTGATATTTCTCCCAGCAATTTTATTTCCAATTTGTGATTCATCCAGCCTTGGCCTAGACATGGAAGAATTGTTATGAATAGTAGAAGAATGTGACTTCTGATCTCACCAAATACCAAGGATGTCTAGCACTTGTTATCCACTAAGCCAGCGAACCACCAACTACTTCCCTTTGGCCTTCACCAGATATTTTGCAGTCCTCCTGTCTTTCCAGTCCAAAACTGGTAGCAATGGCCGAAAGCTGACGAGCACTTAATGGATAGAGAGTATGTGATCTCCACCTGCTGAACTACAACTTCCATTATCCATCACTGTGCTGTCTGGGGTTCAATAGGAGCTACAATCCAAAAACATCTGGAGACACACACCCTCCATTCCTGATCTGAAGAGTTAGCAATATATTCAGCTCTTTGGACCACACAGTGCTGAAATAACTTGTTCTAAAAGCATGATTCCCAGAAATAGCTGTTTAACCTCTAAAAGAGAACTCACAGCTGTTGTGTCAATTAACTAAACCAAACAGCACAATATGTGTGCTCACAGCACACACAAAATTAAGTCTGGCAAGCATTGGGTTTTTCATCTGAGAAGCAAAAAGCCTACAAAACAATAGCCACACAGATACCTTATCTTTCACATGTACAGTTCCTTGGCAGTCCAGAGTAATCTTGTACAGAAAATAAGCCTTAATTACAACCGGGGCAGTAGGTATTTGGAACTGATTTATTTTGTTTATTGAACATGTAGCTCTCAAAAAGCAGGATGAGTGGTGTTTTAGATTTTAATAAATTAATTGGCAAGAAAAAGTAATGTTAAATAAAAAGGTTGAAGTGTTCTTTGTGGTTCACTGCCTGTTCTCACTCTGGGGAAAAACAACAACACTATTATTAACATGAGCAGGACTGGCTGAAGAAATTGTACCACCTTAAGTGCATCAGAAGACATACACCTTCTCCCATACCTCATGTGAAGGTGCATAGTATTCAAATTCAAATTATTTTGTCATGGGACAGAGCACTCCATCAAGCAGCTCCTTTGCAATAAAAACCACAAAGGTGATAACAAATTGAACAACTAACCATTTGCTCTTCTTTCATGACCTCAAAATTATGTTACCTGAAGCAACCATCATAGTCCACCTAATGAATGGATTAGTCATGAACACTAGAGTAAATGTACAGGTGAAACTCGGAAAATTAGAGTATCATGCAAATATTCATTCAGTTTAGTAATGCAACTTAAAAGATGAAACAAATATATGAGATAGACTCGTTACATGCAAAGCGAGATACTTCAAGCCTTACTTTGTTATAATATTGATGCTTATGGCTTACAGCATATGAAAATCCGAACCCCCTCCCAATCTCATGTACCCCATAATCATCACATAATCTCATGTATGCAATTATATTGAATTAAGGCATGACACCTCTCGTTTTGCATGTAGTGAGTCTATCTCATATATTTGTTTCACCTTTTAAGTGAAATGAACAGGGCCGAATCTAAGCATAGGCTACCTAGGCTGCAGCCTATGGCCCCGCACCACAAAGTGGGGCCTGCACAACATGATTCTATGTCAATTTTTAAAATCAGAAAACACGGAGCTCAATGACGTTTATTTTTCAGTTTTTAATTGAATAATTGCTGAAAATGCAGTTTTTGTAGGTTAATTTTTAAAAAAATACTTTCCCCAGTAGGGCCCGCACCACAGGTTCAGACTAGGGGCCCATAGATCCTAAATACGGCACTCGAAATGAATGAACATTTGCACGATATTCTAATTTTCTGAGTTTCACCTGTATATAAGAGACATATTTACTACAGTTTGAGAACTAACGTCTTATGAATTTTTTACTCTAATAAGCAACTCAGACAGTCCTGGCTTCCTTTGCTGCTTCTTTGTCTTAATAAATAATGACTTATATTGTTGTTGGCAGTGAGAATTTCAATAAGTACAGCAGAATTGTTGTGCTCAGAAGATTGGTTCTCACTGGGGTCAGAAAATAACTCACACCTCAGCGAATGCCAGGTTTAAAAAGAAAAAAAGACTAATGCTGAAGAGTTAATCAGTTACCTGTATTTATTTCTTCTCTTGAATTTCTGTCATAATACAATGGGATAAAATTATTAAATTATTTAGTTTTTGTTTTTATCTCCTGTGTTGGCAATAAATAGATACACAGTGTGTTAAAATTATCAATAAAAATTAAATTTCGAAACATAGTGTCACTATTCTCCTTCAGATTGCCATAGATTTGATAATGTGCTTTGTGTTCAGATGCTGTTTTTGTTCCCTATTTGCACTAAAGGCAGTTTTTTTTCCTAGTGACAAAACAATTGTGGAAAACTATTACAACAATTTCAACATTAAGAAGACTGAATGAAAAAAACATCTTGCCACAGCTGGAAAAAGGCTGAGAATATATATTTTTAATCAGTGGTGGGATTAATTTTTTTTTACTACTTACTCTGTGGATGTGGTATGGTGGGTGTGGCCAGGGGAGAACCTGCTGAATCCCACCACTGTTTCTAACTACATATTAACTATCTTGACAGGCCAGTTTAAATTGTGCTATATAATTGCCTTTTGCAGGCGCACCCCCCAATAAAGGACTCAGACACCAATGAAAGTGGATAACGGCATTGGGCCACATTTATTGATTCATGCCCTAGTCCGAATTATAAATTTCTATTGGTAATTGACCAATCATAATTCTTAAGGCAAGCAGGCCGAAGTAACACTGGTAAGGTACCACCCAAAATTGCCAACGGCAATTGCTACAATGTATCCATTTGTATCAATTTGTTTGTTGACAACAAACAAATTGTTGACCGTAGTCAATATCTAACTAATGACCCCACCCTCTGACGCGTATCCGTAAAATCACGGGGTGATGCATGCTGTCTAGCTATAGCCATCACCCCGTCGCCTAGTTCGTCGTTGACCGGACAACGTTTAACCAACTTATGCCTGTCTAGTGTTGTCCAGTCAATTGCGAACTTGCCGGATACCTGTGGGTCATAATGTTTACCTTACCAGTGCTACCCGCCACACGGAGGGGCTTCAAAGAAGGCTCGACCCCCCCCCCCAGACCGTCAGCTCGGTCAACAGGCCTGCTCGCCAATCACCCAACAGGAGGTCCATACCTCCTCGCGACAGATGGACCCCATCCCCTGCATACAAGTCATAACTTTGGAGGCTAATAGCGGGGTGACGACTGACCCTCCCCCAAGCCCTGTCGACAAGGAAACGCGCCACTGCCCTATTCACCATGCGTCTAGCGCGGTCAAGGGCCAGGAGGTCAACGCCCCCTCTGTAGGAATGGCGCGGGACCATGTCCGACCAAACAAGGGTTGTGGCGGGCCAGACGTAATGCAGGTAGGCGAGGTCCCCGCAAATCGCATGCTTCAGCGACAAGCCGGTGACCTGGCCCAAATCATTGCCCCCCAGTTGTATGATCAGAATGTCAGGCGGGTCAGCATTCTGGCCTGAAAAAAGGAAAGGCAGCAGCTCCCGCCATAACATCCCGGGCTTACCATGCCATGTGAGACTTGCGTATGCACCCAGTCCCAGTTGGGGTCCCCACTCTGTCGCCGCAGCATAACGCGCTGCCCTGTGCACGTAGCTATGGCCCACCAGCCATACTGTCACCGGTGTAATACGACACCCCGGGTCTGTAAAGGAAAAAATGAGGGAAAGTAGGTAAGGTGACCGGGTTGGTACTCATGGGGGGAGTGGGCGCACATAAAATTGAAAACATTGCGATCCCCACCGTCCCATGCTACGTATGTCAGCCCCTGAGTACCCAAAAGCCGCAGCGGTCGAGGCCGCCCCTATACGGAATGAATGAGTGCCATAGCGGGCGCCTGGGAGGCCCACACTGGCCAGCGCTTTGCCCGTCACCTTCCAAAATTGAAATTTAGTAAGGGGAGACCCATCTTGGTGACAGAAAAACGGGCCATGGTGCGTGCCACGCAGTGCCAGGAATTCCTGTAGGGCACCAACCGGACAGATGTCTGCCAAAGAACACCGTAGCAGTCGCACACCACTGCCGACGCCATGCTGATCGGTCTTAGAGGAACGTATCCTCAACTGAGCCCAGTCTTTGGCTACACAGACATCCTCGAGTTCCAGTGCCCTACGACTTGCATCCGCCTTAGACAGCATCACAAGCTCGCTGATGCGGAGCGCTCCAAAAAATGCCACCATTGTGGCTGCATGGAACAGGGCTGCCTCATATGCATCAAAACAGAGGCAAGGCCAGCCCCGGGCCAACTGGGTAAGGACCGCTGGGGAAATCGGGTGGTGGTCGTCCGGGCAACGCCCGCGCTCGCGCACCCACCCCTCCAAAACATGTCTCACACGGAAGTCAGAGGTGCTGTCCACATGACCCCCCACCTTGGCCATAAAAGCCAACGCTGAAAGCTTAGATGCTATGGTGCGAGGTGCAAGGCCCTGAGAATGCAGGTAAACCATGAACCGCAGAACATGGGTTACCGGGATTGGCCAGGTTCCTGGCAATTGAAATTGAGTACAGAATGCCCTGAAAGAATTAATTGCGTGGTGATACGCCTTACGGCTGCGTGGGGCTAGTGACAGGCCAATCGCCCGGTTCACCTCTCCTTGCCAATGGTCCATATCTCCTCCGGGAGTGGCGAGGGAAATTCCTCCGCATCCGGGGCCAAGGCACGGAACCGGGAGATCTGTAGGCGGGACAAAGCGTCAGCAATATCATTATTAACCCCTGGGACATGCCTGGCCCTGAACAGTACGTTGAGGCGCAGGCTGCGCAACACAAATTGGCGCACTAGATCCATAACCCTGGGCGATTTAGAAGTCTGTGCATTTACAATGTGGACCACGGCCGCATTGTCACACCAGAAATGCACGACCGAGTTGGACCACTCCTGGCCCCATAGCATCAAAGCACCCAGGATAGGGAAAAATTCCAGATACGTGAGATCACGCAGGCGACCCGTGCCTGCCCAGGCCGGTGGCCACCCACCATAGGCCCACTTCCCATTGAAGTACATCCCATAACCCAGGGATCCCGAGGCATCAGACTGAATCTGAAATTGAGGGGAAGCCAGGAGGTCATGCCTCCAAAATGAGACCCCATTGAAGTCCCTCAGGAACTGTAACCAGACAAGCATGTCTGCCCTGATACCCCGGGTAAGCCTAACCCTATGGTGAGGCCTGGATAATCCTGCCATAGCGTCGCACAAGCGCCGGGCAAAAGCCCTGCCCGGTGCGACCACTCTGCAGGCGAAATTAAGGTGACCATGCAGCACCTGCAGTTCCCTCAGTGATGCCTTGCGCTTGGCCAACAAGTCCGAGATAAGGGCCACTATCCTTGACACCTTATCCCGCGGTAACCTAGACGCCTGCGCTATCGTGTCAATCTCCACCCCCAGGAAGACTAGCTGTTTAGATGGGCCCTCGGTCTTTTCGGGCGCTAAAGGGACACCGAGTTCCTCCATTAGCGTCTGAAATGTGTTGAGGAGACGTGTACACGTGTCCCAGCCCCGTTCACCCCCGAATAAAAAGTCATCCAGGTAATGGGCTACAGACCGGGACCCTGACCTGCGGACGAAAGCCCACTCTAGGAAGGTACTGAAACGCTCGAAAGCCGAGCATGATATGGAACAGCCAAAAGGCATGGCCTTATCAAAATAATATTCGCCCCTAAATTTGAAACCCAGCAATTCAAAGTCGCCCGGGTGCACTGGCAAGAGGCGAAAAGCCGACTTAATGTCGCACTTAGCCATCAGTGCACCCGGGCCACATGAGCGCACCATGCGCAGCGCGTGGTCAAAAGATGTATACCTGACTGAGCAAAGGTCGTCAGGGATAGCATCGTTGACCGATCGGCCGGCTGGGTAGGACAAGTGATGGATAAGGCGAAACTCGCCTGGTGACTTCTTGGGAACCAAGCCCAGGGGCGATACCTTGAGGTTAGTGAACGGGGGTGCAGGGAAAGGGCCAGCGACCCTGCCTGCATTGACCTCCTTATCAATGCTGGCGGCAGCCACCTCCTCCCTCCCCCTAAGGGACAAAAGGTTGGGGGCATCCTGAGGAGACCTATCACCCATGAAAGGAATACGGAACCCTTGTCTAAAGCCCTGAAGGAGATAATCTGCATCCTCCCCCTTCGGGTACAATGCGAGCCAACGCTCCAGCATGTCCACATTAATTGGGGAGGGAGCCTTTCGGTGAACCAGCTCCATCTGCGGCAGTCTTGCCAGCCCACTGTCCGCCCCTCCCTCTGCCCCGCGTCCCTCCAGGCCTGGGACAGGCAGAGGCTGCATGGGGGCCCGCACAGGTGGGACACTCATGTCTGTACTTGCAATTCTTCTTATTGCATGAACCATTAGACGAGAAAGTCCAGCACAGCGGGCGGGCTGGAACCCCCTGCCCAGCCACTTGGCGGGGAACCTGTGCTGGAGCCACTCGCTGGACCGCATGTCCACAATGGTATCTTTCCCCTGGTGCGGGGCGCGTGGGCATCATGTACAGAAGCCAAAGCCTCTGGCATGGCTCATCCCACCTCATCTCAGGGTGCAGGGGAATTCGCATACGGAATTCCTCGTCATAAGCCAACCACGACGGGCCCGGAAAATCAACCATCGCCCGATAGATATTGTCCAAATACTGGACCATCGGAATTGCCAGATCCGGCCGGGCCCTCAGGTACACCGCCATGTAGATGAGGTAAGCCGGCAGCCAGTTGGCCCACGTCCGTGGTGGCTTGCGACGACGTGCCTGTTCCTTATCCTTCTCATCCTGCCCCTCCCTCTCTTCCTTGGTGGGCTCCCTGTTTAGGAGTGAGAAGATATCAACATACTCCCCTCGCCATATTTTCTCTCTGGTGGCCTGTGCCAAATGGTCACCCAGTGGCAAGGAATAGCCCGCTGTCGGCAAGGCCGAGACAGGCACAGCAGAAACTGTGGGCATCTGGAAAGGGGCTTGAACTAGCCCAGCCACCCCTAAAACATTCCCCACAGGGTAGGAAATGCTCCCCACCCTGGGGCCCTGGGTGGTGGTTGACGTCACCTGTTGGTGCGTCAGCGGCTGTACCGCCGCACCACCCATGCGAGGCCAAGGCCATTGGAAAGCCCCCCCCCAAACGTAGCCACATGTGTAGGTGCACTAGTTTGTACCGCATACTCACATGCTGCACCCCCGCGGGCCGCCCCCACCGGGGGTTCCGGCCCACTGGGGGCATCGGAGCTCACGACCACCGTAGAGCTCGCCGCCGGGGCTTGACCCGCGCTGGCCTGTTGGTCGGGGAGCTGCGAGGCAGTGGCCGAAGTCGCGCCACGCGCCTCAAGCTGCTCGACCCGTCCCGTCGCCTGCCGCTGCCCAGCAGACGACGTGTCCAAGTGCACCCCAAAAGGAGCCCCAGCGTGGCTGGCCCGAGCAAGGGAAGCCTCGAGTGCCGCCACGTGGGCCAGCAAGGCCTCCACACTGGCCTGGGGTCACGGGCCAGCCGGCCCGCCCGTTACGGGCGTGGGTACAGGCCCTTGCACCCCGGGGCCCGAATATGGCCATGACCCCACACCCAGGCCCGGCAGGGCCAGCGTGGGCACCTGCCAAGGGAGGGGACCGCACCACCCCCCAAGGCTGGAAGGCCCCGGAGTGAGCTGGGCCCCGATGGAAGAAGGCCCAGTGGAATGAGCACCAGGAGCGGCGTCCGCCGCTTGCGGGCCGTGGGCCGCAGCCCATACTGGACCCCTGCTCGGGTCCCCAGCCTCCGGCCAGGGGGTAATAGACCCCATCCCACCGGTCCCGGTGGGAGCCGGCAAAGGCGGCTGGTGGGAAGGCGCAGCCGCGGTCCTCCGACCCGGATTGCGCCTCCGCACCGCCCGAGCCGCGCTCGCGGCCGCCTTCTTCTTCGAAGGCATCTCAGTCGGACCTAAGGGAAGCCGAAAAGAGGAAAGTAAGCAGCCAAAAGGCTCCCCGCTCAAGGTAAAAAAGCGACGGAGTAAGAGGAAAAACCTCTCCGCTCCGTCGCTTCGCAAAATGGCAGCTCGGCTGCCTCGTGGCCACCCCTTTTATAAGGGAGCTGGCCACGCCCCTAACTACCCGGATGCCTTCGTCCTGTGGGGGGGCTCCCGCAAAGAGCGCGGCAGCCATTTTGGCGCCGCGCTTGCATTTTCAGTACATTAGAACAATCTGAATATGTTTACCTGTGCTTTAAAATGGCTGGACCAAAGAAGCAAGTGCCACCTTTGCTTTGTACTACATCCATCATACCAAAAGCCAACCAATTTATTTTAGCATGAGACACATCAAACCTAATCCTCTCTCCCTATTCCTGACAGTAAAATCATCAACCACCACCACCATCATCATCATGTCAAGTCAATTTTGTCAAGTCAATTTTGGCACACCAGCACCCTTTACAATGTTTTCTATGTAAAGAGTACTTCGGTGGGGTTCACCATTCCCTTCTTTTGAAGAGGCACCCTGAGACCGTGCAGCTTGTCCCAGGCCACACATCCTGGTTCTTCTGGGATGCAAGACAAGAAGATCTAAAGCAGGAGTGACCAAACTATGGCCTGTAGGCTGGATCCGGCCCCCAATGGCAATTCATCTGGCCCACACTGCCCTCGTCGCTCCCAGAAGTGGAAGTAAAAAATATGGGCGCGTTTTACTTCCACTTCCGGGAGCGATGAGGGTGGTGTGGGCCGGATGAATTTGTGTTGGGGGGCCAGATCTGGCCTGCCGGCCATAGTTTAAGCACCCCTGGTTTAAAAAGAGAAAATGGCAGCCTAAAATCTATCTCATCCTGTTGCAAAACATATCTGTTGCCAACAGATTGCAAGGCATGTTTTACTTCCGCTTCCAGTGGGAGGAGCCACATGACTGGCCCGCTGAACCACATGACTGGCCCATGGCCTGAAAAGTTTGGGCACCCCGATCTAAAACCATTTAATCCTACAAGAATGAAAATACCTCTCCACCTAGTACCAGAAAGGCCACAGTAGAACTGTCAGGTAAGTATCTCTGGAGCATCTCTGGATGTCTTCACGATTGAGACTACCTTCGATGAAAAAGTTTCTCTTTCTCTTGTAATCCTTCAGTTTGCTTCACTTGATCCTCAGGCAAAAATGAAAGTCTCAGATCTGGGTAAATGAATATGGAGAGGAAATGATCCTGTAATCTGGTACCAAACCATTTTAGGGCTTTGAAAAGCAGTTATTGTCACTATCTCTGATCATGAAACACCAATATAAATTTAGAATGTACTTTCCTTCTGAAATATATTTTAATGATTTTCTGATGGAAGAAATTTCTAGAGTTGAAGAATAGCCTATCTGTGTATTCCTGTACCTATTAAATTGAATTAAATGGATTCACTGCTATAGTTGGTAATGATGATAGTGATGAGGGAGATGACTCACAAAGCTGATTGTGATGATGGAGATTTCTTTTTTTAAAGGACTACATTAATCGTACTGTTCTGGAAATTCTCTTACATATGCAGTCTATGATCAGAAGGAGATATTATAGATATTTAGCAATCAGAGCTGAATGCACATTAATATTGGAACGAAGTGACTGAAGCAGTCTTTTGGGTTTATAAAACAAGATTTGGAAGGAATCCTGTGCTTAAGTCTTATTGACAAGTCATCAGACAATACAAGCTAATTTGCATACTCCAGAAAGCAAGGTAAGCTCCAGCTGTCAGGTTCACACATTTTTGTTAGATAAGAATTTTCTTCTCCTAATAATGACTAAGGCAGTGATTGTGGGTTTGTGTCCCATCTGGGGTGAAAATCTTACTGAGAGTCTGGCCAGGTTCTCCTGCTATGGTAATAGAGTAGACCATACTGTCAGCGACTCAACATCGAGCGTCAGGTAGCAGTTAACTAACCTCACAACCCTGAGGCCTAACAGCCTTGGCAAAGTCCACAGGGAAGGGTGATGGTCCCCAAGTGGATTAAATCCCACTTGAATCCATCCTGATGGAGGGCAGCAGCTTCATCAGTGCTGGCCTGGGGCTGAGGAAGACTTTGTGTGCCAAAAGGGCTTAGGACCAGAAAGTGACTTGCAGAGTTGGATCAGTGGTATAGGTCACACAATGCAATGTGGCATGCAGATGAAAGACCATGGCATCAGTGGTGGGATTCAGCAGGTTCATCCTAGTTCACCAGAACTGGTAGCAGAAATTCTGGTAGGCCCCACCCATCCAAGTTTTGAAATAAAGTAGTCCTGATTTGGGTGCAATGCAGGGCTTTCCCCCTGGCCATGCCCACCATACCATTCCCACAGAGTAGGGAGAATTATTATTTTTTAATCCCACCACTGCATGTCATTATATACATAGGACAGTCTTTATGGCTGATCACCATGATGATCACCAATATTCAGAAACGGATATAGCACAAGAAGAACAAGATGTCTATATTATAATATAGAAATATTAAATGAAATGAAATTATCTGTCTTTGTCAGCCATCAAATTGGGATACACAGAAAAAGCCTCCTGGAAGATTGTAGTATTTATGAACCACATTTGAGGTACCCTGGGCAATGGCAACTTGCTGACTAATCTTTCTCACACTAGGCCTGACAAAAGGAACTATAGAATGAATTCACCAAAAGGATGGCTTCATTTTGGGAGTTTCACATCTGACCTAGACACAGAAGAAGAAGCCATCAAAATGAAGGGTGTGGGAGAGATTATGTTAATGCCTCCTGGGTTTAAACAGATTTCCTTGGTTTGGATTTAATCATTTAAAATGGAAGAGAAAAGTAATTCTCTTCTTTTCTGGCTTATGACTGGAGAGAGGAAATTTTGTAGGCCAAAAGATCACCATGGCTTGTCTCAATTGAGCCAATGTTCAATAACGGTATTGAAAACCAGATGTAGTCTCAGGATTTATAAGGAACTAGCTGATTACCCGGCTTCACTTGGGTTTTTCATTTCTTTAACGCAGGCCAGCCTTTCCCTCTTGGAAACCTCGTGGGGTGTATGTGGGTCAACCCTACCTCCCTTCCTCTGTCTCTCTCTTCCCTCACCCGTCCCGCCTCTCTGTCAACAGTCACTTACCACCCTTATCCTTCCCATACATGTGTCTGGCCACCTGATGAGAGAGCGGCATGCAGCCATTGAGGAGCCCTCAGATCTTCCCTCCCTCTTCGGCTTCGCCCACCATGGCCTCTGCCTCGGAGGCTGGGTGGCCATTTCTGGAGTGGGGTGGCCTCCTCTGCGGCACCCGTGCCCTCCTAGCCCACTCAAGGGTCTCCGTTGCCACCACTGTACCAGTCCAACCAGGCCCCCCATTTGCCTTTTACCTACTTTGAAAACTACAGCTGAGCTCAGAGGGCTACAGCTGAGCTAGTCAGATGATGTCACAATCTCAACCTACCTGGGACTATGACATCAGCTCAGTTACATCACTGGGAAACACACACATTGTATAGATCAATTGCTTCCAAATTTTGGGGGCGTAATGCCCCCCATGGGGCTTGTGACCCCTGCAATGCTGATCTCTCCGGCCCAAGGTACGTATGTGACAAATTTCATTGGGATTGGTCCAGGGGTGTGGAAGCCTTTGGAGCACATACAAGACCACACCTCTGTTTTATAGATATAAGAAGGAAAGGACTAAAGCATAGGACAGGAGCATTTTTTATGCTTGATCCAGGTTTTGGGATGTCATGGAAGATCAGTAGATCTTGAATATATTATTTCTGTAATTTTCTGATGATAGGGATGAAGAGATATCCCTGTGGGATTATTATCTGCAAACTTGGCTGAGTTTGACTAAACATGTACTTTGATTTGTGTGGATGAGTGGGGATTGCATTATTTGGTGTTCTACCTCAGGCAACAAAGTGGCTTGGTCCAGCCATGACAAATGGAAAAGAAAAATGTACTACTACCATATAAGTCTTTATGTATAAGGATGCCTATGGAGGAATGTACAATGTATTAGTTACCCCACCTCAAAAAACAAAAGGAACAAAGGAAAGAATAGTTTGCACCTGGAAAATATACAAAAAGGTTCTGGTAAAATGGTCTGAATTATTTTTTAAAAAAATGAGGAAGACTGGAACCATCTTGAGTACCTTTTTTTGACAAACAGGTGTACATGAATTACATAATTCGACAAGTGCTTAATTAAGAAATTGAGAATTAAGGACAATTAAGAAAAGTGTGAAGATTGTGGATGTTGTAATATATGCCATTAATCATGTTAGAATCTTAAGCACACGCACACACACACACACACACACACACACACACACACACACACACACACACACACACAATAGTCTTGCAATCAGTCAAGGACAGACAAAGGTAAGCTTACATTTTTTATATGTGATTTTGACACAACCATTTTACACAACATGCATTGTTAAGATGGTGATTCACACTTCAGTGTTCTTCATGAGTCAGCTTTAATTGAAACATTATTTTTGGAATACAGTATGTGATTCAAGGTCAAAAATCACCTTCAAAATATATGCTTATCCTATCAGACAAACAACTAGCACAGAAGTTCTCCAACCTTTTTAAGCCGAAGGCTGGGTCATGCTTCCTCAGACAGCTTCCAGATGGTCATTTTGCCCTTCCTCCACCACATGGCACTTCCTGGTGTGGTGGAGGCAGTTGGGAGGGGGCGCATGAAATGGTGCCACGGGCCACATATAGCCCACAGGCCGCAGGTTGAGAATCCCTGAATTAGCATTTGAAAAGCGGGTATTACTAATTGAAGTACTGTACGCATGACATTTACCATTTGATAATGACCAAATTAGGACTGCAGTGGCTCAAGTGGCTAAGATGATGACTGGAAGGCAGCAGGTCAGCAGTTCGATACCCAAATACTACAGGATGCAATGAGCTCCCGTCTTTGTCCCAGCTCCTGCCAACCTAGCAGTTCAAAAGCAAGAAATTGCAAGTAGATAAACAGAGACCCCTTCGGTGGGAAGGTAAACAGTGTTCCATGCACTCTGGTGTCTAGTTATGCCTGCCACATGACCATGGAAACATCTGCAGATGCAGACAGTGCTAGCTCTTTGGCTATGAAACAAAGGTGAGCACTGAATCCTAGAGTTGGATATGACTGGCTTTCGAGCAAGGGTGACCTTTACCTTTAATGACCAAATTATTTGTGGAAAGAATATTTTTTTCCTTTTCATACAGGAGCAAGACAATCAATACTAGAAACATTATCAACATTTTGCCCCATTTGTGAACTCAGTGTGTATCCAAGTATTCCCCTAATTTCTCTTGTTTGCTTCTAAAGCAAAAGCAAAGCAATCACACTTTTATACTGCTCCATAGCACTTAGTGCACTTTCTGGGTGGATCACAAGGTTAATTAGCATTTTATCCCCAACATTCTGGGTACTCATTTTACTGACTTTGGAAGGATTTATTTATTTATTTATTTATTTATTTATTTATTTATTTATTTCTGCACATTTATATCCCACCCTCCTGGTGGGTACACCACTCAGGGCAGCTAACAACATAATAAAAATTACAATAAAAACAATTAAGCAACAATAGTTAAAACAGATCTAACAGCTCCAGTTAAAACCAGCATTAAAAACACAAACAGTTCATCTTTAACAAACAATCCACCCCCACCCTACCCCCGTTAAAGCAGAATAACCAAGCCAAGGGGCAGCCCCTCACATAGGCTAAATCAGCCACCGGGCTTGACTGGTAGAGTCAAGCGTGCCCCAAACCTGCTGGAAGAGCCATGTCTTCAGCATCTTTCTAAAAGGGAGTAGTTCCATCTGGAGCCACAACTCAGGTGGTAAGAGGTTCCACAGGGCTGGGGCAGACACGGAAAAGGCTCTTTTCCTGGTCCCAGGAAGATGTACCTCTTTCACTGATGTGACCACCAGTGAGCCCCTCCTGTTTGCCCTAGTAGGACGGGCTAAATTTCTTGTGGCCTGGTCCAATGCCATAAAGGGCTTTAAAGGTCAAAGCCAGCACCTTGAATTGCACCCGGAGGCACACCAGCAACCAGTGCAGCTCCTGGAGAAGTGGTGAGGCTCGAGCATGACGCCTGCACCCCATCACAACCTGGGCAGCCGCATTCTGGACCAGCTGAAGCCTCCGAATGGTCACCAAGGGCAGCCCCATGTAGAGTGCATTACAATAATCCAATCTGGAGGTGACCAGAATGTGAGTGACCATGAGCAAGGAGTCCCGGTCCAGGAGCGGGCGCAATTGGTAAATAACACGAGCAATAGCTGCGAGTCCAGGAGGACCCCCAGATTGCGCACCGGATCTGACTGTGGCAAAGATGGAAGGCTGAAACAACCTTGAGCCCTGGTCAGGATCGAACTTCCAACCTTTTGGTTGCAAGACAGAAGCTTACAGTATCGCTTCATTGTAAAGGAAAGGGGGCCCTTAATATCCCTTAATATAGATTCACACACACACCAAACATATTTGCATTGAAGTCATGTCCCAGATCAGGTTTAGTTTAATTCTTAAAAAACAATACTCTGGTTATGAATGTGGGATATTGTGTTTCCATATCCGTGATTCAAAATGCTAGAAAAGACCCATGATGCCGCATAATATCTTGCCAGCATTGCCAGCATGAAAAACGATGCCAAGCTTTACGTAGCAAAGGCCAGCCTGAATATTAAAACTACACACAGCAGCAGTCAAGCTAATGTACCAACGTGGTTCTCCAGTTACCTATATCTTTCCTTTAGATTTGAATCTACATTGTGCACATAAAAGAATATCAGCCTTTTAGTGTTCTTGAAGTAACGAGCAGTAGCCAGCATAATGGGCCAAACACATAACTTTATTTGGTAATCTGAACACAATTACAACTGTGCCACAACAACTTATATACAGGTGATAATAGTTATATTTGTGCGGGAATTAACTGGATTGGTTGCTAGCCATCAGGAGAGAATGAAGTGACCCTGAACTAGATACAATTCGCTCTTCTCAGAACATATTGGCATGAACCCCCAATCTCGCGTTACTTCCAACTGAAGAAGACAAAATGACGAAAACGTTTCATTAAATACACAACAAGCCCGGAACAGCAGAAGAAAGGAAAGGAGTGAGACTTCATTACTGTATTAATACAGGTGGCTGGAAGTGCTGTGTCCCAGGTTGCATGGGGAAGGGGCACTCTAAATTCATATGAATTCCATAAGGGTTAACCATCCAGTACCTTCAAAATGTACTAACAAGTACAGTACTTCAGTGCACACAGTTGATCTGTAAGACAGATGTCTTCTAGGCATTTGGATTGCTTTGCTCCCAAGAGATAAAGATGAAGAGAACTTGTTAGAAAAAAGCCATAAAAATAGCTTTGTGTTTAGGTGAAATTATATACTGTATATTGTATGTGTTTACATGTGTTTGTTTGTGTGTGTGCACGTTCATGCATACACATGCACATATATAGGCCTGTTAGAAGAAGGACAGAATACTTATTCTGGGGGCTTTTGTCAGCTCTTCAAAATTCAGAATAGCACTGAAACAATCACACGGACAGATACACCAGATAGTCTCCTGGTTAATTCTAACAGTTATTTCCATATATCAAATATGATTTTTAAATAAAGGAAATCACATTGAGATTTAACTAAGGCACAACATGGGGAGATAATTGTGCAACATTTCCTGCTTTTGAGAATTATGCTTCATTTCCTGCCACCTGCAGGGGAAATGCAATTAGAAAACTAAAGCAGTAAGTTCCAGTTTGGAATGTTTTTCAAACTTATTTTGTAGCGATGTCTGGCCGCTAGGGCAGCGTTAGAGCCCGGAGGAGACTGATCAATGACAACACGAGGCAACAGGAGCGAGATCAGATCAGTACTTTATTGGAAAAAGGCAACATCATTTATAGGGAAAAAAGCGCAACGGTGGCAAGCTGTCACCTGACAGGAAAATTACCTCACTCACGTACACGGGTTAATGGGGAATTCTTCAAAGGGGAGTTTAATCAGCTGGGGCAAACATGGGTTCAGGGACCTCATTGTCTTGGGGATTAAGCAGGGACAAACATGGCTTATTTGCGCCAGGGATTTCCCGAGCTGGGAGATGAACTATGTACTTAATGCTTGACTGAAGTCAGCTATCTGCTTACTTGGCCGAGTCGCAGGTCAGGTCACGGTAATTGGGTGAATCAAACCCTATACTTTATTCACCCCCCTTAATTTGGCGGCCGCAGAGCCCACGGGCTGGGAGCGTCTCTCACCGCGGTGGCCTCTGGCGGGCCGTTCCATGCCCTGTGGGGCATGGGGAAACTGCATCTCCCCTTTATTTTCTATTTAAGGACCTGACTGGCGACCTTGCGCAAGAGCGGCATCAGCTGTTGAGCGGGTATGACGTCACGGAGTTTCTCTCTGGGGCGGCACTTGGAGATCAGCGAGGGAATGCACTGAGCAGAACAACAAAGCGTAATGCCTAGTATGGTTATCCCCACCACTACCTTAAGCACCGTTTGCAGCCACCCCCAGGGAATCCATGACCACATCCAATTCCACAGGGAACTCCACCAAGCCCCCCATGCGGAACCCTCAGTAATACCCTGGACTATGGTGTGGAGGTTCGTGATCTGGCTTTGGATCTTACGGGAGTTGTCAGTAAGATTGAAGCAGCACATTCCATGAACGGATTCGCAACCCAGGTGGTGCAGCAAGAGGAGGTAGTCGATAGCCGCTCGATTGTCAAGAACGGCCTGGCGAAGTTCTGCCTGTTCCTGATTGAGGAGCGCTATCGCTGTGGAGGTATGGTTAATGGCTTTTGCCAAACCGCAAGCCAAGCGGCCGATCCTCCGTGCGTTGCCGACGGCCAAGCCTGGCACGCCGACAAGGCTGACTGCTAGGGATACATACTCAGCGGGACTCATTACTCTGAAGCTGCTGTCACAAGAGCTGTCTAGCTGGGTTGTGTGTGTGTACCGTATGAGTGGGGAGACATTTGAGACATTGGAAACATGTGAAACATTAGAAACATTTGTGCTTGGGGCAATCATGTCCTTAGTGGGGAGTAACAGTGTCAAACGACTGATACAGCACATTGAGTCCGACAAATTCGCAGGAATATAGTTCCATGTGAACTGGTTGCAGGTGAAAAACCACCCTGAAGGTAGGGTGACGTGAGCGTACAGCGAAATGAGTGTCTCTGGTTTATTACAAGTCCAGTTGCCGCTGCCGGGGTCAAGGCAGCGGCGCCGAGTCGGACCGCCTGAGGTGCAGCCGGTCATTCGGGTGCAAGCAGCGTCCGGGCTGACCGCCACTCGAGGGGTATGAAGAGTGGCTGCGTCAGCCGGCAAGGTTGATGCAAGTCGCCGTCCCCCCCAGCGGGCGTATGCTGAGAAGGTGGTAGGAGTGTGTGGGCCAAAGAACGCCTTCAGCAGCCAGTCGCCATCCTTGGTGCGCGCGTCCAGAGCGTGGCACACGGGGATGAGACAGGTGCTGAGGATAGATGCAGAACCAATGTCCTGCCGTAGACAAAAATCGGACTGGTTGACGAGACCCGCCAACCTTTCCCACAAGTTGTACTGCATTCGTGCAGAAATATCTTCCCCAGGCGGCAAACCGTCGGCCTGGATCGGAGTAGCCTGAACGCCTCCCCCCAAGAGCAGGGAAAGGGCCAGGATGATGGTGATCGCCGCTGTGTTGGCGTGAATCAGGGCAAAAACTGCTGCTGTGAGGTTCTCCGGTGTCGGCTCTTTCTCCTCGCGCTGCACGGCGTCCTGGGCGTCACTGCAAAGAGCCTTGACCATCCCCCAGGTGATCTTGGGCATCGGCGGCCGTTTCCTCCGGCGGGTCCTCTCGGTCAGGGTGAGGTCCTCCATCTCCGGGATCGGACTCGGGCCGGCCTGGTTCCACGCCATGCGGTTCCACGTAGGGCTTGACACACCGGGCTGGAATCCAAACGACACCTGTAGGAGACATAACTGCAGCATACCCTCTTCCCCAGGTTATGAGCGGCACCGGGCCCCTCCAAGAAGGGTCTGGTGGCACTCGGTACCGGACCATAGGTCGCGGGAGAGCTTCCGAACGGCGGAAATGCTTCTCCTGCGGCGTGCAATCCGAAAAAACATTAAGGTGATTGTAAGTGAACAATACCTTGTTGAGACACATCTGTGCTTCTCCCTGTGACTTGGGGAGGGCTGGTGGCTCCCCCCTTTCTGTTTGTTTGTCAATATAGGACTTTAGCGTCCGATTGACCCGCTCTACAATCGCTTGCCCTTGCGGATTGTAGGGAATGCCAAATGTGTGCTTGATGTCCCAAGTAGCCATGAAGGCGGCCAACTGCCTGGAACTGTAGGCCGGCGCGTTGTCCGTCTTCACGTGCCGCGGCTTGCCCATCGCCGCAATGCAGGAAAGGAGGTGCTGCTCCACGTGGGTGGCAGCCTCCCCTTTCTGCGCCGTTGCCCAAACGAACTGAGAAAAAGTGTCAATGCAGACGTGCATGTATTGCCATCTGCCGAACTGCGGCACATGCGTGACGTCCATCTGCCATACCTGATTAGCCTCTGTCCCTCGTGGGTTGACCCCCCACGAGGGCCCCCCCGGCGCTCCTGCGCAATGCTGGCAAGAGCGGACTATACCTTGGGCCTGAGAGAGTGGCAGATTGAACTGTCTGGCGAGTGCCTTGGCATTTTGGTGAAAGAAGGCATGGCTCTGGATTGGAGTAGTGAAAACTCCCAAAACTGAACGTTGCTGAATTTCCCTTGCGGCCGCGGCCGCTCTGCTATTGCCCGCGGAAATCGGACCCGGTAGGTCTTGGTGACTTCGGATGTGGGCAATATAGAGCGGCTCTGTGCGGTTCCGCAAATGAAATTGAGCCGTGAGAAACAAGCTGAGCAAGTTCTTGTCTATCGCGGGAGTAATGTAAGCTCCCGGTAGACTGTGAAGCAAATTCCTTACATACAGACTGTCAGTGATGATGTTTAAACGTTCCTTGGCGAAGGTGCGCAAGGCAAGGTTCACGGCTGCCAACTCTGCCCGCTGCGCGGACTTCTGTGGAAGAGTTAGCAGCGTGTGCCAAGCTTCGCCCTCCTGCCAAGTCAGGACACCATATGTGCGTCCCCCATCGGTAAAAACTGTCTTGGCCCCCTGAAGCGGGACCAGCGAGAGCAATTCGAACAAGCTGACTGTTCCTGTCTGAAGTGAGACAAGACTAGGGTCTTTGGGCAAATGGTATGCCAAGCTTCCAGTGAATCCTTCCAAAGCTATCGGAAGCGAGTCACCTAGCTGCATCAACTGATGGATTTGTTCCTTGGTGAACGGGACTGTGATCTTAGCCAAATCGTGCCCAGAAATGTCCCTTGCTCTCAGCCTGCCGCGGTAGATCACCGCGGAGACCAGTTCTTGGGGCGGAACGATGTTCCGAGAAGAGGTGTTAGGCAAGTAGACCCACTCCACAATTTTCGCTCCCTTCTCTGAGTCTACTCCTAGCGCCCCAGTGAACATGGATCCCGACCGTACGATGTACAGATTCAGGATCGGGGCATATGGCCCCGGGGCGATCCTATCCACCCACCTCTGGCTGAGAGCTTGGTTCACCTTCTCGAGCGCCAAGCGCGCGTCTCGAGAGATCTTTATCCGGTCTGCCGGCTGCTTACCTAAGGTTAGCAGCGAGAAGAGCGGTTTTAGGAGATCCGTATCTAAACGAAAATACGGTCTGGCCCAATTGATGTTCCCCAAAACTTGCTGCAACTCTACAAGGGTGACTGAGTCTTGTAAATTTATCTGAGGCAGGACTGGTGCTGCGAAAGAGCGGAGAAGCCGATGGCCCAAGTATGAGAAGGGCTCGGTTCTCTGCACTTTCTCAGGGGCAATAAGTAAGCCTTTGTCCCCCAGGCTGGCCTGGAGGTCAGAAAACATTTCGCTGCCGAGCTGCGGCAACGCTACTAAGATGTCGTCCATGAAGTGACAAACAATAGCTTTAGGGTAAAGGCTTCGGAACTTTGCCAGTGCGCCGTGAACATAAATTTGACACAGGGTGGGCGAATTGAGCATGCCCTGTGGCAAAAATTTCCACGCGTAACGCTGCGTGGGCTCACCGTGGTTCACGACCGGCACTGTAAAGGCGAACCTTTCCCGGTCCCTGGGGTCTAGGGGGATTGTGTAAAAGCAATCCTTGAGATCTACAACTAGGATCTCCCACCCCTCGGGAATCATGTTAGGATTTGGGATGCCGCATTGAAGCGGGCCCATCGGCTGAATGCATTTATTGATCTCCCTGAGATCGTGGAGGAGTCGCCACTTCCCCGACTTCTTCTTAATCACAAAAATTGGCGAATTCCAGGGGCTTGTGGACTGTTCTATGTGTCCTGCGTCTAGCTGTTCCTTAACTAGCTGCTTGAGGGCAACTAACTTCTCTCCCACTACCGGCCATTGTTCTACCCATACCGGAGTGTCGGTGAGCCATTTAAGTGGCAACGCCATTACCCGAAGGTAAGCGTAGCACCGTACTGCTGGAGAATGTCTCGCCCCCAAAGGTTGATGTGCACGTCAAGAATGTGCGGCCGAATTACCGCTGTGCCGTCAGCCTTTGGGATTGTGACTTCTACCCACTCTCGGCTCCTGAACGCTTCCTGGACGCCTCCTACCCCCCACACATCGGAGACCAGCTCAATGGCCCACTCTCTTGGCCACTGGCTCCTGCTTATCACGCTCACATCCGCTCCGGTATCGAGTAACCCTGAGAACACCCTTTTGTTCAAAAATACCTCGATAACGGGGCGCTGTTTCCACTCAATGTTGGTCTCCACTGTCGCTAAGACCTGGTATCCTTGCACTGCCTCACTCGCGCTCGAGCGGTCTGCTGAACCGGACTCTGAGCTGTCCCTGAGCCTTCCCTGGCTGCCTGCTGGCGAGTGACAAGGAACCATGATCAGTTGCGCTAACGTGTCTCCCTTGTGGATGGTTTGGGGCAGGTGCGCCCAAAGCTGGACCTGGAGAATGCCTGAAAAATTCGAGTCAATGACTCCTGGAATTATGAAAATTCCGCGTGCTCCAGCTACACTACGGGGCAAAACTAAACCTATAAAGCCTCTGGGCAGGGGTCCCATGTACTGGGTGTCGACTAGATAGACTGTGCCTGGCAGGTCGCATGTAACGTCCGCCTGGCAAGTCAGTTCTAGCCCCGTGCTGCCCTTGGGGCTGGCCTGTGCCCTCGCAGTGCCTGGGATGTGCCTAGAATCTAGTCTCGGTCTGGGGGGTTCTGGATCTGGGTGAAGGAAGCCTCTGTTTGGACTGGGGCCAGAGACGTGCCCGGATTCCGGTTTCCCGAATTCGGACAAAACCTGGCCCAATGGTAGCCTTTCTTGCACTTCGGGCAGAGGGTGTTCGGAGCCTTGGGACGGCCCGACTTTTGTCCGCTTCCCTTGGATCGGCACTCCCGAGCGAAGTGACCGACCTTGCCACAAGTGTGACATGCCCCCTTGTTCTTGCCATTGGATCTTCTGCCCCCCTGCACCGCTGCCGCCAGCAGACCCATCTTGTAAGAGTCTGTGCCAACGTCGGAGCATGCTCGAATCATGTCCGTTAAGGTTATGTCAGGGCGATTGCCCAGGGACTGCAAGATCTTACGGCAGTCCAAGTTGGCGTTGTCTTTGGCTAGCTTAATCATGAGCTCTTCCTGGGCGTGCTCATTGTCAATCTGCCTGCTAATTGCTTCTTCCAGGCGATTGATGAAGTCCATGTAGGGCTCTTGGGCTCCCTGCTTAATGGCGGTGTAATTTTTGGCCGTTTTGCCAGACGCTGGGACCTTGAAGTATGCCCTATAGGCAGCCTCGGCTGACATCTCTAGGGTGGCGAGAGGCAAGTTGATCTGAGCGTTGATGGACTCAAAGGCACCTGAACCATACAGCTGGTCAGGGATTACCGCGCCTCCCATCCTGGCAGCCCGAGCTTGCGCCTCTAGGCGGAACTCGCTGTCCCAAATCATGTACTGGCTGGGGGTGAGCATCATCCTCATGACGGCTTTCCAATCATGAGGAATCCACATGGTGGTTTCGCACACTTGCTGGAGCGTGCCCCTCGTAAAACGACTTTGGAGCCCTGTCTCTGAGATTGCTTTCCGTAAAGCCATGAGAAGCTTGTACGGGACTGGGGAGTGTACTACCTGCTGTGCGCCTGTGAGCGCGTCCATCTCCAAGCGGATGGGACAAATCTGTCGAAGTTCTGCTAGCTGTTCAACTGGCAATTCCCCCTTCTTGAGTTCTATCTCAGCTGTGCGCTGAAGGGCACTCTTCACGACTAGGGAACCTGGGGCTGTCTGAGAAGCGCCAGCGCCTCTCATTCCTTGCGTTCCCTCGGTGACGTCTGCAGCTGTCACCGCGGGAAGGCTCCCTGCGCTACTCTGCTGATACTTAAATGTCGGGTAGAGTGCGGCGGGCGCAGTCGGCTCGACTGGCATGCCTGATGGCTTCTCTAACGGGGGTTCTTCCGCTTCTACCCGGACTGGCTCGATCTGCTCTAAGAGTCTCCTACACTTCCTCCATGTGCGGGCTATCCCTCCCGGAGCTTTCGGGGTTTGCTGAATGCAGTCTCCTATCTGATCCCAGAGCTTCAGGGTTAACGTACCTACTTCTGGGTAAAGTAGGCAGTGTTCCCTGAGGTACGCCAGAAGTCTCGCTAGCTCCCTGCTGTGAAATCGTAACTGAAAAACCCTGGCCAGGATTATGAACTCTTGCTCCCGAGTTCTTTGGCTAGCGGACGGACTTGGTCGAGGAGAACAAGTCCCCATATTACCTGCGATGGTCCTCCGAAGTTTCCTTCTCGGGACGAAGTTCGACGCGTCTTTGCAGGCAACAGGTTCGGGCGACGAGTGTCTGGGGTAGCCCTCGGAGCGTGGACCTTCTGCCACGGGCCCTTCTATCGGCCTCTGCGATGTCAGGGGCTCACAGCCTGCCCTGAGCGGAACGCGTTTCCCTCTATGGCAAACCTCGCGAAAGCGGGGAGTAGGCTGTAGGAATGCCTCTCTGGAATGCCTCGCGGCGGGCCGTCCTCTGTCCGGCTGGCTGCCGACCAGAGCGCCGCGCTATCCTCCGGGCTGGCGGGTCGCGGTTCAAGCGCGGAACCGGACCGCGTGGAGCGCTACTCACGAGTAGACCTCTCCGGGGTCTCTTACTCACGAGTAAATCACGTCGGGGTCACCAGCTGTAGCGATGTCTGGCCGCTAGGGCGGCGTTAGAGCCCGGAGGAGACTGATCAATGACAACACGAGGCAACAGGAGCGAGATCAGATCAGTACTTTATTGGAAAAAGGCAACATCATTTATAGGGAAAAAAGCGCAACGGTGGCAAGCTGTCACCTGACAGGAAAATTACCTCACTCACGTACACGGGTTAATGGGGAATTCTTCAAAGGGGAGTTTAATCAGCTGGGGCAAACATGGGTTCAGGGACCTCATTGTCTTGGGGATTAAGCAGGGACAAACATGGCTTATTTGCGCCAGGGATTTCCCGAGCTGGGAGATGAACTATGTACTTAATGCTTGACTGAAGTCAGCTATCTGCTTACTTGGCCGAGTCGCAGGTCAGGTCACGGTAATTGGGTGAATCAAACCCTATACTTTATTCACCCCCCTTAATTTGGCGGCCGCAGAGCCCACGGGCTGGGAGCGTCTCTCACCGCGGTGGCCTCTGGCGGGCCGTTCCATGCCCTGTGGGGCATGGGGAAACCGCATTATTTTGATACATTCCCAGTCTGTACTGTATATGTGTATTTTAGATACTTAAAATATATATAGAGAGAACTCTTAAATTACCTAACTTTCAATTACTGTACTATGTGTTTCAAATATTTTGCTACTGCTTAACAAATCTTTTCCTTTGTAAAATGAGTTAGCCTCCAACAATCATACTTAAGCAGCACTCTTATTGGGTAGTTTTCTAGCTGACCTAGTATAAAGCTGGGGCAACTAAAGATATTTAATGACAGTGGTACCTCGGATAAAGTCCAATTCAGATAAAGTCCGATTTGGATAAAGTTGCGGTTTTCATGCACACGTGATAAAGTCTAAAACCGCTTTTAAAAATGATGTTATCCGAGGTATTTGATATAGGAACCTCGGATAACGTCCATTTTTTGGACGTTATCCGATGCATCACCCATTTGATTTGGATAAAGGTCAAAATCGGATAAAGTCCAAACTTGTGGAATGAAGTTTGGACGTTATCTGAGGTTCTACTGTATTCTTAAGAAAAAATCATTCCACTTTATGAATGCGGGATACTGTGCTTCTGTTTCAATGATTCAAAATGTCAGGAAATGGCCCATTATAGCTGCACAATATGGTCCCCACTATTGCCAATTGGAAAAAGAATCCAAAGTTTTACACAGTAATGGGTAGCCTGAATGTTGACAACACTAATGACAGCAGTCAAGATGGTTAACATTCACACAGAGAATGGCTTTTTAAAACAGGAGTTTAAGTATACGTACACTACACACAAATTCCAAGATAAATTTTCCTCATGTAGAATTATCCATTGCTGGACTATCCCAGAAGATGAGCACATGATCTGTATTATGGTTGCTGGAAGACAACAGAAGCAAGGTCAATTGAGATATGGCTGAAGCTCCTTCTGTGCCCAAATAATCTTAAGAGCTGATTTGGACCTAATTGGTGAATGAAAGATCTGATTACCGGTAAGTGCAACACATACAACAGAGAAGTAGCCATAAACTTTAACCTCTCAGGTAAACTAATGTTGACACTCCTGCTCTGCAATATGTAGACAAGAAAGTTATCTTTCAGTTTCCTGGCAACCTGAAGGAAGAAAAAGCTATATTAGACCAAAAGCTCTACAAATATGTTGTGCGAATGTTTTTCAAAAGATTGTGCCTCACCTTTAGAAATTAAAAAAAAACAGGAAGCTGGGAGTTAGCAAAGATGGTCAATAGAGATAAAGGTTAAAGTCATCCATACTATATAAAAGAAAGACAGGGGGAAACTCATTTGAAATGTAGTATTAAAAGAAAGCTTTAGATACCAGAGATATCCAAAAAGTCAGAAAAGTAGATGCTAAATGTTGTGTATGAAAGTCTATGCCTTTAAGAGAAATTGTAACAGGAAGAATGAAAGAATGTAACCTCAGTGAATACAATGTAACTCAATGTAAATCAGCTGGATGGAATGCAATTCACCTGCCACTAGATGGCAGTGACTCGCGACCACATGGTAGTAATCAACCAATCACAGTCTACCGCGGGAAACATTCCCACCACAGGTAAACCAGGTAAATAATGTGGGGCGTCACCGTGACGTCATGAATACAGGAACCAATGGGGAAAATTCAAATGTATCACTCTGTATAAAGGGAGCTGCGCCTCCGCCATTATCTCATGTTCAGATTGCATACCTTGCAATAAAGATGTGTTTGGCCCCATAACTGCTGCCTACTGCGTATCAATCTGCAAACATCAAACTAAATAAAGTCAATCCTGAACTCTCACTGGAGTAAAAATGAGTAAAAATGTCCTAACATGCTGATATAATGAAATACGGAACTGACCAGAAAAGGCAGTAATGCTGGGGAAAGTGGGGGAGAAACACATGGGAAAAGAGGAGATGGGTTAACTTAATAAAGAAAGGCACAGCTGTTAGTTTGAAATATCCGAACAAAACTTACTGGGGGGAAACAATATTGCTAGGAGGGGCAGCACAGCATGACAGAACAAACAAAAATGAGATGCTGTCAGTTTCCAAGAACTGATTAGAGCTTTTAATGATAGAACATTTTGGAGGTTGCTAACTTATAGAGTCATCACACATCAGAAGTAATTTGATGGCAAAGTTCTCTTTGGATTTTTTACCTGAATTACCAAATAATTGTATAATGACAAGGCAGATGGAATAGGCACTAAAGCTCTGCTAACATCAAGTAAAACTATCTTCAACCAAAAAGCAAAAAAAAAAAACTAATAGTAATTTCACAGTTTAAACAACAGAGCTTTTGAATATTTGTTTACTATTAAAATATATTTTAAACATTTTTACAACCAGATAAAAATCCCACTTTAATGCCTTTTTTATCTGGGAAGGAGTTAAAAGGTTTTCCTCATGAATGTCAGCTCATTAGGTCTTGACTAGCAGAGTCAAAAGTTTAGATTGCTGCAGAGCTCAGCAAAATTGCAAAACTGTATCAGTACTTTGGAATGTTCAGTGCTGATAAGCCTCTTACCAGCTTTACTGCTTCAGCGTTTTGAGAGAACTTATTTTTGCAATGAATATGTCGACCCGTGCAGCCGGGATTCCTTTTAAATAAAAGAAGTGCTTGAATTCTCATTCAAGGTAAGCAATATTTATCTTTTAAATTTATTTGATCTGTTTTAAATCTGGGGGCATAAAAATTGCTTATTTCTGTGAAGAGGGGATAAAACCATTTTATATTTTTAAAATCATAAATTGAAAACCGTTTGCCCCAATGTCCCTACATTTGGCACAGAGCAAAGCAGATTGTCTGGTAAATCTGTGCCATGTTTGAAGCCTGGTTTCAAAGTGACACACACACACACACACACACACACACACACACACACACACACACACACACACACACACACACACACACACACACATATATATATATATATATATATATATATATATATATATATATATATATATATATATATATATATATATATATATATATATATATATATATATATATATATATATATATATATATATATATATATATATATATATATATATATATATATATATATATATATATAGGAACGGCCCGGCAGAGGCCACTTTCGGGAGAAAGGCTCCCTGGCCCGTGGGCTCTGCGAGCACCCAAATTAAGGGGGGTGGATAAATTATAGGGTTTGATTCACCCAATTACCTGACCTGACCAGCGGACCTGCTGAGAAAGCAAATACGTTACCTATTAGAGTAATCCCTCATCTCCGAGTCTCAGTCTCATCCCAGAAGCAAACAGGAGTCATGATTGCCTTAGTCTAAGCCCAAAACAATGGTGTTGTCCCAGCCAGTGTTTGTCCGCACTAATTAACTTCCCCCAGAGAGATTCCCAATTAACCTGAGTAAATAGGTGATGTGATTGACTGTTGGGTGACGGTTTTTTCTACCTTGCCTTCTGATCTATAAATGGTTATGCCTTTTCCTCAATAAACCACTGATCTTATCCTCCTCCATGCTGCCTCGTATCGTTCTTTGATCAGTCTCCTCCGGGACCTACGGCCCTCAGCGGCCCCGATTCCTACACCTGGTGACCCCGACGTGATCTACTCGTGAGTAAGCGACCCCCGAGCAGTCTTCCTCAGAGTAGCAATCACACGGTCCGGTTCTGCGCTTGAACCGTGTCCGAATCATCCCGGAGGACAGCGCGGCACTCCGCCCGGCAGCCAGCCGATCGGAGGGACGGCCTGTGGTGAGGCAGTCCAAAGAGGCATCCTACAGCTTGCTCCCGACTTTCGCGGTGGCTTGCGCCAAAGGGAAAAACGCGTTCCGCTCAGGGCAGCTGTGAGCCCCTGACAGCGCAGTGGCCACCGAGGGCCCATGGCCGCAGTCCACACTCCGAGCTCTACCCAGAAGCGTCGTCGCCAGAACCTATTGCCTGCCAAAGACGCGTCGACTCGTCCCGAGGAGGAATCTTCCGAGGACCCAATCGCAGGTAATATGGGGACCTGTCCTCAGCGACAGCGTCCATCCGCTAGCCAAAGAACTCGTGTAGAGGAGTTCAACATCCTGGCCAGGGTATTTAATTTGCGTTTTCACAGCGGGGAGCTAGCGAGACTTTTGGTGTACCTAGGGGAACACTGCCTGCTTTACCCAGAAGTAGGTACATTAACCCTTGAGCTCTGGGATCAGATAGGAGACTGCATTCAGCAACCCCCGAAAGCTCCAGGAGGCGTAATTCGCACATGGAGAAAATGTAGGAAGCTCTTGGCGGAGATAGAGCCAGTCCGGGTAGAGGCCAAAGAACCCCCAAGTCTGCCAGATGTGCCAGCCGAACCAACGGCGCCTACAGCGCTCTATCCGTCACTCCAATTTAGGCAGAGTAGTGTAGGGAGCTTTCCCTCGGTGACAGCTGCAGACGTCACCGGCGGAATGCAAGGAATGAGGAGCGCAGGCGCTTCTCAGAGAGCAAAAGGTTCCCTAGCTACCAAAAGTGCCCTTCAGCGCACAGTAGAGGAAGAACTCAGGAAGGGGGAATTACCAGTAGAGGAGCTAGCAGAGCTCAGCCAGATATGTCCCATCCGCATGGAGATGGACGCGCTTACGGGCGCCCAGCAGATAGTACACTCCCCAGTCCCGTATAAACTTCTCATGGCTATACGGAAAGCCATTTCCGAGACAGGGCTCCAAAGTCGTTTTACGAGGGGCACGCTTCAGCAAGTGTGCGAGAACACCATGTGGATTCCCCATGACTGGAAAGCCGTCATGCGGATGATGCTCACCCCTAACCAGTACTTAATTTGGGACAGCGAGTTTCGCCTAGAGGCGCAGACAAGGGCTGCCAGGATGGGAGGCGCAGTACTTCCTGACCAGTTATATGGTTCGGGTGCCTTCGAGCCCATCGATGCCCAAATTAACTTGCCTCTAGCCACTCTCCAGATGTCGGCCGAGGCCGCCTTTAGGGCGTTTTTCAAAGTCCCAGCAACTGGCAAAGCGGCTAAAAATTACACCGCTATCAAGCAAGGAGCCCAGGAACCCTATATGGACTTCATCAATCGCCTGGAAGAAGCCATTAGCAGGCAGATTGATAATGAGCAGGCCCAGCAAGAGCTCATGATGAAGTTAGCCAAGGACAACGCCAACTTAGACTGCCGTAAAATCTTGCAGTCACTGGGCAATCATCCTGATTTGACCCTTACGGACATGATTAGAGCTTGCGCCGACGTTGGCACAGAATCCTACAAGATGGGATTGCTAGCGGCAGCGGTGCAAGGGGGTAAGAGACCAAAAGGAAAGACCCAAGGAGCATGTCACAGTTGTGGCAAGGTCGGTCACTTCGCTAGGGAGTGCCGATCCAAGGGAGGCGGACAAAAGTCCGGCCGTCCCAAGGCTCCGAAAACCCAGTGTCCGAAGTGTAGAAGAGGCTACCATTGGGCTCGAGACTGTCCGGATTCAGGAAACCGGAACGCGGGCATGTCTCTGGCCCCGGTCCAAACAGGGACTCCCCTCATCCAAAGCTCACCAGAGCTAGACTAAATCCCGGTCACACTCCAGACATTGCGAGGGCACAGGCCAGCCCCAAGGGTAGTACAGGGTTAGACTTGACTTGTCAGGCGGACGTTACATGCGACCTGCCAGGCACGGTCTATCTGGTGGACTCCCAGTACATGGGTCCACTGCCCAAGGGCTTTATAGGTTTAGTTTTGCCCCGCAGTGTAGCTGGAGCACGCGGAATTTTCATAATTCCAGGAGTCGTTGACTCGAATTTTTCAGGCGTTCTCCAAGTTCAGCTTTGGACTCATCTGCCCCAAACAATTCACAAGGGACACACCTTAGCGCAACTGATCATGGTTCCTTGTCACTTGCCAGCAGATAGCCAGGGAAGGCTCAGTGACAGCTCCGAGTCCCGGTCAGAGGACCGCTCGAGCGCCAGTGAGGCAGTACAAGGATACCAGGTCTTAGCGACAGTGGAGACCAACATTGAGTGGAAGCAGCGCCCCGTTATCGAGGTATTTTTGAATAAAAGAGTGTTCTCAGGGTTACTCGATACCGGAGCGGATGTGAGCGTGATAAGCAGAAGCCAGTGGCCAAGAGAGTGGGCCATTGAGCCAGTCTCCGATGTGTGGGGGGTAGGCGGCGTCCAGGAAGCGTTTAGGAGCCGAGAGTGGGTGGAAGTCACAATCCCAAGGGCTGACGGCACGGCGGTAATTCGGCCGCACATTCTTGACGTGCACATCAACCTTTGGGGGCGAGACATCTTGCAGCAGTACGGTGCTACGCTTACCTTTGGGTAATGGCGTTGCCACTTAAATGGCTCACCGATACGCCGGTTTGGGTAGAACAATGGCCGGTAGTGGGAGAGAAATTAGTTGCCCTTAAGCAGCTAGTTAAGGAACAGCTAGACGCAGGACATATAGAACGGTCCACAAGTCCTTGGAATTCGCCAATTTTTGTGATTAAAAAGAAGTCGGGGAAGTGGCGACTCCTCCACGATCTCAGAGAGATCAATAAATGCATACAGCCAATGGGTCCGCTTCAATGCGGCATCCCAAATCTGAACATGATTCCCGAGGGGTGGGAGATCCTGGTCGTAGATCTCAACGATTGCTTTTATACAATCCCCTTAGACCCCCGGGACCGGGAAAGGTTCGCCTTTACGGTGCCGGTTGTGAACCACAGTGAGCCCACGCAGCATTACGCGTGGAAATTTTTGCCACAGGGCATGCTCAATTCGCCCACCCTGTGCCAAATTTATGTTCACAACGCACTGGGAAAGTTCCGAAGCCTTTACCCTAAAGCTATAGTTTGCCACTTTATGGATGACATCTTGGTCGCGATGCCGCAACTCGGCAGCGAAATGTTTTCTGACCTCCAGGCCAGCCTGGGGGACAAAGGTTTACTCATTGCCCCAGAGAAAGTGCAGAGAACCAAGCCCTTCTCATACTTGGGTCATCGGCTTCTCCGCTCTTTCGCAGCACCAGTTTTGCCTAAGATCAATTTACAGGACTCAGTCACCCTTGTAGAGCTGCAGCAAGTTTTAGGGAACATCAATTGGGCCAGACCGTATTTCCGATTGGATACGGATCTTTTGAAACCGCTCTTCTCGCTGCTAACTTTAGGTAAGCAGCCGGCAGACCGGATAAAAATTTCTCGAGAAGCGCGCTTAGCTCTCGAGAAAGTTAACAAAGTTCTCAGCCAGCGATGGGTAGATAGGATCACCCCAGGGCCATATGCTCCGATCCTGAATTTGTACATCGTACGGTCAGGATCTATGTTCACTGGAGCGCTCGGCGTAGATGCCGAGAAAGGGGCGAGTATCGTGGAGTGGGTGTACCTTCCGAACACCTCTTCACGAAACATCGTTCCTCCCCAAGAACTGGTCTCCGCGGTGGTTTACCGCGGACGGCTGAGAGCTAGGGACATTTCAGGGCATGATTTGGCCAAAATCGTAGTCCCGTTCACCAAGGAACAAATCCAGCAATTAATGCAGCTCGGTGACTCGCTTCCAATTGCGTTGGAAGGATTCACCGGATGCTTGGCATACCACTTGCCAAAGGACCCCAGACTTGTCTCACTCCAAACGCAGACAGTCAGCTTGTTTGAATTGCTCTCGCTGGTTCCGCTTCAGGGAGCCAGGACAGTTTTTACTGATGGTGGTCGAACATATGGTGTCTTGACCTGGCAGGAGGGCCAAGCTTGGCGCATGCTGCTAACTCTTCCACAAAAGTCCGCGCAGTGGGCAGAGTTGGCAGCGGTGAACCTTGCTTTGCGCACCTTCGCCAAAGAACGTTTAAACATCATCACGGACAGTCAGTACGTTAGGAATTTGCTTCACAGTCTACCGGGAGCATACATTACTCCCGCGATAGACAAGAATTTGCTTAGTCTGTTTCTCACTGCTCAATTTCACTTGCGAAACCGCACGGAGCCGCTCTATATTGCCCACATCCGAAGTCATCAAGACCTACCGGGTCCGATTTCTGCGGGCAATAGCAGAGCGGATGCGGCAGCAAAGGAAATTCAGCAACGTTCAGTTTTGGGTGTTTTTACTACTCCAATTCAGAGCCATGCATTTTTTCACCAAAATGCCAAAGCGCTCGCCAGACAGTTCAATTTGTCACTCTCTCAAGCCCAAGGCATAGTTCGCTCTTGCCAGCATTGTGCAGGGGCACCGGGGGGGGCCCTCGTGGGGGGTCAACCCACGAGGGACAGAGGCCAATCAGGTGTGGCAAATGGACGTCACGCATGTTCCGCAGTTCGGCAGATGGCAGTACATGCACGTTTGCATAGACACTTTTTCTCAGTTCGTTTGGGCAACGGCGCAGAAAGGGGAGACTGCTTCCCACATGGAGCAGCACCTCCTTTCCTGCATTGCAGCCATGGGCAAACCTCGGCACGTTAAAACCGATAACGCCCCGTCCTACAGCTCTAGGCAGCTGGCCGCCTTCATGGCCACTTGGGATATTAAGCATACTTTTGGCGTTCCCTACAATCCGCAAGGGCAAGCGATTGTGGAACGGGTCAATCGGATGCTCAAGTCCTATATTGACAAACAAACAGAAAGGGGGGAGCCACCAGCCCTCCCCAAGTCACAGAGCCAGGCACAGCATTGTCTGAATAAGGTATTGTTCACTTACAATCACCTTAATGTTTTTTCGGATTGTACGCCGCAGGAGAAGCACTTCCGCCGTTCGGAAGCTCTCCCGCGACCGATGGTCCGATACCGGGTGCCACCGGACCCTTCTTGGAGGGGCCCGGCGCCGCTCATAACCTGGGGAAGAGGGTATGCTGCAGTTATGTCTCCTACAGGTGTCGTTTGGATTCCAGCTCGGTGTGTCAAGCCTTACTTGGAACCACATGGCGTGGACCCAGACCGACCAGAGTCCGATCCCGGAGATGGAGGACCTCACTCTGACTGAGAAGACCCATCGGAAGAGACGGCCACCGACGACAGCACCCATGATCACCTGGGGGATGGTCAAGATCCTTTGTCGTGAGGCAGAGGACACCGTCCGGCGCGAGAGGAAGGAGCCAACGCCGGAGAACCTCACAGCTGCAGTTTTCGCCCAGATCCAGGCCAACACCCTGGCGCTCACCATCATCCTGACCCTTTCCCTGCTTTTGGGGGGAGGCGCTCAGGCCGCCTCGCTGGAGGCCAACGATCTACTGCCCGGCGGAGACCTCTCTGCCCGGATGCAGTACAATATTTGGGAGAGGTTGGCGGGTCTCGTCAACCAGTCCGATTTTTGCGTCAGGCAGGACCTTGGTTCTGCTTCGATCCTCAGCACCTGCCTCATCCCTGTGTGCCATTCTCCAGGCGCGCACCCCAGGGATGGGGATTGGCTTGTGAAAAGACTTTTCAGCCCGTACAACCCAGCGGCTTCTTCAGAGTATGCCCGGTGGGAGATGCGGCTAACCATGACTTTGCCGGCTGATGCAGCCACCCTCCACACTCCTCGGGTGGCCGTCAGCCCGAACTCTACCTGCGGACGAATGTACGGCTGCGCTTCAGCTGGTCGTACCCGGCGCCGCTGCCTCAACGTTGGCAGTGGCAATTGGACTTGCAATAACCCAGTACCACTTGGCACCATGTACGCTCATATAACCCTGCCATCTGGTTGGTTCTTCACATGCAACCAGTATACGTGGAACTACATTCCTGCTAATGTTTCAGACTCTATATGTTATATCAGTCGTTTGACATTATTACTCCCTACTAAGGATATGGTCACCCCAAGCACAAATGTTACAAATGTCTCAAATGTCCCCTCACTCATACGGCACACTCGCACCACCCAGTTAGACAGCTCATGTGAGAGCAGCTTTTGAGTAATGAGCCCTGCCGAATATCTCTCTTTGGCAGTCAGCATCTTTGGCGTGCCAGGCTTAGCCGTCGGCAACGCAAAGAGGATTGGTCGCTTGGCTTGCGGTCTAGCAAAAGCCATCAACCATACCTCCTCCGCGATAGCGCTCCTTAATCAAGAGCAGGCAGAGCTTCGCCATGCCATTCTTGACAATCGAGCGGCTATCGACTACCTCTTATTGTTGCACCACCTGGGTTGCGAATCCTTTCATGGTATGTGCTGTTTCAACCTTACTGACAACTCCCGCAAAGTACAGAGTCAGCTCACTGATCTCCACACCATAGTCCAGGGCATCACAGAGGGTTCTGCATGGGGAGCTTGGTGGAGTTCATTGTGGAACTGGATGTGGTCATGGATCCCCTGGGGGTGGCTCCAAACAGTATTCAAGGTGGTTGTGGGGGTGATTATACTAGGCATCGCACTCTGCTGCTTTGCACAATGTATTCCCTCGCTGATCTCAAGGTGCCGCCCCAGAAGGAAACCCCGAGATGTCATTCCCGCTCATCAGCTGGTCCCGCTCCTACACAGGGTCGCCGGTCAGGCTCTTAAGAAAAATTAAAAGGGGAGATGTGGATTCCCCGTGCCCCCGTGGGCACGGAACGGCCCGGCAGAGGCCACTTTCGGGAGAAAGGCTCCCTGGCCCGTGGGCTCTGCGAGCACCCAAATTAAGGGGGGTGGATAAATTATAGGGTTTGATTCACCCAATTACCTGACCTGACCAGCGGACCTGCTGAGAAAGCAAATACGTTACCTATTAGAGTAATCCCTCATCTCCGAGTCTCAGTCTCATCCCAGAAGCAAACAGGAGTCATGATTGCCTTAGTCTAAGCCCAAAACAATGGTGTTGTCCCAGCCAGTGTTTGTCCGCACTAATTAACTTCCCCCAGAGAGATTCCCAATTAACCTGAGTAAATAGGTGATGTGATTGACTGTTGGGTGACGGTTTTTTCTACCTTGCCTTCTGATCTATAAATGGTTATGCCTTTTCCTCAATAAACCACTGATCTTATCCTCCTCCATGCTGCCTCGTATCGTTCTTTGATCAGTCTCCTCCGGGACCTACGGCCCTCAGCGGCCCCGATTCCTACACTTGTAGAATGATATTATGTTCTGTAAGCAAAATACAACACAACATTCCTATGCAATAATTGCTCTGAACCAATCAATTGAAAGAACACTGTCCAAACCATTTTCAAAGAGAAAAGCAGTCCAATTTCGAGCTTGTTTCCTGGAAGACAATATCCTCTGGTTCACGTAGTAAGTACCCATAGCACTGTACTCCAGTTTGCTATCTCAAACATCAAATAATAATGGTCTCCTTTCCATAGATATTTTGGCGAAGATGATAGAGTGTTTTGCAAAATCGCACATAAAATCTAGAGACCTTCAATGGAATAGCTGGCATATTTGGAGGGGAGATGTGCAAAGCTGACACACATTTAAGATATGCTGTACATATACAATTAAGAAGAGGTGAGGTGTGCTTTCACTAAGAAATTGGAGAAGCTTTTCCCCCTCACCCCAAAGCATAACTAAGAAGCAAATGAACCATATTTTTCATGCAGATAATTTAATAACAAATCCCAAATTCCATATGCAAGTCAATCTTAATTGATAAGGGACTACCTCCAGTAAAGCTCACAAATGAGATTTCTGAGAGAAAATGGTGTTTTTTATCCTCAAAATATCAAATCAAAAAGCTACTAATAGCCACTTTCCAGTTCCTGTACAGTACCATGTCAAACATTCAGAAGTAATGCGTGTGGTTGTCAGATTATGAAAGTTTTTTCCCTTTCATTTCTTATATAATCTAAATCTATATAACTCTATATGACTTGTGATTAAAGCAAGTGATCTACTGCCTGCCCCAAAGTTTGGATTTTGGGACACCCCTGTTTTGCTCCTAAGCTGCACCTACATATAATATGTGTTTGTTGGGATATTAGGTTTCTAAAATGAGCTGCAAATAACTCAGTTGATGGAATAACAATTCTGAGATCCTGTTGTGGTTCAGCATCATATCTGTGACACTTTAAATAGGGCCAAAGGACATATATTTAAAAAAAACACCACACCAGCCTTACCATTGAGTAGAGTGGGCTCTTCTCTTCATGTGGTGATTGCTAGAGGGTCATGGCATAGAATTGTTAAAGTGGTGAATGGCATGTGTGCTACCCAGAATCTCCTCAGTTAGTCTATTGAGATTTAACTAACACTACATTCACCTTCTCTGTCTGAACAGTGAGGTGAATGCATCTTGAACTTTAATAATAATTATGCACCATCAACTCAATTCTGACTTACGGTTGACCCGTTTCAAGATTCTTCAAGTAGCAAATACTCAGAAGTAATTTCCCATTCCCTTCTTCTGGGGGGTGTCCTAGGACTATGCAGCTTTCCCAAGGCCAAACGGTTGGCTCTTTCCCCTGGGAAGCACAGGAGGGGTTCAAATTCTCAACCTCTGGCTCCACAGCCAGATATCTAAGCCTGTGAGCTATCCAGCCATCTTGTCTTTCACACCAAGCCATTTGGTATCATAGCTAACCGAGCATGGGTGTTTTGGAAAGCAGTAGCCAACTTTAAGTTCTGATGCTGGGCGGGGGAGGGGGGGACCTAATGTCACACACATTTACTACAGTAGTAAAAGTAAAGGTCTCTCTTGCTCAAAAGCCAGTTGTGCCCAACACTAGGTGTTGTGTATGTACAATGTTGCTTTAAGAAATGTATGAATGTAACCTGACCACAATTACAATGTAGCTCAGCTGTTAAGGAACGCGAGTAAGCTGCCTATAGAGGGCAGCTGCGAGCGTTCAGCTCACATGGTTCACATTCCCCAAATCACGGGCAGCCGCGGGAACCCTTCCCGTGCGAGGATCACCTGGAGAAGATGGGCGTGACTCAAAATGACGTCACGCCGGTAGCAGCCAATAAGCTACCGTGCAACGAGATTCAAATGTATGTACTGCAGTATATAATGAGCTGTACCTCCGCCATTACCACATGTTCATCCTGATCATCACCCAATAAACCTGCGTTTAGCCCTCACTGCGGCTCCTTCTTTGTCTTCCGTGCAAGACACTAAATTGGCGATGAAGGTGGGATCAATGGCGAATCCCAAGGTCAAGCCTTACCACTTCGATATCAGCGACCCGGAGCAATGGGAGCTGTACGAGTGCCAGTTTCGGCACGCGATGGAAGCCGCGGGCGTCGCCGCCGCCGCCGCGAAGATGCGCTCACACTTTCTGGCCCAGGTGGGGCCGGCCGCGCTGCGCATCCTGATCAACCTGGTGGCCCCACGGAAGGTGGACGTGGTGCCCCTCAACTGCATCCTAGAGTTACTGCACGATCATTTCCAGCCCCCCGTGTCGATCTTCCCGGCCAGGGTCGCATTCCACAGGCGAGACCAACGTCCGGGAGAGTCCGTGTCCGCCTACGCGGCGGCCCTCAGGCTGGCAGCGGTGCACTGCCAGTGGGAAGACCTGGACACGGCACTCCGAGACCGCATGCTGTGTGGCCTGAGGGACGGGGAGGTCCAGAGAAAATTGATGACCCGCGACTATCGCCTCACGTTCAACGAGGTACTGCGGGAGGCCCAGGCAGCCGAGGCAGCCAGGAGCGGGGTCAGAGTGTTCAAGTCCCGAGGGGCCACATCCGAAAGGGCCAAGTCACCAGTGCAGGCGGCCCAGTGGACACCGGCGAAGACGGCCTGGCAGGCCCCCAAGTCGCCCACCGGCACACCAGCGACGTCTGAGGAGTCGTCCGCGATGGCAGACTCCTGGTCCAGCGAGGACGATGACGTCCAGAGAGTAAAGAAACGCGGGAAGAAGTGACAGACCCGCGAACGGCAAGACCGCCGCTGCGACGGGTGTGGGGCGTCCCACGACCGGACGAGGTGCCCATTCCGGAAGGCCGAGTGTCACAACTGCGGCCGAAAAGGGCACATCGCCAGAGTATGCAGGCGCGGGCAACCTGAGTACAAGGGCGCCTTGAGCCACCCCCAGGCACACCAACGGAAGGCGGCCGGCACCAGGAAGGTCTCAACCAGCTACAGCGAGGCAGGCGTGAACCACGTGGGCCTGGAGCACCGGCGTTTTTTCATAGAGGTACTATGAAAAAGGGGGTCCCGGTGAGGATGGAGATAGACTCGGGGTCGTCATATTCCATCCTGTCCCAAAAAGAGTTTATGCGCATTCCCCCAGATGCGCGGCCCAAACTGTGGGCCATGAGGTCACACTTACGGGATGTGCAGGGAAATGGGATCCCAGTGTTGGGGGTGGGGAACTTCAAGGTGAAGTTTAAGAGTTACTCCGAGAAACTGCCCCTAGTGGTACTCAAGGGGGGAAGATGCTGCCTTTTGGGAACGCAGTGGTTTGCTCCCCTGGGAATTGAACTGTCCGGCATTAACGCCATCGAGACTGACCCAATGCGGGACGTGTGCAATGCACACCCGGACGTTTTCAAGAAGGGGCTCGGGACGTACAAGGGCCCCCCGGTATCCTTTGAGCTGGACCCAGAAATCCAGCCCATCCGCCTCAAGCCAAGGAGAGTGCCCTTCGCCCTCAAGGACAAGATCGAGGCGGAACTGGACAAATTGGTGGGGCAGGGGATTTTGGTTCCAGTTGATTCGGCGGAGTGGGAAACGCCGATTGTTACGGCTCTTAAATCAAACGGGGAGGTCAGGATTTGTGCGGACTATAAATGTACGATCAATAAGGCCATTCGGCCAAATGCATATCCGGTGCCTGTGGTCAGCCGTTTGCTGGCCACGTTACATGGGGGGAGGTGTTTTGCCAAGCTAGATCTGGCGCAGGCATATCAGCAGCTCTCCGTAACCCCAGCTGCTGCTGCTGCGCAAACCATCGTCACACACAAGGGGGCATTTAAGGTAACGCGCCTACAGTTCGGCATGAATTCGGCCCCCGGGATCTTCCAGTCCCTCGTGGAACGCCTTTTAAAGGGACTTCCAGGCGTCCTCCCATATTTTGACGATGTGTTGATAACAGCTGGGAGCGAATTAGAGTTAGCAAAGAGGCTAGACGGGGTCCTTTCAGTATTCGAGAAAGCGGGACTTTGACTGAGAAGGGACAAATGTGTATTCTTTGTGAGGGAGGTTGAGTTCCTTGGGTTCAAGATAACCCCAGAGGGCATCAAGCCCTCCGAGTCCAAGGTTGCGGCTGTGAAAAATGCCCCTCGCCCCACCGCGAAGCCGGAGCTGCAGTCATTTCTAGGGCTCTTAAATTTTTACCATTCCTTCCTGCCAAGGAAGGCATCCGTTGCGGAGCCACTGCACGCGCTCTTAAAGAAAGAGGCGGTTTGGCAGTGGGGAGATAGGCAAGAGAAAGCTTTCAGGGAGCTAAAGGCGCTTTTATCCTCGGATGCTGTCCTGGCCCACTTTGACCCGAGGAGACCAGTAGTTTTAGTCTGTTATGCGTCCCCAGTGGGGGTGGGGATGGTGCTATGCCACATGTCAGAGAGAGGGCGGGAAGCCCCAGTTGCATACTACTCCAGGTCCCTTTCAAAGGCCGAGCGCAACTATGCGCAAACAGATAGGGAGGCCCTGGCCATAATCGCGGGAACCAAGAAGTTCCACGATTTCTTATACGGCCGCAAGTTTACGGTGGTGACTGATCACAAGCCTCTCCTGGGAATCTTCACCACAGGCAAGCCCACCCCTCAAATCCTGTCCCCCCGAATGCTACGTTGGGCGATTTTCCTTAACGCCTACCAGTATGAGCTGGTCTATCACCCAGGGAAGGAGATCTCCCATGCGGACGCGCTGTCCCGGTCTCCCCTCCCTAGTTTAGGAGACCCCGCATGCGAGGTAGAGCAGGACCACCAAGTCCTGCTGATCGAGTCCCTCGACTCACCCCCCATCGTCCCGGCCGACCTCGCCAAGGCCACAGCGGCCGACAAGATGCTGGCCCAAGTTAGCTCCTGGGTTAGGAAAGGGTGGCCCACTACTCCCCCCGAGGAACAGTTCAAGCCATTCTTCGTGCAAGACACTAAACTAGGGTGCAGTGCTTTTCTGTTTACAGCCAGTGCTGTCTGCCTCTGCAGATGTTTCCGTGGTCATGTGGCAGACATGACTAGACACCTGAGTTCACGGAACGCTGTTACCTTCCCACCGAAGTGGTCCCTGTTTATCTATTTGCAATTTCGTGCTTTCAAACTGCTAGGTTGGCAGGAGCTGGGACAGACATAAGAACATAAGAACATAAGAACAGCCTTGCTGGAACAGGCCACAGCCCATCCAGTCCAGCATTCTGTCTCACACAGTGGCTCACCATTTCCTTCAGGGTATTCCCAAGCAGATGCCTTCACCTGCTTAGGATTCCCTGGAAATGATATTGAGAGATATCCTGTCTATCTCTCCAACCCAGAGGTTGTCCTTAAGTATCCATAATTATAGCCATTGATACTCTTGTCCTCCATTAACTTGTCTAATCCTTTCTTAAAGCTGTCAAGACTGACAGCTGTCACCACTTCTTCTGGCAGGGAGTTCCATAGACCAGTAATCCTCTGGGTGAAAAATTACTTTCTCTTATTTGTTTGAGAACTAGTACCGAAAAGTTTCATGGAGTGTCCCCTAGTTCTAGTGTTATGCGATAGGGAAAACAGTTTTTCCTTATCTACTTTGTCCACACCGTGCATGATTTTATAAACTTCAATCAGGTCACCTCTTAGACGTCGTCGTTCAAGAGTGAAGAGGCCCAACCGTTGCAGCCTCAGATGGTAAGGAAGGTGTTCCAGTCCCCTAATCATTCTGGTTGCCCTCCTCTGCACTTTTTCCAGCTCCATAATATCCTTCTGGAGGTATGGCGACCAGAACTGTACACAGTATTCCAGATGGGGCCTCACCATAGATTTATAAAGAGGCAAAATGACACTTGCTGACTTATTTTCTATACCCTTCCTAATGATCCCTAGCATTGAGTTTGCTTTTTTCACTGCTGAGGCACACTGGGTTGACACCTTCATTGAGTTGTCCACCAGGACACCAAGGTCCCTTTCCTGGTTTGTCGCAGAGAGTTCAGACCCCATCAGTTTATAAATGTAATTGGGGTTCTTTGCCCCAACATGCATCACTCTGCACTTACTAATGTTGAAACTCATTTGCCACTGTTTTGCCCACTCCCCCAGTGTCAAGAGATCCCTCTGGAGCTCCTCACAATCTCTCACAGTTTTCACTACCCTGTATAATTTAGTGTCGTCAGCAAATTTGGCTACCTTGCTTTTTACTCCTACCTCTAGATCATTTATGAAGAGGTTGAAAAGCAGGGGTCCCAGTACTGAACCTTGGGGGACCCCACTCTTTACTTCCCTCCACTTGGAGAAGTGTCCATTTAGACGCGGCACTTGTTTCTTGAACTGTTGACCTGAGCTAGTCATGAAGCTCAGTATCTTAACCACTAAACCAGTAATGGCAAACCTATGGCACGTGTGCCAGAGGTGGCACTTGGAGCACTCTCTGTGGGCACCCATGCAGTCACTCCAGCACAGAGGTTTTTTTCCGCTGTTCTGCCCAATGGGATAGCTTCCTCCCTCCATCCCCCAGCACAGAGTTTGCCCTCCCTCCCTGCCCAGCAGCCCAATGGGAGCATTTCCTCCCTCCCCTGTTGCTGTGTTGGCACTTTGTGATTAATAAGTGGTTTTGGGGTTGCAGTTTGGGCACTCTGTCTCTAAAAGGTTCACCATCACTGCACTAAACCAACATGGCTCATGCACATTTGCTACATATGCACATAATGTTCACAGACTGGGATCCCATGGGGGGGCACATCTTCCCAACACAGGGGTAACAATGACATCAACTTATGTATGACAGTTCATAAACATACAATAAATCGACCCGAAAGCTATTTCTTGCCCCAAGCTGCAATCCATGGATGGATGCTCTCCTCCCTCAAGCAATCTCCAAATCAAAAAACCCCTGAAGGCCAGATGGCAGGTACAGGTGAAACTCAAAAAATTAGAATGTTCATTCATTTCACTTAAAAGGTGAAACAAATATATGAGATAGATTCACTACATGCAAAGCGAGAGGTGTCATGCCTTAATTCGTTATAATTGTGATGATCATGGCGTACAGCGTACATGAGATTACATGAGATCCAGCATACAGGAAAGATCTGAAAATATGGCCGGTGGGAAAGGTGTGGGTTCCTCTAGATGTCGTGACCCCCACCTGCTGGTTGGTTTAATATCAAAGCAACTTTCCTCTTTTTAATATGTGTGGGGGGTTTCGCGGGGTAATTTTTTTAAATTGGGTTGTTCTTGTTTTAAGGGTTTTAAGATTGTATGCCACCCAGAGTCTTCATGAGTTGGGTGGCTATATAAATATGAATATTAAATTAAATTAGATCATGTAATGATTATGGGGTACATGAGATAGGGGGGCTGGAGTTTCCATAAGCTGTAAGCCATAAGCATTACTATTATAACAAAGTAAGGCTCGAACTATCTCGCTTTGCATGTAATGAGTCTATCTTACGGGACCGCATCTCCCCAAGTTATTCTGCCCATCATACGAGGGCAGACCGAAGAGGCTCTGTGGTGGTCCCCTCGACAAGAGTAGCACATCTAGCTGGGACCAGGGGAAGAGCCTTTTCTGTGTCTGCCCCTGCCCTGTGGAACCTTTTGCCATTGGAATTGCGGCTTGCGCCTCCAGATGGAGTTGCTCCCCTTCCAGAAAGCTCTTAAGACCTAGCTGTGCCAGCGGGTCCGGGACCCATCCTGCGGTATGGCCCAGGTTCGCTGGCTAGTCTAGCTGCCCAAGATTATAGTTTTTGCCGGAGCTATCTGATGTTTTTTTAACTGTTTTTTATGCATTTTTGTATGGTTTTAGCTGTTGAGCGATTTTACTGTTTTAATTTGTCTTAAGGAGTCGGGGTGGTTTTTTGGGCTGGGTTTTAAAAATGCTTTTTATGATTGTACAGTAATACCTCATACAAAGTCCGCTTCCTACAACATCGAATTCATACAACATTGCCTAATTCCTTGAAAAAAGTTGCCTCATACAAAGTCGCTGCAACTTTGTATGAGGCATTGGGATTTTCCCAGGTTGCATTGTGCCTGGGCAGTATAAAAGTCAGGACGCATGCATGCATTGCTCTTGTGGGTTTTGCACGAGGTGAAGAGTGTTTAGGAGTGGTTTTGCTGTTGTGGTTTTTAAAAACAGATTGCATGCTCCATAATTTTTCTTATGTTGGTCTTTTTTTGGGGAGCACTGTTTGGTGGGGTGGGCAATTGTTTTGTGTTTGTTGCTGTTTGGATGATTAACACTGTGCTGCATGATGACATGTTGGCATCCATTTTGTCCTTGTTTCCATCCAGTAATTGTTTACAGTAGCTTGTACAAAATGACCAGCCGTATGGCTGCAGATTAAAACTGTGCTGCATGATGGGACATGTTAACTTTTAAACCTGCACTTCATAAAGTTTTCAAAAGTTAAAAACTTGTTGTATGGTTTGTCCCCTAAAACCAGGGTTGTTTGACAGGTTTTTGTAATGTATTTAGCCTTTAGACAATGATTTCTTAAAGTTCTGTCAGTTTCCTGTCTGTTTCCTTGACTTTGCCCCGAAGCTTGTGCTGTTACAGTACAATGTATCTCTATGGAAAAGACGTTGTACCATACCTGTCAACCATCCCGATTTGGCCGGGAAAACCCCGTAATTTGATGTCAATTGACGTCATAACCCGCCCCGTGCTGCCAAAACCCCGTAATTTGGCAGCAGGGGAAATGCTTCCACGCATGCGTGGAAAGCGACCTGCGCACAAGCGATGTGCACAGGTCCCATTTTTCCAGAGCCGCGGGTTGAGTATGCGTTGTACGAGGCATCGTGGCAAGGATTTGGACGTTGTATGAGGCATCGCGGCTAGGATTTTGCATGCCTCGCACAAAGTCCAAATCCGTATAAAGTCCACACTTGTGGAACCAAGTTTGGACATTGTATGAGGCATCGCGGCTAGGATTTTGCATGCCTCGCACAAAGTCCAAATCCGTATAAAGTCCAAACTTGTGGAACCAAGTTTGGACGTTGTATGAGGTATCACTGTATGGTCGCCTACAGGTGTAAAACCCTTCTATGCATGCGTAGAAGGTGACCTGCGCAGAAGGGCTGAGCACTACCTCCCCCCCCCGCTGCCAAATTCCGGGGTTTCGGCAGCGCGGGGCGGGAAATGGCGCAAATCCGCGCTGAAAACCGGGAAATCCTGGCCAGTCCGGAAAGCTGACAGGTATGGTTGTTAACCGCTCTGGGTGGTGCATGCGTCAGAAGAGCTGGATACAAATATGTGTAATAAATAATAAAAAATCTTATATATATATTTGTTTCGCCTGTTCAAGTTGCATTACTGTGCTGGATGAACATTTGCAGAGAATTCTAGTTTTCCGAGTTTCACCTGTATTTGCACTTTCCCTACAATGAACACCCCAATGGCTTGAAAGGAATCTGGGCGGGCGTATATTACGCAGTTGAGCTGGAGCCATCGATGTGACTGAAGTTGTTGGCTGAAGTCCCCGGAGGGCACGGCTTGTCCCTCTTGCTCAGGGCCCCGCCTCTCTCTCTCTCTCAGCTTTTTTTTTCCCTATCTCTCTCTCTCGCTTTCTATTCCTCTCTCGCACACTCACTCACTCACTCACTCACTCACTCTCCCTCCGCCTCCTGTCCGCCCCTGCCACCTTGGGCTGCTGCTGCTGCTGCAAAGCTCGGGCAGCCACACTGAGCGCCTAGGTGTGTCGGTGCTAGCGCAGACGGGCCTGAGAGCGCGCAGGAGACTTTCTCAACTGATTGGCCGCCAGCGCCAGCGCCAGCGCCTGAGGAGGCTCTCTCGTCTCCCTCCCTGGCCTGGCCTGGGCACAAAGCGCCGCCGCCGCCGCCGCCGCCTCCCGCCTCAGGAGCTCGGAGGCTGCCTCACTACTGCGCTCCCTTTCCCACACCGGCAACCCAGAGCGCCCGCCCGGCCGGCCAGGCAGAGAAGGCGCACGCAGCCCACCCCCCCGCCGCCGCCGCCCCCCCATCATGCTGCCGCCGGCTCCAGCAGCCGCCCTCTTGCTCGTCCTGCTGGCCACCGACTCCTCCTCGCCGAGTGAGTAGTAGTAGTAGTAGCAGAAGGCGTCGAGGGCTCGCGGGAAGGGGTTGTGTGTGTGTGTGTTTGTGTGTGTGTTGGACTTCTTCGGGGGTGGCGGGAGCTGGGCTGGGGAGAGGCACCCCTCGCACCCCCGCCATTCTAGGGGTCTCCTTTCTTGAGGGGAACGGGGAAAAAAGAGAATATTCTCTTTCTTCGCCCCTCCCTTCTTCATTATAGCTCTCGGTCACTGTGTCTGTCTATAGGAGAAAGGCGCAGTGGGGCAATGCAGCAGCATCCGCGTCTGCTCCCTACTTGGCGCGCTCCTCTCTTGCCCTTTCCTTCAAGGTCAGGACATCCCGAAACCCCGCTTTTCCCTCCCGCAGGAGCCGCTTGCAAGCCCCCCCCCCCCCGCACTCGCCTATAGAGAAGTGTGTGTTTGTGAGTGTGTGAGAGAAGGTCGTCCCCCCACCCCCCACCCCGGACCTAGCTTTAGGGGTATCGAGTTTACTATTACACTTACACACACACACCTCTCTCTCTCTCTCTTCCTCTCTCTATCCCATATACACACCGACGGACACCCTCGCCTGTAGAGAAGTGTGTGTTTGTGAATGTGTGAGAGAAGGTCGTTCCCCTTAGCTTTAAGGGGTACCAAGTTTACTATTACACCCCACACCTCTGTCTCTCTCTCTCTCTCTCTCTCTCTCTCTCTCTCTCTCTCTCTCTCTCTCTCTCTCACTCACTCACACACACACACACACACACACACACAAACGAGACACCCTCACCTATAGAGAAGTGTGTGTTTGTGAGTGTGTGAGAGAAGGTCGTTTCTCTCCCCCCCCCACCAGCTTTAGGGGTATCGAGTTTACTATTAAACCCATACGCACACATCTATTTCTCTCTCACACACACATACACACACACACCAAGATGCCCTTGCTAATAGAGAAGTGTGTGTGAGTGTGAGAGAGAAGGTCGTCTCTCTCTCTCCCCCCCTCTACCTAGCTTTAGGGGTATCGAGTTTACTATTACACCCACACACAAACACACACACACACACACACACACACATCTCTCTCACACACACGCACACAGATGCCCTCGCCGATAGAGAAGTGTGTGTTTGTGAGTGTGTGAGAGAAGTGTGTGTTTGTGAGTGTGTGAGAGAAGGTCGTTTCTCCCCCCCCCCTCTAGCTTTAGGGGTATCGAGTTTACTATTACACTTACACACACACACCTCTCTCTCTCTCTTCCTCTCTCTATCCCATATACACACTGACGAGACACCCTCGCCTATAGAGAAGTGTGTGTTTGTGAATGTGTGAGAGAAGGTCATTCCCCTTAGCTTTAAGGGGTACCAAGTTTACTATTACACCCCACACCTCTGTGTCTCTCTCTCTCTCTCTCTCTCTCTCTCACTCACTCACTCACTCACACACACACACACACACACACACACACACACGACGAGACACCCTCACCTATAGAAAAGTGTGTGTTTGTGAGTGTGTGAGAGAAGGTCGTTTCTCTCCCCCCCCACCAGCTTTAGGGGTATCGAGTTTACTATTACACCCATACGCACGCATCTTTTTCTCTCTCACACACACATACACATACACACACACACCGAGATGCCCTTGCCAATAGAGAAGTGTGTGTGAGTGTGAGAGAGAAGGTCGTCTCTCTCTCTCCCCCCCCCTCTACCTAGCTTTAGGGGTATCGAGTTTATTATTACACCCACACCCACACACAAACACACACACACATCTCTCTCTCTCACACACACACACACACACGCACACAGATGCCCTCGCTGATAGAGAAGTGTGTGTTTGTGAGTGTGTGAGAGAAGTGTGTGTTTGTGAGTGTGTGAGAGAAGGTCGTTTCTCTCCCCCCCCCCCTCTAGCTTTAGGGGCATTGAGTTTACTATTACACACACAAGGAGTGTGGGGTGGTTTCTCTCCCATCCTGCAAGGGGTCTAGGGGTGCTCTTGGCTTGGGGAGAAGGCGCGTGGGCCAGGGAAAGGGGCCCATCCGCCCAGCCATTGTTTGGGGCTGGGTGAGGTGAATTGTGCTGGCGCCGCCTGGGCGTGTGGCATTGTTTGGGTGACTTGAGGCAGGAAAGGAAAGGGGATTGGGGGTGGGGGGCGGATGGGGCGGGGGAGCTCCTGTCTGAACCAGGGCTTGGAGGAGGGGAAGCGGGGAAAGCTCCACAAAGGACTGCAGGGACGAAAGGCTGCCATGCCCGGCTTCCAGGGAGGGTGTTTTCCCCTCTCCGCTCCACTCTTTGTGTCCAGTCCAGTCCCATGTTATAATAATAATAATACTAATTGTGTGTCAGAAATTATTGTGGGTTGAAAGGATTTTTGCTGGAGAAACTCCGCTCGCATGAGGCTCCTTTCATGTCCCCAAGAGCTGGGGCAGAGACGGGCACTCACTCCGTCATGCAGTACCCGGGTCTCGGAACTGCCGACTTGCCGGCCTTCCAGCTAACAAGGCGGGCTTCTTAACCTCTGAGCTACTGCAGCCCCGTATGAATCGTGTCTCTCCTCCTCCTTTCCTTCCTTCCCGGGGCCCGCAGCCGTGCTGCTCCACAGGACTCGCGAGGAAGCCTCCCAGTTTCTTCGGCAGAGGCACCGCCGAGCCTACCAGATCTTCGAAGAGACCAAGCAGGGCCATCTGGAACGGGAATGCGTGGAGGAACTCTGCAACAAGGAGGAAGCCCGGGAGGTGTTCGAGAACGACCCTGAGACAGTGAGCGACCCGGGGTGGGGTGGGTAGTGGGGGTGGGTGGTTGGAAAGCCAAAAATCATAGAGATTGGGGAAAGGGGAAGCGACTGGTGTCTAAACAGATGGTGTTAAGTCATCAGCAGGGAGAGGAATGAGGGCGCCAGCTGCTTGCACAGCTGGGGAAGTTGTTTGGAGGAGGGGCCATTAGATAAATAACAAAAAGCGCACAGAGTAACCAGCACATCACTTAACAACATGGTGTTTGCTTTGCCAGGCCAAGGGGAGGCAAGAGGAGCCGCAATGCATGTGGCCAGGAGTAGTTAGTTGTGCATGCTGAACTGCCTTGGCATAATCTCTTAGATGAGGCTCTTGCTTTGCTTTTAAATCACAGTCTTAAAAGCAAACTAAATCCTCCAGCAGTCAGAACATAGTTCCTAGAATTCTCTTGTACAAGGTAGGTTTCAGGGATATGAAGGGCACAATGGGAAGATGCTGGACAGGGAGTAGTGATGGCACCTATTGGGGAGTTATGTGTGTGTGTGTGGGGGGGGGATCCCAAACATTGCTATTGGCGCCTCAGGGCCAGGGTGGGACAAAGCTCGATTGCCCAATATACCCGCACGTGCCTGGGTTGGTAGCTGGTGGGGTTGGTGAGCTTTGCATAATGCATAGAAATATATTTTGGGGAGAATGTTGACTTTCTGTCTCTGTTGTCTTCCTGTCCTCACTGCCCCAACAAGTCTGCTGCAGAACATTTGAACATCCTCCCATTTAGATGAGCAGTCCAAATACTGTATAATTGAGACATTTCACTAGTTTTCTGGAGCAATACTGGCCTAGGTTGGTAGATGTATATACATGCATGGCTAACAGGGATGAATACTTCTGATTTTGAAAATCTGTCTAGCTCTGGTTCTATACCAGCGTAATACTATAACTTTTAGTAATATAGAAGCCATTGCCATTTTAAATGATGCATTAGTAGTTTGCATTAAGTTCGTTCTTTCATGCATTTCCATACTGCCCATCTGGAGGACACGTTCCCCACTCTGAGCATTTTACAAAGTTAAAATACAAAACAGCATACAAACCAATAAAACAAAACGCAAGACAATGGCTCTCCCAGCAGTGACAACTGTAATGTATAAATGGAAAATTTGGCACCAAAAAAACAAGACAAATTAATTACCCAGGGCAGAGATATTCTTGAATGCCTCCCTAAACCAGTTTTCAAGGATTTATGGAAATATGTAAAGAAGGAGCTTGCCACAGCTCCGCTGTAAGTTGTTCCAAAGAGTAAATATCACTGCTCTCTTTTGCATTTATAGACGTATGTTTGAATGGTTGCTTAAATATGATTTCTGGTTTGCTTCCATCTTTTGGATGTGCTGTTCTGAGCTGTCTCTTTTATTATAGAGATTATCCTGCATTAGTTTAGGGAATACATTTTCTGGAAGGGGAAAAAAGCTTGGCGATTTTGCACAGGGCATCACATTTCCATTAATGATTTGATGTGGAGGTGGGGGGAGGCAGGCTGATAGGATGATCATTATGTAGGTCAGAAGTACTGGAAATGGGAGGGGTTGTCTCTCTTCTTTTAGGGAAGTGAAGGTTTTGTATTTAGAGGAGAACATGTCTTGACATGTACATTCCTAATAGGTTTACAACATAGCACCATCATAGCAGAAAGAACAGTTGCAAAGCAATAGCAGGGGAAATGCAGGAAATAAATTCAGTTAGTAGTATTTACTTTGAACATTTGGCATCTGGATCCAGGTGAAAACAAAGTTTTGTTTGAATAGACCAAAAATAGACTATTTTATTTTTATATGTAATCTTTGAAGACTTTACAATTAAAAAACAGAGCGTAACAGCCTGCTTAACAATTGAAGTGTAGAGCAGTTGCTCTCAGAAAATTATTGTATTTTTAATTATTATTTTACTTTTCAATATTGCTGTTAAGTTTCATATGTAGTAAATACAAACCCTGATGAAATCCAAGTTTTACAGTTTGCTGCAATGATTTATAAGGTGGCAAGTTTTTTTTTAAAGAAATCTATATTGCAATTACAGTATCTTGGTGACAAAAAAAAGATAATCTAAGGTCACCAGTTTTATTTATTATATTTTAGATCGGAGGGCTACTCTAAATTTGCATACACATATGGTATCTTTGTTTGTTACATCTAACTTTTGTTATAAACTAATGTTTCAGCAGCCAATTCAAAATTATGAAGTCGTGTTGTTAAAGAGGATGCAGTGTTTATATTCTGTAACTACATGTATCAAAACAAGTACAGTGTCTGAAAACACAATGTCCCTGTTAGCTGTTTGGCTTTCAATTGTATTGTTTTATTTTTATTTTATTATTCTTCAGTTCTTAAAAATCTTGATAAAACTGCATACCCATTATTTGATTGTGAAGGGACTGGAATCACTGAGATTCCAGTTTTAAGAGAAATAAAAGTAGGTAAATGATCTTTGAAATATGATTATGCAATAGGCTTAAAAATATTCTGATGTACAGTAGCATTGATGTACAGCAGTCAGTGCACTAAATGACAGCTATTATGGTACAGTGACTGAGCTATGAACCAGAGATGTCCCTAGTTCATATTTCACTGTAAGGTCTAGAGCAAGGGAACTGCAGAAAAACTCTTTGATATAAGACATTATGTGTTGTGGTCATTTCAAACTCATAATAACCCTATAAAGGAATGATCTCTAAAAGGGGTTCTGTTATCAGAATCTCCTTCATGGTTCTTGTATATTAAAGATCATGGTTTCCTTTATTGAATGAATGCATTCTTTTCCAATTGCTTTTAATCCCCCCCCCCCCCCAGCATTATTAAAACTCTTTTTCAGTGAGTCTTATCTCTCAAATCCAAATTTGGTAGCCTTAGTGTAGTCATTTTAATTTCTAATGAGAGTTCATGCTTTACTAATCTAGACCTCATTTGTCTTTCTGGTGGTCTGTAGTATCTGTAAAGCTCTTCTCTAACACTACATTTTGTATGACTTAACATTTTTCCTGTATGTTTTCCTTACTGTCCAGCTTTCACCTCTGTACAGGTAATTAGGAATGTTGGGTTTATCTTCACCTTATCTTGGTTTCCAGCCAAACATTTTTATTCATGAGGATCATCATTGTAATTCCAAATCTCAGTTGTCTTCTGATTTCTTAGCTACAGTCTGCCTTTGGATTGATGATTGAGAGTTGTAGAAAATCTTCAATAAAATTGATTTCTTCTTCATTGCCAGTATTAAAGTTCTATAATTTTTGTTTTCGTAATGTTCAGATAAAGTCCTGCTTCTGTGCTTTCTTCTTTAACCTTCAATAGTCATTTCAAGTCATTGCTGTTTTTGTGCTATAATGCAGTACCATCTGCATATCTTAAATTATTGATGATTCCCCTTTTTTATTCTCCATCTTTTTGAGTGTGTTTTCATGTCAGAGATTACTTTGGGTTGAAAGGATTTTTGCAGGGGACGCCCAAATGAGGCTCCTTTCATGTGTCCTATCGTACCACTCTCAGGGAGTGATATGTTTTGATTATGAGATGAACAGAGTAAGATAGAATGTACTTTTATCTAACATTTTTGCTTATAAGAAACCATTGTTTCTCCATATTCTCTCTTTAAAATGACTTTTGTCCAGAGCACAGAACCATTATTTTTAGAAGACTTAATTTCTTTTTATAATATAATATATAGTTAGAAGCTTTACTATAGTCTATGAAGCATGAACTAATTTTCTTGTGATTTTTTTATTGTGCCCCAATAGTCAATATGTGTTTACAATATGATCTTTAGTGCCTGTTCTCCTTCTGAATCCAGCTTGAACATCTGGCATTTCTAGTTCCATGCATAATAAAAGTATTTGCTGTAAAATTGTGAGTATCACTTCACATGCTTGGGAAATTAATACAGTAGCTGATAGTTACTGCTGACTTTAGTGTTTCCTTTCTCCAGGTTTGGAAAATATACTGAACATTTCCAGTCTGTGGATCAATGACTGAAATCCTGTTGCTTAGTGTACTAAGTAACTAAGTTAATCACTAAAGTAGACAATTGAATCAGTGCAGATTTGATGAGTTAGTTCAGGAGTTCTCAACCTTTTTAAACCAGGGGTTGTGTCACTCTCCTTCAGACAGCTTTGGGGGCCTGACAGTCATTTTGCCCTTCCTCCACCACATGGCACTTCCTGGTGTGGTGGAGGCAGTGGGGGGCACATGAAATGGTGCCGCATCCGCATCCGGCCCATGGGCCACAGGTTGAGAATCCTGAGTTAGTTCCTCAATTAAATCCCAGTGATTCAGTGGGTCTACTCTAGTTGTGATTTTTGATGTGAACAAGTAGGATTTCTGCCATTTTTTTGTTTTCTGAGTTGTCTTTGACTCCACATGCAAATTGTTTAAATGTTGCATTTACAGTTCTGTCCTTATTTCTCTTATCTTTGACCGCTACACAGAAAGAGCCTCCTCAAAGATTGTGGTATTTTTGAACCACAATTGGGCGTACCCTGGTAACGTCAACCTTGTGTTTCCAGCAAATCTTTCTCACACTAGGTCAGGTTAAAGGAACTGCAGAATGAACTCACCAAAGGGTGCCTTCATTTTGACAGTTTCATGTCTGGCCTAGACATGGAAGAAGCCCTCCTTATTAAAAAAATTTTTGCTTCAGTCACAGTTCTTGTTCAGGGTTAATTAAACTTATTAATGCAAATCTGTTATTTACATAGACTTTAGATACTTCAGGAATCTCATTTAATGTGTATTTTGGTGCTATGATTGGTTTTCTTTAATTTTACACCACTTTTTGATACTAACAATTCATGGTCCATACTGTCACCCATTCATACCTCATTTTTGAACAGCAAATATAGCTTCTTTACCTTCTGCTTCCATTTATATAATCAGTTTTATTTCTGTGTTGGCTGTCTATTGATAATAATGGGTATATTCATCTGTTCAGTTGCTTGAAATACTCATTTGTAAGAAACAGATAATTAGACTTGCAGAATTCTGAAAGTTGCTCTCCTCCTTCATTTCTGACTCCCATACTAAATTCTTCAAAGTTGTTTGTTTCTGTTCTGTTTTCTATTTTTGCAAGATATCATAGTCAGCTTGATTATCATGTTTTGAAGTGTGATCTATTTCCTCCTGGACACTTGCCTAAGAATGGAAAATATTGTGAATATATTGTACTTGAGTGTCCTAAAGGCAACACATGCAGTCAGCAAAAATTCTTTCAACCTGATTATGGTTTAGAAATACAACACTCTCTGACACAAAAATGAAAAAATTGTAAGCTTGCTGATAAGCAAATGTAGGTCCACAAATGACAATGATTTCGTTTAATACAAAGGGCATTTCTTCATCTAAAGTACTAGCTTCGCGTTTCAACTAATGGAAATATGACATTCTTTGTGTCCAGGAAACTGAAGACAGAAGAGCTGATCAGTATCAACCAAAAGTTCCTGGATGTACCTAGCTGCTGAGAGGCCCCACAAACAGTACAGAAGTCCCATTTTTGTAAGACAAAGTATTATAGTTCTCTCAATGGACTATACTGAAGAGGACAACATAGAAATCTTTACGGTTGAACTGGCTTATATCATTCTGCCTTAAATAGCATCTAATATGGAAAACCCAAATACTCACTTGCAGATTTCAACAGTTCATTTAACATCTCAGATCTCACTCCAGAAACACATGTTCAATACTTGGATTGTATTATACACTCTCTTCAAAGAATATCCAAGTGAACAAAGAATAAAGGATAGGAGAAGTCTGCTCTTGCAGAAACAAGTATAATAGAGCTTGACATGGCAAGAAGCAGACAGAAAGTTTGGAGATTAATTAAGAGACTGAACTATGATCCAAACAGAAGTACAAACTAAATAGCACGCTAACTCTTTCTGGCAAAGAAGACTAACCAACAAATAACAAAAATAAAACATCAAGGGAATATTCAGAACAAATCCAATGAACTTTATACTGGAAGAACGAGATGATGCTGTAAGAAGAAGTAGGAATGGCAAAGTGACAGAACTCAATGATATCTGGATCAGGCAAATTAAACATTTTAGGCAAAACACGAAGGAATGGTTTATTTAATTCCTTAATAACTGCCAGATGAGCGGACAAATTCCAAAAATATGGTGGAAGATGAAAATAACCACTATATTGAAATCAGGTAAAGAACTATCAGCAAAGAACTAAACCTTTGGACCTGGCAATAGTTATACAGCTCAAATCTGAAATCTAATCCAGCATATAGAAGATTATTTTGAATACCAAGCAACCTTTGTTGACTTTAAAGCAGGGGTGGCCATACTACGGCCTGTGGGCCAGATCCAGTCCCCGACGCACGTTTTATGGGTACGTTTTACTTCCGCTTCCAGGAGCGACGAGGGCATTGTGGGCTAGATGAATTGTCATCAGGGGCCAGATCCGGCCCATGAGCCGTAGTTTGGCCACCCCTGGTTTAAGCAGAGAAAATGGCATCTTAAAATCTATCTCATCTCATTGCAAAACAGATTGCAAGGCGTGTTTTACTTCTGCTTCCGGCAGGAGGAACCACTTGACCAGCCCCCTGAACCACATGACTGGCCCACAGTCCGAAAAGTTTGGGCTTCCCTGCCTTAAAGTAACATGATACTGCCCACCATCAGTTGCTGCTATAGAAACTCTACCTTCTTACTAAAGATCTTGGACTAACATAAATGGTCACTATTCTTCTTTGAAACCAAAGATTCTTTGTCTAATTTCAAGGGAGACACAATTGCTGGAGAAATCAAGTGAACGCTCCCATGCAGTAGTCTTCTGGCACTATTACTTTTTAACATCTACACAAATGATCAACAAATGTTCCCATACTCCAGGGGTTTCATCTATGCTGATGGTTTTGCCTTGTCAGGTCAGGGGAAAACTTTCGAGTCCATCAAACATCAGCTAACGTCTGCATTAAAAGACTTTCTTACATAATAAAACAACCAATTAAAACTGAACCCTTTCAAAACACAGGTCTGTGCCTTCCACCCAAAGAAGCAGAGAGGAAGTTACAAGTTAGCTGGGAATGCGAGATTTTGGAACAATATAGGTGTCCAACAGATCTTTTAAGAGCAATTAAAAACTCTTCTTCAAGGAGGCTTTTCAGGGTCTTGTCCCTTTAGCGATAAATTAGTCCAGGTTGAGTCACTATGCCCCCAGATGCCAGTTACTTTATTTTATTTAAGTTTGTGATGTATTTATTGTTTGTTTTTATTTGCTGTGTGTTCTGTTATTTGTTATCAGTTTGTACATCACCCAGAGTGGGATACCACCCAAATGGGTAGTATAGAAATGCAATCAATCAATCAATCAATCAATAAAGTTCCCTAAAGCATTTGGGCATCACTCTGAATTGTACTCTGACCTACCAAAATATTGTCTAAACAGCAAACTGAATGTTGCAACCAGAAATAGTCTCTCATTTCACATAAAAACTCAAGGGATAATGTGGTCTGTTGCCTTGTGGCAATATGAGTATAATTTATGAAAATTGGCTGCCAAGGGGTAACAAGTGAAAAAGGTTAGAACCACTGCCTGACATGATGGCTAAAATTGAGGGAAAGTTTTTGTACACCTCTCAAGCTCTAAGTCAGGAGTTCTCAACCTTTTAAAGCTAGGGGCCGGGGCACGCTCCCTCAGACAGCTTTGGGGACCGGATGGCCATTTTGCCCTTCCTCCACCACATGGCACTTCCTGGTGTGGTGGAGGGCCACATGAAATGATGTCATGGGCGGCATCCGGCCCACGGGCCACAGGTTGAGACTCCCTATGGGGAGAGAAAAATACGTTTCTGAATGGATGAATGCCTAACAGTTTCTTCCACCAGGACAAGATTCTGGTTAGACCATCTGGAAGTCACTTAATAGACTTCAAAAAGTAGAAGGAAGATCAGAGAATAAAAATGTAAAATGGGGCTACCTAGATCCAGGACAAATTTATGCCCTACTCTGTGTATTTTATTTCTATTTCACATAAGTCTATAATTTTAAATTGTTCAAACTCTGATACGAATAAAGAAAAGTTTCTTCCTCTTCTGTATTTGTAATTGGAAAATAGACTTGAATGAGGGCTATGTTGACAGGCATTGTATGAAGTCCATCGTTAATAGGTTAACTTTGGGTTATAGTCCATAATGGGTTAACATCACACTTACTATCAGAGTCACACTGTTTCTCCTGAGAGTAAACATAATAAAATAAAACAAAAAAGACAAAAAGTTCTTATGGCACCTTAAAGACTAACTCCTGTATTTTAATGTTAGCTTTCGTGGATCAAGTCCACTGCTTCAGATACACAAAAGCTAACATTAAAATACAGGAGTTAGTCTTTAAGGTGTCACAACAGGTTTTATGTTCTATTTACTCTTTGATATGCTTGCACAGACTAACATGGCTACCACTTTAAAAATGTTTCTTCTGAGTTGATCATTTCCAGAGTAAAACCCTTTGTTTTCTCATTGAAAGTGGCTTATTCCAGGCCACTTTAGTTCACACACACGGACTATTAAAATACTGTATTTAGGTGCTCCATTTCTTTTCATTATTGTTTTACTACATCTGCCTTGCTGTGTGATCTTGTATGTTTGATCAATTTAAAAAGTGAGATACTTTGAAACGCATCTTAGTGCATTTAAAATATACTGTACACTGTAGTGCAGGGGGTTTCCAACTTACAGCCCGCTGGCTGGCCCCGGCACGCCAGTGCCATTCTGTCCTGCCACCACTGCACCTGGAAGTGGAAGCGGGCACATTTACATCAGCCATAAATTGCACCCATGCATGCGTGAATGCACCCGTGACTGTAGTAAATGTGGAAGTGGCTGCATTTATGACAGCCATAAATGCTTCCGCTTCTGGGGCCATGGTCCAGCCCACTCAGCTGTCGGGGGGGGGCATGGTCAGTCCCATGGTGTAAAAAGGTTGGGAACCCCTGCTGTAGTAGAAGGGTCTTAATTTGTATGATATATTTCTCTGCAGAGAATTATAAGTTGTTATGATCAAAAAAGATTTGGAAAAAAGCATGACATTTATTCTCAGTTCTTATGTCATGCTGATACAGCAGCTTTTATGTCCCAATTATATGCTTACACAATAAGATTTAAGCTTTTAACCATTACAAATTTGAAGGTAGAACCTTTGGTGTGATAGTAGAAATAAGTCTTGTCTTTCTAGTCCTAGGGACTTCAGAGAGATAAGTTGCTGTACAAATGATAAAAAGAAGCCTCTTGGATACAAAGTTTACTGGCACATTTTCAGGCCATTGAAGCACAGAGTTTTTATTCTGTATTAGCCCTTCTCATCGAGAAGAGGTGCTGAAGCCTGAGTTTCAATAATGTGTGAAGAAATATAAATAAGTGGCCTTTAGTATTTCACCAGATTCTCAGGTTTCTCAAGTTGTTTGCTTATCAAACAACTGTGCATTTCATTTTTCGGTTTCTTCTCTGCTCTAGTTCTATACCTAGCTTTTGTTGGTCGTAGCGGGTACTGGTGTTTTTTTTTTAATATGACGGATACAGTATCTGGAACTGCTGTGCTATGAGATTTCAATGTCACTTGAATCATTTTTATTGTCATGTGATATAGCTCACTCCTTGCTAGTAGCAAGGTGATCCAACAGGTGTTAAGAATATTTAAGTTTTGTTGATTTCATTGGGAAGATTCTTAAATAATGCCTAGTTCTTCAAAACAAAAATTATAACCCTATGTTTTTAAGAAACATTGGAATCAGTTAGCGTGTCTTACTGAGTTGCGCACATATAATTGCTTCTTTGAAAGTGCTTGATGGTAACTATGTCATATTTATGTTGTGACCAGTATAAAAATATGATAGTCTTTGGTTGGTTTGTGTTATAATGAAAGGTTCCCACCCTCCCCTTCTGGTAAAGTCTTTGCTGTCAACTACCTGAACATTACAAATAAACTGTTCTAATTGAATGTATTTGAAGTGGCCATTGGACTGAACTGATTGGACCCCCAAATGGTAGAATGTTCTATGAAATAAGACAAAAACAAAGAATAACCAAAACATCAGAGGGCAGGGCAAGATCCAGACAAGTATCCCAAAAGGAGAATGCACATACTGTACAGTATATAGACCGGTCTCTGAAAAGTGACCTTTTTCTCTGTGATTGGACATACAGTTTTGTCTGATAGCCAAGATCGTCTTGTGCAGCTATGCAAATAGTCTAAACTTTTGAAGGTAAATTATCCCAATTAAAAAAATCACTGTATACATCAGTTATATGTTGAGTTGCAGAAGTGAGTATAGAACAGTTAATGTGTACAGTGATTTCTTACATCAATCTGCCTCCAAAAGTTATGCAACTTGTGTTACACCAGCATAACTAGGCAAGAGGATTTGAGTTAGTACATGTTAAATAGTAGGGATTTGATCTCCATTTCATATCTTAAGCAAAATATATGAAAGGTTTTTGCAATACTGCATTCAAGTTTAAATGTGTTTCCATGAAGGAGAAAATGTACATAGTGACCAGTTTTTAATGTGTTTATTGGTTTTGCTTCATGCTTGTTTCAAAAAACGTAAAGGCTAAATCCAATATTACTTCCAATTAGAGCAGGTTCATTGAAATAAAAAGAATCTATGGTAATATATTAACAAGTTCAATTCTGAAGTCTACTAACTTTGAGACAGAAGTAAAATTAAGCCCATAATTAGATGCAATTTTTTTTTAAAAAAAAAGCATTCTGTAGAAGTATGTATGCAGCATTTGTATTTGTTTGTGTACTTTCAAAACTGCAGTTGTATTTAAAGGTTCAACAAATTAAATGAATCAAGTTTCAGAAACATCAGGAAACTAAAGGCTTGCAAACCTGATGTTACATTCTATTTATCATTATGTAAATACTGTTGATTTTCCCTCCAGCTTTACGATCCAGTGGATCTCCAAGTCTCAGGGTGGGTAAGAACCTGAACCTACTCCATTCATCCTTACAATTAATTTTATTTAGGGAAATATTTATGGAGAAAGGGGAACTGAGGCTAAATGGGTGTGATTTGTCTAGGGCTAAGTGAGTCTATACTTCAGCTGGTTTGCAGCATGCTCTGTCACATGGACTTGTAGATTGTTGCATGCACAGTGATGGTATATAACTGCTTTTGGAAACTTTGCAAAGTGAGCATGTGCAGACGGAAATTGTGTTGGTGGACTGATCTTGGCATTTACTGTATCTGATTTGATTCATTGCGCATGGGAGCAAGGAATTGTGTGTCTCATAAAACATAATGCAGTACTTTATTCTGTGGCGGTTGGTTGTATTTATTAACACCTGGCATGATAAGTGTTATTTGTGTGTTTTTTCTTCATTCCCCACTTCACAAAACAATAGTTACACTTGTTATATATGCTTTTCTTTAACTTTTTTAAAGTATCTATTAAGTAATCCAGTATTGTTGTCTCTCATAGTGGAAAAGGTTGCAAGAATGTTTTCCTTAATTAGGAATACAGAATGCTTCTTTATGCCATGTACATGCAAAGTCGGTGGTCCATCACTGAACTACAATCACTTGCAAAAGACAATATTTCTCATAATTTACTAGACATTGAATTCAGATGTCTAGCTGGACAGTTGGGAATTCAGACTGCTGGGGTTATGACAAAAAAAGGCTATAGAAATAAAGCTTCAGTAAAAGCTGGGGGCAAAACCCTATTTTTCCTTCAGCCTTTTGTGTTTTATTTTATGAAAAAATTGGAAAGAAATCAGAGAACATAGGGATTTTTTTGTAATAATTAATAAATTATTTCAGACATGTGTTCACATAATTACTGTACGAAAATATTTTCTGAAAACTATGCAATTATTCATGTAAGACTTCAGATTGGGGGTTCCAAACCTAAGTGCCGTGAGCCAGATCCGGCACACGGCACCATTTCATGTGGCCCCCACCCCTCCAAGGGCATCCAAGAAACAAAATGGCCACCCCTTTGATACACCTGGGGGAAAATGGCCACCCCCATCATGCAGGCATGGCAAAGTGGCTATCCGGCCCTCGAAGCTGACTGAGAGAGCATGAACCCCCTCCCCCGGCTTGAAAAGTTTGGTTACTCCTGCTATAGAATATCAGACTATAGCTCAAGTCCTGATGGCAATAGCTGAGAAAATAAGGGTAATATAAGACAGCTGCAAAAGGCACATCCCTGATCGCACTGGAAAGGGCCACTTTAACAGGAACTATTTCTGTTAAATCAATCTTTCGGTCTGTTGGGATAGTTCCAGCCCAGCTCCCAATAATAGAAGCTTCAGCTGCTGGACTAAAAGGATACATCTTGGGCATGGATCAGTGTTTGCCTGGAGCACATTTCTCTATGTTTTTGTGAGTGCACTGGATCTCTCCATAAGCAGTCTAACTTGCTATCTGTTTCCTCATGTGATCACACCCTAAAATTGATTAAATTTTATGTATATTCACTGAATATTGTCGCAATATCTCCCCACTTTTTTCTTCAGGTTTTGGGTGGGGGACAACGAGGAGTAGTTAATAGCTGTTCGTTCAGGGTGAAGGAGAGGACTAAAAGAGATGCAATTGTCTTTGTTTTCTTTTTACTAATATTGATGGAATCTTTTGTTTTTATTATTTTTGGTTGGCTCCTCATCAATTAGCAAAATCAAATTGGCAAAATCCTTACAGTTCAGAAGACAAAAATAGAATAAAATACATATTTTTAAAAGTAAAATTATATATATATATAATTTTTAGTTGAACAAATGTATCTAATAATTGTTTGTACTTTTAATATAAGAAACATGATCATTTCATACCAAGCCAGCTTGTCCATAGTATAGCAACCGAGAAATTTCGTTGTTCCCACAAGGGGACAATGACAATAAAGATTTACCTTATCTTATCTTGCATTTTATGTTTGTACAGATTAAAGCCTGAGTTTCCACCTGTAAATGGGCTGCTAATATTATGGGGTGGTGGTGGTTTAAAAACATTTTTCTGAACAATAATGAAAACCCCATATTCTTCTCATGGCTTCATATTTTATGGAAAGTTTGGACCTCTAGGTGAAATGTGAACTTTTTACCTTCTAATTTAGCCATGATATTGCACTGTTCCTAACTGTTTAAAGATATTATTGTATACTTGGCAGTGTTATTCTCCATTACATATTCTGGACAGATGTTTAGTATTAGTAGGAATAACATGTAGTACCAGAGAATATTAAAAATGCGCATTGAACCTTGGCTTGTATGTGACCATGTGCATACAGATACAGACTTCAAAACTGAAAGTTTTAATAATTGAAGAAAAGCATGAAATGTCCAACTTTCCAGAAGTTCAAATATCTTGTATGCTGTTCCAAAGGCTATTAGTACAGCAGAAAAATGTGCAAGGCACACCTTTTCAACTGGCTTTTGAAGATTGCTGTTCACATATATTATTTCAATCTGCTGCCATTTAATCTTTGCATGAGTTTTTCTTGTGATGCATTCATTGCTTACATGTTTTTATTATCTAAATTTATAAGGTTATCTTGAAGAAAATGAGGTTGCAAGGTACAGTGGTACCTCAATATAATGATTTTAATCCGTTCCACAGGGCTTGTTGTTGCATGAAACAATTGCTATACGATGCATGCATCTTATAGCGATTTTCCCTATGGGATGCATCGTACAATGATATATATTTTTTTGCTAAGTGTTTTTTTCCCATTGAAAATGTGTTGTACAAATTTTTCCATAGCGAAAATCGTTATGCGGGATGCCATTTCCCCAAAAAACCTAATTGTTATGCAATTTTGTTGCTATACGGGGCAATTGTTGTATGAGGTTCCACTGTATATGGCTTAAGTATGGCTGTTAGTGGCAACTAGAGAAGACCCATTGAATCAATAAGGATTTAGTGAGTTAATTCCTTTATAAGCTCCATTGATGCAAATGGGCTACTCTGACTGACTTTCTATGCCAAAATAAGTTAGAATGAGAGTGGGCCTTTTGAATCAATAGAATTTACTGAGGAATTGACTCACCAAGTCCCCATTGGTTTAGTGGGGCTACTGTAGTGTTATTTACTACACTAAATAATATATGTCTCAAATTTCTAGAATATTGGCTGAAATCCTACTGTGTCACTAACGCAGCTGGTCCTTATTCATATATAGTGGTGTAGATACAGTGGTGACTCAAATAGCAGCGAAAGGCAGAGTGAACCCCAGATATTTTGCTGCTTGAAGGAAAGACTAACATGGCACCTCTGGTTCCAGGTGTGTATTTTGGCTGAAAGAACATTGAACCAGCTTAATGGCTGCTAGGCACTTGGAGGATTCACATGAATATTAAGGCTCCTGTTGGTAGAGGCAGCTGTCTCACACTACCTAATGGTAAGGCTGGCCCTAGTTGGGGAGGGAAAGACCTAATAAATGGTAACTAAAGTGGTTTTTCTTCTTTGTCATTTTCTACAGCTATACTAAGATTGACACCTTGGATGAGGTCAGAGGCCAAACCTTTGCTCCCAAGAGTCTTCAAAGACTGCACAGACCAAAAAAGAGAGAGGGAAAGAGCAAAAATTAAACCAGAAATGCCTAGAAGACCACCACCACTCTTGGGGGGGTTGGTCTTTTATTAAATTAAATTAGTAAATGGTGCAGCAGAACTGTGACTGATGTAAAAGATTAATGCTCAGTTCTGCATGCTTTCCAATTCTGCGACTCCACAATTTTGCCATAATAAGAAAGGGTCTGAGGAGGCAATGCAGGAGTTGAGCCCCAAAAAGCTGCCATTCCCCTCTTTTCATTTCTGGATTGCACTTATGAGATGTCTTGGAGCATGATCAGAGACCAAGTATTTTTCAGTCTCTGGTTTAAGAGCAAGAAATATGCTTCAGTATCTTCAATGAGACTTAAATGTTTATCTTTGGCTAGATTGCCGCCACTGTAAGATGGCAATCTAAATATAGCACCTGTATTTATAATAGTTTCCTGCATCCTCTTCCCCCTGTAACTAGTGTTTCTAATGGGCTTATTAATAGGGACAGCACTGGGTGAATGATAAAGATAGTAGAAGCCTTCTTTTCTGAAAAGGATGTTTGCTAGCCAGGGTGATGAGATCACTTCTAATCATGGAAATACATAGATATAAATGGGTATCTAAATGTTTATTAATACATTAGGGAGTGAGGAAAGAATGTAATAGTGGTGAGGGAATGGAGGATTAAGACAGTATGAGATTCTTTGGGTTTTGTTGGTAGACTTGAGTTGTCTAGACGTAAATATCATTGAAAAGGCAAAATTAAGGTTAGCCATCCTGGCAACAGTTACTATTTTTGTTTTGAGATATAAATCTTTCAATTTGGGGTTTTAAAAGTCCAGTAGAGTTTAAAATTACATTTATGGAAGAGTTTACTTTAAAAAAAAAAAGAAATCATAATTTATCCATTCCATTGCCCTGATGTATTTTTGTGTCTTAGAATTTTTGGGATGTTTGAGTGTTATAAGAGACTATAATACTCTGCAACAGGATACACAGAAAGAGCTTCCTTGATGATATTATTATAATGGTAACTTTTTATTGCCAGCTAATCTTTCTCACACTGGATCAGGCAAAAGGAACTACAGAATGAAAACGGTAACAAGAATGCTCAAATTACCGAACAATTGTGCTCATCCCACATGCCAGCAAGGTGATGCTCAAGATAACACAGGATAGACTTCAACAACATGTGGAGAGAGAACTACCAGAGGTGCAGGCCAGTTTCAGAAGAGGCAGGGGGACTAGAGACCACATTGCCAACATGCATTGGATCATGGAGAAAACAAAAGAATACCAGAAACAAGTCTACTTTTGTTTTATTGACCGTACCAAGGCTTTTGACTGTGTGGACCACAACAAAATGTGGCAAGTAATTAAAGAGATGGGAATACCAGAACACTTCATATGTCTCATGAGAAATCTGTACATGAACCAAGAAACAACAGTTAGGACAGAACACGGAATGACTGAGTGGTTTGGAATAGGAAAAGGAGTAAGACAAGGCTGCATTTTATCACCCTGCTTATTCAATCTATACACAGAGCACAAAAAGCGCAATGCAGGGATGGAGGAATCACAATATGGGATCAAAATTGCTGGGAGAAACATCAACAATTTGAGATATGCAGACGATACCACCCTAATGGCAGAAAGTGAGGAAGACCTAAAGAAGCTCCTGATTAGGTTGAAAGAAGAGAGTGCAAAAGCTGGCTTGAGACTTAATATCAAGAAAACCAAGATAATGGCAACAGGTCCGATCAGTCCCTGGAAAATAGATGGGGAAGAAGTAGAAGCAGTGACAGATTTTCCTTTCCTGGGATCTAAGATCACTGCAGATGGAGACTGTAGCCATGAAATAAAAAGACGACTGATTATGGGGAGACAAGCTATGAGAAACCTGGGGAATATAGTGAAAAGCAGAGACATCACCTTGAAAACAAAAATTCACATAGTCAAAGCAATGGTTTTCCCCGTGGTAATGTATGGTTGTGAGAGCTGGACCATAAGGAAAGCTGAGCGCAGAAGAATAGATGCCTTTGAGATGTGGTGTTGGAGGAGAGTCCTGAGAGTCCCTTGGACAGCAAAGAGAACAAATAGGTCAATACTGGAAGAAATCAATCCTGACTGTTCATTGGAGGGACAAATAGTGAAGATGAAGCTAAAGTACTTTGGACATCAAATGAGAAGGGAAGACTCACTTGAGAAGGCCTTGATGCTGGGAAAGGTGGAAGGCAAGAGAAGAAGGGGGTGGCTAAAGATGAGATGGATAGATGGTATTGTGGACACAATAGGCACAGAGCTTGGCGGGCTGAGGAGAATGGTGGAGGACAGAGGTGCCTGGAGGAAAATGGTCCATGTGGTGGCAAAGGGTCTGAATCGACTGTGCAACTGAACAACAACAACTTCTCACACTAGGTCAGGCAAAAGAAACTACAGAATGAATTCTTGAAAAGGTGGCTTCTTTCTGGAAGTTTAAAGTCTGACCTAGACATGAAAGAAGAAGAAGGCTCTGCACCAAAATTTTGTGAATAATTCAGAAAATAATATATACGAGAGTCCCAAAATTAAAGCAGATAATTGTGCCAGATATGTTTCTTAAGGTGAGCTCAAGTGTAAACTGCAAACAGCATTAGGAGTGTGGCTTCAAATTCCATCCCAGGTAGCAGTTGGCTGGAATTTTCCTTCCAACTTTTCAAACAAAGAACCATCAAATAATCTGCATTTACTTCACCTTCATTGCTTTCTTTTTGAAACTGAAGGTTCCTGTTTGGCTGGGGGAAATGTAGAAATGTAGCAAGCCTCCTTCCGAGAACTGGGATTAAAATTTATTCTGCCCACTAGAAGAAGACAGATGAAGCCTGAGGAAGATGGTTAATACTGAAAGCTAGCTATTTGTTTAATTCTTAGTGGTTTAATTAAGGTATTGCCTGCTCTTGTATATGAATTGTTTTGGGAACTACATGGCTTTTTTACCGATTCTCTCTCTCCCCCACCCTCCAATTTTTGGTGAAGTATGAACTCTGATGTAACCAGTATGGTTTCTTGATTTAAATGCACAAAAAGGTTTACGTAGGCATACCTCTAGATCTTTTGTGCTTCTTATCCTGCCCCATCTAAACCCAGTTTTGACAGATGCTAAAAGTCCAGATCTCCTTTTAAAAATTATTAATGAGAGCCTAAGTTTTTGTGGCACCAGGTTTATGTAATTGTTACAGAATCTGCTGCCCTGGCTTTTTATCATGTTAGGGTCCTTACACTGACAGCATTCAGAGGGAGAAAGAAAAGACAATGGCCCTACCTAAAAATTTGGGGAAGATGAGGTTTAGGTCCCAAATTGCTTGTTGCATATCGCTTGGGAAAACTTTGGGGAAACTTGAAAACAACTTTGTGATCTCTTTTCTTACTTCTCTCATCTGTACCTTTATTCATGCAGAGATTTGAGGAGAGTGTGTGTGTAGATAAATACACACACAGAGGGGAAACGCCAGATTTTCTTCTCTTGATTTACTCATTCTGTCTAATATAAATTGGATTCATAAATTACAGGGAGCTTGGGAAGGACGCTCCTTCTGCAAAATGCCTGCTAAATTGAGCCAGGTAAAATTCCCCATGGCCATAATGTTCTCAAGTGCAGCACTTACATTTTCTTACTGGAGCAAATGGCAACTGTAAATTTCTGTGAGGAAGGAAAAAAAATGCAACCTCTGCTATAGAATGGCAGGGAGCGGAGTCAGCTTGTCCACTGCTTTTGCCGAACTCATTTAGATGTGAGCGTTAGACTTAGTGTCCAGGTAAATTCAGAAGATTTCACTCAACAATGCAGGTACAAACCTGGAAGGAAACATACATACATACATACATACATACATACATACATACATACATACATACATACATACATACATACATACATACATAGATTTAGTGCAAACAATAATTAAGGGAGGATGGGTATGCCCTGTTTTTTTGTTTTTTGTTCTAAAAATTAAAAACATTTCACACTTGTACTTTTTAGAAAATTAGACTTCTGTTAGTTTAGTAGAGACTCAGAACAGATTACCATCTGTCCTAAAAATAACACAGCTGCCTTAGGTTCTTCTCTGCTTCTCCTTCCCCCCAGATTTCATCTTAATTTCTTTCAATGGAGCAATAAATTAAGACCGGAAAAACAAAGCTTAAAGCAGATGTTAAGTCAAACCTACACAGCTTAAGGCAGATGTTAAATCAAACCTACACACCTTACAGCTTATATAGACTCAATCACAGACAACCTCATCCATGGTACTCTTTCAACATCTCTACGTTTCCCCTTCTCTCTATCATGCTCACAAAGTATTTTACCCATTTTCTCTTTCTATATGTGAAGGAATATATAGGGAAATGGTTTTCACAAATCATGCACATTGGTTTTATAAGCTTCAGACTTGAAAATAATACAGAGGAAATCATTTGCTCTTTTAATATGTCTCAGCAGTTCTCATGTTGATTGTAAGGTTGATTTGAGTTGGATGGCAAATTTAGACTGAATGTACAAAGTTTAAGCATGAGTGTTTACAATGTAGAATGAAACTCTTTAAACAAAAACATGTAAAAGTCTAAGAATGACATTTTATTAAACAATGCAAGATAAATGCCTCTGAAAAACCAAAATGATACCCATTATTAGTAAAGGTAAAGGTCACCCTTGCTTGAAAGCCAGTCGTATCTGACTCTAGGGTTCAGTGCTCATCTCTGTTTCATATCCGAAGAGCCAGCACTGTCTGCTTCCGCAGACATTTCTGTAGTCATGTGGCAGGTATGACTATACACTGGAGCGCACGGAACGCTGTTTACCTTCCCTCCAAAGTGGTTCCTATTTATCTTCTTACAATTTCTTGCTTTTGAACTACTAGGTTGGCAGAAGCTCGGACAAAGAAAGGAGCTCATTCTGCCCTTCAGTATTCAGGTATCAAACAAATATCTTGGAAATACAGTACATGCAAGTTGATGCATATGAATAATAAATAAATCATAAATTCAATGATGGTTGTATACCTCTTTTATGGATAACTAAATGGAAATGTGTGTTGTATGATCACTCACAGAGTGTATTATGTCTGTAGATTATAAAAGTTAAATTATCCCTGAAAACAGTTTTCTTCATAATGGTAAAAACAGTGCTGTTCAGAATATACAGTATCATTTACATACAGCCCTGTCTGCTTTTTAAAAGTTAGATTTTAGAGGTTTAGAGTATGGTTTTCAATATCACATCTCCTCTTCCATAGTGATGGTGTTCCAGTGGGCTAGTAGTTTACTGTGGGCTTTGATGTGTGATTTGTAGTGGTCCAAAGGTTATTGGTGTGTGTGTGTGTGCATGCAGTTATCCAGTTACATTGATTTCTACATGTGTAGGTAAATTAAATCATTAAAGTCTCATTGTAAGTCAGACTCTTGGATTGGATACAAAGGAAGAATAGTTAATGCAGAATAGTTCCATGGAGGTTTATGTGCATAGGGTACACTTCTAGTTCTATATTCATTTTTACATCCTAGATTTTTTTTTCTTCTTTAGCACCCCGACTGCAGAATGCCTTTCCAGTCACTCTTAAAGTAATCAAGGCAACCCTAAGCCAAGTATAATTCACAAATTGTATAATTTGTGAGATGGTAAATGAGAATTTGGTTTGATGCTTCAAACTGTTGTGCCTTAACACTAAGAAAGGAACGAACTAGGCCAGTGATGGTGAACCTTTTAGAGACCGAGTGTCCATGGAGGAAAGGCTGGCACACAGGCAGGCACTGTGTGTGCCCACACACCCATGTGATGTTACCAGTGTGCCTCAAGCAAAATCATGTGGGCGTTCCCCACCCACACCACCCTGTGGGCACTCCCCACCCTCACAGGTGCTTCTCCTCAATGGTGCGTGTGCCGAGAGGCCTCTGCATGCCACCTCTGGCATACGTGCCATAGGTTCACCACCACTGGCCTGGACCCTTGAGATCCCATCCAATTCAACAGTTTCATGAGTCTCTGTCCTCTGTGTCCTGATACTTATAAATCCAGCTCTGAGGATTAATATCTAGTTTTGAAAGCATAATCATCTGAAGATGGAAATAGCACTACATTTGTACTTTGCTCATTCTGATTTGTGTAAGTGCATGGGCCAATAAAAGAGGTATAAACATTTATTTATATGTCATAGCACCATTAAATCTTCCTATATGTTCCACTTTCTGCCAAGAAAAGGTAATTTGGTGCTTTCATAGGGCAAGTTCACTTTTGTTGTGGACAATGCTAGCATTTTGACCTAAACTAACTTTTCCCCCTATAGGAGCCCAATTGTTCTTCCACTCAGATTAATCTCTTTGGTATAAACTGAACAGAAACACCAATCAACAGATCTTTGAAAGCCTGAATAAATAGAAAAGTCACGTGCAGAAAGAGGCTGCTTCCAGCTTAGCTCTTGCTCTGGCTGCCCCTCCAAGTAAACAAAACTAATGGCACGTAGATTTTTGAAGCCCTTGATGAATGCCCTCACAGCAGTACACTTGACTGTCATAAAATCAATCAGGATTAAATGGGTTGTGGTTTGTAGACTAGGCATATTAACAAAATGAGAAATGACCTGGCAAATAAACAAGCATAGTTTAGAGTTTTGTTGTAAGTATTTTTCATGATTCTTGTATAGAGACCCTCTCCTCATACTACAGAGTTATCAGTCGTATGTGTACCTCACTGTATTTTTGCTATTGTTTTGTTTTGTGTGTGTGTGTGTGTGTGTGTGTGTGTGTGTGTGTGTGTGTGTGTGACATTTTTACCCCAAACTATTATACTTTTGTTACTGTCGTCCCTTGTGTGCAGTGCATTTTCCGTGCTCTTATATTACATAAGAACAGCCTTGCTGGAACAGGCCACAGCCCATCCAGTCCAGCATTCTGTCTCACACAGTGGCTCACCATTTCCTTCAGGGTATTCCCAAGCAGATGCCTTCACCTGCTTAGGATTCCCTGGAAATGATATTGAGAGATATCCTGCCTATCTCTCCAACCCAGAGGTTGTCCTTAAGTATCCATAATTATAGCCATTGATACTCTTGTCCTCCATGAACTTGTCTAATCCTTTCTTAAAGCTGTCAAGACTGACAGCTGTCACCACTTCTTCTGGCAGGGAGTTCCATAGACCAGTAATCCTCTGGGTGAAAAATTACTTTCTCTTATTTGTTTGAGAACTAGTACCGAAAAGTTTCATGGAGTGTTCCCTAGTTCTAGTGTTATGCGATAGGGAAAACAGTTTTTCCTTATCTACTTTGTCCACACCGTGCATGATTTTATAAACTTCAATCAGGTCACCTCTTAGACGTCGTCGTTCAAGAGTGAAGAGGCCCAACCGTTGCAGCCTCAGATGGTAAGGAAGGTGTTCCAGTCCCCTAATCATTCTGGTTGCCCTCCTCTCCACTTTTTCAAGCAGATGCCTTCACCTGCTTAGGATTCCCTGGAAATGGCATTGAGAGATATCCTGCCTATCTCCCCAACCCGGAGGTTGTCCTTAGGTATCCATAACTATAGCCATTGATACCCTTGTCTTCCATGAACTTGTCTAATCCTTTCTTAAAGCTGTCAAGACTGACAGCGTCACCACTTCTTCTGGCAGGGAGTTCCATAGACCAGTGATCCTCTGGGCATACCTGTCAACCCACAGCTCCAGAAAAACAAGACCTGCGCACATCACTTGTGCGCAGGTCATTTTCCACGCATGCGCGGAAGCGCTACGCCGCTTGCGCAGCCCCTATGCAAGCAGCGTAGCGCTTCCGTGCATGCGTGGAAGGGATAAAACCCTTCCACACATGCGCGGAAAGCGCTACGCCGCTTGTGTAGGGGCTGCGCAAGCGGCATAGCGCTTCCACGCATGCACGGAAAGTGTTTTCCCCGCTGCCAAATTACGGGGTTTTGGCAGCGGGGGCGGGTTATGACGTCAATAGACATCAAATTACAGGGTTTTCCCGGCCAAATCGGGATGGTTGACAGGTATGCCTCTGGGTGGAAAAGTACTTTCTCTTATTTGTTTGAGAACTAGTACCCAAAAGTTTCATGGAGTGTCCCCTAGTTCTAGAGTTGTGCGATAGGGAAAACAGTTTTTCCTTATCTACTTTGTCCTTGTCTATTGCTCCCTCTCCCACCATAACTGCTGTTTTAACAGTAACCAGGAGCTAAAGTTTTGATCAAACTATATGGTATGTGATTGCAGACTAAGAGACATATTGTTTAGCTATTTTCAGTACTATTCTATTGCTCTTTAATCCCTCCTGTTTGCTGTTGGTCGTAAGAATGGTTTCAGGTTAATCTTCTATCACACTTTTGCCCTGCATCATTCAGTGTATTTTATATGGACTTCCCATAACATAGTACATTAGCAGGAAGAGCCTGTTGACAGAGAATGACCCATGTCTGTTCCTCGAAAGGCAGGCCTATTTAAAACCTTTGGAAAGCAGGCCTATTTAAAACCTTGTCGTGTACTTGACCTTTGACTTGGTGCTGTAAATTCAAGGTACATTGGCTTTGGCACCCACTTGTTTCTTGGGTCATATTCTAGAAACAACTGATGACAGACGCCTCATGCTGAAATTTAGAGATGCAGTTGCCTTGCCTAGGGACCACAAGCCACCTTTGAAAGTTAGTCATAAATATTATCCTGTTCTTTCTGAATCTTCCTCCATCTCTACAAGCAGTACCAGAAAGCTGCAGAATAAAGAAGGGAAAAATGACACTTTTATCTCTGTTTTATCTGTTCAGGTGCCAAAACCCTAAGGTCACAGTGACACTCAGTTCAGTTATCAAACCATCAGCATGACTTCAGAAATTGTGATGCAACTAAATAATTTCCTCCCCAATAATTCTCTGTGTTTTTCTTTCTCCCACAGGACTATTTTTACCCGAAATACTTGGGTGAGTTGCAGTTATGTTTTTTCAATATTTGATAGTGATATTTTGTTGTTCATTTTTAGACTCATTAATAATCTTTTCAGAGAAGTACAATTCAACAATGCATATCTGCTTACATTGAAGTAGGGTAACTTGCTGCTTTTGTTTTAAAAAGGTACACTTTTATTTGCATATATTTATAATATTTGGCCATGATTCAAAGAGAGGTCTAAAAAATCAGTCTATGTGCCTGTTTTTAATTGATTTTCAGTTTCCTCAAGTAGAGTGCCTGTCCTATGCTTTGCCTCCTTGTATCAACCATTTTTGAAAGTTAACCATTAGGTGCCACCAACTTGATTCTGACTTGTGTCAACCTTTTCCAGAGTTTACTACAGAGTACTCAGAAATGATATTCAATTGCCTTCTTTTCGGGTCCTGTTAGGACTGTGCAGCTTGATATAGATTACACAGGCTGATTCTTCTTCTGGGGAACCAGAAACCCAATCTCTGGCTCCATAGCCATGTACCCAATTCTGAAATCGAGGGAAATATTTAGAAGCAGTTCTCTTTATAGAAGAACTTGATTTTTGGGGATTGGGCAAGAAGGAAGAGAAAAGCCTTTTAAGGACATGTGTTACCAACGATGTGTATAAACAAATACAGTAGAACCATGGATAACACTAAAACTTGGTTCCATGAGCTTTAGCGTTATCCGATGTTTAACATTATGCGATACATGCATTGCATAACGTTAAAATCCAATGGGATGAATCACATTACATTAAAACTCTATAGAGATACTGTACATTGTAACCAGCCAGCACAGGCTTCAGCGAACATTATGTGATCCATCTCATTGGATTTCAATGTTATGTGATGCATTTTTCCCCAGAGTGCTTAATGTTATGTGGTTTTAGCGTTATCTGGTGCAAATGTTATCCAAGGTATTACTGTAACTGGTTTGTACCCACTTTTTCCAAAACAGAGAAAAACCTCAATCTGGGAGTATGGAAGTACAGTACAGTACATAGGAGTGGATGAGCCCTGGTGGCACAGTGGTTAAACTGCTGTACTGTAACCAAAAGGTTGTGAGTTTTATCCTGACCAGAGGTTGACTCATGAGATTGGTAAATGAGTTCTCAGCATATTGAGGGCAAAATGCTAATTAACTTGTGAACCGACCAGAGAGTTCACTAAGCGCTATATAAGTGTGATTGTTTTGCTTTACATGTTTCGCTGAGGTGAAAAGATTTAGGGGGCAGTCAGGTTTATTAAATAGTTCTTATCTAAATGTTATTTAGAATGTGATTCTGAGTTCCATTTTTGCAAAAAGATATCATGCTCAGTAAGGACAAATATCAATATGATATTCCATGTCTAACAATAGTTTTGTAGTACATTCACTTGAGTATCACCAAAAAGGAATACTAGGCTACAAACCTGATCCTTCAAAATCTAATTATACAGTACTATTTATTTGTTTTTAAAATATGAAGTTAAGAATCTTCATGGGGTAGAGGAAGTGGAATACTTGATGAAGAAGTATTTCAGGGATTTTGGTTTTTATTTCACAGAGCTGGGATAGCATTTAGGTATGTATATGCTCTAGTACTTGAACAACATCTAGTAAAGAAATCATATTGCAAAGCAGCATTTTGAACTGTGCAGTGTGTCTTGGAGTTACAATATTGTGATAAAGTTAAAACAATTCCGTATTGAGAATTTGGAAATCAGTTTAGTTTTGTACTTAGTAATACTTTCTGTGTTTTGTTCTTTAGTGTGTATTCAGACGTATGGGTCACCATATTTGAGAAATCCAGATTTCCACACATGTGTGCATAGTAAGTGGTTATTATAGTTATCTGTTTTATATACATGCATATATTTAATATCATTGTGTCTTGTCTGGTATGAGTGATGTGAGATTCATTCCACCTATTTAACCTAACTTGTACTCTGTTCTCCTTGCCATTCTTCCAGACAGAGTCCTAATTTGCAGAGTTTGGGGTGGGGTGGGGGATTACATTCCCCAGTCAGTTTGGAAATGGAAGTGCTAAACCATTGTGTGATGTTACAAAGACAAGCTTCAGCAACCCTCATCCCATAAGGTCTCATCAGGAGGAGATTATTAGCTTTCAGTGTATAGCATTAGATCCATGTCCTAAACTGTTAATAATCTTAATCATGGTGTGTTGAAACAAGCAAGTTTCTTAAACACTGGTTTGAAGTTGATTTGTTTCAACAGAGCACAGTTAAGATTAACCACTTGGGTTGGGTTACCTCACAAGCTCTGGTGGTTTAAAAGATGAGAATGAAACTTTTCAGACTCTTCCTTGTCATGCCCATGTCTTGCCTAGGTTTGGCTATTTGATCTTTGAGGTTCTGGGATGTCATTGAATCCCCCATAATCTTGTAGCTGCTGAAAGAAGGTGGTATGTAAAATAGTGGTGGGAAATTGACAAAATGAGAACTCTCTGGTTGCATCTGACAATGCAATGTGGCCCTCTAGATAGGAGCTAGCTGTGCAACTTCTTTTGAAAACACAAGTTCTGTAGTTGTTATTATCATCATTATAAATAGTGATTAGTTTCACTTGACGCATTTCTGCAGCAGTAACACAAGCATTTATAGTCCTCCCAGGGTGAAATGGAGGTGGTATGGTTTGCTTTCATTCTCAGCAAGGCTTGAGCTCTTATTTTTGTTGATATTGGGAAACAAGCTTAGGATGGTCATTCTGCGAACACGCCTGTTTCCATTGACAGGAGGGTTCTACTTGAGCTTGAAAGCCACATGCAGTCAGGAGATATAACCATCATTATAATAGAGGAAAGCCTCCTGAGATAGAGGACCGGGAGTCTGAGTTATCACATAAAAGACTGGGGACTTTGGAACTATTCTGAGGAGAAAACAGATCCAGGATTACTACCTATCTTCATTATAGGCAACATATGAGCAGGGGTAAAGTTCCTAGGGTATTATAGCACCAGCAGCAGCTTGCTGAACCATATTTGGAGGCAGCACCAACATTCTTGCTCAAAAGAAAGGCAGAAAACCCAAGTAGGTGACCAGCAAGGACAGTCAAGAGTGCTGATTCCCCTGGAAGCAGCTCTTCATCCCAGAAAGGAGGCTCAAGCAAAGAACCGTGGAAGTAGTAGGGAGAAGTATGTATATGGCCATTAAATTGAAGTTTCTATTGCCATCCCAAACAACCAGATGACTTGATGAGGTAGCCTCTGATGCCTAGCTGCTCCTTGTTGTGCAGTTTTTCAACTCTCAACCTTAAGAATTCTCTTAGGTGACCTAGCATGGCATCTGCAAGACTAAAGGCTTTGTGCCAACTTAGAAAGGACATCTAGGTTACACTTGTCCATCTGGAAAGTGTATCTTTTATTATGCTCCTTACTTGCTTATCTATCTCTGAAATGCACTGCTGTTGGCCAGTACAGGGCTTCTTTTCAGTGCAGCACTTTAACCCACCCTAATTGTTGTTCTTTAACTGACCCTTCTTTGGTGCAGCTATTTAATTGCAAAGCTTGGAGCATTGTATCTAATTTACCAGGATATACAGGTGAAACTTGGAAAATTAAAATATCATGCAAATGTTCATTAATTTCACTTAAAAGGTGAAACAAATGTATGAGATATACTCACTACATGCAAAGCGAGATATGTCATGCCTTCATTCGTTATAATTGTGATGATCATGGCATACAGCATACATGAGATTATGTGATGATTATGGGGTACATGATTTGGGGGGTTGGGGTTTTTATAAACTGTAAGCCATAAGCATCAATATTATAACAAAGTAAGGCTTGAACTATCTTGTTTTGCAAGTAATGAGTCTATCTCATATATTTATTTCACCTTTTAAGTTGCATTACTGAACTAAATGAACATATGCACGATATTCTAATTTTCCGAGTTTCACCTGTATATGAGTTTCTGCATACATTTTACATAAGTTGAGCATCTATTTAAAGATTCAGTTAAAACCTGTGCCTGTAATTTCAGAAGAAAGAAGAATGTACACACAGGGGACATAGAGAAATTTACTTAGATGGCAGTGAGGAAGGAAATTGAGTTACAATGAAATGGCATTTCTCAGTGGATATTCACACATGCTCTAACATAATTGGCATTTATCCTGTTACTTGAGCAACAGAAGAAATGAATGGGGTTCTTATTTTCCACTTCTATTTTGAAGAGTTGCTGATAATTCCTTTAAATAATGCAGGTAACAAATTATCTCTACTAAACTTAAGCATTGACTTATTTTTTTCTGCATTTTAAAATCTGCAATAGTTATAGTTTTAATACAGTGAAATAATATCAGAAATTATTCAAAACTTACCCACTTAGACAAATATGCTACGTTTTTCACAGGATGTAGCTCTAGATAGTATTCTGCTTACCTTTCAAAATCAGAATCTATTAATATAGTAAGAGTCACCCAAAAGCTGACAGATGTGATAGTAACTTAACTCTTCCATTGCTGGTTACAAAACAATTTTACCCAATGTAGAAGAACCTTTCTTTACAGATGCTATGTTAGTAGTGTATAGCCATCTGTAGCTGGTATAGCCATGAGACAAAAATTCCAGCTGCAGGGTTCTGGTGATATGAACTTTCTTTCCTTTGTCTTAGTGCTTACAGTTGGACCTGTTGCCCTCCCTCCTTCCAGATGTCAATAGCAGCTCTTTGGGGTCTGGAGGAGAATGTTGGTGAGAAATTCAGCAGGAGATAGTGACTGCCAAACACAGATGACTTAGGCACTCTGATGGCAAACCTTGGCCCTCCAGATGTTCTTGGACTTCAATTCCCAGAAGCCCAAGCCCCCATGAATCCACACAAATGGGTTTGCTGTGATTCATCTGGCCCCTGCCGCCTCCATCGCTCCTGGAAGCAGAAGTAAAACGCGCCAGTATGGGCAAATTTTACTTCTGCTTCCAGGAGTGACAGGGGCGGCGGAGGGTGGATGAATTGCAGCAAACCCATTTGTGTGGATTCATGGGGGCTTGGGCTTCTGGGAATTGAAGACCAAGAACATCTGGAGGGCCAAGGTTTGCCATCATGGACTTAGGCTGTCCTATTCTCCTGAAATCAGAGCTTGCTGGATGATTTTTGTTATAGAGCAGACAACAATGGTGGGAGTGTTCAAGGCTAATGAGATGGGATGCTGACTAGTGATTGCCTCCTGCATCAATCTCTCATGCTTTTACTAGGTGCCAGAATGCAAGTTACAACCTATGTATACACTCAGAAGACTAAACATAGCAACAGCAGTGGCATTTTTCTGGTTTCTGCTTGGGCTCAGCAGGTGCTCAACCTCATGATTCCTGAGGTTGACCTTAGACAAAATGATTTTGACTCTGCTTTTGGCATGTTGCTGCTTTGGAGCAAAGTGGTTGTTGCTACCACATGGCAAAATCAGTGTGGCTCATCTTGTGGTTTATCTTCAAGAAAAGTTTGATTTGTTCCAGAATGAGGTATATTAACTAGAAGAAATTATTCTAAGCTGTTCTAAATTTATAGTCTGATGATAATAACTCTGGAATGTATTTACCATTTTATGAGCGCTGTTCAAATGTTAAAGAAACGCTGGAAAACTTACATGCCTTTTCACACAGCCAGCATGCAAAACAGCATGTCTTTGCTTGTGTATTTTAGTGGGATGGCAACATGCTGTTCTCAATTCAGAGGTTTAATAAAGGCCAGGATAATGACATCCAAGAATAGGGCAGGCTGGAGAAATGGAGACAATTCAGATGTAACAAGAAGCCAAGATTGCTGTTTTATCATTCCACTTTTGTTCTTCCTATACATGGGAACTGCTGAACAGTCTAGGCTTCTATCAGGACAAACCATGCTGAATGAATCTGGTTTGTCTAAAAAGAGACAAACCAGGATTTCTTGTTTACACATCAAAGTTAACCAAAACTGAACTTTTCTACTTTTGGTTCTTGCATATTCTTCACAATTTTAAGTGTTTCTTCTGTTATCCATCTAGGTTTTTCTCTTCTTTTTACCACAGGAATCTTTTTGCAATTTGCCTAATACTGTCCACAGATCTTCTGGTTCATGTTTAGTTTTGTTTATTACTGCAAACCTGTTCCTTATATGGACTTTAAATTAATCAGGAATGTTGTTTAAATTATATTTTGTTACTACATTTCCTTTAGATTTCTTTACTGCGGGATTTTAGCAGATCATGATCACTGCCACAATCTGTTCCCAGTCTTGTTTTGCAGAGAGAATACAATTTCTCTATCTCCTGCTTCCAGTTATGTAGTCAATTTGATTTATACACTGACCATCTTGTGATAGCCGTGTGTACATTCTTCTGTTTGTTTGAAGCGTGTATTTGCAATGATCAGATTGTTAGCTTTGCAGAACTCTGAGTCCTTCTACTGCTTCATTTCTGTCCCCTAGGCTAAATTTTCCAACAACATTGGGAAATGTCCCAAGAAATCTCTACCTATTATACATTACAAATCGAAGGATCAACCTTCCTTCATTCTGTGAATTTCTGCCTTTTAGCGAATTTTTCTTAATGTTTGCCTTGTTGCAGGCCTTCTCAAACAGTAGCATTTCTGGGTTTCAAGATGAAAAATGTTGTAGGTATGTCTGGTTTTGTCAGAGAATAGTCACATATCATTCCTTCAGAGTTACGAGTTCTCTTCTGTTTTTCTGACAGCAGAACACTGTGCTATAATTCAAGATAAGTTCTTATCTTCAAAGGAGGTATTCTCAAGTACTGTCCGGTTAGGCTTAGGGGATAAACTGACCCTCCAGTTTAGATACAGCCTGACCACATTTTGAAACAAAATGAAGCTAAGAATGCAAAATGTAAACAACCTAACAGATACTAAAGCAACCTTGCTTAGTCTGATTACTACTCCCTTCATCCCATGTTTCGTGGATACATTCTGGGAGTTGTAGCACAGAAGAAATAGTAGCTGTTTAAGCTCTGAAGAATAACTATGTTGCTGACAACCTGTTTTCTTGGAAGAAATATGTTCTTATGTTCAAGGGCATAGGTTTTTCTTTCCTCTTAAAAGGCGGCATAGATATGTGTAGAACCTATACAACATGTGTTGTCTTTTTTGTTCTTTTGTTGTGGAACATAAGAACAGCCTTGCTGGAACAGGCCACAACCCATCCAGTCCAGCATTCGGTCTCACACAGCGGCTCACCATTTGCTTCAGGGTATTCCCAAGCAGATGCCTTCACCTGCTTAGGATTCCCTGTAAATGGCATTGAGAGATATCCTGCCTATCTCTCCAACCTGGAGGTTGTCCTTAGGTATCCATAACTATAGCATACCTGTCAACCTTCCCGATTTGGCCGGGATTACCCCGTAAATTGACGTCGATTGACGTCATAACCCGGTCCCCGCTGCCAAAATCCCGTAATTTGGCAGCGGGGGAAACGCTTTCCGCGCATGCGCGGAAGGGTTTTACCCCTTCCACGCATGCGCGGAAGCACTACGTCGCTTGCGTAAGGACTGCACAAGTGGTGTAGCGCTTCCGCGCATGCGTGAAAGGGGTAAAACCTTTCCACGCATGCGTGGAACACGACCTGCACACAAACGATGTGTGCAGGTCCCATTTTTCCAGAGCTGTGGGTTGACAGGTATGAACTATAGCCATTGATACCCTTGTCCTACATGCACTTGTCTAATCCTTTCTTAAAGCTGTCAAGACTGACAGCTGTCACTACTTCTTCTGGCAGGGAGTTCCATAGACCAGTGATCCTCTGGGTGAAAAAGTACTTTCTCTTATTTGTTTGAGAACTAGCACCCAAAAGTTTCATGGAGTTTTTCCATTCTTGCAGAAAGCCATGGGAAGCCACATGCTGCTTCTGGCAGCCATTGCGGTCATTTGAGTCATGGGTAGCCTGCCTAGACTGGCCACCAAATACGTGACCATCGTCGTCATTGTTTGACTGAAAAGCCATTGTGCCTTATAAGTGATCCTAGGCAACTGTCGTCTCCACTGTCAGAACTAACTTAACTTATTACTAAATTCACGTGTTGCTGCATGGTTTAATGTTGGTTGTACGAAGAGGAAGAGGCGTTATATGTAAGAGGTAGTAGTTCTTTCTCATGTTGTGTGGCTCCTGTAACCAGGTCTACACCCACCCGACACCCCAAATTTGCTTTTGTATTCCACTCTTGGGACCGCTTGGACTGTGCAGCCTGCTATTCTGCCTGTGGTAATGCTAAAAATGCGCCCCTCTTTACTGGACTGCTAGGCTGGCAGGGCGATCTTCTGTCCAGTTTGAACTGGCTCATAAGTAGAAGGATGGCACCCCCACTATATTGCAGGTATCTTGATAGCTATTTGTGATGGCCAGTTAAAAAGTCTCGTTCTACAACCTCCTACAACACAACCACACTCTCCTTGGTGAAGACCAAAGCGCTGCAAAGGGGGAACTTTGGGGTAATAAAGATGTTACCTTCCCTTATCGAAACCTTTCTTGCTCTGGTGACATCTTCAAGATGAGGAAACTAAACTTAACGGAACTCCGCTTCTACTGGCATCCCCAAACAAAGCAGGCTTTAAGGATTATATTCCTTTGATGAGCAGGTACAGTGATGCCTCATACAACGTCCAAACTTGGTTCCACAAGTTTGGACTTTATACGGATTTGGACTTTGTATGAGGCATGCAAAATCCTAGCCGTGTTGCCTCATACAACATCCAAATCCTTGCCGCGATGCCTCATACAACGTCGTTTCCATAGAGATACATTGTATTGAAACAGCACAAACTTCAGGGCAAAGTCAAGGAAACAGACAGAATACTGACAGAACTTTAAGAAATCATTGTGTAAAGGCTAAAAACATTACAAAAACATGTCAAACAACCCTGATTGTCCAAGAACCTGAAGAATGCTGCAAAAATCCCAGGAATGCTTCTAAAAATTCTGACGAAACAGTTCAAAAAAATCCAAAATCGTGCTCAAAACCACTCCTGAACACTCTTTGCCTCATGCAAAACCCACAAGAGCAATGCACGCATGTGTCCTGCCTTTTATACTGCCCAAGCACAATGTAACCTTGGAAAACCCCGATGCCTCATACAAAGTCGCACAACTTTGTATGAGGGAACTTTTTTCAAGGAATTAGGCGATGATGTAAGAATCCAATCTTAACCTATAAAACCAAGTGTTCACCGTTGGAATGGGCTATGGGCTGCTATACGTCGCCCTACTTACCCGTTCCCTCCCTTCGAGAGCACGGGCTAAGTGCCTACGCAGGTCAACGAATGGTTTAAAAAATCGCGATTGGGGCATCAGCCCCACTAACGGCAAGAAACGTAAAGAACTTCACGTCCCGAAAGTCCTTGCGCCACGCCGCGCCAGAGCCAATCAGGCTGAGAGGCTCTCGCACGGAGCAGCGTTCGAACACGCGCCGCAGCCAATCAAAAGAAAAGGATTTTAAAAAAACGCAGCACAAACACAAAGCACCAACACATTACTACAAGCCCCAGCGTCCTGCGCGCAATGTGCGAGCAGAACGAGGAGGCAGCCGGCGCGCAAAAACAAAACAAAAAAAACCCGCCTCCGCAACCATTCAACCCCACGGGCGAGCCAGCATGGCCCGTGGGGGGGGGGGGGGAAAGAACCCGCCGCCGCTACTCTTCCGTTCGAAGGGCCGGCGCACGAAAAATAAAAGTTAAAAAAAAGCCCACCGCCGAGCCAGCATGGCCCGTGGGGGAAACCCCCCCCACCACCACCACCACCATGGCCCTTCCGATCGAAGGGCCAGCCGGCGGGCCAAAAAAACGAGAAACAAACAAAAAAATAATGCACCCCCGGCCGCCGCTGCCCTTCCCTTCGAAGGGCCAGCCACAGCACCAAAAGTTAAAGCAAAAAACCCACCCACCCAGCCCCCGCAACTGCCCTTCTTTCCCACCGGGCCAGCCAGTATGGCCCGCGGGAAAAAAAGAATGAACACCCCACTGCCTCTGCCCTTCCTTCCCATGGGCCAGCAAGTATGGCCCGTGGGAAAGAAAGCCTCCCCGCAAATGCCTATCCTTCCCACGGGCCATCCAGCATGGCCCATGGGGAAAAAAAACATCCCCGCAATTGGCCTTCCTTCCCACGGGCCATCCAGCATGGCCTGCGAGAAAGAAAGCCACCCCCCCCACACACACACACACACACACTTGAAAAAACACAAACAATCTCAAAACAAAACCATTCAAAAACAAACCAAAACCAAAACAATAAACACACAAACAGCCAAATATGAGGAAGATAAACACACACATACACCCCCCAAAAAGAATCAACCCCCAACCCCTCCCCCCCAAAAAAACCCCACATACCTTACATTGTAAAAAGACGTCTTCCTACTACGAGAACCAGAACACAAATGAGAAAGAGGAAACATACAGCTCAAAAGCTCAACACCACCACCCAGCGGCCAAAACAGAAACAACATTCTACAATATTTAAAACATAATATTCTACATTTAATAACATAATTTATACAAACATTCAAAAAAAAACACCACACTAATCTCAAAAATTACCAAAATAAAGCCACTTTTCACTATGAAAAACCAAAACAAAAAAAAGGAACATTTTAAAAAAACAAAATTAAATTTAAAAATAAATAATATTATTCAAAAACAAATACACCACCATTTAAAACAGCACATCACCATTGCTTCAACAAATAAACGAAAGCCTTTAGTATCCAACACGATAGGACACACTCCCTCAGACAGCTTTGGGGGCCGGATGGCCATTTTGCCCTTCCTCCACCACATGGCACTTCCACGTGTGGTGCAGGAGTGTTTATTAAACCCCCCCCCCCAAAAAAAGGCATTGTTTTATTTTTAAAAAAAACCCCAAAAAAAGCCCGGCATCGCCGGGCTACCCATGCTAGTGTTGTATGAAGCGGACTTTGTATGAGGTATTACTGTACTTTTATCAGTGCTCCACCAAGTTTACTCTCTTCTCCTTGAGAGCAAAGAAACAGCTGAAAACAAATATCCCTTAATAGGCTTTATTGAGCATATTTGTAAATCCAAAGAATAAAGGAAAATACAGTGGAACCTCATACAACAATCACCCTGTATAGCAATGAAATAGCATAACAATTAGGTTTTTTTGGGGAAAGGTGTCTCGCATAACTATTTTCCCTAAAGAAAAAAATTGTGCAACAATTTTTCAATGGAAAAAACACTTAGCAAAAAAAATCGTTGGATGATGCATCCCATAGGGAAAACCGTATAGCATTGCAGGCACACACCCCAATAAAGACTCAGACACCGGTATATGGATAAAGGCATCGGGCCACTTTTATTGAATAATGCCCTAGTCCGAATTATAACTTTCAATTGGTGTAATCATCCAATTGTAATTCTTTAAGGCAAGCAGGCCGCAGTAACACTGGTAAGGTTCCTCCCAAAATGCCAATGGCAATTGGCTACATGTAACTATTTGTATCAATTTTTTGTTGACACAAACAAATTGTTGACCGGAGTCAATAAACTATCTACTGACCCCACAGACGTGTATCTGTTAAATATTAAGGTGATGCAGGCTGTGAAGCTCCTGCCATCACCCCTTGCCTGGTTCGCCCTTGACCGGCCAAACCTATTTCCCCTGTACCTGTCTACGTGTTGGCCAGTCAATTGCGAACCTGCCGGATACCTATGGGTCATAAATCTTTACCTTACCAGTGCTACCCGCCACACGGGGAGGCATCCATGATGACTCACCGCCCCCCCCCCCCCAGACCATCAGCTCGGTCACCAGGCCTGCTTGCAAATCTTCCAGAAAGAGGTACATACCTCTAGCCGACAGGTGGACCCCATATCCTGCCTACCGGCAAAAAGTTTTGTAAGCCTATCCGCAGATTTCTAATGGCTTTCTCCAAGCCATGCTCAGCAAGGGACCGGGCAATAGCCCTGTCCACTGACCGCCGGAACGGTCCGAACCACGGGGATCCGTGTCTCCTCTAAATAGGTGTCTTGGCACGATGTTAGACCATAGCGACTGTGTGTAAGCCATACATGATATAAAACGCCAGGTCACTGCACCTTGACAGTTTAAGGAAAGGTCAGTGATCCATATAAGATCATTGCCGCCGAGGTGCAGAATAAGAACATCGGGCGGTCCAGCATCCCTGATGGACATCAGGAATGGCAACAGTTCCTGCCCCCTTGTGCCGCGCATACCATACCATCGCATACGTGCAGATGCACGCAGCCCGAGCCGGGGTCCACACTCTGTTGCCGCAGCATATGCTGCTGCCCAGTGTACATAGCTGCGGCCCACCAGCCCTACTGCCACCGGTGTGCGGAGACACATAGGATCTGTAAAAGAGGAGAAGAGGTTAAGGACATAACTAGGTACTCATACAGTGAGGGGACGTACATATAGGAAAATTACGCGCACACCCCCACGTGCCCACATATATCCACCTCCGAGTACCCCAAACGTAGCCACGGTCAATGCGACGCCTATCCTAAATAAATGGGTGCCAAAATGGGCCCCATACTGTGAAGCGCGGTACTGGTCACCCTCCGTAACTTTACTTTGGAAAGGGTAGACCCATCCTGGTGGCAGAAAAACAGGCTGGGGCACGCAGCAGACACTGCCAAAAACTCGTGTAGGGCACCAACCGGACAGATGTCTTCAATGGAACCTCATAGCAATCTGACTCCACTGCCTACGCCGTGCTGAACAACCTTTGAGGACCGTATCCCCAATTGAGCCCACTCATGCGTGACATAGACATCGTCGAGTTCCAGTGCCCTATGAGACACATCCGCCTTACACAATGGTACCAACTCTGGTACCAACTCACTGATGCAGAGCGCTCCAAAAACTGCTACTGTGGTAGCTGCGTGACCAAGAGCCACCTCATACCTATCATAACATAAGTTATGCCAGCCTCGTGCAAGGTGGGTCAGAACCTCTGGTGAACTCGGGTGACGTGTGTCCGGGTGGCGGACACGTTCACGTGTCCACCCCTCCAAAACACGACGCATGCGGAAGTCATTCATGCAGTCATTGAAGCCCCTCACTTTGGCCATAAATGCCAGTGCCGAAAGCCTAGAGGCTATAGTCTGGGGGGCCAAACCCTGACTGTGAAGATAAACCATGTATTGTAAAACCTGGTCCACTGGTATTGGGCACACTTGAGGCAACTGTAGTTGCTCACAAAAGGTTCTAAATTGTATGAAAGCATGTTGATACGCCTTACGCGTGCGAGGTGCCAATGACATGCCGATCGCCCGGTTCACCTCGCGTTGCTAAATACAAATCTCGGCCGAGAGTGGCGAGGGGAATTCCTCTGCTTCCGGAGCCAAGGCACGGAACCGGGGGATCTGCAGGTGGGATAAAGCATCAGCAATATCATTATTAATACCTGGTACATGTCTGGCCCTGAACAGCACATTTAGGCGTAGGCTTCCCAAAACGAATTGATGAACCAATGCCATGACCCTGGGGGATTTGGACGTCTGGGCGTTGACAATGTGCACTACTGCCACATTGACACACCAAAAATGGACCACTGAGTTGGCCCACTCGTCGCCCCATAGCATCAGTGCTCCCAAAATGGGAAGAAATTCAAGGAAGGTAAGATCGCGGAGGCGATCCGTGCCAAGCCATGCGGGAAGCCATCGGCCATAAGCCCACCTCCCCTCAAACTAAATCCCATAACCCAGGGAGCCGGAGGCATCCGACTGTACTTGAAATTTAGGGCAGACCAAAAGGTCTGATCTCCAGAAAGAGACCCCGTTAAAGTCATGGAGGAATGTGAGTCAAACCGAAAGGTCTGCCCGTATGCCCCTGGTAAGTCGGACCCTGTGGTGGCATTTTAACAGGCCGGCCATGGCATCACACAGACGCCTGGCAAATGCTCTGCCGGGTGTCACCACTCTGCAGGCAAAGTTAAGATGGCCATGAAGTACCTGAAGCTCACGAAGTGACACCTTTCGTTTGGCCAGCAAGGCAAAAATCATCGCGGAGATCCGGGTCACCTTATCCATGGGTAATCTGGATGCCTGTGCGACAGTGTCAATTTCAATGTCTAGAAAGGTGAGCTTGGTAGCTGGGCCCTCGGTCTTTTCAGGCGCTAAGGGGACACCCAGTTCCCGCATTAGCGTCTGAAATGTAGTGAGGAGACGCGTGCATGTGTCCGAGCCCCATTCACCCCCGGTAATGGGCTACAGACCGGCTACAGACCGGGACCCTGACCTGCGAACAAAGGCCCACTGGAGGAAAGTGCTAAATCGTTCGAATGCCGAACATGAAATAAAACAGCCAAAAGGCATGGACTTATCTACGTAGAACTTTCCTTGGAACGAAAACCCAATAGCTCAAAATCCCCTGGGTGCACTGGCAGTAATCGGGATGCCGATTTAATATCACACTTTGCCAGGAGGGCACCGGGACCACATGAGCGTACCATCTGTAGGGCCTGATCAAACGACGTGTACCTGACTGAGCAAAGGTCACCAGGAATAGCATCATTGACTGAAGAACCCGCAAGGTAAGATAGATGGTGGATTGGACGAAATTCACCTGGGGTCTTTTTCGGTACTAGCCCCAGAGGGGAGACCTTCAAATTAGGGAATGGTGGTTCCGTAAAGGGGGCCCGCTACTCTCATAGCCTCAACTTCCTTTGCCAAGCTTCGTGCAGCAACCTCCTCATTATCTTTCAAAGAAAGTAAGTTCGGAGCGTCCTGGGGTCCCCGAACACCCTTAAATGGAATAAGAAAACCCAACTGGAAACCCTCCAGCAGGTACCTCGCATCATCCCTTCTTGGATAAGCTGAGAGCCATCGCTCCAGCATGTGGACATTAATTGGGGAGGGAGCCTTTTGCATGGCTAGCTCCTTCAGAGGGAGCTCTGACCGCCCCTTGTCCACCCCTACCTCTGCCTCATGACCCACCAGCCCGCGGGCACGCGGAGGCGGCGTGGGAGCCAGAGCAAGAGGGACACTTGTGTCGGAAACGACACTGACGCTTACTACACACGCCGTTAGCTGAGAAGCTCCAACAAAGCAGGCGGGCTGGAACCCCCTGCCCCACCAGTTGGCAGGGAGCCTGTGTTGCATGGCCACAATGGTACCTATCACCAGGCGCCAAACGCGTGGGAGTCATATACAAGAGCCACAATTGCTGACAGGGCTCATCCCACCTCATTTCAAGATGTAGGGCCACCCTCATCCTAAATTCCTCATCGTAAGCCAACCACGATGGGCCAGGGAAATCAACCATCGCCCTGTAAATATTGTCAAGGTACTGAACCATCGGAATGGCCAAATCAGGCCGGGCCCTGAGTCATACTGCCATATATATGAGGTATGCTGGCAACCAGTTGGCCCAGGTGCGCGGTGGCTTACGACGACGGGACAGCTCCTTGTCTCTGTCATCCTGTCCCCCCCTCTCCTCCTTAGTGGGCTCACAGTTCAAGAGGGAGAAAATATCAACTTACTCCCCTCGCCAAGTCTTTTCCCTCGTGGCCTGTGACAAATGATCACCCAGTGGCAAGGAATAGCCAGCCGTCGCAAAGCCATCGTCGGCACATTTTGGATGGAAGATATGCACAGCGGGCCCTGAACAGCCCCTGTGATGCTCGGCATACCCCCAGGGGCGGACACCCCTGCCCTGAACGAGGGACCATTTGGCAACCAGGGGTTAATGGGGCAGTGTGGAAGCAGCTGGCAACCCACATTAACTTGACGTGGCCATGGCCACTGAACCCCCCCAGTGTAACTGGACAGTGTCGGTGGTGCACTAAATTGAACCTGATACTCACTAGTTGCACCCCTGTGAGCCACCCCCACCGGGGGTTCCAGCCCACGGTGGGCGTCGGAGCCCGCAACTGGCATCGAGCTCTGGGACCACACCTGACTGCTCCCAACCGGTAGATCAGGTCGCATGGGGAGCTGCGAGGTGCCAGCCGGGGCTGGTCGGATGGCCTCAAGCAGCTCGACCCTGTTGGCCGCCCGCTGGAGAGTCACGGCCGATGAGTTTGCCGGGATCGACGAAGGGGCCACAGTTGAAGTAGCGGTTGTGCCCCCATCGGAAGGTGGCTGGGCAATGCCCAATGATGCTCCTATATGTGCTATGAATGCATCAACTGCCTCCGAGCCCCCAGTGTAAGTTGGGCCGGGTGGGCCGGACGGCCCACTAGGCAGTTGTTGAAACGGAAACCCAAAAGGGGATCCGGGGCCAGAATAGGGCCATGCCCAGAACTCGGTCCCATGGGGGGCCGGAGGAACGGTGGGGTGGAAACCCACACCAGGCCCCCCTGGGCCACCTTGTCCTGGGCCCTGAAAAGGCCCTCCTAGGGCCGAAGTCCCCGAGGGGCCAGCCTGTGCCGGCCCGGCCTGGAAGCTGGTGCCCGGCTGCCAGGCAGGAGCCTGATCGGCCCCACTGGTAGCAGTGAGCAAGTCCCGCCCGCTGCCCTGCTGCGGGGTTGCAGCCCGAGTCTTCCGACCCGCAATCTGCCCCCGACTGATGGAGGGCTAGAGAAAGCCCTTCCCCTTGGTCGCGGCTTGACCGCCAGGGCCCTGCACTTGGGAGCCATGTCTCCCGAAAATCAGTCGCAGGATCCCTGGCCAGGGATCAGATCCAGAGCCCAAAGTACCGCGGTAACAAAAAGGAAACGAAGAACTGCTCCAGGTACGAAGAGCGAAGCGAAAGCAGAAAACTTCTCCGCTCCGTCGCAAATCTAAAATGGCAGCTTGGCTGCCTCGTGGCCACCCCTTTTATAGAGGGGTGGCCATGCCCCCTAACTCACCCGGATGTCTGAGTTTGGGGGGGCGCAAAGAATGCGGCGGCCATTTTGGCGCCGCGCTTTCAATTGTTTTCTACAACAACGAGCCCCGTGGAACGGATTAAAATCATTGTATGAGGTACCACTGTAAAGCCAATTGTAAATCTACGTTGTAGATCCAAATTACAAATCCAAATTGTAAGTCCATGTGGGCAGGTTTGCCCTCATGCATCTGATGAGTGGATCATCGGTTCAGGTGAGAAGGCTTATCTGAAGATCTTTGTAATCCCCAAGCGATCTGTTCTTGTTCTAACGGACCCCAGACTTGAGATCTGTTTATATAGGGTTTTGGGGCTCTCTGCTCCCTCCCCCTTGAATTCTAAGGATGTCTTCTGAGCTGTTTGTTGTGACTGGTTATCATGCCAACCAAGATTCTCAGGTGTTGCTTTTCTGATGACGATGACCATCACCTATCTGGTATTTTAGAATGTGACCTTGGCAATTACAAGGTGTCTGGAATGATGACGTACTACTGTGGAATGTAAGTGCTTTGGGAAAATGCAAAATGGAGTCACAGTTGCTCCTTTTAACTAAGTGTTCGACTACTTAAATATATGAAAGAAAGAAATCTCACTAACTTACCTACATGAATATAAAGTAACTTAATAAAAAGTAACTTCTCTTAAGATTCCCTGACAGCTCCCATCTCCGCCACTACAACATATGCAAGGAGGCTCCTCATCGTTTCTTTAGCAATAAGATTTTATGGGGCTGGGGTACTAACCCTCCTTTCTCTTTGGGGCTTGGGACTGGCAAAAATGTAAGAGATTCTAGAGAAATACCGTATTTTCCGGCGTATAAGACGACTGGGCGTATAAGATGACCCCCAACTTTTCCAGTTAAAATATAGAGTTTGGAATATACTTGCCGTATAAGACTACCTCTCTTCCAATGCACACCAAATAAAAATTTACCCACACTCAACCCGAAGACGCGCAGCCCTCCGAGTCGAATGGGCAGGTTCTGGTGGAGAGGCAATCCACGCTCACGTTCTCCTCCTCGAGGTACAGGAAGATGTGTGCAGCTTGCTTCCCCTTGCTTCATACTCCCTGCACAGAGCAGGGACTCAGCCGCGGCACCCCCCACCATATGCGCCGGACATATGAAGCAAGGGGAAACAAGCTGCAGTTAAGTACCTGTCCTATAAGACGACCCCCCGACTTTGGCACAGATTTTTCGGGGTTAAAAAGTAGTCTTATACGCCAGAAAATACAGTAATTTGTCAGGTGGCAGAGGATGGCAGAAATGGGCATAACGTGTACTGTATGATTATAGCATGCATTGCTCTTTTATATTTGGTTATTTATGCACAGGTGGGTCTGGGTGGTTGGAGAAGAGCTTTTTCTTGTGGACTGTGTGCTTCAGGTTATGTACATAACACACATCTTTGAAACTCTGAAAACAGTATACATGTATTCAGTATAACTTTGATGAGACCTGCATTGTGTTTCAGACCTAGACATTTGCTTTTTTTAAAAAAAATTGATATGTTTAGAGTTCAGCATAGGTTTTTCCTGACTATTCCTCTCCTCCCCCAATCCTTATTCCTTTATATTAAAGATTGAAATCACTTGGGCAAGATGTGGCTTGTGGGACCCATGCAGCCTTCAAGCATCAAAGAATGCCCCAAAGCACCCCCAACATTAATTTAAAAAAACCAGTTTAGTTCAGAAATGCCATTGTTCCCTGAACTGGGTATGAGAGGCAGTTTTGTCATGAGTTTGACCTTCAGTACCCTACTCCTGTCCACCCCGGGTTTTTTATTTTTATTTTAAAAATGTAGCCACTTTGATGGACTTGTGCTACCTTTTAAAAGTAAAAATGTTTAGGGAATGAACGGCACAGGAGCAAATGTAGTCCTTCAAGGTCTGGTGGTGGTGGTGGTGGTGGTGGTGGGGAGTCTATGGATCTTGGGCCTCAGGACGATGTCCACCCCAGTTTTAAGACAAGATAGGAATGCACTTAAAAGATACCCAGCTCTTTTGTTTTTGTTTGCAAAAAGAAGATGACTTGTAGTCTTTTGCTTTATTTATTTTTTGCGAGCAATAATAGCCAAGCGTGAGGTATTTTATTTCTTTCCATCGCCAATAGATATTTTGTTTCTGGCATTCCTTTTTCTTTTTAATGTGTGGGTATTATGTTGTATGCTGCCCAGAGTGGGAAAATATCCCACATGGGTGAGGTATAAATGTAAATAAATAAATAAATTCTGACATCATGACTTTGAAGTAATATTGAGGATGGTAAGTCGATAATATTTTCCATGTTGTTGAGTTGATTTAAAAAAAAAAGAAATTAGGATCTCTGCAGGCAAGTAGTTGTTTAATTTAGCTAACATATACTTTCTCTGTAATTTGGCAAACTGCCTCGGAAATGAGTTGTTATCATTGCTTTCTGATCCTCAGCTGCATGGTTGAATTGTATCATGTATTCGCCCCTCAGAATTAGTTTGAATGTTAAGTTTGGTTCAATGATAGATGATTTATGTTAACCCCCCCCCCCCTTTTCTCTAACCCTTAGACCTGCCAAATCAGTGTTCCCCAAATCCATGTCATAAAGAAGGTGCTGAATCGTGTGAAGACTTGAAAGGTGGATATTATTGCCATTGCAAAGCAGGTTGGAATGGAGAAAGATGTGAGGATGGTAAGTCTGATTCTGTATTGCTGGTGGTTTGGCATGTGCCTAAAATGAGATGAAGGTGGCTTTGGTTCAGTTGCAAAGCCTGTGTTTTGCTTTTGAAGCTCTTGATATTCAGATTGTTACAGCTCCAAATAGGGAAAGCCTTGTGTTCGAAGAGTCACTGTAATTCAGGGTTTTGAATAGCCAGTGAAGTTATCCTACGCTGGATTGATCTGAACAGAGTCCCTTGAAAGTGCAGTCTGAGTTATTCAATGTTCCATGCATCTGTACACAAGGATTGGAGGAAACTAGAATCCCTAGTGGACCTCAAAGTGACCTTGTTCATCCCCTGGCTTCCTCCTTCTTAGCCCCCCCCCCCCCGTGCCCTCACATTTCTCCTTTCTCCCCTTCTGCAGGGAGAAGGAGGAAGCTGAAAAAATTAAAATTATCAATGATATATCATTTAATTGGCTTCCCATCCAAGTGGCATAGCACTAATTGTAGGAGAAAGCACCTATCAGTGCTGCTTGTGTTTGATATTGGCAATCATACATGCTGGAAACCAAGCTAAAACTGAGTAATCCTACCTACACTAGAAACTAAAAACAGTAACACCTTCCAGGAACCCAGAAAGTTGTGGGTAGGCCTGAATAATGATTGGGCTGGTTCGTAGTTGCCTATATGTCTTGTGATTGCTGGAAAATGGCGTGAAATAGTCCATCCCAAGGTTTCCCTTTTTTGAAAGCCAGTAGTATCAGACTCTAGGGTTCAGTGCTCATCTGTTTCAAAGCCAAAGAGCCAGCACTGTCTGCTTCTGCAGACGTTTCCTTGGTCATGTGGCAGGCATGACTAGACACATGGAACACTGTTTCCCACCAAAGTGGTCCCTATTTATCTACTTGCAATTTATTGCTTTCGAACTGCTAGGTTGACAGGAACTGGGACAAAGACGTGAGCTCATTTCGTCCTGCAGTACTTGGGACTCGAACTGCTGACCTTCCACCTCCTAGTCAGCGTCTTAGCCACTTGAGCCACTGCAGTCCTTAGTCCATCACAAAGCTGTCCAAACTGTGAGAGAAAACCCCATGTGAACATACCCTATGTGTGTAGACACAGTGGAGATAGATATACCAATGCCTAACAAGCTACAAAGCATCTGCCTATGGAAAGAAGACTTAGTCTGTATGTTGTTTATTGATTTGGATTATTTAAAACACATTGTATTTCTTGTGAGAAAGAGTACATTCTTGAGGGCCCACAAGAGTAAAACCAAATTAGAAGATGGCGGAAGGAGCTCACTGGACAAGGAACAACATTAAAGGAGGGTATAGCTGAGGATCTCAATCTCCTCTATGCCACTTGAAGGACCCTGGATAAGCTGAGGGTTGGAGTCCCTAAATGCAAGACCAACATGCTCAAGTGGGGGCTCCTGGCAGACAACAACACACAGTGTGAATGTGGAGAGATACAGAATCTAGCTCATTTACTGGTCTGCCAATTGCTGCCAGAGAGGCATACTCCAATGAGGACCTGGGTTTGGGCAACGACAATGCAAAGAAAATGGCTTCATTTTGGCAGTCCAGGGTTTGATCGGGACATGAAAGAAGAAGATTGGCTTCTTACATGTTAAATTTTGGTTTATTTGTCATATATACATTATTGTGAGTACTTTTAACATGGTACAGTAATAAATCTTAGCTGAAGTTTTCGCGTTCCCTCTACCACAGCCTTACTTTCTTCTGCCTTTTCTTCATGAGGCTACCAACCTACTTCAGAAAGGTCAACGTAATTAAATACGTGCATATGTTTTGCATTTCTAGCATTCCTAACCTGATGTGATTTTGAAAACTCAAATAATTTTAATCTGTTTTCAGATATTAATGAATGTGCTTATCACAATGGTGGCTGCAAACACATTTGCAACAACAAGCTGGGCACATATCACTGTTCTTGTTACAATGGATACATCCTTGCAAAAGACAATCAAACTTGTGAGGGTAAGATATAAAGTAGTTCACAATATTACTCGACCATGGTTCGAATGTCTTCATGGGGTGGGGGTGGGGGGCAGGAAGAAAGTGACAATGACTTGGAGATAAACTCATCTCTTTGCATATGCTGTTATAAATGAACTCATTAGTATCAGATAAAAAGAGTTGTAATCTGTAAGAAACTAATGAAGGATAACTGTACGTATTGAAGGTATCTTCAAGACAATTTGCTCTGCTTATTAGCATGTTTAACACTGAGTGCTCAAGATAGTTACTAGTAATGATTCTTATTTTCTCATTGCCATAGCTTAAGGTGGGGTGCCCAAACTTTTTGGGCCACTGGCTGGTCACGTGGTTCAGCAGGCTGGTCACGTAGTTCCTCCCATCGAAAGCAGAAGTAAAATGCACCTTGCCATCTGTGTTTCACAACAAAATGAGATTGATTTTGGGCTGCCATTTTCTCTGCTTAAACCTAGGGTGCCCAAACTACAGCCTGTGGGCCAGATCTGGCCCTCAATGTCAATTTTACTGGCCCACATCCTCCTCATCGCTCCCAGAAGCGAAAGTAAAATGTGCCCATATGGGCACATTTTATTTCTGCTTTTGGGAGTGACGAGGGCAGCACGGGCTGGATGAATTGACATCAGGGGCCAGATCTGACCCATAGGCTGTACTTTGGGCACCCCTGGCTTGAGGTTTCAATATTTAAAAAACAACTAATAATGCATGCCTGGGCATGTCTGTAGTCATACCACAGAACTATCTGACACCATAGCAAAGCAGTGATTCACAAAGAATTTGTGTGTTGAATTGTGTCAAGTTGCCCAGCTAACCATCCTTCTCTGGCACTGAAAAGCAGTTTTAGGCGAAGTACAATATGGTGGCGTTTTTTCTTAATAAAAAAAAAGTCTTGTTATTTTCTTTTATGTTGGAACATGGCAAAGACTGGAGCTGAGAAAGCTATGAATCTTTTAATCATTTTGTTGTATGGAGGAAGCAAGAGAGATTTCCTGGTGACAGATCAATAAGTTTTAGACTGGGAGAGTCTCCCCCCCCCCCCAATTGGTTTTTGTCTTTTCCTGGAAAATTATATAATGCTTCAACCGGTTGAACGGAATGATCATTCTGTGTCAGGACATTCTGTGTCAGGACATTCATTTTTATTCTTGAGTTTTGCAAACCAAATATCGGACAAAGCATTTTATTCTTGGCTTAATAAGTGACTTGAAATTAGGCGAAGCTTATTCAGATCTTAAGTGCTTCCTGATGTTCCAAGGATGGAGGGAAGATTTTGTAGGGTTTGCTTTTTGTCTATTTATATCCTGCTTTTTAAGAACACATTTTATCCTTATACTTCTGTGACATAAGCTGTACTATGAAGTAATGACTGTTCAGCAATCACATAGTAAGCTTCATGGCTGAGCAAGGGTTGTGTTCATGTCTTACTGATCCTGTTAAACACGATGGGCAAGATCCATCTGAGTCATGACAGGCTGGCTTCTATCAGTAGAACTAGGATGGAATCAGTCATTACTGCTCCTCCACTTCCCTGCTTTCCCAGAAAATCAGCTGAACAACTGAGGTCTCCAAAGCAAGTTTTTGGGCATCATTGAGGGCTTCATTGGGGAAAGGGAAAGAAGTTCTTCTGCACTAGCATAAGTATTGTGTCTAAATAATAATAATCATACAGTATGCATCAAATCAATTGTGACTTATGATTATCCTTTTCAGGGGGGTTTTCAGGAAGAGAGTACTCAGAAGTGGTTTACTGTCCCCTTCTTCAGGAGGGCACCCTGGGACTGTACAGCTTGCCCAAAGTGACAAAGGCTGGCTGTACTCACAGGAGGCATTGTGAGGAATCAACCTCTGGCTCCATAGCCAACTGCCTAAACCACTGAGCTGTCCAACCAGCATCTCTTATCTGCATATAGTTCAAAACAGAATTTTAGGGACTTGTGATTCAGAAGACTCCATTGAATTTTGGGCACAGTTTCCAGATCTATGCTATATTTCAAAGCCCACTTTTTTGAATCCACCTATAATGTGTGAGAAAGCTAAATGCTGTACATAACTAATGGTCCAAGACTAGACTGATTTTGTACATTTGCACCATCATGCAAATAGAGATGATATTGTATGCTTTGTATTCTCACTTTGCAGAAGTGATTTTGGGTTCACCTTTCTGCATGATCTGTAGTACTGTACATGCATTATTTTTGATACCATGTAATTGTGATATTTTGTTTCTTTGTTAGCCGCCCAGAGTGGGGCAGCATACAAGATGAACAATAAAATTATTTAAATTAAAAATGCATTGTTCCAGGAAAAGACCATATAGCAGCTGCAATGTTTATATATATATATATATATATATATATATATATATATATATATATATATATATATATATATATATATATATATATATATATATATATATATATATATATATATATATATATATATATATATATATATATATATATATATATATATATATATATATATATATATATATATATATATATATATATATATATATATATATATATATATATATAAAATTCCCTTTTTTTCCTTAATACTTTTTTCAGTGTTCCCACCTTTAATAACTTTGCAGCTTTTACCCAACAGCAGTGTCTTGTGACTTACACAATACCAGCTTGTAGTTTCTGGGAAAGCTGAAGTCATTTCCTACTTCCATTATTTAGTTGTAACAATGGAATGAGAATTGGCTATACTCTTAGATGCAGCCAGGAAGAGACTGATACTGGAACATTGTTGACATTCTGATGGTTGTTTTTGACTGCTGTTCTTGATTACTCCTTTCTAGATATAGATGAATGCACGGTATCCCCCGACATCTGTGGAGAAGCTCGGTGTAAAAATTTGATAAGCTCTTATAAGTGTGTTTGTGATGATGGCTACCACTATGACGATGTAAGAAAGGTTTGCCAAGGTTAGCTGGTGATTAATTCAAAACATGTAATTCTAATGTTATGCTTTACTCCTGCACAGAAAGGTCTCCCTCATTGCTAATTATACAAGCTTCCAAAAAGCTATTCATTTTGAATAGACATCATCAGGATTTTCAGACAGATTGTGGCCAAGATTATTATTATTGTGTAATTTATGAGCACTAGAAGAATCCTGCTGGATCAGATGAAAGATCTATCTAATCAAGGATCGTGTTCCTTATTCTTATAGCAAGGTGTCTCCAGAAAAATCTGCAGGTAGGACAAGAAGATAATGACCTTTTCCTGTTTCCATGTCCAGATGCAATCAGAATTGAGAGATATTGCCTTTGAAACTGTGGTCTAACTGTAGTCATCACAAAGAGCATATAGAATCAGTTGGACCCCCATATACTGTAGTCTTTGTTGATAGGTTGTCTGCATGGGAGGGGCACTTCACCTTCCTTCAGATACTACTGTAACTAGAAAGACCACCTTTATTTACATAGTAATTGGATTTAAAAAAAGATTTATATAGTATTCCAATTTTCTTAAAGAAAAGTTTCAGGATGAAATTTAACAGAGTTGGGAGAGTGCGGTCACACTGAAAGCTGTAAAAAGTTGTATAGTACAGGATGGAATGACCATGTAATTAGGCAAAAATAAATGCCCATATCAGACAGCTTGTTTTGGCTCATAGATAGTTCCTTGGGTTATTATTACAGTAGGTTTTTACTTTTTGGAAGTGGGAGAATTGTTCATAGAATTTTCTGTTCTGGGGATTATGCCTTGATTGTTCTGTGCACTCTAATCTAGAGTAAATTAAGGCATGATTATATAACAATACCCCTTCTCGGTATTAGTTATACAATTCTGAAGTTTTCTAGATGTGCTCTTTTGATCGGGCTATTTTCTGCATCAGTTTAAGTGCATTTTGTTTTGTTTAAAAATAACTTATAAATATATGCAATAATGACATAACTATAATTTCAGGTTACGTATTAACAATAAGTAATGCTGTTGTGATAACAATTCAGCAGAATTCCTGAAACTGATTAAATTGGATGTTGGGCAACTCCAGGGTAATTAATGTATGTAAACTAATGGACCAAGTGGCATTTTGGATTAAGTGAATATGGTTAATAGATTGGCTATATTATCATCTTAGAATGTGTTTATCTAATGGTAAGCCACAATTAGTACATCATTTCTAGTAGTAAAAGATAGTTCTTTACCTAGATGTAATGAAATAAATATGAAAAGCTTAATTAGGTTGATGTCCCATTAAAATTAGAGCTGCTTACTTCTGTTTTGGGTTGTACCATTTATGTATTAAGGCCGAGTGCTGTGGGCTGGAATATTTTCAATCTTGTATTTCCATCACTTTCTGCAATTGACTTTGGCATAAGGTTCCAAATTTATGTTTACTTACCTGAGAATCAGCATGTTTGCTTTTGTATCAACTTTTTGAAGACAGAAGTACTGTCAATCATGCCGTATTGACTCAAAGCTCCTAAAATCTGCTCAGTGTTAGTTATGGTCTATGTATTTTTTAAAAAACAACAACACACAATTAAGATAAATAGAAGCTCTGTGTCTTTTCTTTTCCCCTTGTTGTGGCATGTAGATGTGAATGAATGTGAACAGGACTTCTGTGAGCAGACATGTGTCAATTCACCAGGAAGTTACAGTTGCCACTGCAATGGAAGAGGTGGCGTTAAACTTTCCAGTGACATGAACACCTGTGAGGTAGTGTTTTTCATCCCATTGAGTAGAATAGAAGCATGCAGTCTTAAAGGTTCAAAACACTTCTCGACAAAAGTAAATTATCCAGCTACCTCTGTATGATAAAATCCTTTCATAGATATCAAATTAAGGCTACTGTCCTGTTTCGTAGCTCCAGCAATGCAGCTGGAGTGATATCAGCAACAAACAGTGGAAGATTACCAACATTTGAAGAGTTCCCAATGGGGTTGTGCATTGCTTTCTTTCTTTGCTTGCTAGCTGCGCATGACCTGCACCGCCCAGAGTGGGATACCACCCAAATGGGCGGTATACAATGTAATAAACAAATATAAATTTTAAGTAGAAACTCTTAATTAGCAGCAATTTGCTATTGCCAGGGTTACTGCTTCTGTTGCATCAGTGGAGCTGCAGAATAGGACACTGCTTACAATGGTCATGGAAGGTGCTTAGTGATTTGCGTTCTAGGATCCCAGTTCTCTGCAGAAGAAATAGCAAGTGGGAAAAACAAACTGACCCTTTTAAAATGCTTAAAACGAAATACTGGGACTCTAATAAAAGACTAATGTACTTATTTCAGGGCACAAATAATATATAGATATTAAAACTGACAAGTTTATAGTTGGGGTCATTCAAAAGAGAGGATAAGGATTGTATGTAAAGGTGATGAGTCTTATTGATAAATTGTTTTGAGTACATTTTATGCCTCATTTTATTGTGATTGTATCCTACTTTTAACCTGTTTTTATCCTGTTTCATGTAATCATATTTTATCTAATTTATTTTATTTTATTTTAACCTGACATGGTCAGATGACTAATCAGTTAATAAAGGGTGATGGTGATGGTGATGATGATGATGCTTCTTAGTGCATTATTTTTCCTTCTGACTGATGATATTTTCCCCAAGATCTCAGACATCTGTCTTTGACATTTCGTGTTCATTTTTTGTCAGAGGTGGCAGGAATTAAATCTGGGGTATTCAATGTATGAAATGTGCTGTGCCACAGAGCTACAAGTAATGTTCTTGTGCAGCTTTGCCTACATCAGGGGTGCCCAAGCCATTCGGGCCATGGGCCGGTCACATGGTTCAGCGGGCCGGTCACATGGTTCCTCCCACCAGAAGCGGAAGTAAAATGCACCTTGCAATCTGTTTTGCAACAGGATGTGATAGATTTTTAGACTGCCATTTTCTCTGCTTAAATCAGGGGTGCCCAAACTATGGGCCATGACACTAATTCATCTGGCCCACGCCACCTGCATGTTTTACTTCCGCTTCCAGGAGCTTCAAGGGTGGTGCAAGCTGGATGAATTCCATCCCACGGGCCATAGTTTGGGCACCCCTGGCCTACATAGATATTTATGTGCTCAGTCTAAACATACAGTACTAAACAAAAGCCAGTTGAAACATTTTGTGTGGTATTAATAATCGAGGCCTATTTTGGACGTGCATTTTTATGTGGTGAGACGGTTGAGGAAGCTGAGAGAAATGTGGTCAAGATACTGGACTCTCACAAGAGTCTGGACTCCTAGCAGACCCTCCCAAGACAAAACAGTCAATGCCAGGAAAACAGAGTACAGTGCCTCCGTTCTCTTCAGGAATAAATAGTTGCATCAGCAGAAGATAATTGATCGCTCCAGTGGTAATGGGGACAGCAAAATTGTGGAAGGGCTGCTACTAATGGCATAATTGGCAAAAGGGGAAATGCCTTGTTCAAAGCGTTGCTCTAAAAGAGAACTTTACAGATATCATGGAACCCCAGAAAGATAAGTAAATCAGTTTTGATCAAAACAAGCCTACATTTACACCTGAAACGGAAAAGGACTTAACTGAAGCTGTTGTACTACGGACATATCATGAGAAGGCAAGGCTCTCTGGTGGGGGGAGGGATAGAACTATGAAGAATGAATGGCAGTAAAAGAGGAAGGCCTAACATTGGATGGAATGCCTCAGTAAGCATACCTGTCAAGTGTCCTGTATTGGCCGGGATTTCCTGTATTTTAGCGCTCGTTCCTCCCCTTTCCCGCCGCCGTCCCATATTTTGAATGGTGGGGAAAGGGGTTACTGCGCATGCGCACCCATCACAAAGGGGTTCTGCAATGCACAAATGGGTTACTAAGCATGCACAAACAGGTTAATGAGCATGCACACGCACATGCACAGTGATTTCCCATTTTTCTGGAGCCGCGCTTGATAAAAGATAAAAGAAGCCAGAGCGTTTCATTTGCAAAATCTGAGCAATGCTGTTAGTAATAGGAACGTTTGGAGGTCATTCATTTATTTGTTATATGCCATCAAGTCAGAACTGATTTAACAACCCTAGTAGAGTTTTCAAGGTAAGTGAGGTAACCAGCTCCACCTCCCTATGAGTTTCCGTGGCAGAGTCTGAGAATGAAACCCAGATCTGCTGGGTACTAGTTCATTATTCTGACTACTCCACAGTATATGCGTCCATGACTTGACAGCAAATGTAACAGTAGCAAAGACCCTGTTGCCCCTCTCCTCCAAGCCTGGTGGCGAATATATGGTGCTTCAGAAGTTTTGCAATTAAGCTCCAGTACTCCCCATACAGCATGTTCTGTGGTGAATGATTGTAGGAGTTTTAGCTCAAGACATCAAGGGGGATTGGTGTTCTCTCCACTACTGTTGTGATACCAAATTTTTTATATCCTCACTCAGCAATAGCAATTGCACTTATATATCGCATAGCACTTAGAGCACTCTGGGCGGTTCACAAGAGAATTAGCATTTTTGCCCTCAACATGCTTGGTTCTCATTTTACTGACATCAGAAATATGAAGGGCTGAGTCAACGTGGTGCACATCAGGACTGAATTCACGTCAGCAGATCTGGATGCAGTACTACAATTTAACCACTGCACCATGAGGGCTTACTTCTTTACAGAGATCCATTGTTATTTAAGTAAATAGTGTCTGAAAATGAAGCAAAGTAATTTTGTTGCTTGCCATCTTTCACCTATATCTAAAAGTATTGGTGTGTTTTGTCTCTACCCTTTCTAGGATATTTTGCCTTGTGTATCCTTTGCTGATGCAAAAAGTGTTAAGTCTCTGTATCTTGGAAGAATGTTTAGTGGTACACCTGTTATCAGACTGCGTTTTAAGAGGAAGCAGCCTACCCGGTGAGAACCCATTTTTAATTGAAAAAGTTTCCCTCCTATCCCACTGTAGAATAAAACTGGGGAGAATATCATCACAAGGCAGCATAATTGTATTACCATTGTAGAGTGGGTTTTAGAAGACTGTTGTGGCAAGATACAGATATGATGCAAAACAGGGAAACGTTTGCTCATTTGTTTTGGTAATGGACATGTTCTTTTTCTTCCTGGTTTTGTCTCCGTACTGACAGAGACACTTGGTTTTGGCATTAGAGAAAATTTAAAGCCTAATGAGATGGGAGACAAGCAAGCTGTTTGCTCTGATTTGGCTTTGCCTTCTTCCAAGTGCCAGCATAATTAAATGATTCACAGTTTCTTTGGTTTTTTAAAATATTTTCCCCACTTTAAAATGGAATGGGAAAGAAGATGTCTTCTTGGCTTGTCAGAAAGCCACACCCATGCAATGCCCTGCAGGAGTAAAGAAGCATTGCTGGATTATTCAGAATATGCAGAATTTTCTGAAACAAAATCTCAGACATTTATGTCCTAGTTTCATAAGCAGACAACAATCTTACCAGTGACTTAAGTTAATAGCCAAACTTCTGTGGCTTAGCATAATAAATTGCATTTTTGTAAAATGATGTCATCTGACTTCTGCAGTGTAACTTTACACCAACAGGATTAACCCCAATGAGTCTGTGGTTAAGCATAATTAAATATAAATGAAGCTCACTATGTGTTTTTTCCTTTTTAAAATATTACATAAGTCTAATTATATATATATATTTATATACCCCCATGTGGTTAGACTTGTTGCTGAATTCGACTTTAGAACATTTGATCCTGAAGGTATCCTTTTCTTTGCTGGAGGCCATCAAGGTAGCACATGGATAGTCTTGGCTTTGCGCCGTGGACGGTTAGAATTGCAACTCAGATACAATGGAATAGACCGTGTGACCAGCAGCGGACCAATAATCAATCATGGAATGTGGCAGACAGTGGGTATAGTTCAGACTGCTATTCTCATGTTTTTAGCTCTTAAGTTGGGTTATGTTCATTTCTACTAAATTTTAGATGGGTGATAATGACATAAAGTATTGTTCATCAGATATCAAATTTTGTTCTAACTTGTTTTAAACGATGCTTTGGTTTAGCTGTTACTTTTTTCTGATTTTATCTATTGCACTGTAGCTGGGATCTGTCTTCAATGGACTTATATAGAATGTTTCTTTTCTGGTTTTATGGGATTCATTCTCCATTTCACACAGCATTTCACCCTATGTATCAGGGTCCCTTAGACATCTGCTTGGGTTACTTGGGAGCCCAGAAATGCTGCTCTCACAGAAGAGATAGGAAAGTCCTCTTCTATCACACCAGTTACATGTATCTAATTTGATCCAAATGGTTATTTTGAGTTATAAATTACTCTGAGAGCTCTTGTTTATAAATACTGTTAACATTAGATACTGCTGCTACTACTAGATCCATACCTTCCAACAGATTACATGGAGTCCTTTCGTTTCTCAAGAGATGCTTTCTGACATTAACAGTATAGTTGTACATGTGCTTACACAGAATTTAGTGTTATGAGCTCAGTGGCCATAAGCCACTGGTGTACATCTAAGGTTTGTGTAACTTGCCTTAGCTAATTCATAACATGCCAGGCTGTGTCACAGTTGCATATTTGTAATTTGATATAGATACAAGAGCTTTTCTGATAGACTTGGCAATAGTATTAATCCCTATTGATCATCTGCTTTTTGTAAAAAAAAAATGTTCTTTTGGTTACACTTTTCTTAAAGGTATCAATTCAGTTTCTTCTTCATGGTTTTTGTTTTTAAAAAGAAAGAACCATTCAGAACTCCACTGACAGTTGGAAATGAGTATCTTGCCAACCCCTTGAGGCACAACATGTTTACCAATTATCTCCTTCTTGCCATGTTTTGTTAGTAAAGAATTTTTACAAAATGTTTTAGGATGAGGAGTTTAGAGAAAAAATAAAAATATATAATATATATTTATATACATCTATGTAGATATCTAGGAGAAAGGATACATCCAGTGGTGCAATGTAAAAAATTTTTTACTACCCACTCAGTGGGCATGGCTATCTGTGGGCATGGCCTCAAAACCTCCCCCCCCCCCAGAAAAAAAGGGGGGAAAGAAACCTACCTTGCTCTCTTGCTTCGTGGAGATGAGGAGGAGGAGTTCCAGAGCAGCCAGGCGCTGGTGGCGGGTCAGCCCCTCACCATCCGGGCACGCTTTAATCAGCAGTGTTGCTGGGAGGTGAACGGGGCGGGTTGGTGGTCTGGCGCCAGCCTTCCCCTCCCAGCGCCACCAGAAACGTATCCCATTCGCCTCACCCAGGGCCGAAGGTGCGAGGGAAGTGCAAAGGTGAAAGTGCGCTTTCGGCCCTGGGCGAGGCAAATGGGATGCATTTCCGGCTGTGCTGGGAGGGGGAGGCCAAGAGGTGGACATGGCCAACCAAGTGGGTGTGGCCTGGAATTTCTGCTACCGGTTCGCAAGAACCAGCCTCAGTACTATTTTAATGATTTAGCTGGAATTTAATGACACGTTACTCTCAGAGCTTCTCCTTAAACTACTCCATTTGTATTACTGGATTTAAACATTCTCTGTCTTTGTTTCATTTTTCTGAACTTGTTCAGTCCTGAAAAGAGCTTTCTCCCCCCCCCCTTTTTTTTTTTCTTCTTCTTTTCTTCCTTCCCCTACTCATTTCTTCTTCTTCTGTGTCTAGGCCAGACATGAAACTGCCAAAATGAAGGAATCTTTTGGTGAGTTCATTCTATAGTTCCTTTTGCCTGACCTAGTGTGAGAAAGATTAGCTAGCAACACAAGGTTGCCATTACCAGGGTATGCTTGATTGTGGTTCAAAAATACCACAATCTTCGAGGAGGCTCTTTCTGTGTATTCATTAAGTTTTTACATTACATTATATCAATATTGATATAACGGAGTGCCATCTCTGTTGTGTGCATTTGTATCGCACAACAATTTCCAGGACATCCACAGCCCCATTCAAGTGTTATAGAATCCCAGAGTTTGAACGTGCTTAGAAGATAATGCTCTCTCCAACCCAGCTGCCATCACTTTGTTCATACAGTAATTGGTAAGTCTGAAGAAGAAAGGTTCCTGCTTGCATGTTGGCTCTCCACATGAGCAAGAATTCTGAAAGGGCTGGGTTCTTGCTTGCAAGAAGAGCCTACTTGAAAGTATAAACTTCTTCTCTTCAGAGATGATCACACAAACAAAGTGATGCCCTCTAGGCATGTTCAAACTGCTGGATTTAGTGACCTCTGCTTTATGGCAGGAACAAACATTCGTGAGAGTACACAGGAGCAAAATCAAGTTTAAAATTGGATGAAGGGACTCACTGAACAAGGAATAACATTAAAGGGGCTGTGGCTGAGGAACTCGACCTCTTGGAAGACCCTGAGTAGGCTGAGGGTTGGAATGCCTAAATGTAATGCCAACATGCTCAAGTGGGGGCTGCTGGCATTCAACAATGTGCTGTATGAATGTGGATAGATACAGAAACTGATTTGATCTGGACACAAAGAAGAAGTGATCCCTGAGCAGAACTAGTACTGTACAGTATAGCATAATTAGGAGATTCTTGAAGAGGCATCATAGCTATTGCACTGTCTGGTGGGAAATACAAGATCTATATATGAACAGCTTTCTAGATCTTGTAGAGGAGAAGATTGTTAGAATCTGTAAACAGAATCTCCATTAGCAATGTGAGGTGTCAGAATTCATCCCAACCAGATTTGAAGCTCTGGGTGCAAACCTGGGTCATTAAAAACAGGGAAAGTTGGCATAAATGTATTCAATGGGTTATACACCTTATATACCTTTTATGTATTTTTTGGCTATCATGTTAATCTGAACCTCTTTCTTTCTCCCCTCCCCAGATATCTGTTGAAGAACTGGACAGAAGCTTGGTTATAAAAGTCAATAAAGATGCTATTATGAAAATAGCTGTCTCAGGAGATCTATTTACTTTCAGCAAAGGACTTTATCAACTAAATCTAACAGTGGGGGGTGTTCCTTTCAAAACCAAAGATCTTGTCCAGCCTGTAAGTGTTATTCTTAGCCATGTGCAAATTGTGCTCCAGTGCAGGAATGGTCAGTTGGTGGCCTGTGAGTCTAATCTGATGTAGTTTTTGGTTGCTAAATTGAGAACTGGAAATTATTTTCTCCCCTTCAGCCAACCTGCTACCTCCTCGTCCCCGCCGCCAAAGACTTCCATCTGCGGCGGGCGAGGGCTTCGAAGGGCAGGAGCTAAGGCGTTGGTTTTTGTTGTACTCCCCTTGCCGCTACATGTGGAGCACCAACCTCTCCCATCGCTCTGCCAGCTGGCACCCTCTTGGCTTCTTATATGGCCTGGCCGATCATGAGAGGTGAGAGCACGTGTGATGGCTGGTGCAATGGCGGGGGATAGCAAGAACCATTGCCGTCTGTATGCTAGTTGATAGCTCGGCAACTACTGGAGTGATAGGAAATGTTTCGGACTGTTCTGGGGGGAGAATAAAGGTCCATGGGCTGACTAGTGTATTGTTATTACTGCCTGTTCTGATATTGTATTTTGCACTTTTTATTGTACTGTGTTTATTGATACTTTGATATGATGATATTGTTTTTTATTCTTGCTGTACTGATTGTATTGTAATATTGACATGTTGTTTAGCCGCCCTGAGACGGCGCAAGCTGAGAAGGGCGGGATATAAATTAAAATTGAATTGAATGTGTGAAAATACTGGCCAACAATTTTAGTGCAAATGGAAATGTTGCCACTTTCTTGTTTGTGTTGTTTTAAATGTTTTGTCCTGGGTGTAGCCATGTTTAAGTGCTCGTAACTGTAAGACTCTCCTTTCTAGATTTTCCATTACTTCCATTACTGAATCAGACAATCAGGTTATGTAGCAAAATAGGTTTAGGCCTCTGGATATCTGACAGAAGAAAAATAGCCCTTGGGGAAGTTGCACATTTGATGTGCTGCCTAATAACTCTGATTCTATGATGTTAGTGCTTATTCAAAAGGCATGGTGCTGAATCTATATTGTCCACTCATCTGTTTTTAGCCAGAAGCTTTAGCTTAGTTGGGCTTTGGTCACCATAGAAACAAGTCTGTTTAATCTCTGGGCTTTTCTAACTCTTCATGTGTGTGCCTCTGTGCTGATTATATAGCTAGAATTATCCCAGCAAATTCCATAAAGACTCAGTGGAAAATATACTGCATTATTTAACTTGAAATTTCATGTTTTACCTTGAAAAAAATCTGCTTCTCCTTTGTTTTCCATGAACAACCATACTACTGGGTTTCCCATCCGCGTTTGCGTGGTGGCCGGCTCTTCCAAGCGCCATCCCTACATGCCTAGCATTGGGCCCCAGCTCCCTCAGTTTCATTTTTTCCACCACTCCTCTGGTCGTGTTTCTTCCAGGCTCCCATGTGCCGTAACTATTGGGACGTTTTTCTTTAACTTCTACAGTTAAGAGTTAGCTCCCTGTTTAGTTTTTTTTATAGCTATCGTGTTTAGCTATATTTGTCAACTATTCTTCATTTTATAATGATATATATAGTTTGATTATTAGTTTCACTTTTGCATCGGGCAGGTCCATAGCGTGCTTTCACAAAGGGCCCCGTCGTGGAATCTTTTTTCTAATACTTTGACCATTGGCTTGTTATTGTTATTACTGTTTATACTTATAATTTCGCCAGTTTTGGCTATTGACTGTATGACTGATAGAAAGCCTAAAACCTTTAAGTACTATGTTACTTGTGGTTCTAAAATCCCCACAGCTGATGGTCATGATAATTGTGTTTTTTGTTTAAGGGAAGGACATATTACAAGTGCTTGTGTTCACTGTAAAAAGTTTGCTAAGGCAACTTTAAAAAACTGAGCTGCTAGACTTGCTCAGTTTTTGTGGTGAGAAAAAGGCGCCAAATATGCAGTCGGACATTTTGGTTCCAACTGCTTCTAAGCATAAGAAAATGGAGACTTCTAAGCAACTTGCTAAGAAGGCCAAACAAGTAAAACAGTCTACGGTTAAGTAAACCTCTAAATCTGTTTCCCCGGTTGTTTCTGCTGTTGCACCCAACTACTCCATTGCTACACAGGGTCATTTAGATGATTTTTGTACTACTCAGAAGTCTGTGGCTTCATCACAACCTATTGATGTGGACTCGGACACACCTATTCCTTGCACCCAGCCACGTCCTGTGGTTACCTAATTTGTCAGCAACGAATTCTCAGCAGGGTAGTTCACCCGATGTTGCTAGGGATAAGATGCCTTCTTCTCCCCCTATTTCTCCACCTAGGTTGCACGAGCCTCAGCAGCATAATCCTATGCTTAAGTCCCACCACTCGCACCACAAGCCTTCCAACCAAGCTAATGTGCTTCATTGTGGTCAGGAGAACCAAACTCACTCTCTCGGAGTGGTTCAAGGGCATGGGGAGTGTATTCAGTCCCCCCAGAGTAACGAACCACCTCCCCGGCATATGGATGGGAGAGGAGCTATGTCCCTAAGCCAGCAAGGCATAAAGCTCCAACTCACACTAGTACTACAGATGTTCATGAGCCTGCCTTGAATAGCCAATTCCCGTGTGACATGGATGTGGCTTACTCGCATCAGCTCGTACCTCATTACGAGGCTGTATGCTATGCATGCAACAAGGGATCTTTGGCTCAGCACATACCTCGTTACAGTGCTCGAGAACACACGCACGACACCGTATTATTGGACCAGCCTGTGACTCATGGCAGAGATTGCATCCATGGCATGGACAATATGCCTTTGGCTCAGTGCATACCTCGCTGCGGAGCTCAAGACCAGGTCTATGGCACCAATACTCTAGAGCAGCCTGTACCTCACTACAGAGCTTGCTTTCATGAGCAGGAAGTCATCTCTCTGGGTCAGCCCGTACCTCATTACGGTGCTTGACACCATGAGCAGCAGCTTCGCTTCGACAACCCACCGTTGCCCGCTGGCATGCATCTGAGGTTGATCGTGCCCCAGCCATTTCCCTGAGCAATAAGCATTCCATCCCTCATTTTAATGCCACAGTTCCGGAGCATACCCAGTCTCCGTCAATTGGCTATATTGAGTCAAATGTTCCTCATCACACTGTATTGCCTCCTATGAAGCCTATTAGCCCTAGAAAATTGGCTCTGGTGTGCCGAGGTCCATGTTGTTCTTCTTGGACGTGTGACATACTTGTTGAACCTGGAACACAGGTCACATGGATGCGTTCTCGCTTCCCACAGTCAGAGTCAAGTTACGCAGACACCACTGATTCAAGGCGTAGAGGCTACGATGTCCCCCTACCACCAGTGCCTGCAAAATGTGCACAGATGCAGAGTCCAATTCCCTAACACTGGCAACCTGCTGTTAATTTGGTCCCAGAAGAGGCATCTTCCATCCTCTTGTTGGATCCTGAGAATGAGGCTGAGCCTTTGCTCCAAGCTACGGAGCATGCTATATACGTTGTCATGATCAAAAAGATGGCAATTGCCCTCGACTTAGAGGTTGCAAAGCCTGAGGCTCCTAATGTAGATAAATGGGAAAAGGCTATGGGAGATGGCACTGACCATCATCTCCAAATTACTGTGATTCCCACTCTGCTTTGAAAAGTCAAAGCCATATGGGAACATCCCATTAATATCCAGGTGGCTCCAAGAAGGGTTGATAACATGTATCGGGTGCAGGAACCTTACACCCCTTTTCTCCCCATACAGTCACAACTGAATTCTGTGGTAGTGGAGACTAACCAACCAAAATTCAAATTTTCTGCTCTCACCATCCCGTTGGGAAAAGAGCAAAAGAAATCCAAAGCGCTTGCTCGCAAAGTCTATGCTAGCTCTTCTTTGGGCATCGGAATTACCAATTATTTATGTGCACTTGGTATGTACCAACAGTGCCTATGGCACCGCCTGACCTCCTTGCCACCTGAGGCCCCCCACCAAGAGGTGAAGCTGGTTGTGAACTACCAAATGCTCACTGATTGCCACTGTGCAGAGGTTTTCTCCCGCAACTTAGTTGCTGCAGTCACCTTTCGGAGACAGGCTTGGTTGCAAGCTGCTAACTTTGGGGATGATACAAAGAATAAATTGGAACTTATGCCCTTTGATGGAACAGGCCTGTTCAATAATACGGCTGATGACTCTATTGATGATCTTACAAAGAAACGTCTAACAGCTAAACAGGTTTACCATGGGCCGAAGTCAGCAACACAGACCTCTCAGCCCCAATTCCATTCTCGCCGGCAACACTGGAAACGTCCTACCCAGTACCGCCAGCTGAACTATCAGCCTTACAATTCTTTTCAAACACAACGACCCCAAATTAGTTGTTCCAATATGCAGAGTAATTCATTACAGAGACAGAGGCAGCCTTCCTTTCATCAGGACAAACAGTCCGCCAAGCGATTCTGAAAATTACAGTCCAGGAGCCATCCTATTGCAGCTCCATCCTGTGACTACTCTGGCACCATATTTCCACGAGTGGCACAGGATTACCACGGATTCGTGGGTGCTGAAAAATGTATTGCCCGATACCATCCTCTTGGCTTTATCAAAGTAACTCAGCCAACTCCTGTCTTCATACAGGAGGTCAGTACCCTCTGCTCCAAGGACGCAATCAGGGAAGTCTCCCCCCATTGCAGCAAAAGGGATTTTATTTCCGCTACTGCACAGTTCCCAAAAGACAGAGGTCTTCATCCAGTTATGCACTTAAGAGAACGAAATTACTTCATTGCGAAGAGAAAGTTCAGAATGGTTACTCTCCAGTCTATTCTTCCTTTCCTGTTCCCAGGTGCGTGGTTTACTACCATTGGCTTGACTGATGCGTGTTTCCACATCACAATTTGAGAGTGCCACAAGAAATACCTCAGATTCGTACTGTCCAGCCGGACTTATGAATACAACAGGCTGCCTTTTGGCCTTTTCATGGCACCAAGGGTATTCACCAAGACTGTGGCCCCAATAGTGGTGCATTTGCACACCATGGACAACCATGTTTACCCTTACATAGACGACTGGATCATAGTTTCCAGATCCAAGCGCAAACAGGATATTCTCAAGGCAAAAAGGGAAATGATTTCCGCCTCACAGCCTTAAAAGTCCAAACCCTTTTGGACATAATGACCTCAACAATGATAGTCCTCAAACATGCCAAATTGTTCTCCAGACCCCTTCAGCACTGGTTTTGGTCTAGACGAGCCTCAGTCAAAATGGCTCTGTCTTCTTCCACAATTGAGGTCTCAACTCCAATGGTGGCTGAACAACAAAAATTTATGCCAGGGTTGCCCTTTTCAAGATCACCACCCTCAGGTACAGCTGACAACAGATGCCAGCAACCAGGGATGAGGTGCCCACATGGGCTCGTTGTGCATCAACAGAACCTGGTTCCCCCATGAACGCCAATGGCATGTCAACAAATTGGAGCTTCTGGCAAAGCCTTGAAAGCTTTCCAAACCTCTCTATCTGGCAAGGTTGTCCAAATCGTTTCAGACAGTATGACCACTGTCCACTATATAAACAGTCAGGGCGGAACTCGCTCTCAAACTCTCCTGACCCTAGCCATGAGACTCTTGGATTGGTGCATCCCGAGGAAAATATTTTTGATTGCCATTCACCTCGTGGGCGTTCACAATACTCTGGTGGATGCCTTGAGTTGAACACATTTTCAGTCCCACGAGTGGGAACTGCATCCTCAGATATTTCTGAACCTAACTCAATGCTGGGGGACCCCAGTGATAGACCTTTTCGCCATGCCTTCAAATGCAAAACTTTTGCGTCCAGGGCAGGATTCAACAAAGTCTCCCTAGGTGATGCATTCATGCTAGATTGGACATGATTTATGCCTTCCCTCCAATCCCATTACTTCACAGGGTAGTATCCTTTCTAGCATCCCAGAAGGTTGACACCATACTAATAGCCCCGTGTCGTGGTAGCCCAAACAAACTTGGTTCCCCACGCTCAGAGGCGTGACCTTGGAGTATCAGAGGCTACCCAGATGCCAGGATCTCCTGCTTTTGGGCTCTCAACAGGTTCTCCATCCAGACGTCAAAGCCCTTTGCTTGATAGTGTGGAGAATTCTCCCGCTTTAATGGCTACTCTTAATTATTCTAAAAAAACCTTCCATCAAGGTTACTCCTACAAATGGGCTAAATTTTGGCAATTCGCTCTGTCGACTAGTAAGGCTGCCATGTCTCCTCATCTCTCTACTGTACTGCAATTACTCTTGCACTCAAAACAATTGGGTCTCTGTGTCATCCTTCAAAGTTTATTTGGCTGCTATCATTGTCTATCAGCTCTCGCATTTAGAGGCAAGGCTATTTTTTAACCGTAAGGTTGAGAAATTCCTTAAGGGATTGGCTAATACCTATCCAGATGTGCTTAGAGAATTCCTCAATGGTCTCTATCCCTAGTACTTGATAGACTGGCTGACAAACCATTTGAGCCAATGGCCACCACGCCATTGCATTTACTCACTTACAAGACTGTCTTTCTGTTAGCAATTATCTCTGGCAGAAGAGTCAATGAACTCTCAGTCCTTAGGTCTGATATTCCATTCATCAAATTCTTTGCTAACAAAGTGGTGCTCCACCAGGATGTATCCTTTCTGCCGAAAGTTGTCTTGCCATTTTACTTACAGCAGCCTATTGTTTTGCCTACTTTCTTTCCATCCCCTTCCTCGGCCTTAGAAAATAGGCTTCACACATTGGATGTGAAAAGAGCATTGGCTTTTTATTTAGACAGGACTAGAAGTTTTAGAAAAAACTCAATGTCTCTTTGTCACACTAGACCCAACAAGGTCCTACAGGTCTCCTCCCAATGCCTTTCCAAATGGGTTGAGGAGATTATCACTCTGACTTACAAGTTGGCATGTCTGGACCCTCCTATGGCTCCATGTGCCCATTCTACTCGAGCTGTATCGACATCCGTTTCTTTTTCCCAAGGTGTTGCCCTTCAAGACATCTGTCAGGCAGGGACGTGGGCTCAGCCTGCCACTTTCGTGAGGCATTACCAGTTGGACATGAGGGAATCCCGCCATGCGACCTTTGGCAGAAGAGTCTTGGGTGCGGTTCACCAATGACGCCCTCCGTCCTGGTAAATCAGCTTGGGAATCACCCAGTAGTATGGATGGTCACGGACCACAAAGGAGAAGGGTAGGTTACATGCCATAAACATAGTTCTCCGAGTGGTCCTGTGAGCATTCATACATCCTGACCTACCTCCCTCTTCCATTGTCGATACTGCCCATACAGCAGCTATGCAAATGGAACTGAGGGGGCGGGCCCCCGATGCTAGGCATTCAGGGCTGGCACTTTCTTTCAAAAGCTAAGCTTGAAGGAGCCAGTCACCACATAAGCGCGGATGGGAAACCCAGTAGTATGAATGCTCACAGAACCAGTTGGAAAACTATGTTTAGGGTAGGTAACCTACCCTTCACAGTAGAATGCAAGGCTTAAAGAGGAATGGTGGCGGCGGCATGAATGAAGATAAAGATGCCTTTCAAAATAAGAAAGAAGTGGTTTGAATGAAGATGGGGATTGAGCTATTTTCTAAACAGGCTGTAAGAAGCCAGTAACCTAAAGGTTATTTCTGATTTAATGGGACTTCCTGCAGATATCTAGTTTGCATGTCTGGAAATTGTTGGGCAGAATGAGGGTGGTATCTTCATGAAAGCAGAAGGGAATAGCTTAGAGCAGTGATGGCTCTCCAGGTGTTCTTGGACTTCAATTACCAGAAGTCCAAGTCAACACTCCTGCTGATCAGGGCTTCTGGGAATTGAAGTTCAGGAACATCACTGGCTTAGAGAGTAGAAATAGTCAGGTCAGAGTAGCTCATGATAGCATGTGGTGTATGGACTTTATGTTGAAGATAACCTGAAAGTTTCACCTGCTGCTAAATATGTTGTTCTGAAATATTGGGTGTCCTTCATCATGGTCCCTGTGATTCACACAAATGGGTTATATAGAATCACTAGCTGGGTACCCGGCTTTGCCCGGGTGTTTTTATTCCCTCACCCACCTTATCTCCCCAGTTGGGTGCTTGAGGGCCATGGCCGCCTCTTCAGCGAAACCCACTGGTCAAGGGGTGGAGCCCTGTGATGACCCTGGTCAGCCCTTGGCAATGACATCACCTGGTGATGACATCACAATCCCCCTTGGTTGACCCTTGGTTGGCATGCCCCCCTGAGGCATACACTGATCCTCCTGTCAGGTATACTCTCCTTTGCAGATCAATTTGTGGGGCATCCCATGGGGCTTGGGACCACCGCAGCGAAGACCTCTCCGGCCTAGGGTAGGCATGTGCCAATTTTCAGCACAATTGGTGCAGGGGTGTGGATTTCTTTACCTGACATATAACGTTACACCTCTCTTTTATATGTATAGACATATAGTACTGATTCTTAAAGAGGCTGTGCTGTGTTTTCTCCATTTGAGGACCTGCCACTTACCTTTAAAGCCCTAGGTGGCCTGAGACCAAATGTTTGCAGATGTGCCGGCTCCTGTACTAACTTGTCCAAGCCATAAAGTAGACATAGGAGGCTTTTATCCAAGTACATACTTTATGTGTCAATAAGGAAATAAGCTGTTTTGATGATGGCACTCTAATTTTGGTACACCCTTGCATGGAGATGCAAGTTGTACAAACACCGCATTTGATTTAATCCAAGAGCAAAAGCTGCTTACTTACCAAGCCATTTTTATTGACTAATTTCTGATGTGTTCCTGTATGGGTTTGATGTATTTTGTTTATCTTTGGACCATATTGTTACTGGGAACAACTAAAATTCCTTCAAGTTGTAGGATTTTCTAGCATGCTTTTTTCAGATTTGGTGGTATAAAAATAGGGTAGTGGGCAGGATGGGAAAACTGAAATCCAAAAATTGAACCAGATTAATGAAGCAGGTGCATTGTGATTAGTGGAAAAGGAATAATATTTACATTGAAGAAATAATATTTACTTTGAAGTTAAATAATAACTTTCCTGGACTTTTAAGGATTGCATAACTCTAGAAAGTAAATCAAGTTATAAGGATTGCTAAGAACAACAACACCACAATAGTTACATCAGCAGAAGAGAAATGACACAATTCACAGTGGCAAATTGCTGCTAATTAACAGGTCACCGTACCTGTCAAGTTTTGGACTTGAAAAGAAGAGAAATTTTGGGCTACGCCCCCACCCCACCAGGCCACACCCCTCCTCCTCACAATCCAGGCACATCCAAGAGCCTAGAAGAGGAGGAGTGTTGGGCTCCCCTGGATGGAGGAGGAAGCACCCCCTAGGCACTCAGCTTAGCACCACTGCTGCCCCTTACAGGGAACAATGCAGCAAGCCAACCCCAACAGGGCAGCCTAGTGGAAGAGATAAATACAGTGGTACCTCATACAACGATTTTAATCCATTCCATGGGGCTCATTGTTGTATGAAATAATTGCTATATGATGCATGCATAACCTGAAACAGGCATCATATAGCGATTTCCGCTATGGCATGCATCGTACAACGATTTTTTTTGCTAAGTGGTTTTTCCCACTGAGAAATTGTTGTATGATTTTTTCCATAGGGAAAATTATTATGCAGGACACCATTTCCCCCCAAAACCTAATTGTCATGTGATTTCATTGTTATACGGGGCGATTGTTGTATGAGGTTCTACTGTACTGTAATAATTCTATTTTAAATCTCTTTCCTTCCCACAGCATTTCATAATATGGTGATGTTTTCATGGAACTGTTTTTTACACTTATATCACTTAATTGTCTACTATCTTAGCCTTGTGTACCTTAGTTTCATTTTAAAAAAATCTGTGTTTAAGACAAGACCACAGAAATATCCTCTTTATGTTGTATGCAAATATACTTGAAGCCGATTGGCTCATTGTCTCTTCCCTTTAACACCCTCTTTCCCAGGAGAGAGAAGAGACAATGAGCCAATCAGTTTCAAGTATATTTGCATACAACATAAAGAGGATATTTCCGTCGTCTTGTCTTAAACACAATTTTTTAAAAAATGAAACTGAAGTGCACAAGGCTAAGACAGTAGACAATTAAGTGATATAAGTGTAAAAAACAGTTCCATGAAAAATTACCATATTATGGAATGCTTTGGGAGGGAAAGATAAATAATAATAAAAAACAAAAAAAACGGAAGAATTACAGAAAAATACTAATACTGGGAGGGTATCGGTAATTTCCTGGCCAAAACGGGGCACTTGACTGCTATGCAGGTCACCATTTGGGATTATTTGCTGTGCCAGTTGGGTAACTTGATGCACAGCCAGGAATCCAAGCAGTTAGCTAATTAGTTAGTGGCAATTTGCTGTTTCAGGTATGCCAATTATCTTCTGCCAGTGTAACTATGCAACAGGATTCAGGGCAGTATCAAAGAAGATGCCAAAAGAAAGAAACCCCTAAATAATAACACCAAATACTGTAAATGCAAAAATAGCTACATTGTCTAATGGTTTTCTGATATTCTCCAACCTAATATTTTACAAAAAAAGGAGCTTCATTCAGGCGTTCCCTAAAAATCCTTTCAACCCAGAGTAATCTCTGACACAAAAAGAGAGAGAAGAGCAAAACTTTGAATATAGGTTACTTAACGTGTCCAGAGAATATAAAAACTATGCAACTTATTCTTATAAGGTTAATTTGCAAAACAGTAATGTGAATAGGATAGTTTGTATATGTAGTAGCTAACATTGACAAAGCTGCCGCTCTATAAATTACTCCCTAATTATTTAATTCTAATATAATAATTTTAGATCATTTTATGCAGTCTTAACCAGAAACAAACATACATAGTATGGCAGTCCAGAGATTGCACCCCAAAATGCAAAAATATGTTTCTGTCAAGCTTAAATTATGGAAACTCCTCACTCCTGAGGTGAATCGAGGGTTCTAGGAGATAAAAAAATGTTCAAATAAGATTATCAAGTAGAAAAATTAGAAAAACATGATTTGAAAAAGACTTAGCAGAAATTTTAGCTGCACAGCTAAATTAGGGGAGAAAATTGCTTATTTTTTAAGAAGGCAAGCATCTTCAAAGCTTCAAAAAAGAAAGATATTATTGAAACAGAAATATCTAGATTAAAAACTCGCTAAGCAGTACATATATATCAACGGAAAACATTTAAAACTCTTTGATTATTTGTATAGTTTTATATCTGAGTACCTTCTACATATGTTTGTCATGTAATATTTAAACTTTTAGCAGCTGATTACTGCAGCTGCCCTATCTCAAAGTGTTCTCATTAATTCACAGTGAAAAGGAATATCCTATCCCATACCTCATTATCATTGGACACCTAGGTGTTCTTCTCATTGTATTTGCACAGCTGCAGCGGAACTACGTCATGCCACTGGAAAGAGTCATGGATCCCAAGCCAAAATTGTCTGCTTAAGCAGAATCCAGACTTCTATCACCTTTACTGTGTTTACAGAAAATGAGGGAAGTCGTTTTATCCATGCTTTATAGGCCTCTGATAAACAACAGATTAGCCATTGGATGACCCAAATGGTAGACCTGTGATGGTGAACCTTGGCACTCCAGATGTTCTTGGACTTCAATTCCCAGAAGCCTCCATGAATCCACACAAATGGGTTTGCTGCTATTCATCCAGCCCACAATGCCCTTGTCGCTCCTGTAAGCGGAAGCAAAACCTGTCGGGGGAGGGGGTGTTTTATTTCCGCTTCCAGGAGTGACAAGGGCAGCGTGTGCCGGATAAATCACAATAAACCCATTTGTGTAGATTTACAGGGGCTTCTGGGAATTGAAGTCCAAGAACATCTGGAGTGCCAAGGTTCGCCATCATGGTGCTAGACCAACTAGGCTTTTTGTCTAATCCAGCATAGCTCTTTGTAGTTCAAGATGAAAAAATTGCCCTTTCCCAGTTCCTCAGCTCCACATTCTGCATAGCTCATATGTCCATTAAACAAAAATGGGTTGAAGATGACACCTGAGCAAGAAAAGGTGGCATATAGATCTTACAGTTCCATTCCAAATTCAGTAATTACTTAAATAAGTCTGCTTCTCTGGTTAGATTAACCCTCGACTAGATGGCTGTATGAGGGGCTGGAACTGGCTGAATAGTGAGGATATGACTATCCAAGAGACCGTGAGATTGAACGACAAAATGCAGTGCTTTGCAGTTGCCGGAAGAGGATCTTTCTACCCTGGCAATGGTTTTGCTTTGTTTAATCTCAGTTATGGTAAGTGTTTGGTTCTTGTCCTGTTATATAATGTGTCACTTTAATTTTGCAGCAGCAATGACAGAAAGATATCTTTCTTGTGAGATATGCAACAGAAAACAAAGAGATCATATTATTAAATTAGAGGTATAGTCCAGGTGTTACTTACCCTACTTCATCCCTCATGCAAACAAGCCACCCGGAATGGGAGTCCATTCCAGATAGGCAGGGTATAAGTCCAATAAGTAAGTAAGTAATATATAAGTAAAACTCAGTCACTCTCCATTGTTGTTTTTTCCATGTGGAAAGCCATGTGTCTGTAGGGGGAAAGTTTCTTCCCTGTGTGTAGGCTTTCCAAATGTGCAATAATCCATACTTTCCATGGCTTATGCTTATGTGCAGAATCTACACGCAGATGTAAATTTATCCTCTGCCTCTGGTGAATGATTTTTTTCCACCCATGAAGAGGGTGAGAGAGACGCACATTTTCTCACAAGTTGGGAAAAGCAAAGTGGGTTAAAGATGACTAATACTCAAATGGGGTTAATATGTTTCATATAAACAAGTTAAACATGTACAAAGGAAATTGATTTAGAGGTCTATGAAAGCTTAAAATCTGACATGCAGGATTACAGTACCTTTTGCTGTCTGTGCTTTGATGGTGCCTAGAATCGAGTTGGCAATTTATACTTGCATAAGTTGCAGCATCAAATTGCAGCTAATTAATGAGATGTTACTTGGATTCTTAGGCATGTATCCAGGAATACATTCAACATCTCATTAATTAATGTCAGTTCAGAAATGTTACACAGAACAGTAAGTAGGAACTGGTGGCATGGGCTATGTTTTATTTATACCAGTTTTGTTTCATTTTCCTCTCTTTTGTGTGGTTGCGGTTGTGGTTTCAATTGTAATAAGGTTTCTCAGTTGCTTTCTATAGTTGGAGGCTGATACTAAAGCTCTTAGAATATAGGAGGTTGAGAGACCCAGGAGTCAAAGTTGCCCTCTTTTGACCCTGGCTTTCATGTTTTCTGTGAAATGGACAAAGTGGAAACTATTATAAAAACACTTTCATCTGACAAGGCAACAATTTTCACTGCTAAGTGAATAAAATGTATCTGTATTATTGGCAGCCATCTATCGTGGATTCAGAAATCCTCTCTCTTACTTATCTGATTTTGTAAAATTTCTCATGCCATATTTTCTTTCTCTCCCTTGCTGTAGCCCAGCCACTTGATAGCAATGAAACCAAGAAACAGTGGGAAGTAAAAGTAAATATTCTGATTCGGCCAGCCACTGATACCGGGGTGCTCTTTGCCCTTGTCAACAGTGAAGCATCTGTTCCTTTGTCAGTAGCTCTGATCGACTACCACTCCACAAAGAAACTTAAACAACAGGTGAACATGTAGATATACTGTAGATATATTTATATTGTAAGGACTTCACATTCAATCAGAATAGCTTCGTGGTCTTCCAAGCCAGAGTGTAGCTTGCTATTCAATGGTCTTTAAGCAATCTTGACTCTGATTAGTTTCAGCAGTAGAGATGTTGGCATGGATAGTAATGCTCCCATTTAAATCAGCAAAACAAGGTAACTTGTGCTAGCAACCTCAAATGGCTAAATGACATTCGACTACAAATAAGGGGAAGGGGGGCAGCATGAATAGAACTGAGGTCTATGACTGAAAAAAACTGTTTGAGTAAGCAGAGGAATGTGGTGGCTCTTTTTTGAGCCAGCTTAATGCAGTTGAGCCTGAGGAAGTGTGCTACAGCCCTTAAGGTCAGGTGCTGCCGATCTTGAACCAGAAAGGCTGGGGCAGCTGCCTTCAGAGAGTTTGGAAGAGTTTAAAAAGGAAGGGCATGTTCTGTTCTTTACCCCACCACTCCTACATTAGCTCATGTGATATGAACCATAATAATAACAGATGGAAACTGCAGTATTAGGTTCAGATTCAGCACACAACTGACTCACTAGAATCTGGGTATGCACCTTCTCAGGAGCACTGAATGGAAGCTGTGACCCTCTGCTTGACTAGACGGTTTGATCCAGCCACACAACTCTTAACTTTTTCTGTTTATGCAGTTAAAGCATTGAGGAGAATTTTTTAAAAATAAAACAGTTAAACAGAGTAGTGTAAACTCTAGCTCATGGTTTTTTAAAAAATTGCAATCTGCTTAATCCGAAAGCATTGTATCTTAAGTTTTTCCATTGGTTAAAGATAATACAGTAGAACCTTGGTTAACGTAATTAATGTGTTCTCCAGGACTTTTCTCACAGTCAAAATTACTTTAACCAAATTTCCCATAGGAATGCATAGAATGCAGTTTCCCATAGGAATGCACTAAAAACCAAAATATTTTAACCGAAACACGGTTTCCCATAGGAATGCATTGAAAACAAATTAATCTGTTCCAAAAAAAAATTCCGTAAACTGAGCTACTATTTTCTATGGATTTCCTTTTGTTATGCAATTTTTATGTTAACCAAGCCATTTGTTAACTGAGGTTCCACTGTACAGTGTTAGCTGCCATCTTTAATAATCTCTCCGTTCTGTGTCTTAAACGTTACTAAAGTAACCGGATGGGTTGGGGGTTTCTTTTGCTGTATGAATACACAAGAGCCTTCATTTGTTCTTTATTCTCTTTTATGATTTAGTTTGTCGTCTTGGCAGTAAGGAATACAGTGGTGTGCAGACTAGCAGTAAGCATTTGCGATGAAAAGGAACACTTTGTTGACGTCTCAATCAGCAGGGGCCAGATTTTGCTGACCATGGATGGAGTTGCAGGACAGAATGAACTAAGCCATTTGGAGCTAGAAGACAACCTGTCTATTTTGGATGATTATCTGCAATCATCTGTAAAGACCTATGTTGGAGGACTGCCAGGTGAGTCTCAGTTATTATGATCCATAAGGTAATAGTTGATGAAAATATCTGCCATGAAAGCCACCAGTGGAACTTGACAATCTGCTCTGATTTTGTTTGTTTGTTCCTTCTTCTTCCCACAGGGGAGTCAAGATGGTCACAAACAATTAAAACTATATAATAATCACAGTTAATGCACCATAAGATAGTAAAGGTAAAAATTTCCCTTGCTCGAAAGCCAGTCGTATCTGACTCTAGGGTTCAGTGCTCATCTCTGTTTCAAAGACAAAGAGCCAGCGCTGTCTGCTTCTGCAGACGTTTCCGTGGTCATGTGGCAGGCATGACTAGACACTGTGAGGAGAACAAATCAGTTGATCCTGAAGGAAATCAACCCTGACTGTTCATTGGAGGGACAAATACTGAAGATGAAATTTAAATATTTTTGCCACCAAATGAGAAAACAGGGCTCACTATAGAAGGCCTTGATGCTGGGAAAGATAGAAGACAAAAGGAGAAGAGTGCGCCAGAGGATGAGGTGGATAAATGGCATTGTTGATGCAATGGGCATAGATCTGAGTGGGCTGAGGAGGATGGTAGAAGACAAAGGAGCCTGACGTACGATGGTCCATGGGGTCGCAAAGGGTCGGACTCAACTGTACAACTGAACAACAAAATCCTGGAAAGATAACATACCAAAAGCAGAATACCACCACTAGAAGGTCCTTCTGTCTTATATCACTGCCTATTTCTCTACAGGCTAGAACAGTGATGGTGAAATGTTTAGAGACCGACTGCCCAAAGAGGCATTGCAGGCGCACCCCCCAATAACGGACTCAGACACCATTGAAAGTGGATAACGGCATTGGGCCACATTTATTGATTCATGCCCTAGTCCGAATTATAAATTTGTATTGGTAAAACGACCAATCATAATTCCTAAGGCAAGCAGGCCAAAGTAACACTGGTAAGGTACCACCCAAAATTGCCAACGGCAATTGGTTACAATGTATCAATTTGTATCAATTTGTTTGTTGACAACAAACAAATTGTTGACCGTAGTCAATATCTAACTAATGACCCCACCCTCTGACTCGTATCCGTGAAATCACGGGGTGATGCATGCTGGATAGCTATCGCCATCACCCCGTCGCCTGGTTCGTCGTTGACCGGACAACGTTTAACTAATTTATTCCTATCTAGTGTTGTCCAGTCAATTGCGAACCTGCCGGATACCTGTGGGTCATAACTGTTTACCTTACCAGTGCTACCCGCCACACGGAGGGGCTTCAAAGAAGGCCTGACGCCCCCCCCCAGACCGTCAGCTCGGTCAACAGGCCTGCTCGCCAATCACCCAACAGGAGATCCATACCTCCTCGCGACAGATGGACCCCATCCCCTGCATACAAATCATAATTTTCTAGTCCAATAGCGGGGTGACGACTGACCCGTCCCCAAGCCCTGTCAGCAAGGAACCGCGCCACCGCCCTATTGACCGCGCGCCTAGCGCGGTCAAGGGCCATGAGGTCAACTCCTCCCCTGTAAGAATGGCGCGGGACCATGTCCGACCAAACCAGGGTTGCGTGAGGCCAGACGTAGTGCAAGTAGGCGAGGTCCTCGCAAATCGCATGCTTGAGCGACAAGCCGGTGACCTGACCCAAATCGTTGCCCCCCAGGTGCATGATGAGAATGTCAGGCGGGGCAGCACTTCTGCCTGAAAAAAGAAAAGGCAGCAGCTCCCGCCACAACATCCCAGGCTTACCATGCCATGTGAGACTGGCGTGTTCACCCAGTCCCAGCCGGGGTCCCCACTCTGTCGCCGCAGCGTAACACGCTGCCCTTTGCACGTAGCTGTGGCCCACCAGCCATACTGTCACCGGTGTAATACGACACCCAGGGTCTGTAAGAAAATTGAGGAAAAAAGGAAGGTAAGGTGACTGTATTGGTACTCACGGCGGAAGTGGGCGCACATAAAACTGAAAACATTGTGATCCCCACCTCCCCATGCTGCGTATGTCAGCCCCGGAGTACCCAAAAGCAGCTGCTGTAGAGGCTGCCCCAATACGGAAGGAATGTGTGCCATAACGGGCACCTGGTAGGCCCACCCTGGCGAGGGCTCTGCCTGTCACCTTCCAAAACTGAAATTTAGTAAGGGGAGACCCATCCTGGTGACAGAAAAACGGGCCATGGTGCGTGCCACGCAGTGCAAGAAACTCCTGTAGGGCACCAACCGGACAGATGTCTGCCAAAGAACACCGTAGCAGTCTCACACCACTGCCTGCGCCCTGCTGATCAGTCTTAGAGGAGCGTATCCTCAACTGGGCCCAGTCTTTGGCAACATATACATCTTCGAGTTCCAGTGCCCTACAACTTGCATCCGCCTTAGACAGCATCACAAGTTCGCTGATGCGGAGCGCTCCAAAAAATGCCACCGTTGTGGCTGCATGAAAAAGGGCTGCCTCATAATGATCAAAACAGAGGCCTGGCCAGCCCCGGGCCAACTGGGTAAGAACCCCTGGGGAAATAGGGTGCCGGTCGTCCGGGCAACGCCCGCGCTCGCGCACCCACCCCTCCAAAACATGTCTCACACGGAAGTCAGAGGTGCTGTCCACATGACCCCCCACCTTGGCCATGAAAGCCAGCGCCGAGAGCTTGGATGCTATGGTGCGAGGTGCGAGGCCCTGGGAATGCAGGTGAACCATGAACCGCAGAACATGATCCACCGGAATAGGCCAGGTCTCTGGCAGGTGAAATTGGGCAGAAAATGCCCTATAAGAATTAAAAGCTTGTTGATACGCCTTACGCGTGCGGGGCGCCAGTGACAGGCCGATCGCCCGGTTCACCTTTCCCTGCCAATGGTCCATATCTCGTCCGGGAGTGGCGAGGGAAATTCCTCCGCATCCGGGGCCAAGGCACGGAACCGGGAGATCTGCAGGCGGGACAAAGCGTCGGCAATATCACTATTAACCCCTGGGACGTGCCTAGCCCTGAACAAGACGTTGAGGCGCAGGCAGCGCAGCACAAACTGGCGCACTAGGTCCATAACCCTGGGCGATTTGGAAGTCTGTGCATTGACAATGTGGACAACAGCAGCGTTGTCACACCAGAAATGCACGACCGAGTTGGCCCATTCCTCGCCCCACAGCATCAAAGCCCCCAGGATAGGAAAAAATTCAAGGTATGTGAGATCACGCAGGCGACCAGTGCCTGCCCATGCCGGTGGCCACCCACCATAGGCCCACTTCCCATTGAAGTACATCCCATAACCCAGGGATCCTGAGGCATCAGACTGGATCTGAAAATTTGGGGAAGCCAGGAGGTCAGACCTCCAAAATGAGACCCCATTGAACTCCCTCAGGAACTGTAACCAGACGAACATGTCTGCCCTGATACCCCGGGTAATCCTGACTCTGTGGTGGGGCCTGGATAACCCTGCCATGGCGTCGCATAAGCGCCGAGCAAAAGCCCTGCCCGGTGCAACCACCCTGCAGGCAAAATTGAGGTGACCATGTAACACTTGGAGTTCCCTCAGCGATGCCTTGCGCTTGGCCAGCAAATCCGAGATGAGGGCCACTAACCGGGACACCTTATCCCCCGGTAACCTAGAAGCTTGCGCTACTGTGTCGATCTCCACCCCCAGGAATACTAGCTTGTTAGATGGGCCCTCGGTCTTTTCGGGCGCTAAAGGGACACCAAGTTCCTCCATTAGCGTCTGAAATGTGTTGAGGAGACGTGTGCACGTGTCCCAGCCCCGTTCACCCCCGAATAAAAAGTCATCCAGGTAATGGGACCCTGACCTGCGGACGAAAGCCCACTCCAGGAAGGTACTGAAACGCTCGAATGCAGAGCATGATATGGAACAGCCAAAAGGCATGGCCTTATCAAAATAATAGTCGCCCCGAAATTTGAAACCCAGCAACTCGAAGTCGGCCGGATGCACCGGCAGTAGGCGAAAAGCCGACTTGATGTCGCATTTAGCCAGCAAGGCACACGGGCCGCACGAGCGCACCATGCGCAGCGCGTGGTCAAAGGATGTATACCTGACCGAACAAAGGTCATCAGGGATAGCATCATTGACCGATCGGCCGGCCGGGTAAGACAAATGATGAATAAGGCGAAATTCGCCTAGGGACTTTTTGGGAACTAAGCCTAGGGGTGATACCTTAAAATTGGGGAACGGGGGTGCAGGGAAAGGGCCAGCGACCCTGCCCGCATCAACCTCCTTCCTAATGCTGGCAGCAGCCACCTCCTCCCTTCCCCTAAGAGATAAAAGATTGGGGGCATCCTGAGGGGACCTATCACCCATGAAAGGGATACGGAACCCTTGCTGAAAGCCTCGAAGGAGATACTCCGCATCCTCCCTCTTCGAGTACGATGTGAGCCAACGCTCCAACATACGCACATTAATTGGAGAGGGGGCCTTTTGGTACACTACCTCCATCTGCGGCAGTCTTGCCAGCCCACTGTCCGCCCTTCCCTCTGCCACGCGACCCTCCAGGTCTGGGACACGCAGAGGCTGCGTGGGGACCCGCACAGGTGGGACACTCATGCCTGTACTTGCAATTTTTCCTATTGCAGGAACCATTGGACGAGAAAGTCCAGCACAGCAGGCGGGCTGGAACCCCCTGCCTCGCCACCTGGCGGGGAACCTGAGCTGGAGCCGCTCGCTGGACCACATGTCCGCAATGGTATCTCTCCCCTGGCGCGGGGCGCGTGGGAGTCATGTACAGAAGCCAAAGCCTCTGGCACGGCTCATCCCACCTCATCTCGGGGTGCAGGGGAATCCGCATACGAAATTCCTCGTCATAAGCCAACCACGAGGGGCCCGGAAAATCGACCATCGCCCTATAGATGTTGTCCAAATATTGGACCATCGGAATAGCCAAATCCGGCCGCGCTCTCAAGTACACTGCCATGTAGATTAAATAAGCCGGCAGCCAGTTGGCCCAGGTACGTGGTGGCTTGCGACGACGTGCCTGCTCCTTGTCCTTCTCGTCCTGCCCCTCCCTCTCCTCCTTGGTGGGCTCTCTGTTTAAGAGTGAGAAGATATCTACATACTCCCCCCGCCATATCTTTTCTCTGGTGGCTTGTGCTAGGTGGTCACCCAGTGGCAAAGAATATCCCGCCGTTGGCAAGGCCGAAACCGGGACCGCAGACAACGCGGGCATCTGAAAAGGGGCCTGTGCTGGCCCCGCCACCCCCAATACATTCCCGGCAGGGTAGGGAACACCTATAACCCCAGGGATCTGGGTAGCAGTTGTCATCGCCGAGTGGGGCGCCGGCGGCTGGGCCACCGCACCACCCGCGCGAGGCCAAGGCCATTGAAAGGCCACCCCCGTATTGGCAATGTGTGTAGGTGTATTGGCTTGTACTGCATACTCACATGTTGCACCCCCGCTGGCCGCCCCCACCGGGGGTTCCGGCCCACCGGGGCGTCGGAGCTCACGACCGCCGCAGAGCTCATCATCGGGGCCTGACCCACACCTGCTTGCTGGCCGGGGAGCTGCGAGGCAGTGGCCGAAGGTGCGCCACGCGCCTGCAGCAGCTCGACCCGTCCCGTCGCCTGCTGCTGCCCGACCGACGGCGCCTCAACACGAACCCCACAAGTAGCCCCAGTATGGCTGGCCCGAGCCAAGGAGGCCTCGAGGGCCGCCACGCGGGCCAGTAAGGCCTCAACGCTAACCAGGGGCCAAGGGCCGGCCGGCCCGCCTGGTAGAGGCGCGGGTACAGGTCCCTGTACCCCAGGGCCCGAATAGGGCCATTGTCCCGCACCGAAGCCCGGAAGGGTCGGTGCAGGCGCCTGCCAAGGCAGGGGGCCACACCACCCCCCAAGGCTAGAAGGCCCCGGGGGAAGCTGCGCCACAACCGCTGCAGGCCCAGCAGAATGGGCAAAGCCAGGAGCGGTGTCCACCGCTTGCGGGCCGGGGGCCGCAGCCCTTCCCGAGCCCATGCTTGGGTCTCCCGCTGCCGGCCAAGGGGTGATCGCCCCCATCCCGCCGGTCCCGGCGGGCACCGGCAAAGGCGGCTGCTGGGGAGGCGCCACCGTGGTCCTCCGACCCGGATTGCGCCTCCTACCCGTGCGAGCCGCACTCGAAAGCGCCTTCTTCTTCGGAGGCATCTCACTAAATGCAAAAGGAAGCCGAAAGAGAAGATTCGCCGCCAAAAGGCTTCCAACCTAGATAAAGAGCGACGGAGACACAGGAGGAAAAACTTCTCCGCTCCGTCGCTTAGGTAAAATGGCAGCTCGGCTGCCTCGTGGCCACCCCTTTTGTAAGGGAGCTGGCCACGCCCTAAACTACCCGGATCATTCGTCCTGTGGGGGGGGGCCCGCAAAGAGCGCAGCGGCCATTTTGGCGCCGCGCTTGCAGTGGCAGCGCACAGGCAGGTGTCACGCATGTGTACACACCCATGAGCTAGTGGTCTGTAGAAAACTTTGAGGTGTTCACCAAAGCATATTCAACTCATGCGGAGTGTGTAAATGGATTCCAGCAACACCACCTATTGATAAAATCTTTTACAGATGTTTTGGTTTGTTATAAATGTGGGGCAAGAGAAGATGCAAAAGCCCACAATTTATTCCTACATTCCTTGAGTACATCGACTGCACATACAAGTAGCCTTTAGTAACGTAACAGCATAAGTAGACTGTATTTCTACATAACTACTGTACATGGATTTATTTAAAATACATCTCTTGATATAAACATGTGTTCAACCAGTCTTGTCAAAATATTGCTACAGCAGCGCTCTGATACAAAGGCTGCTTCCTTTCAAAAATTTAAGGGGCCTTTTTGGCCAGTGGCAACTCTTGTAATGCTAATATCACTCTATTATCCACATATTGCTCCTTTTTACTGTGGCCACAGTTAACAGAGTAACTACTGCGAAGACTCACAACCACGACTGCCACCCATTGTGCCTTAACTTCTGAATGACAATGGGAATAGGTGCATCGCAGTCTTTGGATTTGCCCTGCAAACTGTCCTTGGGGTCTGTTCCAGTATATAAGTAAGCAGGGCCAGCATCAGAAATTTCTGGGCCCAGTACGCCCCCCCCTTGACATTTTGACCACACCCCTTTGGTTTCCTGTGCATGCGTGGTTTGTTTGCACATGTGTACACCAGTGGTTTCCCAGCACCACCATGCCCCTGTGGTTTTCTGCGCATGCGTGGTTTGTTTGCGCATGCGCACATCAGTGGTTTCCCGGTGGCACCGGGGCCCCGTCATCTCCGGGACGGGAGTCCTGATGTCCTCCCCCCCCCCCGATGGTGGCCCTGTAAGTAAGCCCAATTCCTGCTGATTCAGGCACCATCTTTGGCCCCCTCCTCTGGCCCGGACAGTCAGGGGAGGGAAGAGGAGCCCAGCTGAGCCTCATCTCTGCAGCGAGGCTTGAAAAAGCCACCGCCAGCGCACCAGAGACGCCCACACCATCTTTGGCCCCCTCCTCTGGCCCGGACAGTCAGGGGAGGGAAGAGGAGCCCAGCTGAGCCTCGTCTCTGCAGCGAGGCTTGAAAAAGCCACCGCCAGCGTACCAGAGACGCCCACACCATCTTTGGCCCCCTCCTCTGGCTCAGACAGTCAGGGGAGGGAAGAGGAGCCCAGCTGAGCCTCGTCTCTGCAGCGAGGCTTGAAAAAGCCACCGCCAGCGCACTAGAGACGCCCACACCATCTTTGGCCCCCTCCTCTGGCTCAGACAGTCAGGGGAGGGAAGAGGAGCCCAGCTGAGCCTCTCCCCTTGGCCCGCCGGGCGGGGGGTATAAAGGACCGTGATTCCACCTTTGGCTCCCTCCCCCGCCCTGTCCGGCGGGGGTGGTGGGAACGCAGCTGACCAGTATGGCCGCGGCTGGACTTTTCCACCAAAGTTGTACCACCAGAGTTGCCGGTCCATTTCCTGGCCTTAAAGGCCAGGTCGTCCTCTTCTTTGGCTCCGTCAGGGACGTGCAAGACATGGGGTTCTGTTTTGGGGATATTGGTGGCCGAAGGATTGTGTAATTAATTTTGCTATGTTATAACTTAATTTTTTTTGAGACTGATGTTTTCTTTTCTGATTTCATTAATGTATTGTATTATTATTGTATTGTTGTTCGATGCATGACTTATGTATCCATGCTCTGATTATTGTATTTATGATGCATCTTTGCCTGATTGCTTTATTTTTGTTACTGTGTTTCAGGGTTTGCTGATACTCAGTTTATATGCTGTTTTTATAGGAATTGTGTTCATTGCATTTTTGTTCCGAATGTATATTTATTTTTATTGACATTTTGTATGTTTATTATATTTTGTTTTGTTGTATTCTTAATTATGTTGGAAGCCGCCCTGAGTTGGCCTACAAGCTGAGTAGGGCGGGGTACAAATTAAAATTTGAATTGAATTTGAATTGAATAAGTCAGCAGCAGCAGCAGAGGCGCTTGCCCATTAACAGGATCGAGAACGACTGTTCTCTTGATGATCTGGGTTGATAAGAGCCATAAAAAAGCCCAGCAACTGGGCTTTCACATTTCAGAATGTCCGGCTCAAGGTCATTGATCTCTTCACTGTGGTTGTCAGGGACGTTGAGGTCCTTTTTATAAAGTTATTCTGTATATTCTTGCCATCTTTTCCTGATTCCTTCTGCATCTACTAGATCCCTACCGTTTTTGTCCTTATGGTGGTCATTTTTGCTTTAAACGTTCCCATGATTTCCCCAATTTTTTTAAAGATCTCTAGTCCTTCCCCTTCTGTTGTTTTCCTCTGTTACTTTGCACTGTTTATTTAAGGCTTCCTTATCTCTCCTTGCTTTCCTTTGAAATTCTGTATTCAGTTGAATGAATCTTTCTCTATGTGAATTCAAAGCTGGAGGCTCTAAGATGTGGATGGAATGGACCATGATGTTAGATAAATTTTGTTTCCTTTCCAGTATTTTCTTTTGAAAACTCATTTAGGAATACTACAGCCAAGAGTTTGAATTGGATGAATTTGTGATATTTGAAAAAATATTCAATATGCCTCATCAGTTTAATTCACTTATGTCTTTCCTCAATTTAATGTAATATTCAGGGGTTCTCTTTTCTCATTAGCTTTTCCTTTTAGTCTATTTTATGGGATTATATCGGTATAACGTTTACTTTTTCCTGAAATTATTTGACATAAGGATAGTTAAAAGGTTAAAAAAATCACACTGATACATTGAAATGGTCATGCTTATCCTAAAATATGTACTGTACCTCTATTTTTCTGAAGTAAATGAAGAGTCATGCAGCTTCCCCTTAACAATGCATTTTACAGTTCCTTCCTCAGCAGGATTTTTTTGTTTGTGCTGTTTACTGTCAGATGATAGCACTGCCAGATGACAGTACAGAGAGGTTTTAAGTAACCCGAAACACAATTAACAAAATGTGTATTCCATTTCACTTTTTGTGTGTCTACTTAAGGTTGCTAGCTTTTGAATCAGGCCTGCAGTTATGCCTTTTTTATAAATTGGTCTTTTTTCCAAGTGTTGCACAATGTAAAATTAAGAACATATATGAAATACAGTAATACCCCGGTTAACATGTGCACCGCACAGCATCAAACCGGATAACGTTGCAGAATTTGAGGAAAACTATTGCACCGCACAACATTAAGATAACGTTGTGCGATGTAAAAGTTTTCCTAAACTTCCCCAACGGCGTTCTCTGCCCCAAAGAGCGCAGGGCTGGAGAACAGCCCTGTGGGCTTTGGAGCAGAGATCTCCAGAGGCCCCCTTGCTGGGGGGGAGGGGGCCTCCGTAGACCCAAGCATCGGACCATCTTTTTCCTCTGGGTGAGAGCATGTGCGTGCACGTGCTCTCACCCCAAGGAAACCGGTGACCGGACGCTCAGAGCGCCAGTTTCCTTGGGGGGAGATCATGCACGCATGCCCTCACCCCAAGGAAACCGACACTCAGAGCGCCGGTTTCCTTAGGGGAAGACCGGGTGTGCGTGCCCTCACTCCAGGGAAACCGCCGCTCAGACACTCAGATCGCCGGTTTTCTTGGGGGAGACCACACATGTGCATACTCACCCCAATAAAACCGGCGATCAGATGCTCAGAGCGCTGGCTTCCTTGGGGGAAGACCGGGTGCACGCACCCTCACGCGCCCTCACTCCAGGGAGACCACCGCTCAGACACTCAGAGTGCCGGTTTCCTTGGGGACAGACCACATATGCGCGCCCTCACCCCAAGGAAACCGTCGATCGGACGCTCAGACCTCCATCTTCCTTGGGGGGAGACCGGGCTCACGCGCTCTCATCCCAAGGAAACTGGTGCTTAGACGCTCAGACCACCGATTTCCTTGGGGGGGAACTGGGCACGCGCACCCTCACCACAAGGAAACTGGTGCTCAGACCACCGGAGAGCCATGCCCCAAAGTTGGAGACCAGTCCTGCCGACTTTGGGGCTTGACTTAATCTGCCTACGTCTTTGGAAAGGGCAACGGGGATTCCACGCATGGAATCACCGCTGCCCTTTCCAAAGAGACAGGCAGATCGCCCCCCTGTTCCCTTTCCTCTTCAGAAAGGGAACTGGGCTTTTTTTAACATTGTGCAATCAATGTATCACACAACGTTAAAAACTGGTTAACGCTAAGACTTGTGGAACCAAGTTTTAGCGTTATCCGAGGTATTACTGTGTAGGTATTTTACTTTAAGGACTGTTGGGCCATTTTACTCATCAGGAAGTTTATAGTGCAACACTTCTGTACTGGAAGAGTTGGCCATCTCTACTCCATTGGCCAGGGGACATTCCAGTGTAGTGACAATGTGTTACACTCTCATGGGAGGCTCCTTTTATGTTTCAATTGGTAGCAATAATGTTGATATAAGCTGATTTCTTCATGCATTGGCTTATAGTAAATTCCTCTCTCTCTCTTCCTGCTTCAGTGTTTACGTGGATACTGGTAGGCATCTAATACAAGATTTTTACCACTTCCAACAAATCTTTCATCAAAGACATATGACCAGATTACCTTATGGCTTATTAATGCAGTGTATCTCCAGTAACTTTTAACATAAATGAAATTTATTATTTTGTTTGACAACTAATAATTTTTAGATAAACTAATATTTCCATGTCATGTATTCATATCCTGTCCAATTCAGGCTGGCTTTCCCTCAAGCAACTAACACTAGATATAGATGTGGCGTGCCATATTATGGGATCTTGCATACTCCTTTGTACAGAGAATGCTAATTATTCTCGGTGCCACATCTAGAATCAGCTACCACATTTTCTGCATTACAGTGGGCTAGACTGCATATATTTAAGATCTCACTTGTAAGATCTCACTTTCCCCACAGCAAATTTATTCCTGCAGTTATTTTTTTTAAAAAAACACTTGTTCTGCCAAAATGAAGGCACCTTTCGGTGAGTTCATTCTGCAGTTCCTTTTGCCTGACCTAGTGTGAGAAAGATTGGCCAGCAACACAAGGTTGCCATTACCAAGGTATGCTCGATTGTGGTTCAAAAATACCACTATCTTCATGGAGGTCCTTTCTGTGTAGTCCTTCACTTGTTCTGATCTGTGGAGAACTGATAGTGATCTGCAAGACTATTAGAGAGTTACTCTAGAGCACAATAATAATCTCATCCCTATAATACGTAATGCTTAAATCAGCTCTTCTGTTTAGAAGATATCAAAGAGCACTTTTCTAGTGAGATCAACCAGGGGCGTGGTGGCTACGCTAAAAGGGCGATGGACAGGGAGTGATGAGGGCATTTAACCCTAATAAAATATATACGTTCCCACTCACCTTCTAATTTCAACTCCCCTCTGAGGTTTCAAACCATCAACCTCCTGGTTACAATCCTCTAAGCCATGGAGGCTCCACTGTCAATGGAGCTGCTTTTGTAGTCTTAATTTTGGCAGCACAGGAGGAGGGAGGCATGTAGAGAAACATAGAGCCCCGCTTGTTTGCTCAATGGTTCCGGGCATTGCGGCTCAGCCGTACCTGTCAAGTATCCTGGATTGGCCAGGAAATCCCGTATTTCTATGCCCGTTCCTCCCCTTTCCTGCTGCCATCCCGTATTTCAACAGTGGGGAAAGGGGTTACTGGGCATGTGCGCCCATTGCAAATGGGCTCTGCGCATGCACAAAGGGTTCTGTGCATGCACAAAGGGTTCTGTGCATGCACAAAGGGGTTCTGCGCATGTGCAAATGAGTTTTTGCTGCACATGTGCACCCGGGCCGGAGCAGCTCCCGTATTTTCCGGAGCAGCGCTTGACCGGTATGGGCTCAGCTGGGCTCTTTGGATTGACACCCAAGGGGGTTGCCATGGTACTGGAGGTCTGGGGAGCACCCCAGGCTGAGTCCCAGTTGCCCGGTGGGCCAGCCCCCCATTGACATCAACTGGTGTCTGTACAGATTATTTTGAAAGGCAGATTTGACTAAAATGTCTTTTTAAAAAAATCTCAAAAATAAGGATTGGGAGGGGGAAAACTGAAAATAGGAGAACACAGACAAGCTACAACTCAGAATGTAGTTCCTTATCCGTTGTACACAGAAACAGAGTCCCATATCTTCCGTGAACATTTCCCTCAAATATGCAGCTGTTCTTGTAGCGAGGGTTAGTTATAGACCTGTGAGTACTAAGGGATGCAAAAGGGAAAATGTTGACTTGTTTCTTTTGAATGAGGAATTTGTTAGTAACATTTATAAATATGTTTTCTTTTCTTCTTCTTCTTTTGAACTGAACAGATGTTCCTGTTACTTCAACTCCAGTCACTGCTTTCTACCGGGGCTGTATGACGGTGAAAGTTGAAAAGCAAGTTCTAGATTTAGACGAGGCTCTCTACAAGTCCAGTGACATCACATCTCATTCTTGCCCTGCAATAGAGACTGCTCAATAGATGCCATCGCAACACACACACACAAAGTTTTATATATTCAAAAAATTCAATTTCAATGCTTTCCTTTTATACATATACATATATATATATATATAAAGATATAAATTATTCAGACTTTCAGCACTGCGTGTATAGTTCTCTTGAACACTGAAGTTATGTAGAAGCTACTGAAACTCAAATGTCTGATTATTTCTTTGCTTGAGAAGGTTTAAAATATGTAATATATTTGTAAATAGTTGATAAAACTAATATTAATAATCCAAAACTGCAGATTATTGCCTAAGGTGTGTGAGTAAGAGACAGATCATAACTGTCATATGGCAACTAGTAATATATTCTGAATAGACTGGAAGATTAAAAATAGTTATGTATTTTTTTTTATTACCAAATGCTGCTTTCTGACTTATGAAATATGAAAAAATAAAACATAATTTTTTTTAATTAGCTGAAGCACGGACAGACTCCCTTGTATGTGAAATTGTATTCCTGTGTCTCCCTGGCCATTTAATTTTACTGTTTTGTTTGTAAGTTATTCATAAGACACTAAGTAGTTTTCTCAATGAGACACAATCTTAGCAAATTTATATACTTTGGACACAGTACAATTGTCTATGCCTTTCATATACTTTGTAAATAGCAGTTCTTGGAGGAAGATACAAGAATTTATAAGTACAGTAGTAGAGTTCTGTGTATTCCTAATTCATATCCGTCAAACTCGGCTCCAAAAAATACGGGAAATTTCTGCATATGTGTGGGCGCGCATGCGCAGAACCCATTTGTGCATGTGCAGAACCCGTTTGCACATGTGCAGTAACCCCTTTCATCACCATTCAAAATACGGGACAGCGGCGGGAAAGGGGAGGAACGAGCGCCAAAATACAGGAAATCCCGGCCAATACAGGATACTTGAGAAGTATGCTAATTTGGTACATTTTTGCAGTTAAAGCAGAAACCAATACAACCTGTCATTGAAGAATGAAAGGACTCTATTAATACTGTATTTTTTGGCGTATAAGACTACTTTTTAACCCTGAAAAATCTGTGCCAAAGTCGGGGGTTGTCTTATAGGACAGGTACTTAACTGCAGCTTGTTTCCCCTTGCTTCATATGTCCGGCGCATATGGTGGGGGGTGCTGCAGCCGAGTCCCTGCTCTGTGCGGGTAGTATGAAGCAAGGGGAAACAAGCTGCACACATCTTCCTGTACCTCGAGGAGGAGAACGTGAGCGTGGATTGGCTCTCCACCAGAACCTGCCCATTCGACTCAGAGGGCTGCACGTCTTCGGGTTGAGTGTGGGTTAATTTTTATTTGGTGTGCATTGGAAGAGAGGTAGTCTTATATGGCAAGTATATTCCAAACTATATTTTAACTGGAAAAGTTGGGGGTCGTCTTATACGCCTAGTCGTCTTATACACCGGAAAATACGGTACACAAGTTGCAGTTAGACTAATGGTGATGGAATGGCCCATGGCATGTCTCCTGTATAGCTTCCCTTGAGCTTTCTTTCAGGACAGGAGTGACAGAATAAAACTGACAGTGATCAAGTCAGTCTTTGTAACTTGGTCTCACACATACTCCTGCTGTGAAGGAGAGAGTGAAGAAGCCACATGCCCTTGCTTTTAGTTTCTCACTTTTTGTATGCTTTCTTACTTGACTTAGGTTTTCATACTTTACACTAGACAGGCCTTTGGAATGATTTGGTATGACTAAAGCTGGCTCTTTGGCTTTGCCTGTTCCACGCCCCGTACGCGAGTCAGACCTGTGTCCTGATTATTTTCAACTCTTTCTTTCCAAAACGCTGTCTTCGCTTTCTGCTTCTGGCACATTCCATAGCCCAACCCAGTTGTTACTGAATCCAGAGATCTGAACACATGTAGAGGTGACTGTCTAGGCCTGCCTCTCTGTAACTGTACTGCTCACACAGTCATTGCCAGATCTGAAGAGGGAGGGTTCCTGCTGGTATAAATAAAAACTTGTGCTTTCTAGGATTCTTCCTTGCATTAAAGGCCTTTATATGAGGGACTTTGGCGATGCAAGCATTGTTGAGTTAGGACAGTGATGGCAAACCTTGGCACTCCAGCTGTTCTTGAACTTTAGTTCCCAGAAGCCCTGATCAACAAGAGTGCTGACTTGGGCTTCTGGGAATTGAAGTTCAAGAACACTTGGGAGTGTCAAGGTTCACCATTACAGTTAGGAGAAGTGACAGGTGTGTTCCAATCTCCATACAAAGTAACAGCCGAATAGCCTCATATATGCGAGAATTCCCCAATTAGAAACATGCTAATTGGGAGGGACTTGGCACAATATTTTCTAGAATAGATTCTCTTATGAGTGTTACGCAAAGGACTTTTTTCAATCCACACCACTTCCCTATGAATAGCATCGGAAACCTGTAACAACCATTCTCTTACAAAGCACCAATATAAAGCAATGTATGACTTGTTGAATATTGAGCATAAAGGAAGAAAATGTTTATTTTCAGTAGTAGTACTTAGTACTACACAGCACAAACTGCTCAGGCAAGACAATAATTCTGAACCTTTTAAACTATTTTGACCCTTCAATATTTAATTTTTGGAAAACAGTTTATAGTAAATCAATATATTCTGTCTTGTAACTTCTATGGGCTGACAATACAGATATATCACACACAGCATATTTTATCGTAAAATAATTATCGGAAGTCTTTTGGAGGACACCTTCACCCAAAAGAAGACATTAAACACATAACATTCTCTATCTCACTAAGATAAGCTGGATGTATAGAACCGTACCAATTCTAAACTGGTAGTAAAACAAGATGCCCATCTATCTACTGAGTATTAATAAAATGAATTTGAGCAGCAGAGGTGCTGCACCGTTATTAATATTTTGCCTTTTGGTATCAGATAGTGAATATTGTATGTGTATTTAAATACACATCTACATAGCTCTGTTACTGGAAGATAGTATAAGCACAATAAATAATAATAATAATTCACATCTCTCTTCCAATATAGATGCTAATGTGCATTGCTGTTATTACAAACGACTGCCCTCAGACAATGGTTGCTTATGGGCAAAACAGTAAACTGCTATGTATTGGTGGGTGAGCATAACATCGTCCTCACATAGCCCCTTGAGCACTGCTTCCAGTTTCAAAAGTATCACTGCCAGGTTAAAATAAACCCCACAGCTTGATGCCATGTGAAAGGAGCATAGAGTTTGTTTTAGAGATTAACTCTTCTTGCAATGTTTTGTTCTCCAACAAGACATGGAAAACCCAAACCAGGTGGCACAGCAAGGTTGGAAATGGCTGGCTGTGGGCAACCATGGCATTCTGAGGTGAAGCAGTTATGATCCCCAGCCCTTCCTAAAGTTGCTTGTTCGTGGTTTATTATTCTGGGGTCATGGCTAGGAAAAACTGTAGGGTTGTTTACGTCTTGCCCCATTCTCTGCTCAAGACTGCAATAAGGATATTGGAAGCTTGTCCTGCTCTCTTTCAATAGTCATGGTTACGCGTTATGTTTGAGCCTGAACGAAGTGAGTTATCTCTCATTCTGAGAAGATAAGACTTTTCAATTTTAATCAGCAAAGAGAACAAATAGGTCAATATTAGAAGAAATCAATAGTGAAGATGAAGCTAAAATACTATGGACATCGAATGAGAAGGGAGGACTCACTTGAGAAGGCCTTGATGCTGGGAAAGGTGGAGGGCAAGAGAAGAAGTGGGTATCCAAAGATGAGATGGATAGATGGGATTGTGGACGCAATGGGTACAGAGCTGTGCGGGCTGAGGAGGAGGATGGAGGACAGAGGTGCCTGGAGGAAAATGGTCCATGGAGTCGCAAAGGGTCGGAATCAACTGTGCGACTGAACAACAAAGCTGATAATAATAATTTTGTGTCAGAGATTACTCTGGGTTGAAAGGATTTTTGCTGGAGAAACTGCTCAGGGGATGTCCGAATGAGGCTCCTTTCCTAAACCACAGTTTATTGTTACTACTGGATGGAGCTATTACTGTGCTAATGTGTGGCTCTTTGTATCTCAGCCTGCCTTTTGCTTTCCACAGGTTGTGCTGGAGAGGGAGAGCAGAGAGAGGCATGGAAAACTGAAAGCACAATTTAAAAAACCATGGAATAGTTGAACTGACAGATATGACTGCCCACTTTTCATTCATTTTCCTGCTGCAATTACTTTGATCTGTAAAGAGGCAAATAACACATCACACAAAATGAGATTTTTTTTTTACTGTCTGCTCTAGCCTAATGCAACACACATTTTGTTGTCAGTGCTATTTTTATTTTATTTTCTGAAAATGGTCTCTAGACTGGGGTGCCCAAACTAGGGGCTAAATCTGGCCCCTGATGCCAATTCATCTGGCCCACAAGGCCCTCATCACTTCTGTAAGCGGAAGTAAAATGCGCCCGTATGGATTGGCTCCCAATGGGTGCATTTTACTTCCACTTCCAGGAGCAATGAGGACTTCACAGGCCAGATGAATTTGCATCAGGGGCCAGATCTGGCACCCAGGCCATAGTGCTCCCTGAACCACATGACCGGCCTGTGGCCCGAAAAGTCTGGGCACCCCTGCTCTAGACTATGGTACATATGGCGGAGGCTTTTCACCAGACAGGAAATAGGCTGATGTATATAATGGAGGAGCATTGGGAGGAACACCATAAGCTGAATTGGTCTGAGATGGAGGATGGGTTTCTTCAGCTAGAGATCCATCAGTAGATGATGAAGTTGGGAAGTTGCTGGTAGGCTGTAGCAAGACAAAGTGAAAGATGTAAGATACTTTTGAAATGTAGCCTACAAGGTAACGTATCTACATTATTCTTATTCTTGAGCCATATCTGATTCTGAATATTGGCTATTTTCATGGTGATCAGCCACAAAGATTGTCCTGGGAACAATATAATGCAGTGGTCTTCCATTTGTCTTCCACGTTGCAGCGTAACACCCGTACCACTGATCCAGTTCCACGAGTCATGTTCTGGCCCTGAGCTCTTTTGGCACACAAAATCCTCCTCAGCCTCAGGCCAGTATTGATGAAGCTGCTGCCTTTCATCAAGATGAATTCAAGTGGGATTTAATCTACTTGGGGACCATCACCCTTCCCTGTGGACTTCACCCCCCAAGGCTGTTAGTCCTCAGGGTTGTCAGGTTGAGTTGTCACCGTTGAGTTGCTGGCAGTATGGTCTACTTCTGTGATGGTGAACCTTATCATTCCAGGTGTTCTTGGACTTCAACTACCAGAAGTCCAAGTGAGCACTCCTGCTGATCAGGACTTCTGGGAATTGAAGTTCAAGAACAGCTGGAGTGCCAAAGTTTGCCATCACTGGTCTATTCTATTGCCATAGCAGGATAACCTGGCCAGACTGGGAAAGTACCTACATAATGTATGAAAATTAACTAACAATACTGAGAGGTGCACTATGACACCCACTCATCAACTTTCAACTCTTTCAAGTAGTCTGTACTGTTGTTAAGTCTATGCCTTGTATAGAGCCTATGGTACTGGCCGTGTAAATTATTAACTGTAGCAGCAATTTAAAAATATGAGATGTCTCACGGCATATGCAGACATGTGCAAGAGAAAAGCTATTTCTTCCATGGAACAGCCTTATATAATTGATCAGTAAACACTCTAATTATTTTGTAAAAAATTGACAAAAGTCACCTGGTTCTAGATCTTTTAAGATTTTCTCTCTCACACACACACAAGTACTGTACAGAGTTCTTCTGTATAACAAATGCAAACCAGCCGTACTACAATAGACAATTTATTTAAAGATTACATAAAGCTATAGGGTAGAATTCCATCTACAGTATATCATACCTGAAGGGGCAAATGATAAGATGAATAATGGGGAACAGCTGCTGCAGATGGACAAAATCCAGCATATGTCAAAATCTGCTGAGTTGGATTGTAGACAATCTGTGGTGGTGTAGCGTTGAAGGCAATATGGGAGACAGGCACCTGTGGAACACAAAAATTGTGTGAAAGAAGCAATAGTTTCCAAAGTCTTATATCGATTTTTGTTAATGGCACCTGCACAAATCACATCTATTCTGATTCTGTAGATGGGAAAATCAAGGCAGTAAACTCTGTCCCCATCTTTTACCACTGGGGATGGTCAATTCATTTGACTTCAAACATGCTTTTAATCAATTTCTTTCAAGTAACCATTTAGGCATGAAGCAGGTGGTATGAACAGCAAGGCCCCATTCCTCAAAATGTATGGATGTGTGTTCTTGGGTCAATATTCTGGGCTAAATCAAATTGTTAATCCTAGCTAGAGTAGCTCCACTGAAATGATGGGATTTATGTAAGTGTTGACTTTAAATTCTGCAGGCCTGAGACTAGTAACTGGATTTTGATCCATAAACAGCCCAAAATATGATTAAGCATTCTATCCAGAGAGGCCCAGGGGGGAGGTGAGTAAATGATCTTGCCCCTCCCCCCAACCAAAAACCTGGGTCCAGAGAAAGAAAAGGCATCAGAGAAAGACACAGGCCTCAGCTCAGCTGCCCAGTTGCCATCCAGAGGCCCGGGGGAGTCCTCCTAGAGTAGCAACACCCCGGAGGGCAAAGAAGAAGGGCCACGCTGCTGCTCCAGCCAACCGCGGACACCTCTGGAGACCCCCGACCACCCCCAGGAGATTCCATCCGCAACCACCATCTCAGCGAGGCCCGAGTCGGCGCCTTTGACCAACTCCATGCGGCCGAAGGGAGGCGAAAGCTGCTGCATGCATGCAAAGAATAAGTAATCAAACTGAAATAATATAGTTGACTGTTGGATCTGGGCCGCGAAGCAGGTTGCGCAAGCTGGATCGGGGCCGTGACGTGGCCGTTGGGTTCCGGAGGAGACTGGTCAAGCAAAGACACATGAGGCAAAATGGAGCGAAGACCAGTAGTTTAATGATCACAAATCATGAGCATTTATACTGTTCTGGCTGCATGCATAAGCATAGCGATACAGTGCGAAACCAGACTTCACACATCATGTTTACACAAGTTAATTGGGGAAGTCTACACAGGGGAAGTTCATTAACTAACTTAATTAACTACAGGGGAAATACATTGTTCCATGTTATCGGGAGTAAACAAGTGGCTAACATTGACTCTAGAGCTTTAAGGAATCCGCAGACGCGAGATTACCTATTACATGCCTAGCGAGTTAGTCATTAGCTCTCCATTGTCTGAACTGCCTGTCAGATCAGCTATTGATGACTTAAACTCTATCTAATATTCCGCTCCCCCAATTTCTGTCCCCTCGAAACCTTACAGCTCGAAGAAGCGATCTCCCAAACTGGGGTTCTGTCAGGGACAGTTGACCAATTGTGTGCGCGGATCCCACAGTTGACTAAACATAGATGGCTGATAGCAACTGACATAGTGACTGTACAAGAAACTGATTTACATAGAGACTTGATATAGTGGACTTTTTCTTTCTTTCTTTCTTTCTTTCTTTCTTTATTTATTTATTTATTTCCCTTTCATTAATTAGTTCAACTTTTACTTTGATACTATGTGATAAACTGTGATATTGTGCATGATAATACTTTTTTAAAACTGTTTAAACTGTGATAACATGTGTGATGGGAAGAGACTGGTGTAGAGGCAAGGCATGCCACAAAGTTTGCCAAGAGAACCCTATGGACCAAAACAAAAGGCAAAACAAGGGGATGCTCAGCACAGCAGATCAGAAAAGGGGGAGGGACATGAAAGGGGGAGAAGAAATACAGTGTTGCAGGGAACAATACTGCATAGGGACATGGAATGTGAGATCTATGAATCAAGGAAAACTGGAAGTAGTTAAAAATGAGATGGAAAGAATAAGCATTGACATCCTGGGCATCAGTGAGTTAAAATGGACAGGGATGGGTGAATTCAGCTCTGGAAACTATCATATCTACTACTGTGGGCAAGAAAACCTCAGAAAAAATGGAGTAGCCATAATTGTCAACAAAAGAGTGAGGAAAGCAGTAATGGGATACAACATCAAAAATGATAGAATGATGTCAGTCAGAATCCAAGGCAAACCTTTCAATATCACTGTAATCCAAGTCTATGCACCAACCACTAGTGCAGATGAAGCCACAGTTGACCAGTTCTATGAGGACCTACAACACCTCATAGAACAGACACCAAGAAATGATGTCCACATTATCTTAGAAGATTGGAATGCCAAAGTAGGAAATCAAAAAGTAAATGGAATAACAGGCAAGTTTGGTCTTGGAACACAGAATGAAGCAAGGCAAAGCTTGATAGAGTTCTGCCAAGAGAACGCACTAGTCATAGCAAACACCCTCTTCCAGCAACACAAGAGGTGACTTTATACATGGACATCACCAGATGGCCATCATCGAAACCAGATTGATTACATACTCTGCAGTCAAAGATGGAGAACCTCCATTCAGTCAGCAAAAACAAGACCTGGAGCAGACTGTGGCTGAGATCACAACCTACTGATCGCAAAATTCAGGCTTAGACTAAAGAAAATGGGGAAAACAATTAGACCAAACAGATATGACCTACACAACATCCCTAAAGAATACACGATGGAGGTCATGAACAGATTTAATGTCCTGTACCTGATAGACAGAGTACCAGATGAATTATGGACAGAGACGCGGGACATCATGCAAGAGGCAGCAAGAGAAACCATACCAAAACAAAAGAAGTGTAAGAAGGCAAAGTGGTTGTCTGATGAGGCCCTTAAAATAGCAGAGGAAAGAAGGAATGCAAAAGTCCAAGGAGAAAGAAAAGAGAGAGAGAGAGAAATACAATCACCTGAATACAGAATTTCAAAGAAAAGCAAGGAGAGATAAGGAAAACTACCTGAATGAACAGTGCAAAGAAATGGAGGAAAACAACAAAAGAGGCAGGACTAGAGATTTTTTTTTTTTAAAAAAATGGGGAAATCAAGGGAACATTTAAAGCAAAAATGACCATGATAAGGGACAAAGATGGGAAGGAGTTAGCTGAGGCAGAAGAGATCAAAAAAAGATGGCAAGTGTACACAGAGGAACTCTACAAAAAGGACCTCAACACTCCTGATAATAACAATAATGAGAAATTTGAACTTGAACCAGACAATCTGGAGAGTGAAGTCAGAAAGGCCCTAAAAAGCACTGCAAACAATAAAGCTAGTGGAAATGATGGTATCCCAGTTGAATTTTTCAAAGCCCTAAAAGATGATGAAATCAAACAACTACATTCAATATGCCAGCAAATTTGGAAAACAAAACAGTGGCCACAGGATTGGAAAAGATCAGTGTATGTTCCAATCCCAAAAAAAGCAATGCCAAAGAATGCTCAAATTACCAAACAATTGCACTCATCCCACATGCCAGCAAGGTCATGCTCACAATAATACAGGATAGACCTCAGCAACATGTGGAGAGAGAACTACCAGAGGTGCAGGCCGGTTACAGAAGAGGCAGGGGGACTAGAGACCACATTGCCAACATACGTTGGATCATGGAGAAAACAAAAGAATACCAGAAACAAGTCTACTTTTCTTTTATTGACTACACCAAGGCTATTGACTGTGTGGACCGCAACAAAATGTGGCAAGTAATTAAAGAGATGGGAATACCAGAACACCTCATATGCCTCATGAGAAATCTGTACATGAACCAAGAAGCAACAGTTAGGACAGAACACGGAATGACAGAATGGTTTGGAATAGGAAAAGGAGTAAGACAAGGCTGCATTTTATCACCCTGCTTATTCAATCTATACACAGAGCACATAATGCGCAATGCAGGGATGGAGGAATCACAATTTGGGATCAAAATTGCTGGGAGAGAAACATCAATAATTTGAGATATACAGATGATACCACCCTAATGGCAGAAATTGAGGAAGACCTAAAGAAGCTTCTGATTAGGTTGAAAGAAGAGAGTGCAAATGCTGGCTTGAGACTTAATATCAAGAAAACCAAGATAATGGCAACAGGTCCGATCAGTCCCTGGAAAATAGATGGGGAAGAAGTAGAAGCAGTGACAGATTTTACTTTCCTGGGATCTAAGATCACTGCAGATGGTGACTGTAGCCATGAAATAAAAAGATGACTGATTATGGGGAGACAAGCTATGAGAAACCTGGGGAATATAGTGAAAAGCAGAGACATCATCTTGAAAACAAAAATTCGCATAGTCAAAGCAATGGTATTCCCAGTGGTAATGTATGGGTGTGAGAGCTGGACCATTAGGAAGGATGAATGCAGAAGAATAGATGCCTTTGAGATGTGGTGTTGGAGGAGAGTCCTGAGAGTCCCTTGGACAGCAAAGAGAACAAATAGGTCAATACTGGAGGAAATCAATCCTGACTGTTCATTGAAGGGACAAATAGTGAAGATGAAGCTAAAGTACTTTGGACATCAAATGAGAAGGGAGGACTCACTTGAGAAGTCCTTGATGCTGGGAAAGGTGGAGGGCAAGAGAAGAAGGGGGCGTCCAAAGATGAGATGGATAGATAGTATTGTGGGCACAATGGGCACAGAGCTTGGCGGACTGAGGAGAATGGTGGAGGACAGAAGTGCCTGGAGGAAAATGGTCCATGGGGTGGCAAAGGGTCGGAATCGACTGTGCGACTGAACAACAACAACAATTTCAGTATAGTTTGGGTGGTACATTGGTCAGTAAAAGGGTTACAGATGATTATTGAAAAACATTTTACATGTAGCCAGAAAACATCTGTTGGATCTGCCACTGAAATATATAAAGCTCCTTATTTGAACATAGCTATGTTGGAGAAAAATTATTTTAGTATTCTCTTTGCTTTTTAGCTAGCCACTGTCAATAAAATAACATTGGTCATAAAAGCAACAACATAGGTACAGTACACTGTAGTTCATAAGGCACTCAATTCAACATTAATTTCAAACATGAACAATGCAGTTCAGCTCCAACACATGTGAAGAACTTGAACATACTACCTCAAGGGTAATATGATACTAGAAAGAATTTTGCTTCCTTTACTTATTTGCTTTGTGATGTTTGATGTCTCTTGCAACCTGATCCTAATCCGTCGTATTCAGCGCAGAGGAAAAGAGAAAATCCTGACACATATCTTTTAACTTGAACTATGGACTGCAGTGGCTCAAGTAGCTAAGACGCTGACTGGAATGCGGGAGGTCAACAGTTTGATTCCCAAGTACTGCAGGATGGAATGAGCTCCTGTCTTTGTCCCAACTTCTGCCAACCTAGCAGTTTGAAAGCAAGAAATTGCAAATAGATAAACAGTGACCACTTCAGTGGGAAGGTAAACAGTGCTCCGTGCGCTCCAGTGTCTAGTCATGCCTACCACATGACCACGGAAACGTCTGCAGAAGCAGACAGCACTGGCTCTTCGGCTTTGAAACAGAGATGAGCACTGAACCCTAGAGTCAGATACGACTGGCTTTCGAGCAAGAGAAAACTTTACCTTTAACTATTAAATGAACAAGCATGTCAGCAGCTAATTCAACACCAGGAATTAAACTGGAAGACACTAAGAAATCATTCTACATTGTATTGCAACTGTTATCTTACTTTTTGAATATTTCTTATTTTCTTCTTTTATTATTATTCAGCAAAATGATACTGATTTGTACATGGCTATCTTCTTAACTTCTACTCTTGCTTTAGAAATTTAAAAAAATGCATAACCTTTTTACTGATTTTGATCACAGAGAGAAGCAATATTTGTATCAATTCAATTTTTCATCTTTGTGACTTGATGAATAGGAAAACATCACAATAAAAATATGTAGTGTATTTATTTATCCCTTTAAAACATAATTTATTTTTTAATGTAGTGTTTTCGTTGTGATTATTGGTTTTGGGATTAAGCAAATTCTTCTGAAGTCTGATTTTTAACAGCATGGAGAGATTATCTCAGGCACTTCTATGAAACATTAACTTATTTTCAGCTCTAATTGCAATTTATCTTTAACGTCTGTTCTTGGCAAGGACTTTAGGATGTACGATGTGTAGGCCTCCATCCTCTCCAAAGAGCTTAGTTTCTTCTAAAAATTTGTCTGTGGATATGCATTTAAAAGTCTGTGTAACATATTACAAATTCAAACAGCCTCTCCTTTCCACCGATCAAGTCTTAATTAGGATGACTCATATTTTATCTTCTTGTTTTGCCAGTGTCTAGTGTGCCTTGTAAATGTAGAAGCCGTGATAGCTGAAGAAACAGATTGATAACTTGACTAAGAATTTAGTAACAAACAATTCAGAAATGTAATAAAACATCACAAATAATATCCTCCAATACACATCTGATACTCAGGCCTACCAAATCTGGACCTCAGTGTGATAATGCCTGTCCTTCAAAGGTCACAAGTTGTTTCTTCACAAGCTAATTCATCTGTGTGATAGTCCTTATCAACTAAGTTTCAAGGAGAACAAGCTCAAGCAAACAGAGTTTCACCAGCCATGTGAGAACCTGTTTCCCATGATCTGCATGACGTATCACCACCCTAGGTCTCAAGAAAGCAGATTATGAGTGTTTCGAATGGGCATATGAAAGTGAGTGTTAAACTAAGAAATGCTAAATGCCTGAGAGTTAGCGTAGAAGCTCAGCTACAAGAAGGTAGAAATGCAGTTCATCAAAGACTACAACTCATTAGCAGTGATTTGATTTTGATTTGAATTTATTTTTGTATACCGCTTTCCTCGTCTTGTGGACGACCCAAAGTGGTTCACAATATACAAAAACATAGAGCAATAAAATGTTATAATAATGCAAGGCAAAAATACAATTTTATAATTAAAAAAATTCAAGGTTACATAGCAGTACAGAGTATTTCAACAATAATAAAATAGCAATACAAAAGTACAAAAAACACAGCTGCAAGAGCAGCGGCAAAAGTAGCAGCGGCAAAAGGTCTTTTTTAAAAAAATTCCCCGCCGAGGGGGGGCAGGGCCCAGGACACTGGCGGTGATGGTGCTCCCAGCGTACAGGTGCTGCAGGGGGTGCTCCACCTCACCCCCAGAGAAGACCGGAGGCAGCAACAGCAGTCCAGATTGCCTCTCGGGCAGTGGTCAGCGTCTGCTGCAGCCTGCGGGCCTCCTCACCCATCAGGACAGCTGGAGGGAGGGCGAAATGCCTGCCGCCTCAACAGCCTTTTAAAGTCCTGGCTGGAGGTGGGACCCGAACCGCATCAGCAACATCGGTTGGTTCCCAGTTGGTTGCCGGGCAAGCTCCGCGGGGCCCCCTGCCCTGGCGACGGTGGTGATGGGGGGCAGGGGAGCAGTTTTTGAGGCTGCGGCAAGGCAAACCCCAGGTGCCGCAGGTCTACCTCCCCGCCTCCTTCCCTGCCGGTTGCCGGGCGAGCTCCACAGGCCTCCCTGCCCTGGCATCGGTGGTGATTCCCAGTCTTGGGGCCCCAGATGTTTATGGACTACACTTCCCAGAAATCTTGGCCAGCACAGCCAATGGTGAAGGCTTGGAGCCCCAAGATTGGGAACCACTGCTTTAAAGCAATGAAACTTTCTCTACATCACTACAGTGAATTATATCTGATGCAAATTTAGAAGACAATCCTAATGGAGTGAACTATTTAAATTCAGTGGAACTTTCACAAGATGTTGATGAATGAATATTCAGGTGTTACTTTTAGGAAACAATGAATAGAGTCCAACTGATGCCTTATGCTTGCTTGTGTGAACTGGCATGTGTTCAGGTATGCAGGCAGCACCCCATGAATTAACGATAATTTACTCTTGTAACTTTAACACCATTTCAGTTATGCAAATGTAAATTGCCAGTGAATACTGGCTAATAATACATGACAATTCAGTGTCAAACTGATAAGAGAACAGTAGTGCCTTTGAATTCTTCTCTACATGGTTTCCTTCCAAAACAGTATTGTTCAGATCAATAGTTACCAGCACCTAGGATAACAAGTGAATAATTTATTCCTTTAGGGGTTAGTCCAGGGAATGACTGCCTGTCTTGTACAGAATGGCAGAACATGCCTCTTAGATATGGATATATCAGAAAGCTGCATTTAACGTACATATAAACTCTGTTTGACTAAACCAAACCAATTTTCCTCCTTTAAGAAACGTTGCTCCAGAAAATGGCAGTTGCCATAAAATAGGAAAACTGACAGAAATAGTGTATCTGGAACATATAACATTTTGCACAAAGGTAGGTACTGAGATGTTGCCAAAATCAATGTTGTTTTAAAACTGTCACTATGGTAGTGGTTTCTGAAGAATGTTAATGTTATGGTACCATGTAGTTGGATTGACTTATTAATTTTCTCTGCTTCTTAGAAACGTAACAGGAATAAATGCAAAGGTCTACATCTGAAGGAAGGGACCAAATGCACAGTTACAAGATGAGAGATACTTGGCTCAGTAATACATGTACTATAAATGAGAAGGATCTTGGAACCAATGTAGATCACAAGCTGAATACGAGCCCACAGTGTGATGTGGCTGCCAAAAAGGCAAATGCTATTCTAGGCTATATTAATAGAAGTATAGACTCCAAAATGTGTGAGGTTCTAGTCCCACTTTATTCAGCACTAGTCAGACACATCTGCATGCTTCCTCATACATCTAAACCTAGACTCCAGCTGGCACCTAGAATTCAGCCAAAAAGTATCCCCCCATTGGCAATCTGCTGATAAATCATCATCATTATGAGATGCCTTTAAGACTGGAGGACTCACCACATCTTTAAATGCCCCAAGTATGGCTGCAGTGACTATGCCAAGAAACAGTCCGATGATGTTCAGCATGGTGGAGGACCAGAGCAGCCGGTATAAGTGCAACACGTCTTGGCAGCTGTTCACACCAAGGTACTCATAGTAGCTCGTAGAGTGTTCTAAGCTGGGAAGAATGGAAACAATTGTACCACGTCAACAAAAAGTTATGAAGGAAAAAATGTCAGCATCCACAGCTCACAAAATCAGGTCTGGCCTAGGATGCTTGGTTAACATGAAAGATATAGCAAGCTATTAAAGATGGAGATAGAACTCGTGTTTTTAGGCCATGCAGTGCTCAATAAGCTGAATGGCCAGTGGAGTTCAACATTTCTATTTCAGTTACTATTAATGCTCACTGCCTATCAGAGAGGGTGGGCTAAAATTCTAATTAGAAGATAAAATCAAAACATTAAAATCTTTGTGTGCCTGCATTTGAGCAGCAGCAAAGGAGAAGGGGGAAAGTAAGGGCTGTCTGTGTAAATTCAGAACTAAACACAAAATCAAGGGCTTTGGTAGAAAACAGGAGTGTTGACAGCAAAACCCCAATTTTAGTGCTGGCATGCAACATTTGCCTTTTCTATATTGAGCAGATGTTTTGTAACAGCCTGTCTGATTTGGAGGAGAGGCCAAACTGAGGTATTGTATTGGCTCTGAGTTATACTAGAATAAATGTTTATTACTGGGAAGCTTTGCTGTTTCTCTCTGCTTTTATAAAGAACACTATAAAGACATGGTGGTTGTTATGTGCCGCCAAATCATTTCCAACTTATGGTGACCCTATGAATGAGAGGGCTCCAAACAGTCCTGTCCTCCAGAGACCTGCTCAATTCCTGCAAGTTATCATTTGTGATTCCCTTAGGAAATCCATCCATCCATCTTTCTTTTGGCCTTCCTCACTCCTGCTTTCCCAGCATTATCATCTTATCCAGAGAATCTTCGGCTTTCCATATGATATGTTCTATGTACAGATTGAACAGATAAGGGAATAAAATGCACCCTTGTCTGACATCTTTGCCTATAGGAGACCATTCTCTCTATCCATATTCCATCCTAATGGTAGTTTCTCCTCCACAGTATGTTATGCAGCAGGACAATGAAGTGCTGATGCACCCAGTTTCTTTCAGAACCACCCATAGTTTCTCCGATCTACACAGTCAAATGCTTTGCTGTAGTCTATAAAGCACAGAATGATCATTTAACAAGGACTGTCAATAATAAGATTCCCCCTACCCCATAAATGCTGGAAGAACCTTCTTGGTAACATAGACAAGACATATTACATCAGACGGCTTTTCATTTAGTATTCTGAGGAGTTAATCAGCAGTAGTTTCTAACCTACTGCTGACCATCAGTACTTACTTTTCACAATTGAACAAATCACAACAATAGCATGTGTTACTCTTCACTTTCAGCTGACACTTGTTGTTTAAAGTGTAACACGTTACCTGAAGAAAAGAAGAAGGAAACAGGGTCTTTCTTCTGGCTAGTGGAAGGTCAAGTCACCAGTTTGCAGACAAGCAGTATGACCAGAAAGTAGAAATGTGCTCTGTCCGGAACTGTAGACTGTCTGGATAACTCAGTGAGGGTGCAATCAACCAGGCATTTGTCCCATGATTTGCTCTGAGTTGGGGATGTGCTGGTTTGCTTCTTCTCCTGGTGACCCCATGGTGTATGTGCCATCATGAATCAGCCCACTTCTGATCAATGCCCACACATACCTTTGTGAGTTTCCATCGGAGCTGCTGTTGTTGAAGTTTTTGGTGCTGTTAGGATTGCTCAGTTTTGGTTCAGTTCCAGCATCTATGATTGCTGGGTCTGAACCAATGTGGATGGCTCAAGCTGCTTGAAAAATGGGAAGTTTTTTCCTACTCTCCTGCGAATGCATCTGCAATGCATTGAAAGGTTTTTTGTGGGTTTTTTTTTGTTTTTTGTAACTAGTCTGCTGTATCAGTTAGCAATAATTTTAAAAAATGGAAAACTTCCTCTCCCTTCCTATCTGCAGGCAAGTGGGAAATAAACTTCCCATTTCTCAAGATCCTCAAGGGGCTTAGGCAAAGCATGGAGGAAGAAACAGGAGAGGGTTTTTTTTTGTTCTCTTTAAAGGGAAAGAAGTTTCAGACTGGATCATGCCAGGCATGGGCTGGGCCACCAGGATAGGGAGATTCATCCTAGTGCGCCCTTGCCTCTTGTGCCCTGGGGAGCAAATAATATTTTTATTATTATTTTATCAGCCCGGCGCACCTCACTTTAGATTAAGCCATTGCTCCAAGCTCCCTCCTTCAGCTTGGAGCAATGGTTTATTCTAAAGTGCCTAGCGCCGGTCGGAGCAAGCGAAAGGCGGTGACCAAGCAGTTCCCAAGGGCAGCCTTCTCCCCTGTCCCTTCGTCTCTGCCCCTCGCCCCTGTCCAGCACCCTCCCATGGTGCCCAGCACACCCCTGGATCATGCTAAACAGGAATTCTTGTGGTGTGGCCAGTCCTTGCACATAAATGCAAAGATTGCCCAAGATGACTTGCTGCATTTCAAAATGACCCTGTTTAACATGATCCCGGCTAGGATAATTGGGCTGTCTAGATGCAACCCAAGTAAATGTTTTATGTTCTTGCACACCACTTTGAAATTACCAGTGAAACAGTTTACAAATAATTAACTAAATAAACAAATAAATTGGGAAAGGACTGGAATCCAAGCTCTATAGCTTTTTAACAGTTTATGTAGTTGAAAATAGTTGTTGTTGTTGTTGTTGTGTCATCAGGTCAGAACTGACTTATAGTGACGTATAGTGAACCTAAGAGTGGGCTTTTTAGGTACATGAGGCATTTAAGGAGTGGTATTACCAGTTCCCCTACTGTTCCTGCTTGAGAAATGGGAAGTTTCTTTCCCACTCGCCTGCAGTGAGTTTCCATGACTGAGCAGGAATTTGAAGCCAAGTCTCCCAAGTCCTAGTTCAACACTCTGTCCACTACTCTACAATGGTATATTTTGGGGGGAGGGGGATACACAGATGTAATAATTTGCTCATGATGCACTGATGTACCAATGAGGACTTAAGTTTGGCCAATGACAAAGTAAAGAAAGTGGCTTCATTTTGGCAGTCCAGGGTTTGATTGGGGCATGAAATAAGAAAATTTGCTCATGATGTACAACATACCTATTTGTGTAATTTGTTATGATGCCAGAGTAATAAAGAAAAGCCTGTCAATGAAAGTTTGTTAATTGCCAGAGGTGGCAATATGTAATCTTAAAATCCCAAGCATGAGCTAAAGTAGACATTAAGAAATATTTATTGCCAGAGGTGGCACTCAGAGCCCTATCTGTGGGCACCCATGCAGTCACCCCAGCACAGAGTTTGCCCCGCCCCTCTGCCCAACAGCCCAATGGGAGCATTTCCTTCCTCCCCTGTTGCTGTGTTGGCACTTCACAATAAATAAGTGGGTTTTGGATTGCAGTTTGGGCACTTGGTTTCTAAAACGTTCGCCATCACTGATTTAGGATATGTTCTCAGAGAATTGATAACTTCAACATGCAAACAGTGGAATCTGGCATTGACATAAGACTGGGGACTCCTGGAATCTCAGCTTGGGCCTTACATAAAAATAAAATGCACATTTCTTAAGAGTGCTAAGACAGCCTGACAGTAAAATCTTCAGAAGTCAGATAGAGAGTACAATTTCAACATCCTGCTGAGTTTTTAATTCCCTTTGCCATTACTAGCAAATATACAGTAATATCTCATCAAAGTCCGCTTCGTACAACATTGGATTCATACAACATCGCCTAATTTCTTGAAAAAAGTTGCCTCATACAATGTCACTACGACTTTGTATGAGGCATTGGAGTTTTTCCCAGGTTGCTTTGTGCCTGGGGCAGTATAAAAGGCAGGACGCATGCGTGCATTGTTCTTGTGGGTTTTGCACGAGGTGAAGAGTGTTTATGAGTGGTTTTGAGTGCAATTTTGGATTGTTTGGTGTTTGCTGCTGTGGTTTTTAAAAACAGATTGCATGTTCCATAATTTTTCCTTTGTTGGTCTTTTTTTGGGGGAGCACTGTTTGGTGGGCTGGGCAATTGTTTGGTGTTTGCTGCTGTTTGCATGATTAACGCTGTGCTGCATGATGGGACATGTTAACTTTTAAACCTGCACTTCATAAAGTTTTCAAAAGTTAAAAACTTGTTATATGGTTTGTCCCCTAAAATCAGGTTTCTTTCACATGTTTTTGTAATGTATTTAGCCTTTAGACAATGATTTCTTAAAGTTCTGTCTGTTTCCTGTCTGTTTCCTTGACTTTGCCCTGAAGTCTGTGCTGTTACAGTACAATGTATCTCTATGGAAACGACGTTGTACGAGGCATCGCGGCAAAGATTTGGATGTTGTATGAGGCATTGCGGCTAGGATTTTGCATGCCTCATACAAAGTCCAAATCCATATAAAGTCCAAACTTGTGGAACCAAGTTTGGACATTGTATGAGGTATCACTGTACTCAGTGTGCAATAAATGTTGGGTCGCAAGAATAAATATTTCTTAATGTCTACTTTAGCTCATGCTTGGGATTTTAAGATTACATATTGGCATCTTATGTCAGTTTCTGTTTTGTGTTTTGCTTGCATACAGAAATCCTCTGTTGAGAATTATATCCTGCATGTATGTTCTGCATAAAGTAAACAACAATAGGAACAAATTATATTTCTTCAGTTTAATATTTCAGTCTAAAGTCCAGCTACATGTGATTGCTCCTGCTTTAGGATCCGGAATAGTGACAAACAGTCACTGGCAGACAGTCTTTTGATTACGTCACATTTTTTAAAGGAGGACTGTGGTTTGGAGGCCAAAATAATCTTACTAACTTAACCTGGGTGTAGATAACCATGTGCTGCTCTGCCAAAACATCATCAGGGGGGGTAGGGGGGGAGGAACTTAGATCTAACTCCAAGAGACCATTGTGCAACACGAATGGAATGGAAACAGCTGTGATTCCAAAACAAATATTCTTGCTGCAGATACCACAGCCAAGTTGTATATGCTAAGTGTGGGAAGTGAATCTCCAGTAACAAAGTACTGTGACTAGAAAACAGTCATGCTCCTACTTGTCTTGTAAAATAACTTTTACTTTTTTAAAGTTGCATATTTCCAAAAATTTAGTTGTTTACCTCTGTCTGGTAGGCATCATATAAGAATCCTACTCCACTTGAATAATACTGGCACCTTTTGTTGTATAAAGGTCTAGGCTCCTGCAAGTAGGAGAATAACGACAATTACAATCATTGTAAACCCTTAAAAGAAAAGCAACAAGACAGGATACTTTAACCCAGTAGTCCCCATGCCCCACAGGAGGACTGCAATTCCCAGAAGCCTAAGTCAGTACATTGGCTGATCAGTGCTTTGGGGAATTGACTTAGGCTTCTGGGAACTGAAGTCCAAAAACCAAAGGTTGGGAAACACAGATTTAACCCTATGTCAAAAATATTTTTTTAGAGTTATTAAATTCATTTAGATAATTTGTCACAAAACTATGATACATTTCCCTTTTCATATACAGTATATTTACTAATGTTACATGAAATGGAAAATAACAAGGTCACTAAATCCAGAAACTGCCCTCTGTGAATAGAAGGGGCCCACTCCTGAAGAGTGCTTCACCAAATTCAGAGGCCCCAAACCACATGGGTAGTATTTTCAGGGGCTAAAACTTCCAGAATGCTCCCGCTGGCTTGGCCACTGCCATGGGGCCATTCAACAATTACGTGATCCTTTTTGGGGGGGAAATTGACCCCCTCCCCCCATGTAATCTGACTGTAATTTTCGCTTTGGACACCACCCCCCCAACTTTGAAATTATGTAATCCAGAGCTTTTGTATCAAAACTCTAATTTTTAGAGTTTTTCACTATTGGTGTCTAACGCAGAATGTATCGGTGAGGATTCTCAACGCATCACACCCTTTGTGAAGAGATTTTTTTTGCAGGGAGGAATGAGGATGTCAGGTAAGTTCCAATAGTGTTCTTCTACGATCTTCTTTGCAGGCGCACCCCCCAATAAAGGACTCAGACACCGATGAAAGTGGATAACGGCATTGGGCCACATTTATTGATTCATGCCCTAGTCCGAATTATAAATTTCTATTGGTAATTGACCAATTATAATTCTTAAGGCAAGCAGGCCGAAGTAACACTGGTAAGGTACCACCCAAAATTGCCAACGGCAATTGTTACAATGTATCTATTTGTATCCATTTGTTTGTTGACAACAAACAAATTGTTGACCGTAGTCAATATCTAACTAATGACCCCACCCTCTGACGCGTATCTGTAAAATCACGGGGTGATGCATGCTGTCTAGCTGTAGCCATCACCCCGTCGCCTGGTTCGTCGTTGACCGGTCAACGTTTAACCAACTTATACCTGTCTAGTGTTGTCCAGTCAATTGCGAACCTGCCGGATACCTGTGGGTCATAAATGTTTACCTTACCAGTGCTACCCGCCACACGGGGAGGCTTCCCAAAAAGGCTCACCGCCCCCCCCAAGACCGTCAGCTCGGTCAACAGGCCTGCTCGCCAGTCCACTAACAAGAGGTCCATACCTCCCTGCAACAGATGGGCCCCATCCCCTGAGTAAAAGCTCGTAATTTTGCAGACTGATGGCGGGGAGGCGAATGACGCGTCCCCCACCTTTGTCAAAAAGGAACCGGGCAATAGCCCCGTTCACGGAGCGTCGGCTCAGTCAAGAGCCTCGAGGCCACATGCCCCCCTGTAAGCGTACCGCGGTATCATGTCCGACCAATTGAGGGTTGTGGCAGGCCACACATAACGTGAGTAGGGCAGGTCACTGCAAATCGCAAGCTTCCGCGATAGGCCAGTGACCCGCCCTAAGCCATCGCCCCCAAGGTTCATAACCAGGACATCAGGCGAGTCAGCATCCCTGATGTATAAAAGGAATGGCAACAGTTCCCGCCATAACATGCCGCGCTTACCATACCACCTGAGATGTGCGGATGTACCCAGTCCCAGTCGGGGTCTCCACTCTGTCGCCGCAGCGTAACGCGCTGCCCTATGCAGCGTAACGCGCTGCCCTGTGCAGCGTAACGCGCTGCCCTGTGCACATGGCTATGGCCCACCAGGCACACTGTCACCGGTGTAATACGACACCCAGGGTCTGTCAAGGAAAAAAGAGGGGAAAACAGTGCAGTGACAAAACAGGTACTCACGGTTGAAGAGGGCGAACACAAACTGAAAACATTGTGATCCCCACCCTCCCATGCGGCGTATGTCAACCCCGGAGTACCCAAAAACAGCTGCAGTAGAAGCCGCCCCTATCCTGAATGAATGGGTGCCGCAACGAGCCCCAGGAAGGCCAACACTGGCTAGTGCCACCGGCACCCTCCAAAATTGAAATTTAGTAAGGGGAGACCCATCTTGGTGACAGAAAAACGGGCCATGGTGCGTGCCACGCAGTGCAAGGAACTCCTGTAGGGCACCAACCGGACAGATGTCTGCCAAAGAACACCGTAGCAGTCTTACTCCACTGCCCACGCCATGCTGATCCGTCTTAGAGGAGCGTATCCTCAACTGAGCCCAGTCTCTGGCCACATAGACATCTTCGAGTTCCAGTGCCCTACGACTTGCATCCGCCTTAGACAGCATCACAAGCTTGCTGATGCGGAGCACTCCAAAAAAGGCCACCGTTGTAGCCGCATGAAACAGGGCTGCCCCATACCTATCAAAACATAGGTCCTGCCAGCCCCGTGCCAGTTGGGTAAGAACCCCTGGGGAAATTGGGTGGCGGTCGTCCGGGCTACGCCCACGCTCCCGCACCCACCCCTCCAAAACGTGTCTCACACGGTAGTCAGCGGTACTGTCCGCATGTCCACCTACTTTGGCCATAAAAGCCAGCGCTGACAGCCTGGATGCTATGGTGCGAGGTGCAAGGCCCTGGGAATGCAGGTCAACCATGAATTGAAGTATATGGGCCACCGGGATCGGCCAGGTATCTGGCAGCCGGAATTGGGCACAGAATGCCCTGAAAGAATTGAATGCGTGTTGATACGCCTTACGCATGCGTGGCGCTAGCGACATGCCGATCGCCCGGTTCACCTCTCCTTGCCAAAGGTCCATATCTCGTCCGGGAGTGGCGAGGGAAATTCCTCCGCATCCGGGGCCAAGGCGCGGAACCGGGAGATCTGCAGGCGGGACAAAGCGTCAGCGATATCACTATTGACCCCCGGGACATGCCTGGCCCGGAACAGCTCATTAAGGCACAGGCTGCGCAATACAAACTGGCACACCAGGTCCATTACCCTGGGTGATTTGGAAGTCTGTGAGTTGACAATGTGGACAACAGCCGCATTGTCACACCAGAAATGAACGGCCGAGTTGGCCCACTCCTCACCCCATAGCATCAAGGCCCCCAGGATGGGAAAAAATTCCAGATACGTAAGATCCCGCAGGCGACCCGTACCTGACCAGGTTGGTGGCCACCCACCATAGGCCCACTTCCCATTGAAGTACATCCCATAACCCAGGGACCCAGAGGCATCGGACTGTATCTGGAAACGAGGGGAAGCCAGAAGGTCAGACCTCCAAAATGACACCCCATTGAACTCCCTCAAGAACTGGAGCCAGATAAGCATATCTGCCTTAATGCCCTGGGTTAGTCTCACCCTATGGTGGGGCCTGGATAAGCCTGTCATGGCGTCGCACAAGCGCCGAGCAAATGCCCTGCCCGGTGCGACCACCCTGCAAGCGAAATTAAGGTGACCATGCAGCACCTGCAGTTCCCGCAGTGATGCCTTGCGTTTAGCAAGCAGGTCCGAGATAAGGGCCACTATCCTTGACACCTTATCCCCTGGTAACCTAGAAGCCTGCGCTACCGTGTCAATCTCCACCGCCAGGAAGACTAGCTGTGTAGATGGGCCCTCGGTCTTTTCGGGAGCTAAAGGGACACCAAGTTCCTCCATTAGCGTCTGAAATGTGTTGAGGAGACGTGTGCACGTGTCCCAGCCCCGTTCACCCCCGAATAAAAATTCATCCAGGTAATGGGCTACAGACCGGGACCCAGACCTTTGGACAAAAGCCCACTGTAGGAAGGTGCTAAAACGCTCGAAGGCCGAGCACGATATGGAACAGCCAAAAGGCATGGCCTTATCGAAATAATATTCACCCCGGAACTTAAAACCCAGCAACTCAAAGTCACCCGGGTGAACCGGCAGGAGGCGAAAGGCAGACTTAATGTCGCACTTAGCCAACAGCGCACCCGGGCCACATGAGCGCGCCATGCGCAGCGCTTGGTCAAAAGATGTATACCTGACCGAGCAAAGGTCATCAGGGATAGCATCATTGACCGATCGGCCGGCTGGGTAGGACAAGTGATGGATCAGGCGGAACTCGCCCGGTGACTTCTTGGGCACCAAGCCCAAGGGTGACACTTTAAGGTTGGGGAACGGGGGTGCAGGGAAAGGGCCAGCGACCCTGCCCGCATCAACCTCCTTAGAAATGCTGGTGGCAGCCACCTCCTCCCTCCCCTTAAGGGACAAAAGGTTGGGGGCATCTTGGGGGGACCTATCACCCTGGAAAGGAATACGGAACCCCAGTCGAAAACCCTGAAGCAGGTAAACCGCATCTGCCCCCTTCGGGTACGATGCGAACCAACTCTCCAACATGTCCACATTAATTGGGAAGGGGGCCTTTCGGTGGACCAGCTCCCTCTGCGGCAGTCTTGCCAGCCCCTTGTCCGCCCCTACCTTTGCCCCGCACCCATCCAGGCCTGGGGCAGGTGGAGGCCGCATGGGGGCCAGCGCAAGAGGGACACTCATGCCTGTACCGGCAATTCTTCCTACTGCAGGAACCATTGGATGAGAAAGTCCAGCACAGCAGGCGGGCTGTAACCCCCTGCCCCGCCACCTGGCGGGGTGTCTGTGCTGGGACCGCACGCTGGACCGCATGTCCACAATGGTATCTTTCCCCAGGCGCAGGGCGTGTGGGAGTCATGTACAGAAGCCACAGCTTCTGGCAGGGCTCATCCCACCTCATCTCAGGGTGCAGGGGAATCCGCATACGGAATTCCTCGTTGTAAGCCAACCACGACGGGCCCGGGAAGTCTACCATCGCCCGGTAAATGTTGTCCAAATACTGGACCATCGGAATTGCCAGATCCGGCCGGGCCCTGAGGTAGACCGCCATGTATATGAGGTACGCCGGCAACCAATTGGCCCACGTACGTGGCGGCTTACGACGACGTGCCTGTTCCTTATCCTTCTCATCCTGCCCCTCCCTCTCCTCTTTGGTGGGCTCTCTGTTAAGAAGGGAGAAGATGTCTACATACTCCCCACGCCAGATCTTCTCTTTGGTGGCCTGGGCCAAATGGTCCCCCAGGGGCAAGGAATACCCCGCTGTCGGCAATGCCGACACCGGCACGGTGGGAACCACAGGGATCTGGAAAGGAGCCTGGACCAACCCGGCCACCCCTAACACATTCCCGACTGAATAAGAGGTACCACCCAAAACGGGGCCCTGGGTGAGAGGTGAAGTCACCGGGTGGGACGTCGGCGACTGAACCGTCGCAACACCCATGCGAGGCCACGGCCACTGGAATGCCCCCCCCAACGTGGGTAGGTGTGTGGGTGCACTAGATTGAACCGCATACTCACATGCTGCACCCCCACGGGCCGCCCCCACCGGGGGTTCCGGCCCGCTGGGGGCGTCGGAGCTCACGACCGCAATTGAGCTCGTCGACGGGGCCTGACCAGCATCAGCCTGTTGAGTGGGGAGCTGCGAGGCAGTGGCCGAAACCGGCCCACGCGCCTCAGGCAGCTCGACCCGTCCTGCCGCCTGCCGCTGCCCGGCAGACAAAGGATCAACCTGCACCCCAAAAGGCACCCCCAGGTGGTTAACCCTCGTGAGGGATGCCTCGAGGGCCGCAACGCGGGCCAGAAGGGCCTCAACACTAACATAGCCCCCTAAGCCAAGTGGGGGCAAAGGGCCAGCCGGCCCACTGGCTGCAGGCGCCGGTCCAGGTCCCTGGACCCCGTGGCCCCTATACGGCCACGACCCCAAGCCCGGCCCCTGCAGGGCCGGGGGGTACCCTGCCAGGGGAGGGAACCCAGCCACCCCCCATGGCTGAAACCCCCCACAGGAAGCTGCGCACCAATGGAAGAAGGCCCCGCAGAATGGGCCATGCCAGAGGCAGTGGCCACTGCTTGCGGGCCGGGGGCCACGGCCCCAGCTGGGCCGGTATGCGGACACCCCGCCTCGGGCCAAGGGGCAATTAACCCCATCCCACCAGTCCCGGTGGGCTCAGGCAAAGGAGGCTGCTGGGAAGGCGCAGCCGCGGTCCTCCGACCCGGCTGGCGCCTCAGTGCAGAACGAGCCGTGTTCGCAGTCGCCTTCTTCTTAGAGGGCATAGCAGCTAAACGATGGGAAGCCGGAAAAGTCAAGAAAATTAGCAGCCAGAGGCTTCCCTATGAAAGGCAAGAGCGACGGAGGTAAGAGGGAAAAACCTCTCCGCTCCGTCGCTTCGCAAAATGGCAGCTCGGCTGCCTCATGGCCGCCCCTTATATAAGGGTGCTGGCCACGCCCCCTAACTACCCAGATGCCTTCGTCCGGTGGGGGGGGCCCGCAAAGAGCGCGGCGGCCATTTTGGTGCCGCGCTTGCATTATAAGGATTATAAATTTCTGTTGGTTAGAAATAGACTGCTCAAGCAATTCAATAATCTCAAATCGGATCAAAATTCCCAGAGATCATTTTTAAACCTGAAAAAGCGCCATGTTTCAAAACCACAACAGCTCCAAATGGATTATGTAATCTTTGACCTGAAACCCCCCACCCCCACGTAATTTTCCGTAATTCAGATGGCAGACCCCCTTCCCCCCCCCTCGATGATATAATTATTGAACAGCCCAAGTTGCAAGTTTTTGCTTTCTAACTGCTAGGTTGGCAGGAGCTGGGACCAATGACAGGCAGTCACTCCAGCATGCAGCACTCAGATATCAAACTGTTGACCTGCTGACCTTCCTGTTATCAAATTCAGCATTGTAACCAGTAAGCCACTGCAGTCCCTTGCTTATGTTATATGCCGCTTATTTTCTTTTAAAAAAAACTATTAAAATATCCCCCAATCCTGGAGCATCAAAGTGTCAAGAATCATCGATCTTCCACCTGGTCTCACTAGCTTTTTCAGACTTCCCTGCCATCGGCACTATTCAACCTCATCTGCAGCTTGCTTGGTCACCCATTCACTCCCTCCTTCTCATCTCAACACAGGTGATCACGCATGCCAAAACAAATGCACAATAGTCTGTAATCAGAATTGATTCAAAATAAACAAACCCTATTGTGGTGCTAAAAATTAACCCCTTTTCAGCCCCTCCCCCAAGTGCACTTAGCTGTACATCATGTAGTTCAGGTCTTCCACCTTGGGAAACGAAACCAATCTTTATTGCAGTCCAAGACCAGCATAGTACAGCAAGAAAAAGAAGTGAAAATAAGGGCACAAACCAAACTGAAGTGAAATTTCTCCACCTTAGCTGTTTTGGCACGTCAGTCTCCTGGCTCTTACCACAAATCTAGCAGCAGCATAAAGCAAGACGTCATTGACAAATGGAGCACCCCAGGTATATCCGACAGGGATACTGCACAGACATTTGTCACTGAATGACACCAGCTCTAAAATAAACAAAGCTAGCAACATTTACTTTTTCAATTTAAAAATCAAACCAAAATGAATCATGCGGTTTAAAATAGTTGAGGTTTCAGAAGACTATGTTTGCCCTCTAGAGGAAGGCAGTAGCATCATCTTCTGTGTAAATCACCACATAGACTAGGAAAGGGAGAAGAAAGGTTTCTAGATGCTGAAAGGAATTCTCGAATACATATTTAAGGGATAATAATTGATACATTTCTAAATAATAAGGATGACAGCAGGAAAAAGCAGGTCAAATAAGGATATTCTGTAAGGTAAAGGTTTCCCTTGCTCGAAAGCCAATCGTATCTGACTCTAGGGTTCAGTGCTCATCGCTGTTTCAAAGCCGAAGAGCCAGCGCTGTCTGCTTCTGCAGACATTTCTGTAGTCATATGGCAGGCATGACTAGACACCGGAGTGCACAGAACGCTGTTACCTTCCCACCAAAGTGGTCCCTATTTATCTACTTGCAATTTCTTGCTTTTGAACTGCTAGGTTGGCAGAATTTTTGTTAGTTTTTCACAGTGCAATCTGTATGCAAGTCTACTCAAAAAGATGCACCGCTAGTTTAAAAGAGACAACAATAATAGTAGTAGTAATACAAAATCATAAACAACACACATATACAATACTAGATATATCCGTATTAAATTTAAAATGTTGAGCAGATATGAGTATTGTGACTCTATTTTTTTTATTTACAAGTCCAATCAGTCCTAACAAGCAGAGACATGATAATAATAATTTTGTGTCAGAAATAATTCTGGGTTGAAAGGACTTTTGCTGGAGAAACTCCGCTCAGGGGATGAGGCTCCATTCATGTCCCCAAGATCTTTTCCCACCAGAGAGTGGTCCCTATTTATCTACTTGCAATTTTTTGTTTTCAAACGGTGAGGCTGGCTGGAGCTGAGACAGAGACGGGTGCTCAAACCATCATGCAGTACCCGGGTCTCAAGCTGCCAACTTGCCATCCTTCCAGCTAACAAGGTGAGCTTCTTAACCACTGAGCCACCACAGCCCCTTAGAGCCATGATGAGGGATTAAGATTGCTGCAGTCCAACCTATCTTCCTTGAATGCACATTAATGAGGTGAGAAGATTTATACAGTATGTCAGACAAGCTGAGAGTATTAAAGTAGGGAAGCAAGATTCGGCAAAGAGTTTGGACTCCTTACAGAGCCTCCAAGGCAGAAAAATAATGGATGAGATAACAAAGGATGAAACAACGCAGTGGGGAAAACACAAATACATCCACAGTGAAGTTGCACCCAGGAAGTTGTGCTTCCCCAGATTAATTTACATAAACCCAGCACATAGGAGTCAGCAGAGAAAGAAATGGGCACTCAGAAGCCTTACATGCAGCTTGTTAAGGTAACTGTAATCTCCCCTGGTCATTCAGATTTGCAGAATGCATGGTTAGAACAGAGCAACCTTAACAAGCAAGAAACAAGTCTGGTTCATAACTTCTTCCCCTCTTTCTCTGCTGGTTCCTCACTCTTTATTCCCTTTGGTTAACTACTTACCCTAGCACCAGATTAGCAAACAGAAAGAAAGAAAGAAAGAAAACGCTAAATGGTCATTATGCGATTCACCGTTTTAGCCAAAAAAATTGGGTCGTTATCTGATTTTGACGTTATGCGATGCGGTCGTTATCTGAGGTTTTACTGTACTATGAACTACCTGCAATGGGGAAAATGGATTCTAAACCAAATCAAGACTGAACTCTCCCTAGGAACTAAAATTAGTATACTTACTATAGTACTTTAGATATCTTACAAGAAGAAAAGACTCACTGGAAAAGCAATAACACTTGGAAAAGTTGAAAGCAAGAGTGAATGTGAGATGGATTAACTCCGGTTATAGAACCACAACCTTTTACCCCCAAGAGTTGAGGAGTGCTGTTAATGATAGGCTCTCTTGAATGTCATTAATTCATAAGGTTGCCATTAGTTGGAAGCAATTTGACAGCATTTTTTTAAAATCCAAAAACATCTGAAAAGCCAGATTGGGCCATCCTTGATTTAGGGGGGATTTCATTGCTCTCCTCTCTGTCATCCTTTTTGCTGACAAGCAAAGACCCTTTGATTCAGGTGAGCTTTCCACAATTGATTAGCTTCAGAGGGTGTCTTTTTAATGGGTGAGCATTGGACTGCTCTCATGAATATGCTTTTATATAGCTTTCAATGTATTGCATTTTAAAAATTACAATGGTCAGTACCCTGTTCAACATTTATACATCGAGAACTCAAACTCTGGAGTTGCTAAGCCAATCTGAGGAGGGTCTGCTTCATCATCATCATCATCGGTTTATTTATATACCGCTTTTTTCAGCCCGAAGGCGACTCAAAGCGGTTTACCGACAATATCAAAAATACAATATACAATAATACAGATAAATCCCAAAATACAAAACAATACAATAGAGCCCTATACAAAAGTCCATATTTCTAAGAGAGCATACAATAAAATAACAAATCATATTACAATTACAGGTCAAATACAAAATATAATACAAAGTACTTAGCCAGCCCACAAAAGAAACCCAAAGAAGGGAAAGATAGTTCTACTGCCTCCACGGCCCTCAAGTCCTGGCAAGAGGCATGGGCGGCACCCCGGGGCCAGTGGCGTGGGCTTTGGGCAGGCAAGGAGCTCTCGAGATGACGGTGGGGCAGCGTCCTTTTATCCTCCCCCCCGACAAAGCACGGGGAGAGGGGGCAGCAGTATCCAGCGGCATCAGCTCCACCTGCCTCTCATCCCCAGTGCTGGTGGCATGGGCTCTGGGCAGGCAGGGAGCTCTCGAGGCGGCGGTGGGGCAGCATTCTTTTATCCTCCCTCCCCCCAACAAAGCAGGGGGAGGGGGCAGCAGCGTCCAGCAGCATCAGCTCCACCTGCCTCTCATCCCCCATTCCTCCCCTGCATACAACCAACACCTCATCAACTGTAGCTCCTTGTGCGTATAAATACTGAGCCAGACTGGCCAAGTTGTTTTGTTTTAAGAAATACAATTTCTTTGAACCTGTATCTTTTCAGTCAATCTTGTCGTGAGCCACCCTCAGACTTGGTTTGGGAGAAAAAGCCGGATATACATCAAATCAATGAATAAAAGGTATAGAGCAGTGGTGGCAAACCGATGGTACATGTGCCAGCAGTGGCACTCAGAGCCCGTTCTGTGGGCACCCGTACAGTCACCCCAGCACAGAGTTTGCCATGCCCCTCTACCCAGAAGCCCAATGGGAGCACTTCATCCCTCTCCCCAGTACAGAGTTCATCCCACCCCTCTGTCCAGTAGCCCAATGGGAGCACTTATTCCTTCCCCCCAGCACAGAGTTCACCCCGCCCCTCTGCCCAGCATCCCAATGGGAGCGTTTCCTTCTTCCCCTGTTGCTGTGTTGGCACAGTGTGTTAAATAAGTGCGTTTTGGGTTGCAATTTGGCCACACAGTCTCTAAAAGATTCACCATCACTGGTATAGAGCTTTAAATGTACTTCCGTGTGCATTGTGGCAATTTGTGAAGCTCCATTCTCATCAGACTCAAGGAGCTTTTAGACTTTTATTGTACAGCTGATTGCCCATTGTGCTCTGTGGGCTTCTTTGTTTACAGAAAAACCTGCTTATTGCATGAGAAGAGTCCAATTTGCCCTCCAGCTATTGATTGCCTGTCACTAATGAAATAACCTTGCTGGCAATACTAAAAGGCTATTTTTACTTAGGCCAGTTGGAGAATTCCTCACTAGGCTGGCCTACTTGGAAGGATGCTGTATTTGGTATAAAAGGGAATTGTCAGCACTCCACACAGTTCAAGACACAACTCCAAGATAAACATGCCTGGTTAATCACATAGGCAGTAAAACATACATGTTTGACATTTGTTTGAAAATATCATCACCCATCATTTAACTGTCCTTTCAAAAATAAAACTGAAAAATAGGCCACAAGGCTTCAAACAAAAATATAAAATATATAACTCTTAAATGAAAATAATGTTATTTTTTCTATTAGGAGTGACTGATTTTAAAGGCATTTTCTTTAAATTATTATATCAGTCAGGCAAGTATATTAATGACTCACTCAGGATGGAAATGATATTACAAATAATTAGCCATGGTTTTGCATCATACAGTACCACAGAAAAAGGCAGATACAGCTACTCTGTTCCTCCACAGTGCCCTGCTAATTTAATTGAGATGGAGTAATGCACATTATTTGAACTCAATTTCTTATTACCTTGCCATTTATCAGAGGAACAGCCTTTTTCATGGAGAGGTATCCAGAAATAGCAGTCATTTTTCTTCCAACATTTTAATATGTTTGAAGAGAGAAAGAGCGGGTATAAGTAATAAAAAAGGAAGGTGCCAGCTGATTTTTCTTCCCAAAATTAATCTTTTTGAAAACAAAATAACCTAAAGCAAACTTTAATATGATGTATACAGAGTGGTCTTAAGCAAATTTCAGTTGGGTATACTGCAGCGTAATAATTCAAATATCACAGAGCAGGGCATTTGCCATTATTCTTGAATAAATCCACCAGATGACATCATGGAATTCATTCATTCTTGGATAATAATAATTTCATGTCAGAAATCATTCTGGGTTGAAAGGATTTTTGCTGGAGAAACTCCGCTCAGGGGATCCCCAAATGAGGCTCCTTTCATGTCCCAAGATCTTTTCCCACTGAAGTGGTTCCTATTTATTTACTTGCAATTTCTTGCTTTCAAACTGCTACGTTGGCAGGTGCTGGGACAGGGGTGGCCATTCAAACTGTCATGCAGTACCCAGGTCTCAAACTGCCAACTTGCTGGCCTTCCAGCTAACAAAATGAGCTTTTTAACCACTGAGCCACCACAGAACCATTCATTCTTAGAGAGCATTCAGGATGAGAGAGGTCACCTTCTAGAAAGAAAGAGCCTTCCTACTGAAAGCAGCCCCTCTCAGGTTTTTGCTGAATCCTTAACAACTAACTCATACTGAACACCATTTGATAGCAAAGAAGGGAAATGATCTAATTTACTCCTAATTTACTCTGTCAGCTCCCACCTAAGAACACAGAATGCAACATCTCAAGTGTACAGAATGTTTTTTAAAGGACCAGTGCTTGAACTGGGAAGCTTCCCAGTCTCATGCAATCAAGCAGTAGGCGCTCAGGCCTCTTGAAGCCCATAAGGGAACAAGGATGCACAACATCAGCACCTAGTATTGGCAGGCCGTGTGAGCTTGGCCAGCTGGCCAGCTTTTTCCATAGCATCACCCAATGATGTTACTCGTGCAGCTCAACAAAATGGAACCCAGAGTGTTACCTAGCAGAAAGCACCCAATTGCAGGTATGAGCACACCCACCGTGCTGATTCCACTGGCCTAAAGCTTAGAAACCTTACTTTTTGGGTCTATAGTTGAAATACTATATTCTCCATATAAACTTTCCATTTTCTGTAGATACGGATCTGAAACCTACAACTTCTGTTTTACACTGTAATGTGCAATCTATATAACTAAAATCAAGGTCTGGCGCTGTATGTTCCTTATACAAATCCACACCCCTGCACCAATTGTGCTGAAACTCGGCACACACATACCTTGGGTGGAAGAGACGGTCACTGAAGGGGTGACAAGCCCCATGAGGAGGAGTATGCCCCCTAAATCAATCTGCAAAGGGGATGTCCCCACCAACAGGAGAAAAAGCAAGGGAAAAAAACCAACCAGGGGGGATTATGATGTCATCGCCACAGCTCAACCAATTCCCAGCTGACCAGATCTGGGGCTCCGTGACATCCCAGGGCTCCCTAATACAAAGAGACACCCCTGCACTGATTGCGCTGGAAACTGCATGCACACCTACCTTCAATGTCTGGGGTGACCAGCGTGAGTAACCAGCAGCCCGCCTCGGCATCCTTGCCCCCAAAAAGGAGCTGCAACGCCCGCCCCCTGGCTGGCAGAAACGACCAGGAGAGGTGACTACACATGCGGGAGAATCCACACAGTTGCCAAAGTCTGCCTGGCATTCCAGGTGGCACACGGCCTAGCTGCCAGTACACATGGAGGCAATTACAGCCATTACGGCTGCCCCTATCCCAGCAACTACTGTTGATGGGTGGCCACCGCAGCATGGCTCTTCTACACTCCTGAGGCATGCCACAGGGGGAGGGAGAACCCACAGCTAGGGGGTGAGTGGAGGACGGGACTGGCCCACCTCCTTCCACAGGCCTCCACCCCCCCCCCCAATGGGTCCGCTGCCCACCTGCCCAAATGGAGCCTCCCTTCCACCTGACACAACCCACAGGAGGATGGAGAGGCGGGCTGCGATGGTTAACCAGTGGCTGTAGTCTCTGGGGAGGCTGGCGGTGGTGGCCAGAGTCAGGCTGAGATGGCACCTCGCAGCAGAGCTGAGAGAGCGGCCATGACGACAGCAGACAAAGAGGTAAGGCAGCTGGGGTGGGGGTGGGGGTGGGCCCAGGTCTCTCCTTGGCACGGGTAGGGTACCCCCAGGCAATGCCGGGTCCTCTGCTAGTATAATTTACAATCTATACCTATAAAGCAAAAGTGTGGACGTAAGTATGCAAAATACATTTCCACACCCCTGGAGCAAATCCTATTATATTTGGCACACACGTACCTTTCGCAACTGGGGTCAGCACTGCGAGGGTCCCAAGGCTGAGGGTGGGGCATGCGCCCCCCGAATTAGACAAAACAGGACAACTACAAGTCCAAACGCTCCCTGCGGCATGCCCCAGCTAATCGAAGAGACCAGCAGCACGTGACATACGCAGCAGCCAATCAGGGAGGCCGTGCCACATGCAGAGGGGGTGGGGCAATGGATGTGTGAATGACATGCCAATGGCCATCGCCCCCACACACAGTGGCCATGGAGCCATCCACCGCACCTGGCCAGCAACAGCAGGCTGGCGCGCCCCAACACCAGCGGCTGTGTAAACTAGATATTTTAGACCGGGGTTCCCAACCTTTTTATGCCATGGGCCTGACCACGCCCCCTGGACAGCTGAGCGGGCTGGTCATGTAGTTTCTCCCACCCATAAACACTGCTGTAAAATACATTTGCGGCTCTTGTAAACACGTTTACAACAGGTGCGGTTGCATTTGTGCAGGCACGAGTGCATTTACTGCTGTCATAAATGCATCTGTTTCCACTTCCGGTGGTGGCATCATGGGCCACATGCAGTGGTGGGCTTCAGGCGGTTCGCCCGAGTTTGGCAGAACCAGTAGTAGAACTGGCTGGCCCCACCCATTTTATTTTTAAATTTAAAAAAATCATTACCAGCATCTTCCTCCTCCTCTCACCCTACTCCAGGCGCCCACTGAAGCTGGATGGCTGGGAGAGAAGCCATTTCCTGCTGCTCTTGCAGCAGCTGCTGTGGCTGCACATGTGGATATGACTGGCTTTCGTGGAAGGGCAACCTAGGATTCAGCCTCAGTTAGAATGATGGAACCTAAGAAGGCTAAGGACACGTGAAGAGGACAGAGGGCCTCTGCCCATGTGTAGAATGCACTCATCTTCCTCACTGGGAAACGTGGGCTTAGGAGGTATGACATTTAGAGCGTGACTTCTTCTTCTTCTGCCGTATCTGAATCTGAATATTGGTGATCCTCATGGTGATCAGCCCTGAAGACTATTGTGAGAATGTCTTCCGCATCGAAGCATGACCTATACCACTGATCCAGTCCGTGAGTCACTTTCTGGTCCCGAGCCCTTTTGGCATGCGAAAGTCCTCCTTAAAACATTAAATTGCAAAAAAAATTGTTTTAAAACGCCCACCCAGTCACATGGCCACCTGGCCATGGCCACAGAATAGGTAGTAAAAAAAATTTGAATCCCACCACTGGCCACATGAAATGGTGCTATGGGCCTGGTCTGGCTCATGGGCTGTAGGTTGGCCACCCCTGTTTTAGACCAACAAATATACCCCACTTTATCAGGGTTAGAATTCGATTTGATGCACACTTCAACTTAGTGCTCTATCTCTCTTCTTCTAGTGCCATCACATTTTTCTTCTACATTGGTCTCTCTCTCCCCCCCTCCCCCCTCCAGTACTCAGCCAGTACTCACAGGACAGAAATGTAACTTCTTTGAACTATAAATTCAACCCCACCTCCCAAAATAAAAACTGAGTCGGCAATGCTGGTTAAGATATAAAGTATCCAACTACTTAACTCTGGGGAACTCGTACATTCTGTGGAAATGTTTGTGTTTCTAGTTCTGATCATTTTGGCAAGAGGCCTACAGTTTCCAATCACTCCAAGTCAGCATGGCCAGTCAAAAGATATGCTACCTAGTTATGTAATATTTCTGGCTCTTACCAGTTTGGTATAGGAAACAGGAAGATTATTTATTTTGTAAGACCTTTGAAAGGGGAGGATAGAAACAGGGAGTTAATTGAATAGGCCATCTAAACCACTGGCTTTGCTGGCTGCAATATTTTGTCTGTTGTAGTATAAAACAGTAGTATGGGTGTTTCTGGGAACATAAACCCGACAATCACACACTATTTTCCCCATATCTAGCTAAATGTTTGTGTGGATGAGGTGTTTCTGTTTGTTTAAGGCAGGGGTTCTCACCTTTTCAAGTCAAGGGCCAGGTCATGCTCCCTCAGAAAGCTTCGGGGCCGGACAGTCATTTTGCCCTACCTGCCACATATGGCACTTCCAGATGTGGCAGAGATGGTGGTGGGTCACATGAAATGGTGTCATGGGCCGCATCCGAACCCCGGGCCATAGGTTGAGAACCCCTGGTGTAAGGATATCAGCTTGCAAAGATAGACAGTTCCACAGCTAAGTAATAAAACATGTTCAGAAACATGATTCATGGATAATTCCTTATCTGATAATATAATCTCCATAATCCCTTATATAACTTTTTGGGACTGCAATTCGCACAGTCCTGCAGCCAGCACAGCCAGTCAAAAAACCAAAGTAGCCTCCCTATGCAGCTATGCACAATTTCATGTTTCTGTCTCCCCATTTGTAAGATCTTAAAAGAAAAACAAGCAAACAAAATATCATTTTTATTTATAAGGTAAAACTAATATTACTAAAGGCAAAACACAAAATCCTTCAAGGGCAAATCCCCCTGGAAACTTCCGTTGGGAAGTGCTTGTGTCCTTGTAATTACCATTCTTGACCATGCCATCAAAAATATATTGGCTGAAATCCAGTCGTAATAAAACAGACCTAGTGCAGGCCCATTGAATCAGTGGTATTTGATGAGTCAGTACCTATATAAGTTCAATGGCCCCTATGCTCGTTGTGATTTACTATTGAATTTCAGCCATTACAAATATGGTCAACCAATTTCCTCTCTGTTTTTCCTGTCATCACCTTGTTACACTACTATTAATGTAGGTCTGTTTTAGTTTTAAGGTTACAAAAGAATAGTGATGTGGTATCTCTAGGTAATGCTCAATATCTAATGTGACAGAAAAAGATTATCTTCATCCTGCTCTCTCAATCCTGAAAGCTCCCTATCTGTAACCTACTCCAAGCTCAAATATTGCAATCCTTTACCCAATGTGTGATTACTTGGTCAAATACCACAGGATTTGTTCCACTTATCAAATGAATGAATTTGAAGTATTTTTTTTACTGACCACATGACATAAAGGCTAAATTGAATCGATCCAGCCTCTTTGGCTCACAATCCATCATTTATTCTGTGCATCTTGAGGTCTTCTATTTTTAAAAACAATCTGGAATGTTTTGAAGGAACTTTCCATGTGGTCACTTGTGTTTCCTTCTTGTTAAGAGAAGCGTGAGTGGGTGGCATTTTTATGATATAAATCAGGAGTAGGCAACCTATGGCCCATGGGCCAGATTTGGCCCATGGTGCCAAATAATCTGGCCCCTGGCTCACTCCAGCCCCTGCCGCCAGTGGCAGAATTGGCCGTGGATGCATTTTTGGCAGCCATAAATAGTGGAGGGACCACCAGTCTGGCCCCCTCAACGGTCTGAGGGAGGGTGACCCAGCCGCCAACTTAAAAAAGTTGGCAACCCCTGACATAGGTAGTTGGGCTGTGATGTGGGGAGGGAGGGAGACTTCGTGTGGGCAGGCTCTTTTGTTATGAAGCAAAAGTGTTTTTGTTTTGTGAGGATATCAGTTTGCAATGACAGTCAGTTCTAGACAGCTAAGTAACAAGACACACCAAACAAATATGATTCACAGATAATGGATTCTTGTAATGTTCTTTTCTTCTGCACTAATGTTGTTACAAGCTACTTTCAGAGGTATTTCAGTTTGACATAAATGCAACAAATAGCCCAAGATGTGCCTAATCTCACTGCCTATGCTCACAGCCCCATATGCAATATGAAGGTCATATTACTGTTTTGTCATAGAGTTGTTACACAGATACCTGAAACCAAATATGTTTATGACATTGAGCATCTTAACATGCACCATAAATCGTTAAGGTCCAACTACAAGTCTTTGAATATAAGAACACAAGACGAGGTGTTCTGAATTAGAGCAGCAATAGAGCTGCAATAATATGCAAAAACTACTTGGGAGTAAACTCTAATAATCATGGCAAGATTACTTTTGAGTAAACATGACAGGCATTGAGAAGCTGTATATTTCTTCAGTGAAAAAAGGTCTATCTTGATCTAATAAGTGATTAGATTTTAGGTAAAGGTTAAAGGTTTCCCTTGCTTGAAAGCCAGTCGTATCCGACTCTAGGGTTCATTGCTCATCTCTGTTTCAAAGCCGAAGAGCCAACACTGTCTGCTTCTGCAGACGTTTCCGTGGTCATGTGGCAGGCATGACTAGACACCGGAGCGCACTGAATGCTGTTACCTTCCCACCGAAGTAGCCCCTATTTATCTACTTGCGATTTCTTGCTTTTGAACTGCTAGGTTGGCAGGAGCTAGGACAAAGAGGGGAGTTCATTCCGTCCTGCAATACTCGAGAATCAAACTGCTGACCTTCCACCCCCCAGTCAGTATCTTAGCCACTTGAGCCACTGAAGTTAGAAAAAAGTTATTAGAACTGAACCGGGCATGAGTTTTTAATGAAGAGAGAAAAGAATACTAAATGACATACTTACTATGTGTCTTGCTGCAAACACACCATCAACAATTGCACAGCAGAAAGCTGCTACCACTCCGAAGCTGATAAACACTATGGAGGCAATCAGCTAAAAGGAGAGAGAGAAAAATCTTCAATACTTCAATATAATTAGTTAAACTTTATGAACTATTAATCTAACACTGCATTGGTTCCAGTGAATGCTTAGTCGTACCATTTGTACTTATAAGAAGAATTTCTGGCAAGTGCTATGACCTTGCATCAGCGTGTAAGTCATTAATAATATAATAAAATAATTTTAGAACTGCAGAACTGGAAAGGACCCTACGGATCATTGACTCCGGCCCCTGTCAAGGAGACTCAGTAGTGAATTGAGTTCCCAACCTCTGAATCTGCGGCCAGATACCTAAACCACTGAGCTATCCAGCAGTTCATTTCAGTGTATCACAGAAGGCCTTCAACATCAAACCGGTTGAATATTAATATGCCTGCCAGTTCTTAAACACATACTAGTGTTTATATATCTTCAGTAGATTTTTTTTTCTTTTGCTTCAGTAGATCAATCTACAAAACAGGAATAGAAAGAATTTGTCTTATGTGCCAAATTATGGAGTGAGAATATATAATGCTTTGCAAACCATAATAGTCCTAGAACTATTCCACACAGCCAGCCGAGGACTAATCAGCACATGCAGCAGAATGAAGGGGAAATGAAGACTGCTACACTTAAAGTGCTAAAATGGACTGCTACCACAATTGTAACATTTTCCTGTATAGACCATGTCTTGGTCAGACTTTAAACTGCCAAAATGACACCACTTTTTGGAGAATTCATTCCATTGTTCCTTTCACCTGCCCTAGTGTAAGAAAGATTAGTTGGCACAACAAGGTTGCCATTGCCCCGGGGTACGCCCGATTCTTGTTCGAAAATACCACCATCTTTGAGGAAGCTCTTTCTGTGTACCTCTATAGCTATATTGCAAACAAAAGATGAACACTATAACAATCTGCTTGTAGACAGACTACTGTCAGATTACTGCAACTATTTTATTAACTCTGCTGTGTATTGTAGTAATTGTAATTATCAAGTGACAAGCCTTTCTCTTCTTCCAGTTTATCTTCACTCATGAGCAGGGCCGGCATCAGAAATTTCCGGGCCTGGTACGCGGGCCTGGTATGCGTGACCCCACACACATTTTGGCCACCCCCCTGTGGTTTTCTGCACATGTGTGGTTTGTTTCCGCATGCGCAGATCAGTAGTTTCCCGGCGGCACCATGCCCCTGTATTTTTCTGTGCATGCGTGGTTTGTTTGCACATGTGTAGATCAGTGGTTTCTTGGCGGCGGCGGGCCCCCGTCATCTCCAGGCCCAGGACGGGAGTCCTGATGGTCCCCCCCGATGGCGGCCCTGCTCATGAGGTTTTATACATTAAAGCAGGCCTTCCCAAGCTGCATTCTCCAAGCTCTTTTTGTATAGCCCTCCTCCAACCTGCTTGTTTACTACTATCACACTCAAGGCATTTCCCCCTCAGACCCACACTGTTAATCCTACCTCAAGTGACACCATCTACTGCAGTTTTTTCCTGTCCCTTAATTACAAAAACACAATAGCAACATTGTTTCTTCTGGTCTTCCTGGTTCTTTTTGTTAGTCTCCTCCTCTTGGTCTTATCCTCCATATGAGCCTTTTGGCCATTCTGGGTGCTTTGCTAGCCAACAGAACATCAGTAAGCACAAGGAGAGAGTTTTCATCAAGAGGCTTTGTGATGCGTTTAGAAAATTTATATAAATATCTCCTGATGAAGAACGTAGGAGCTTGAAAAGCCAATTTACCGGAAGGGCTTAAGAGAATTTTTTGAAGACCTTGATATTGTTTTCATTTTTGAATAAGATTGCTGTAATAGGTTTGCATTAATGAAGATATGAATTCTTGCAATTTTTGAACTGTAAAGTGAAATTAAAACAGTTTATGATATATCTACAGGATGATTAGTGGCGTTTTCTGCCTCAAACGGTTTTTTTTTCCATTGCTGAGCCAACAGAATTCAGCTACTTGTAACTTTTTTTCCAGATAGAACTAATTGATTTGCACACCAGTAAAAATCTCAGAGACATTTACAAAGAAAATAGAGGAATACGAAAATGAAAGTTGTGAAATCCAAGTATAGGTCAAGATGTACAGATGAACATTTACATGATAGTTGAAGGATGTCTGTCACAAATCTTAACTTGGACATTGATGCCTTGGCTAACAGGAAATAGACAGAAAAATCATAATGACTAGGATTGTGTTCAAGGGTTGTGTTCCCAATCTTATCAGGTCTTACTAAGAAACAAACAAATTAATTTTACTTACTTACTTACATCTCACCTTTTACCCAAGTGGGCATGAACTCTGGTAGGTTAGGCTGGGAAGCTATGGCTGGCTCAATGATGGGTTTCATTGCACAGATTTGAATCCAGCTCTCTCTAGTCCTACTACAACACTGTAAACCATGTGTGGGCCATCTCAGTGAAACCAAGGGTCGTGTTACAGATTTGCCAGTACCCAAGGGTAGCATTCCATAATGTGATGGGGCTAAAAGGGATGGGTCAGGGTCAAAAGCACCTGATCTGCATATTTGATCATTCATTTCAATTAGGGTAGTGGCTATGTACTGTAAAGATGACAACTAAGGCCTAAAACTTTTTTGTATTTCCAATCAGTGTAGATCCATTGAATTTTAAGTTGACTAGTAAACCAACCTTTGTGTAAATTATATTGATTCAGCGGCTCTGTAATAGTTGGGATAAGCAATATGATTCTTGTCAGTGGAGCTTGCTGGCAGTAAAATAAGTTTAACTTTTAAAAACATGTATTTTTAAAATGTGTTGTTGTTGTTCAGTTGCACAGTTGATTCCAAGCCTTTGAGACCCGATGGACGATTACATGCCAGGCACCTCTATCCTCCACCATCCCTCTCATCCTGCCCAACTCTGTGCACATTGCATCAACAATACCAATTTTACTACCTACACTGTGGGCATGGTATGATGGGTGTAGCCGAGGGAACGTCCTGTATTGCACCTGAATTAGCATTACTTTATTTCAAAACTTGGATGGGTGGGGACAACTGAAATTTCTGCTACCGGTTCTGGCGAACTGGGGCAAATCTGCTGAATCCTTCCACTGCTCTTAACATAGGTCAGAACTGTGACCAGGAGAACAAATTTGCTGCTATGGCAACTAAACAGAAATATAGATTAATATCCTGTTAAAGGGTATTCAAAGATTTAGACTTATTACATTCCATCTGAGTGGCTGCTACCGTGATGGGATGGTGTCAAGAGAAGACTCAGCAACCATCCATTCATTTATGTCTCTGTGGAACAAATTCTCTATGGGCCAACCCAAATTTAATTTAATTTAATTTAATAGTCATATTTATATATGCCGCCCACTCAGGCAGAACCCAACTCAGGGAGGCATTACAACAAGTTCAAAAAACACATAAAAACACTTTAAAAGACCCATATCCCACCCACTTTAAGAGACCCATATCCCACCCACCCATCCCACCCACTATAAAAAGAAGAAGAGAGAGTTCTTAATTGTTTACATAAGCCAGCAGGCGGGGACCGTGTTCCCATTAGGGCCCCACACCTGCCCTGCCAGCCAGGTCTTCAATCCTTTCCTAAAGGGCAGCAATTCTCTTTGAAGTCTTAGATCTGTTGGCAGGAGGTTCCAGAGGGTTGGTGCAGACACAGAGAACGCCCTCCTTCGGGTGCTGGATAGATGTGCACCCCTAGCTGATGGCACTATTAGAGAGCCTCTCCGGTCTGCTCTGGTTGGACGGGCAGACACTCTTGGGACGATGCGGTCTCTAAGGTATCCTGGCCCACTGCCATATAGGGCTTTAAAGGTCAAAACCAGCACCTTGAATTGCACCCAGAAACAAACTGGTAACCAGTGCAGCTCCTGAAGTAGCGGTGAGGCGTTGGCATATCATCCGCATCCCATCACCACCCGGGCTGCCGCATTCTGGACCAGCTGCAGCCTCCGAATGGTCATCAAGGGCAGCCCCATGTAGAGCGTATTACAATAATCTAGTCGGGAAGTGACCAGAATGTGGGTGACCATAAGCATGGAGCCCCAGTCCAGGAGCGTGCGCAACTGGCAAATCACCCAAAGTTGGGCAAAAGCCCTCCTGGCCACAGCCACTACCTGTTCTTCTAGCAGCAGCCATGAGTCCAGAAGGACCCCCAAGTTGCGCACTGGGTCTGTCTGGGGCAAAACAGCCCCATCCAGTACCAAAGATGGTAGCTCCCTGGATAACACGGGGCCCCTTATCCACAGCCACTCTGTCTTGCTGGGATTCAGCCGAAGCCCATTGGCCCCCATCCAGACCCCAATGGCCTCCAGGCATCCGGATAGGATTTCAACAGCATCACTGGGGTCCCCATGGGCCGAGATGTACAACTGGGTGTCATCCGCGTACTGATGGTACCGTACCCCGTGGGAACGAATGATCTTACCCAGTGGCTTCATGTAGATGTTAAATATGAGAGGAGAGAGCACCGAGCCCTGAGGCACCCCATACTTGAGGAGCCTAGGGCTGGACCTCTCACTCTCTAACCACACCAACTGGGTACGGCCCTCCAGAAAAGAGGAAAGCCAGGACAACACGGTGCCCTGGATCCCCAGTCCTTTGAGCCGTTCCAGAAGGATACCGTGGTCGACGGTATCGAAGGCCGCTGAGAGGTCAAGAAGAGCAAGGACGGATGGATAACCCCCATCCCGCTCCCGCCAGAGATCATCCATCAGTGCGACCAATGCTGTCTCCGTACCATACCCGGGCCTGAATCTTGATTGAAAGGGGTCTAGATAATCCGCTTCCTCCAGGACACTCGGCAGCTGGCGTGCCACCGCTTTCTCCAAAACCTTACCCAGAAAGGGCAGGTTGGAAACCGGCCTGTAGTTGTTAAGGACAGCTGGGTCAAGAGATATTTTCTTCAGGAGGGGGCACACCAAAGCATGTTTTAGTGGTGCAGGAAATACCCCCTCCCATAATGATGCATTTATTATCGCCCCGACCCAGCCACCTGTCACCACCTTGGAGGCTTTCACCAACCAGGTGGGACAGGGGTCCAAAGGACATGTAGTGGCATGCACAGCTGCAAGGAGCCTGTCCACTTCATCAGGGACAACAGGATCAAACCGATCCCAGATCGTACAGCAAGACTGTGCTCCAGTGCCCCCCCCCCGACCCTCCCCATCCACGCCGGGATTCAGCCCTGAACGAATCCGATCGATTTTCTCCACCAGATGGTCAGCAAAGTCCTCAGCCGAACCCTGCCAACCGGGCACCGATCTCCCCCTACTGAGGAGGGACCTGGTTACCCGGAACAGGGCGGCTGGGCGATTATCAGCGGAGGCAATAAGGGTGGTGAAGTATTGCCGCCTCACCACCCCCATCGCCACTAGGAAGGCCCTAATAGCAGCTCTAGCTAGTGTCCAATCGGAGTCATCCTGGGTCTTCACCCAGCGGCGCTCTAGGCATCTCTTTGCCCATTTGAGTTCCCGCAGTTCATCCGTGAACCACGGGAATGACCTAACCCCATGGGCGCGGAGAGGCTGCAGTGGCGCGATTTCATCCAAGGCTGCTGTTGCCATCCTGTTCCACAGGTCGACAAGTGCCTCGGGTGAATTGTGTAGCCGATCCAGAGGAACATCCCCCAGTTCCCTCTGGAATCCATCTGGATCCATTAGTCGCTGAGGGTGGACCATTTTAATAGGCCCTGCCTCCCTACGATGAAGCGTCGCCCCCAGAAAGTCAAGAGTCACCAGATAGTGATCTGACCATGTCACGGGTGAGATGACTAAATCCTGTAATCTCAGATCACTCTGCCACTGCTCCGACAAAAAAACTAAGTCTGGCATGTGACCACTGCCCCTGGTCGAACCCCGAACTACCTGAGTCAGGCCCATGGCTGCCATGGAAGCCATGAACTCCCTTGCCACCTCAGAAGCCATCCCCAATGATGGCAAATTGAAGTCCCCCAGAACCATAAGCCTCGGGAACTCCAACGCCAACATTGAGGTGGCCTCAAGGAGCTCAGGCAGGGCATCCCTTACCCTGCAAGGGGGCAGGTACAGGAGTAAGATCACCAACTGACCCTTAGGGCCCAACTGTAGAAGCAGGGCCTAACAACCAGACACTTGTGGATCACAGTGGCCCTAGCAACTCCCAATGACTCCCTGGCAACAATGGCGAGACCACTGCCCCTCCCCTCACCTCTAGGCTGGTGCCAAATACCGAACCCGGCTGGACATGTCCAAAAGAGGTACTCCATCCTCAGGTGTCAGCCAGGTTTCAGTGATGCATGTCAGGTCGGCCCGCCCCTCCTGGATAGAATCTCGAATCAGGGGGGCCTTATTACAGACCGATCTGGCATTCACCAGCAGCAGCCTAAGGGCGGGGTCACTCTGGATCTGCTGCTCAGGGCCCAGAGATGTACCTGCGGGGCTGGAACGAGGGACCGCACATAAACATTGGACCTGCGTTCTGAAATGAGGGCTCCCTCTCTACAACAAAAAAACCTGCAATACACAGTTTCTTGTCTCAGTGCTCACTCCTCAGCTATTAAGACAGCTTATCGCTGCAGTAGGCATGGAGCCTCACAATTTATGCCCTGCCAGACTCTTTCCAAAGGTCGGTGCCTCAGTAATAGCATTGCTATAATTGAGACTTCAAATGGGAGAATTGTCACAGCAGAGGAGGTATGATTATGTTATGGGTATTTGGTGTTCATTATTCATTTATAGCTATTCTAGCTGCAGCATTGGCTGAAATTACAATGGGCTTCCAGTGGGGAAAAAGAGATGTAATAACCCAACCACCATACAATCAGTTCTGGGAGAGAGGGTGGCTTTTGATAAGACCTTTTAATTACTAACTTTCCCCCCCTTAAGACTCTTAAGGAATTATCCCCTTGAAACATTCAAAGGTTACAACAAAGTCTGACAAATAAGGTGTATTGTGAAAATACTTCACTAAAAATTAATGTATGAAAATAGGCATATATTAATAGAAGAAGAAGAAGAAAAGCATAATTACTAGAATGAGACTGTCAGTTAAGGGTCATCAAGGATGTCATTCAAAGAAGTACAAGCTCAACAATAAGGCTATGGAGGCTGGAAAGCAAAAGGTCATATAACCTCATTAGCAGTTCTGGGATATCAAGGCAGTATGTAGGTGTCAAAAAGGAATCTCCCTGTATGGGAAGCAGGGGAGAAGGCCATGGCCTAGCCCGACATGAGGGCCCACTGGTCGAGCCCTGCCTTCAGGTGGCAAAGAGTCAAGGATGGGCCTCTGTGTGGTCTCCAGGGAACTGCCACTCCTGGCGAAATCTTCAGAGATTGTTGTGATGTACAGTGGTGGGCATCAGGGGGTCAATGCACTGTATCCAATTCCCCAATGCTGGGTGAGGGACAGCTACTGTCACCAATAAAGTTGTGGCCTTTTTAACTCCTCCAAAATTTGTGTGCACATTTTTTGTATGTATATTTATACAGCCTGAAAGTTCTGACTCAATAACAGGCCAAAAACCTGTATCTCCTTTTAGGTTCAAATACATATTTTAAAAATCCACCTAAATACGTGCATATTTAATGACTCTTATTAGCAAGTAATTACCCCATGCATGTAACATATATCCAGTGTGATGAGTGTATAGAGTGACAGACTAGGACCAGAAGAACTGAGTTTGAATCCCAACTCAGCTACGGAAACAGGATATCCTCCAAAATATGTGCCTCAACCATTGCCTCAAAAATTAAACCCACATTTTTCTTCCAAAGAGCCAATAATAAAATGGCCCCTGCTAAAAGCAAGATGTACAGATTAGATTAGATTAGAAATAGAAGTAAAACATAGTGTGTCATTGGAAGAGAGAAATTTTTAACCAACTGTGCATGAACATCTCAGCATGAGGTTCTTCTCTCCCCTCTGGAAATGTGCAGTTTAGTTTGCCGTGTTTGGGCTTCAGGACTTATGGATGGGAGTCTTTGAAGCCTGATTTCACAAATACAGAAAGTCTGCCTCAAACATCTATAAAACTGTACTTTCAGCTTTAATTAAGGGCTACTTCTAACATCTCTTTCTGGCCCTACTAGAGCAAAATTGTGTATTAGGACAAACAGGTCTATTTCACCACTTGAGGGAGCATCTCTTTTTAAAATGTGCTAAGAATACCTCTAGCATGATCCTTAGCATAGTCTTCCTGGCTGGCTGTTAATGAATTTAAGGATATTCCTGGATGTTTGGCATTCCAGCCATCCCATTAAATATTTTTCTTTGGCTGAAACTCACCTTCCTACTGCTGATGATCCACCTATTTATTCTGTCACTCAGATTGTCTTTCTCTACTTCTGATTCTTTTTACTTAGCATTTTTCTTGGACGATGTAAGTTTATTACTTTCTGGTTTGTGACAAAATGTGCACTATCAAACAGAATGAGTACAGTATAGCCATTTGCATCTCACCTTTGCTTTCTAAAGCTTTATTGCATAAAGGTCTAAAGGTCTTCTCTCTCTCTTCCCCAGAAACTTTTTTAAAAATTTCTAACAAAAATTCTAAAAAGCCATATCAGTGCTTCCACAGATGTCAGAGATGGCCAAAACATGTGTTGACGGAATCTGGCAGTGATATCTTTTATTCAAATGTGGAAATTAAAATAAGATTGTCTTTGCCTGGGTATCTTTCTGAAACTTAGAGGTTACTCCCTTGTAAAATCTCTCTGTGCCTGCTCTACCTAAAGGCGTGTCTGAAAGGAGGGAAATGAGACATTTCACAATAAATTGCACCCACACAATTTCCTTTTTCCATTTTAGTAATACCCCATTTGCACAGATTGGAACAACAGATTTAGAATTCTGTATTTTCTCCTCATGTTTGATTCCCATGTCCATAGCTTAATTCATTGTACCTAATGCAAGGCCAGCAACAGAAATTTCTGGGCTCGGTACGTGTGCCCCCCCACACACACACACACATTTTGGTCACGCCCCTGTGGTTTTCTGTGCATGTTTGTTTTGTTTGTGCATGCACAGATCAGTTGTTTCCCAATGCCGCCACGCCCCTGTGGTTTTCTGCGCATGCGTGGTTTGTTTGCACATGCGCAGATCAGTGGTTTCCCGGCAGCGCCAGGCCCCTGTCATCTCCGGACCTGGGACGGGAGTCCTGATGGTCCCCCCTTGATGGCAGCCCTGACCTAATGTTTCACTGTCTTTATGTTCATTTCTATCATCTTTGTCTCCAATGCAAATTCAAATTAAATTGTTTACCACATTAGGATCAGGGGGAAAAATCCTAATGGATCCTAATTATCTGAACTGGTCTTCTCCCCTTTACATTTCTCTGTACCACTTGCTTTTTTGTTTAACAAAAGCCCATACAATCTGTGATAATTTAACCAAAGGCAGAACATCTGTAGATGGCAGCCTGCTAGGCACCCAATTAATCCCATGTTTTTGCTTCATGCCTGGAATACTAAAATAGTGGGTGGGTGTTCATCTGAAAGTTGTGCTTGATCTATAGAGTGATGTGTGATAGACTCACTAAGGGAAAGAGAAGGAAGTAGATTATGTTTTGTGAACTTCAGATTAACATATGTTCTGTGGCTATATATTACCTCTAGCAGGGGTGCCCAGTTTTGCCCGGGGGGGGTTGGGGGGGCGCTGTCCTACCTCCCGGGGTTGCGTTGCTGAAGCGCTCCTTCTCCTGGGCTGACCTCTGTCCACTGGACTCCTGCTGCCCCGCTCAGCCAGCTGGCCTGCCTGTCCAAGGGGTGGGGCCCTGTGATGCACCCAATTAGGGTGGAGGAGCAAGGGATTAATTCCCCCCCTCTCTCTCTCATATAGTGATCAGGCAACACACACTCCCCCAATTAGGGTGGAGGAGCAAGGGATTAATCCCCCCTCTCTCTCTCATATAGTGATCAAGCAATGCCCCCCCCTCCCAAGTTAACTCTAGAACTCTAGAAACGAAATCCTCCAGCCAGGAGGCAGGGCAGAAACAGCTCAATAAAGCATGAGGTTGCCCCTGCATATATGAAATATATCGCTCACCTAGAATAGACTCCTTGCTCCCAGCAGCCAAAACGAAGCCTCCAGGACCATGTGGCTGGCAGGAAAGGGAAAGAGAGAAACTACAATGCCCCCACCACCGTCTCTCTCTCTCTCTCTCCTTCCACAAACAAAAAGCCTGCCACACAGCGACCTCTGGTGGTCGGAAAAAATACTGCAGCTTCGCCTGTGAGGGCTCCGGTCAGGATATTTTTTAAAAAATAAGGGAAAATACGGGGAATTTAATAAAACGGGAGGGGCGGGAAGAGGGGTAAAAATAAGGGGTTTTCCCAGGAAAAACGGGGTAGTTGACAGGTATGCTGTGATGTCACATTGGCTGACCACTCCCAAGGGCTGGCCAGGACTAGGCAATACAGCTCTTTAAGCAAGTTTGCTCTTTAAGTGAAACACCAAAGTGACCAATTGTGACTTCTGGTGGGGGGGACTGTGAACCCTGATTTATTTGTTAAGCGATTTTTGGTTGGTTTTAGTTGTTAAGTGAGGCGATCATTGAGAGAAAATTCTGCTCTTTAAGCAAGGCACTCTTTATGCAAGTCAATAACTTTTATTTTACATACACTTTTTCATTAAGTTGATGAAAACATCTTCCATTGCTTTAACTAGGTATTCCCTCTCTAATCTTTTAAGTAATGGATAAGGGGGACAAGTAATCATGGCATAAGGTTACATGAATTAATTATGAAGCAACGGGCAAAAACGGTGTAAATGCTGAAGAGTGATGCAAACCGTTTGAGTCGAAGAATGATACACAAAGTTCTGTATTTTAAAAAGTAATTTCTTTTATGTATTAAACTCAAAGAAATTCAATGTAAACTATTCCACCATGGGCTGAATAAAAATCTTCTTATGACAAGGCTGTAATGAAAACTTTTCTTGATATATTTAACAAAAATAATTCCACTGTGGGTAAAAAATCAATTTGTTCACTAAAGACAGCTGTTGCAACCGTTTCAAAGTCGATATTAGTTAATTCGACTTTTCCGAACTTATTGTTCCTTCTTCAGGAAATCTACATAAAAGGAGTTGCAAAACAACACAAACATTTTTAAAATCACATAGGAGCTAATGACATTATAGCATTATAAAACACTAACACATTATGATTATTTAAGTTTTTATTTTTACAAAAATGCTCCAATGCCTCTTAAATCTAACCATACAGTAGCTTACCCATTTAATTATAAGGAAGTATATTCTTATCGCATCCTCGCCTCCATGCATTCATTCAAGGTGCATACGGATGTTAACAATTAGGCTAAGGAGACTTCCTTTATGCTGATTAAATGCTACACAAGTGTATCTAAATTCGGTGAATACTGACTCACACAAACACGGTGGCCAATACTTAGAACAACTGATACCAATTATTACATTTACAGAAAGGACGCCAGTTCAAATTCCCTTGGGTATATTATATCAAAGAAATGAATATAAAAAGGTTCTCGTTGTCTAAGTTTCTTATTTATATCAATTTTTTTCATATTGCTTAGGTCATATTGCTTAGGAAGGAGAAGAGAGAGTGCCGGCAGCTGTATTAAGGCAGGGAGAGGTGGCTGCAAAGACCTTCCACCCAGCCCCTTTTCCCAAAGGCCTCCTTCGCTGGACCACGAAGGAGAAGAGAGGGCCGGCAGCTATATCAGGGCGGGGAGAGGTGGCTGCAAAGACCTTCCACCCAGCCCCTTTCCCAAAGGCCTCCTTCGCTGGACCAGGAAGGAGAAGAGAGGGCCGGCAGCTGTGTCAAGGCAGGGAGAGGTGGCTGCAAAGACCTTCCATCCAGCCCCTTTCCCAAAGGCCTCCTTCGCTGGACCAGGCAGACGGCTTCAAAGATTGCAGCCCAACTCCAGCCATGGAGAACGGACACTGCCTTTCCTCCCAGCCGCCCTGACGCCGCGGCTCGCCAACGCTCCCTGCTCGTTCCAGGAGCCCATGCCACAGGCTCCCGGGATTTGGGGCAGGTGGGAGCCATCGCTTCTGCCTCCGCCCTCCCCACCTGGGGGGAAGTACAGGAGATGCCGACGGCGCGGCTCACCAACGCTCCCTGCTCGTTCCGGGAGCCCATGCCACCGGCTCCCGGGATTTGGGGCAGGTGTAAGCCATCACTTCTGCCTCCGCCCTCCCCACCTGGGGGGAAGAAAAAGGAGACACCGATGCCACGGCTCGCCAACACTCCCTGCTCGTTCCAGAAGCCCATGCCACCAGCTCCCGGGATTTGAGGCAGGTGGGAGCCATCGCTTCTGCCTCCGCCCTCCCCACCTGGGGGAAGAAAAAGGAGACGCTGACGCCGCGGCTCGCCAACGCTCCCTGCTCGTTCCAGGAGCCCATGCCACCGGCTCCCAGGATTTGAGGCAGGTGGGAGCCATCGCTTCTGCCTCCGCCCTCCCCACCTGGGGGGAAGTAAAGGATACGCCGACGCTGCAGCTCGCCAACGCTCCCTGCTCATTCCAGGAGCCCATGCCACCAGCTCCTGGGATTTGAGGCAGGTGGGAGCCATCGCTTCTGCCTCTGCCCTCCCCACCTGGGGGAAAAAAAAAGGAGACACCGATGCCGCGGCTCGCCAATGCTCCCTGCTCGTTCCAGGAGCCTATGCTACCGGCTCCTGGGATTAGAGGCAGGTGGGAGCCATCGCTTCTGCCTCCGCCCTCCCCACCTGGGGGGAAGAAAAAGGAGACGCTCCCTGCTCGTTCCGGGAGCCCATGCTTGTTGCTGGAACCAGGGGGGGGGATTGTGGATGGGGTGGGAAGAGAGAGAGTTGGTCCTGCCAGCCAGGAAGGAGGGGTAGCATCCCATCTAGGGGGGTTCCAGGGATCCATATAGGTGTTGTGACAGGCATGGGGCGGTATGGTGGGCATATCTCCCCTCCACTGCTTTCTTTCAAATAATTTCTTTCTGGGTGTGTCTTTAACTTTCTTCAGGGCTGTATCAGTAATATATAGTGGGTATCCTCTCTGTGTGAGTTTATGTTGAATGGAATTAGCAGAGCATGTAAAGTCAGCTACAGTGGTAGAATTTCTCTTCGCTCTGGTGAACAAGCCAAATGGAATATTATTTTTTACATAAGGAGGATGATGGGAGGTGTACTTAAGTTACGGGTTCCTATCAGTTGGCTTTCTATATAACCTAACTGCTATTCTCCTGGAGTCAGTGATGTAAACCTCGACGTCTAAGAATGGGATGGCCAAGAGATCCGAGTGAGGAGTGAAACGAAGATTAATATCTATAGACTTGATCCACTGCACAAAATCGTTCAAAATGTCTTTGGAGTCTAGAATGAAAAACACAGAGAGGATACCCACTTCGAGAACAAACATATTTACAATTTGCAACTTAACCCCTTTCTGCCACATGTAATTTTCTACGGCAGGTTCAATGATGAAGCAGCGGAGGGGAGATAACATCATTCGATGCTCCTTTGAGTTTTCACCAGCAGCTTCTGAAATAAAAAAAATTATATACAGGCATTGGCACTTGGTAAGCGAGCTTCCTGGCTGTAGAGATAAGCCTGTTTTGGGGTTTAGAAAAACCAAGTCTATTAGCAATATGGTAATACGTTCAGACCACACAGCCAGGGCTCCAGCAAAAAAATCCAGCAAAAAAAGTTTCCAACAGGACATTATAAGTGTCATTCCTGTGTGGTATGTCAGTTCTGTTGGGAGACCAAAGAAATTCCCATCCCTGAAAGGAATTACTCTTTTTCTTTGAGATCCTTTACCAATTGTGCCAGCAAACATGTAATTTATCTATGGGAGTGTCCATGTGCTAAATGATACATCGGACTCACCAATTGGGCTCTGAAAGTGCGGATATTGGAACATCGCAGTAAAATTAGGGGGCAGGTAACAGAAGCTCCATTAGTCAACCATTATATTGAGCATGCTCACTCCGAGAATGACTTCAAATTTTTAGCGTTAGAGATGATCAGACCTAAGCAATATGAAAAAATTGATATAAATAAGAAACTTAGACAATGAGAAGCTTTTTATATTCATTTATTCGATACAATGTACCCCAAGGGAATTTGAACTGGCATCCTTTCTGTAAATGTAATAATTGGTATCAGTTGTTCTAAGTATTGGCCACCGTGTTTGTGAGAGTCAGTGTTCACCAAATTTAGATACACCTGTGTAGAGTTTAATCAGCATAAAGGAAGTCTCCTTAGCCTAATTGTTAACGTCCGTATGCACCTTGAACGAATGCATGGAGGCGAGGACACAATAAGAATATACTTCCTTATAATTAAATGGGTAAGCTACTGTATGGTTAGATTTAAGAGGCATTGGAGCATTTTTGTAAAAACAAAAACATAAATAATCGTAATGTGTTAGTGTTTTATAATGCTATAATGTCATTAGTTCCTATGTGATTTTAATAATGTTTATGTTGTTTCGCAACTCCTTTTATGTAGATTTCCTGAAGAAGGAACAATAAGTTCGGAAAAGTTAAAATAATTAATATCAACTTTGAAACGTTTGCAACAGCTGTCCTTAGTGAACAAATTGATTTATTACCCACAATGGAATTATTTTTGTTAAATATATCAAGAAAAGTTTTCATTACAGCCTTGTCATAAGAAGATTTTTATTCAGCCCATGGTGGAATAGTTTACGTTGAATTACATGAATTAATTACCTTCACACACTGGAAGGTTTAACATGTCATAGTTTTTAAAATGTCATAGTTTGTTTTGTATGAGGCTACTTTCCATCAAACAAGTTAAGGTGGCTGAGAGCCATTAAAATGCCTGCTATGCTGAAGCAATGCATAGTTTACTCTTTATGGTACAATTCTACAAACATATTAGTTATTCTCTTATTTCTTTTCTGCAGATATAATCTATACCTATAAAAGCAAGGGTTAACCGTTGGAACTTGCCATACATTTCTGCAACCATCCATCCTATCCCGTACCGAGCCTCCTGCTCTTGCCCGAACCCGGTCTGCAGGTTACTGCAAGGTTGCCGAAGGCGCCAGTGGGGCAAGAGCCCCATGAACGCGAAAAAAGGAAAAGAACTTCGATTCCCAACGTCCTGTATGCCACGCCTCATCCAATCAGGCTGAGAGGTGCGAGCAAAAAGAACATTGGGAAACGCAGTGCGGCCAATTACAATCGAGCCACAGGAAATAACTGCAAACAAAAAACAGCAAAACTCAAAGTCCCAGCGTCCTATGCGCCATGAGAGTGCAGAACGCTGAGAAAGCCGGCGTGTGAAAAATAAAATTAAAAAACGCAATGGGAGCACCTGTCCGCAGCAGGCGGATGCAGTGCCTCACAGCCTCACAAAAAAAATCCACCGCGAGACCACCTCTGGCCTTCTTTCCCTGAGCAACGGGGAGAAGATGGACTCCCTCTCCTCCACGCTACCCTGCTGAAGACACGGCGAGACTACCGCCGACCTCAAGGAAAGTTGAGCCGGGGTGGAAAAAAAACAACAGCAGCAGGCAGCAGTTCGTCAGGGGAAGCACCCTCCCTGGCAAATGACTGGCTGCTGCGTTTGTACTTCCAACACCACTGTTTCAAGAACAAACACGAAACAGCAGTGGAGGTAATACAAAAGCAGCAGCCAGCAATCTGCAAGGAAGAGCACCACCCCTTACGGATCGCTGCCTGCCAATCACCAGTTAGGTAAGCTAGGAGAAAAAGGAGACAGAGAGGAGAGAAACATCGACAAGCAGATAGCTCTTCTCTGCCGCCTTCTCTCCCGACCTACCTAACGAACCTTACCAGGGGAAGAGCGGGCTGACTGCCGGCTCCTCCTTTTCCCCATTGCTGCATTGAAACCAAAATTCAAAGCAGCAATGGGAAAAAGAGGAACTGACAGGCAGCCCGTTTTTCATGCAAAAGTACACACCAACAACAAAAACAAACATTTACCCAAAACGCCATACACTAAAAATAATATAACACAAATAAATAAATAATTAAACAAACACATTAACCAACAAAACAATAAACAACAAAATCCACAAACAAAAACACCCAAAATACCACTAAAGCACAGGAAAAACACCTAACTACAACACTAAAATACCTAACTCAAACAACAAAAATACCACAAATTAAACAAATAATCACAAAAGAAATCGGAAACATAAAAACCAACCAGAAATAAACAAAACAATTAAACACAGCTAAACCCCCCAAAAAAAACACAAAAGAAGAAACAGAAACACCCACCAGTCCAACACCCAAAAAAAAAACCCAGATTTTTTTTAAAAAAACCATAGAACTCAACAGCACGTTTTCCCTCCATGACTCCAGAACAGAAATGAAGAAACAAAGACTACTTACCAGAAGAAGCCCCACCTAGAGACCGGGAGAGAAAAAACACGTGAAACACAACCAAAACCAACAGCCCCACCTGCAGGCCGGAAACACAACAGCCCCACCTAGAGGCCACAAGAGTAAAAACAAGTCAAAACATAACAATAAATCAAAAGTTTACACAAATAACAAACATATGTTAAATAAATAAAATAAAATAAATTATACCATCCTCTGTTGATTTTTAACTCAACCTTCCCCCCCCCCCCAAAAAAAAAGCAAAACACAATTTATAACAGCCCGGCAATGCCGGGCAACCTATGCTAGTCCTTCATAAGGAGCAGCATCCAACAAATGAGAATCCACTAGCAATAGGATTTCCATGGGTTGATACAGTGATAGATATTCATTAGTCAATAACAGATGCAAGATTTTTGAGGTAGAATGAAATTGGATGATTTGGTCTCAAAGCAGATACAGACAGACAGACACATAGACAGACAAATACATTGCAATGCCCTGTGTAGTGGAATGACAGGCTAGCACTCAGGAGAGTTAGGTTTGAATGCCTGCTTGACCATACAAACTGATTATGACCTGGAACTGGTAAAACTACTCCTTAAAGATCTCACTTACCTTGTAAACTTTGTTAGGATTGCAATAAGTCAGTTGCCAGAACATAACATATACACTTACAATTCTGACTTACAGTTACTCTTTTCAGGGGTTTCTAGGTACACAGTAACCAGAAGTGATTTACCATTCTGGGGGCATCCTGGGATTCTGCAGCTTGTTCAAAACCACACAGAGCTGACTTTTATGGGATGCAGAGTTGGCAACTGTACTCCCAATCTATAGTCTAATGCAGGGGTGCCCAAACTACAGCACAGGGGCCAGATCTGGCCCTGATGCCAAATCATCTGGCCCACAAAGCCAGATCTGGCCCTGATGCCAATTCATCCAGCCCACGAAAGCCCTCATCACTCCCGGAAGCAGAAGTAAAACATGCTGATACGGGCGCTTCCAGGAACAATGAGGGCTTTGTGGGCCGGATGAATTGGCATCAGGGGCTGGATCCTGCCCCCAGGCCATAGTGACTGGCCCACTGAACCAAGTTACCGGCCCGCAGCCTGAAAAATTTGGGCACCCATCGTCTAATACCTAACTATCCAGAAAAATAGTATGTACACACACGTAAATGCACACAGAGATGCACATATACAACCAGTTAAAAACGTAGCAATGCTATCAGTGTAAACAAATAAAAGGTCAGTAAAACCAGACAATTGATGCCATTTAACTGAAGACAGTATTTGCATTGTAGTAGTACAAACTTGTGTAAAAAAATCTCATTCTTGTTTGAAGAAAAGATAAACTCAAAGCAAACTGATTATCAGGAAATGTAAGACTCTTTTTAATTAAAGCCTTATTTACCTAGTCAAAAAGACATCCTTGCAAATTAGACAGCCTGAACCTTCATGGGGGGGGGGGTTGCTCTTTTTTTAAAAAAAACCTGTCTTTTAAAAAGCTGGTTGCTATTTGAAAACAAAACTGAAATTCACTGTTTATTTATTTGTATATCTATACCTATAAAATGGTGTGTTAACCATTGGAATGTGACAAAGGATGTTGCACCAGGCCCCACTAGCCCGTAATGGACCTCCGTTCACTCGCTCAAACCCAGTTCGCAGGTAACTGTCGGGTTGAAATTTTCGACCCGGGGGCAGGAGCCCCCCAGTCGCAAACAAAAGAAGGGAACTTCAATTCCCAATGTTCCTTGCACCGCGCCACTCCAGAACCAATCAGGCTGAGCGGCGTGGCAAAAGGAATGTTCGGAAACATGCCGCGGCCAATAAAAAAAAGCTGCAGGGAAAAAATGCTAAAGTAAGCAAACACACGCAGGCAAAACTACAAGCCCCAGCGTCCTGTGCGCCATTAGCGCGCAGAACGCTGAGGCGGCCGGCGCATGAAAAATAAAAGTTAAAAAAAACCGCCCGCTGCCAGAGAAAAAACATTCAAAAATATTTCAAAATAAAAGATTAATTACAAAACAAATCAAATAAGTTAGCCAAAAATTCAAAAATATTCACACTAATCTCAAAAAATACCAAAAAAAACCAGAAATCACTTTTCACTCAAAAAACCCAAAACACCAAAACAAAAAAATAAAAAATGCGTAAAAATAAAGATTTTAAAAAACAAGCATAAATTTTAAATTAAATTTTTTTTAAATCAAATAAATTAAAATAAAATTTGCATAAACAAAATTACATTTTAAATTAAAAAAATTAAAATAAAAAATTTTAAAATAAAATTTGCATAAACAAAATACAAAAACCTTCAAAAACCAATTAAAAGAGCCCGGCACTAAGGAAGCCAGCACACAAAAATTAAAAATAAAACACACACTGGGAGCGCAAGTCCGCCACAAGCGGACGCAGTGCCTCAAAGCCACAAAGCCACAAAACCTTTCAACACCATTTAAAACAGCCCAGCACCATTTGTACAAGAAAAAAAACGAAACCCTTTACTATCCAACACAATTTTTAAAAGACCAGCACCGCCGGGCAAAATATGCTAGTTCACTATATTTACACTCTGGCCATCTAGCATGAGCCACTCTGAGTAGTACCACCTCTAAAATCATAAACAAAGAAATACTGCCAGAAAAGCAGACCTGAGGATACTCTGAGAAGGTGATCATCTGTATCCTATTAGTTTTAATCTTTTCCAGATACTATATTGTTAGAACATTTTGGTCACTAACGTCTTCAGACCAGAAGTCAACAGTGCCTTGTGCTTCCCTTTGCTCCAACAGGACCCTTTTGCATCCTCAACCTCTCACTGGTTGCAGCATTGGTCACCTGAGAGGAGAGATGCCAGAGTAGAGGAAATGTTTATACAAATTGCTTTCTGGTGGAATACTAGCCTTTATTGAAAAATAAAACAAAAGCATTGCTTGGAGAAGGTAACAGCTGTGACTTTAGTACACATTTCAGATGTTGTAGATTTTTAAAGCAGTATTTAAGCATATCACTTGCTTACCATTTGCTTCCTGTTCTCCACCAGATGGATTCCAATAATCCCTAGGAAGGATCCAAAGCCAAGCTATGGCAAAGAACAGACCAAGAAACAAGAGTCAGGCTACCTGTGCATATAGAATGAAACAAATTTTCAATATTTTGAAAAAGTAAAGGTAAAAGAAGCCATAGATCTACATTATATGTTCTCTTTGTACTGGGAATTTTGGATGTTTTAATTTCAAAGAATTTCAGAAGGCAGATTCAATCAAAAATGAAGAAAACTGCTGCCAGTCAAAGCAGGTTGATCTGGACTAGGTGAGCCAATTGTGTACTTATGCACAAGGGATTTCTGTACAGTTGCATGTACAGAGGCTGGACATACTAATTTCATGGGACTGGAGAATGTGCTTTGAAATTTAGTCTGAACTTTACAGAAACTACCCAAGATGCTGAACTCTGTCTCCATTATATTTATGATCTTACTCCCTCTCTCTTTCTCATGCTCGCACAGGTGCCACCATGCCCACACACAGAGAGAGATAGAGCGGTCACAAAAATGAGCACAATTTTAACCATTTTCTAATCTTATCTTACAATATAGGTAAGAACATATATAAGAACAGCCTTGCTGGAACAGGCCATAGCCCATCCAGTCCAGCATTCTGTCTCACACAGTGGCTCACCATTTGCTTCAGGGCATCCTCAAGTAGATGCCTTCACCTGCTTAGGATTCCCTGGAAATAGCATTGAGAGATATCCTGCCTATCTCTCCAACACGGAGGTTGTCCTTAGGTATCCATAATTATAGCCATTGATACCCTTGTCCTCCATGAACTTGTCTAATCCTTTCTTAAAGCTGTCAAGACTGACAGCTGTCACCACTTCTTCTGGCAGGGAGTTCCATAGACCAGTGATCCTCTGGGTGAAAAAGTACTTTCTCTTATTTGTTTGAGAACTAGTACCCAAAGGTTTCATGGAGTGCCCCCTAGTTCTAGTGTTGTGCAATAGGGGAAATAGTTTTTCCTTATCTACTTTGTCCACACCGTGCATGATTTTGTAAACTTCAATCAGGTCACCTCTGATGAATTGGACTCATTTGGTTATATTATGCTCTCTCTGTAAGTCTATCTGTGTAAAACAAAGTGGGGAAAATAATTATGATTTTTAAAACTCTCTCTTTGGGATATTACTAGTGTAATACCAGTAGCTAGAGTGGAGTGACAACCTTGTGCTTGGGTACTTGGGTCAATGACAGAACAGAGCTACCACCCATTCACAGCGTCCTAGTCCCCTGTTACCCAAGCAACCCATTTCTGGGAAACAGAACCACATACAGGGGAGAGAGGGTGATGAAGAAGAAGATGGCGATGGCGACAGCAGAATTGGCATCAATGGTGGCTTGTTTGGAATTGTCACTGGCTGCTTCTTTGCCTTTGGCAATGTATGGACCATGGGCCTCACACCACTCTCCTGGACTCTCAGTAACAAAGGGAAAAAGTAAACTCCCTTACTCAAGAAAAACCACCCAACCCTGTCATTTTCTGCTCCTGGAGGTTTCTAGGGACAGTGTTTCCTATCTTAGAGTCCTTGAAAGGGTTCCTCAAACCTCTCCAATTAAAAATCCAAAACCAGTCCCCCCCTCCTTTTTTGGCGGGAAGGATAAATTGGGTCTCCAAGTTCACTCAGCTTATGAGGGCAGGGTGTTTACAACCCAGGGTACAACAACAGTGGCAAAATCCACCATCATGGCCCCTGCTGCCATCATCACCCTCTTCTTCTTTGCCTTCCATTTTCCTATAAATGTTCCTGCGCATCATCCATTGGGCTCGGGGGTAGCAGGGAACAGCACAGAGGAGGGTGTGGCAGCAGGTAACGCTGTGCCCTGCGGGTGGCAAGAGAGCTGGGATCAGGACTCATCAGAGAATGAGGCAAATCTATACCTATAAATCTGTGCGTTAACTGTTGGAATGTGACAAAGAATGTTGCACCAGGCCCCACTAGCCCCGACTGAGCCTCCGTGCACTCGCCCAACCAGGGTTTGCAGGTAACTGTCGAGTTGAATTTTGCACCAGTGGGGCAGGAGCCCCCCGACCGCAAACAAAAAGAAAGGACTCCATTTCCCAACGTTCCTTGGGCCGTGCCACAGCCAATCAGGCTGAGAGGCACAAGCAAAAGGAACGTTCAGAAATGCACCACAGCCAATCAAAATGAAGCCGCAGGGGAAAAAAACGCTGCACCAATGGTAAACACAAACCAAAAACTACAAGCCCCAGCGTGCAGAATGCTGAGAAAGCCGGCATGCGAAAAATAAAAATAAAAAGCACACCAGGAGCGCAAGTCCGCCGCAGGCGGACGCAGCACCTCAAAGCGACTCAAACACCCGCTGGCCTTCTTGCACGGAGCAACGGGGAGGAGAGGGACTCCCTCTCCTCCACGCTACCCCGCCGAAGACACGGCGAGACCACCACCGGTCTCAAAAAAAGTTGAGCCGGGATGGGGAAAAAACACAACAGAGGAAGTTCAAAGGGGGGAAGGTATTGATGCTCCCCCCCTTGAAAGCGAAACATTTCCTCCTCTGTAGCATGGGGGTGGGGAAAGAGGATACCCCTCTCTTCCACACACACACCACCCATGCTTCAGTGAGGCAACGGGGAAAAACTATGTTTTCCTCTGCAGCCTCGGAGGCCTGCCCAGGCCAGCCCGTGGCTTGGGGGGAGGGGATACCCCCCTCTTCCCCCCCCCAAACCCATGCTACGGCAAGGCACTGGCCAGCCCCCCTGTAAAAAAATACATACATATAAATAAATAAAAGAATCCCCACCCCCACCCCAACACAAGGATTTAACGCGGCCTGGCCAGCAAGGCAAGGTCACGTTAAACCCTCCCAACCCCCAACCCCCCCCCACACACACACACACACACTGAACCCATTCCCAGGTAAGCAAAGCCAGCGGACGGCGCTCCGCCCGCTGACTTTACTTACCCCAAAAATAAAACACAAAAATCAGAATCCAAAACATTCAAAAATAATCAAAATCAAACCCAAAAATAAGAACAAGACAGAACACACAGAAACACCCCCCCCCCCCAACAAAAAAAACCCGAGAAATTAAACCAGAGAACTCACCCCCATGTCCTATCCACGACGTCCGGAAATGAAATGAGGAAAGAAAGAGACTACTTACCGGAAGAAGCAACAATGAAAGGCCAGTAGAGAAAAACAGTCAAACCAAAAGAAAACCTGAACAGCACCACCCAGAGGCCACAGGAGAAAAACCTGTCAAAAATACTCACAGAAATGATTCACACATTTCTAAAATCCTGTGTTCAGTTTTCACTCAAAAATAAAAACACAACATTTTAAAACATTTTTAAAATATTAAATTTGAAAAAAACATATACTTACACGTTTTTAAAATTTTTATCCAAAGTACAACTATTTTTTTTTAAAAAATCACATAATAAAACATTTGGTTAAAAAAAATAATTGTAAAAAATTATATCATCCTTTCCTCCTTTTTTTAATCCAAGAAAACAAACAAAAAAAAGCTGATCACAGTTTATAACAGCCCGTGCAAATAAATAAACATTTTAAAAATCACAAAACCTTTCAACACCATTTAAAACAGCCCGGCACCATTTGTTCAAGAAAAAAACACCAAACCCTTTACTATCCAACACAATTTTACGTCTTTTTATATAACAATACACATTTTAAAAAAAAAACTTCCAAAACAATTTAAAACAGCCCGGCACCGCCAGGCAATCTCTGCTAGTAAACAATATTCCAACCATGCTTTCTCTAAAGTCTTTATCTTTTCTTAAGCTATATTTGAGTGTGTTCAGCACTTACAATGTGCTTTCAGTCAATATCTCCTTCAGGCAGACATACAGACTTTTTACTAAGCAAGAGGAGGCACAACATAAGTCATTTTTGCCAAGCAGATAATCTTGGCTGAGAAATGAGCAGATCAAAAAACATACAATGTGGCTAGGTTAGTGCCCAGGAGCAAATCTTGCCTGGGCCGTTGGTTGTCACACTGGCGCTGGCACCACAGAAATAACTACTGACACAAATATTTAGGTTGGAGCTTGAGACCTTTTGTGGTTCTTTCTGCTTATTTAAAGAGGCTGTGTCTGGTTGTTTACTAAATAATACTGATCATTCTACAGAATTTTTGCTTTATTTTACTTACAATTATTCCTGGGTAATAGCCTCCCACAGTAACATTTTCAGTTCTCGTCGTAGCTGCAAGGCCTATGGTCAGTATGAAGACGGACACTACCATCAGAGAGATTGTGAACCAAAGAGAAGTCTTCTTTCTTTTTGTGAAATGTCCTGTGGGGAGAAAAGACAGACAGTACAATACTGTATACCATACCTGTCAACCTGCGGCTCCGGAAAAACGGGACCTGTGCACATCGCTTGTGCGCAGGTCGCGTTCCACGCATGCGTGGAAAGGTTTTGCCCCTGCCATGCATGCGCGGAAGCGCTACGCCGCTTGTGCAGCCCTTATGCAAGCGACGTAGCGCTTCCGCGCATGCGTGGAAGGGGTAAAACCCTTCCGCGCATGCGCGGAAAGCATTTCCCCCACTGCCAAATTACGGGGTTTTGGCAGCGGGGGCCGGGTTATGACGTCAATCGACGTCAATTTACGGGGTAATCCCAGCCAAATCGGGAAGGTTGACAGGTATGCTGTATACAGTATTTATAAGTACACTCTCCAGTAGATACATTCCAGGAGAGTGGGATGCTTGCTAGATTTGTATCCCATTCTCCCCCCCCCCCTAAAATGCAAACAAGAGGTGTAGCAACATTGAACCAAGGCCGGAAAGAATGGCTAGAGAGAGCCTGGAAAAGGCGCATCCACACAGGAGCTTTCGAAGCAGTCTTGTTTGTGCCGAAAAGCTTCTGGTCTTTAGTCCAATCTATTTAATTTCTCACTTGAATGATCCTTCTGTTCACAGTGATCAGTTTCCTCCCATGAGAAGAGCCCACATGGGTCTTTGGGTCACTCCAATTTGTCCGCCTTTTGATTAGTGACACTCCTCTTCCCACCCACTTCCTTCCCTGACTTTCTGTAGAGCAGAGTTCCTCAAATGTGGCTCTCCAGATATTCTTGGACTTCAATTCCCAGAAGCCCTGATCAGCAGGGATGACTTGGACTTCTGGGAATTGAAGTCCAAGAACATCTGGAGGTCCAAAGTTGAGGAACCCTGTTGTCAGGGCCGGCATCAGAAATTTCCGGGCCCAGTACACAACCCCACACATACACATTTTGGCCACGCCCTTGTGGTTTCCTGCACATATGTGGTTTGTTTGCGCATGTGTACATCAGTGGTTTCCTGGTGCTGCCATGCCCCTGTGGTTTTCTGCATGTGTGGTTTGTTTGCACATGCGCACATCAGTGATTTCCCACCGCCGCCAAGCCCCCGTCATCTCCGGGGCCAGGACGGGAGTCCTGATGGTCCCCCCCCCCTTGATGGCAGCCCTGCCTGCTGTAGAGGATGTATTTGGAGGTGTCCTTCCACCCTCCTCTGCTTTCATGGTGGAATTCTCCCTGAGAAACTGCTTCATGTGCTTAAAGCAATATATGTGTCTCTTTCTGAGGGGAAGAGTGGGGGATTTAAGGTAATGTTGTACTGTATTTATTATGTTTGTGCCATCCTCCTTTTGGAATTTTTTCTAGCTGCAGAGTGTGTGCATGTGTGAGAAAGAAAGACAGCATGTGCATGCAAGAGCATTTTAAATAGGAAATCAGGCTGCAGGGGCCCCCTTTTGTTTGTTTGTTATTGTTGTTAAATGTTCCCCTGAGTATCCCTTCTACCAAGCTCAACTCCACTTGCAAGGACTACCCACTGCTCCTGGGCACCCAAATACAGTACTTGTGAATTTGTCTTTGCTGCCACTTTTCCTACTGTGCCACCAACTTCTTCGATGAGATGTTTTTTAAAAAATGGTTACAAGTGAATCAAAGTCATTATGTGGTGTGGGAGGGTTCAATCTTTCACCATTCAAAGTGGCTCATCTCTCCCCACTTCCCACCAAAGCTGCTATTAGCTCAGATTGGAAACATATCCAGGGATCTTTCACATTGCATGTCATGAGGTCATGGCCACCGTACCATATTGTTTCTTAAAGTAGGAATACCAAACAGCTAGTGGTTCTTGGGTAAAAATTTCCAGGTACATAGTATTCAGAATTCCAATTTTATTCTTTCTTTCCTTTTTTTAAAGGATGCACTACAATGCAAACTCATCTGGGCAAATTCAGCCAGGCTCACTTTTAAAGAAGCATAGATAAGTATTATGCTGCAGGTAACTCCTTCCAAAATTTTGATGTTTGTAATGTGAATAAGGGAAGCTAGCTAAATGCTAGTCTTAGGTGCATGTAATTAAATCACCCATCTTATATATATATATATATATATATATATATATATATATATATATATATATATATATATATATATATATATATATATATATATATATATATATATATATATATATATATATATATATATATATATATATATATATATATATATATATATATATATATATATATATATATATATATAAAAACATTATCTGTGGGGACGGTTTAAAGAGGTGCAGTTGTGAGGAAGTTTTTCATTGTTTCTTCACTCTCCATATTTTCCCTAACTTCTCCGCCAAGCACAGGGTTGTAACTGTACATTTAAATTAAACATATAAACATGTATTCAGAGCATGAGGTGGTGGTGAAGGGGATCAAATAAGTGTTTATTTAAAACTGTGTCTCAAAGACCACAGGAAGGGTTAAGCATCCTCTCATCTCAGTCACTTCTTTACTCTAAATCAGTGGTTCCCAATGTGGGGCACTTCAATTCCCAGAAGTCTAAGTTAGTACATTGGCTGATCAGTGCTTTGGCGAATTGACTTAGGCTTCTCGGAATTGAAGTCCAAACCAAAGGTTGGGAAACACTTCTCTAAATTATCTCTCTACCTACGGCCCGGGGGTTGGATGCCGCCCATGATACCATTTCATGTGGGGGCCCACCGCCTCCACCACACCAGGAAGTGGCATGTGTGCAAAATGGCTATCTGGACCCCAAAGCTGTCTGAGGAAGCGTGACTCAGCCCACAGCTTGAAATGGTTGAGAACCCCTGTCCTAATATGTGCTTTCTTTTGCCTTTTTTGCCTCCCCCCCCCCCCCGCAGTTTTAAATAACCCTTTGGATTTTCTTACCAGCATCTAAATGGAACATGAGTTAAGCTCTTCAGAGGAGCAAACTTCATTTGAAAACAGCCCATATGCAGTTTATAAAATGAAAGGTGTTATTACTCTGAAAAGGCCTCTTCAGTAATATTTCCTCCCTTTCCCACAAAGTTTTCAATGGCAGTCACTATTAAAGAAGAATGGCATTTCTTTTCAAAGAACTGGGAGAAATGAAGCATAACTCCAAAGTGACAAGCCTTCTTGAAGGTCAAGTTGGTCCTCTGAACTTGGAGTCTTTTACACAAGAGAACACACCAAAACCAGAAACACAGCAGAACAAAAGGAGACTTGCCCAACTCCTGCTGCTTCTTATGGTTTGTTTTTTTTTAAAAGAAAAAGAAAGAAAAGAAAGAAATAGTGTTTTATAATGTAGAACTCCAAGAGTACATTAACCACATATAGTTACAGAAAAATATGTAACTGTGCAAACATAATATGACTCATTAACCTTAATCATAGTTAAGTGTTACATTTGAATATGTGAATCACATAATGGTCAATTCAAAAGCTTAAAATAGTATTTTAAAATAGATTTTCAATTCTTACTTTGAATTAGCCATGCTTAGGTATTTATACATGCAGTAAACAAGCCATTGTTTACAGCAGAGTGGGCCACACAGAGCCCACAGAATGTATCTCCCATTCCATTTGTCTGTGGATCCCAAATGGTGTATCATGGTGAATTGCCCATGGTGAAAGGGACAGGAAACAGAGGGTAGCACTAAATGGACACTTCTCCAAGTGGAGGGAAGTAAAGAGTGGGGTCCCCCAAGGTTCAGTACTGGGACCCCTGCTTTTCAACCTCTTCATAAATGATCTAGAGGTAGGAGTAAAAAGCAAGGTAGCCAAATTTGCTGATGACACTAAATTATACAGGGTAGTGAAAACTGTGAGAGATTGTGAGGAGCTCCATAGGGATCTCTTGACACTGGGGGAGTGGGCAAAACAGTGGCAAATGAGTTTCAACATTAGTAAGTGCAGAGTGATGCATGTTGGGGCAAAGAACCCCAATTACATTTATAAACTGATGGGGTCTGAACTCTCTGCGACAAACCAGGAAAGGGACCTTGGTGTCCTGGTGGACAACTCAATGAAGGTGTCAACCCAGTGTGCCTCAGCAGTGAAAAAAGCAAACTCAATGCTAGGGATCATTAGGAAGGGTATAGAAAATAAGTCAGCAAGTGTCATTTTGCCTCTTTATAAATCTATGGTGAGGCCCCACCTGGAATACTGTGTACAGTTCTGGTCGCCATACCTCCAGAAGGATATTATGGAGCTGGAAAAAGTACAGAGGAGGGCAACCAGAATGATTCGGGGACTGCAACACCTTCCTTACCATCTGAGGCTGCAACGGTTGGGCCTTTTCACTCTTGAACGACGGCGTCTAAGAGGTGACCTGATTGAAGTTTATAAAATCATGCACGGTGTGGACAAAGTAGATAAGGAAAAACTGTTTTCCCTATCGCATAACACTAGAACTAGGGGACACTCCATGAAACTTTTGGGTACTAGTTCTCAAACAAATAAGAGAAAGTACTTTTTCACCCAGAGGATTACTGGTCTATGGAACTCCCTGCCAGAAGAAGTGGTGACTGCTATCAGTCTTGACAGCTTTAAGAAAGGATTAGACAAGTTCATGGAGGACAAGAGTATCAATGGCTATAATTATGGCTACCTAAGGACAACCTCCGGGTTGGAGAGATAGGCAGGATATCTCTCAATGCCATTTCCAGGGAATCCTAAGCAGGTGAAGGCATCTCCTTGGGAATACCCTGAAGGAAATGGTGAGCCACTGTGTGAGACAGAATGCTGGACTGGATGGGCTGTGGCCTGTTCCAGCAAGGCTGTTCTTATGTTCTTATGCTCTGCATTTAAAAGAAAATACAGCTACAGTAAAACCCCTACTTATGAAAAAGTCCATTCCATAGGCTTTTGCTTAAATCTATTTTTTATGTAACTCGAAGCAAACCCATAGGGAATTTTTTTATGTAACTCAAAGCAAACCCATAGGAAAATGAAATTTTTATGTAAATTGAAGCAAACCCATAGGGAAATGAATTTTTACATAACTCAAAGCAAACCCATAGGAAAAATAATCTTTATGTAACTTGAAGCAAACCCATGGGAAATAGTGTAAATCGGGACATGGTTTTAGCACTAAATCATTATGTAAGTCGAATTTTATTTAACTCGAGGCATATGTAAGTCGGGGTTTTACTGTATTTAACAAAAAAAACCAAGGCATGCAACCACTGTAGGCCTTAGTTTTGTTAAATAAGACATTTTTAAAAAATAGAGAGGAACTTTCAGATATGGCTTCAGTGGAAAAACATGATGTGACACACAAGAGATCTTCCAAGTGTAAAACTACCTTATGATTAATGGCAAAGAGCCGTGGTGGCTTAGTGGTTAAGATGACCAGAAGGTCAGCAGATTAGCAGATGGAGACCTGAGTGCTGTGTGACCGAGTGAGTTCCTATTGTCTGTCCCAGCTCCTGCCAACTTAGCAGTTTGAAAGCAAGAACTTGCAAGGACATAAATAGGTACCACTTAGGCAGGAAAGATAACAGCGTTCTGTGTGCTCTGGTGGCTTGTCATGCCTGCCACATGACCACAGAAACATCTGCAGATGCAGACAGCACTGGCTCTTTGTCTATAAGAGATTAGCACTGAACCATATAGTCAGATATGACTGGCTGTGGAGCAAGGGAGACCTTTACCTTTTACTGTGGTTAACAGCATTAGGTTATGCTCTAATACTCATACCTGTCAACCATGGCTCCGACGAATCTGGGACCTGCACAAACCGGGTCTGCACAGGTTGCGTTGTACGCATGCACGTGGAGGGCTACGCCACTTGCGTAGCCTTCTACGCAGGTGGCGTAGCCTTCTGCGCATGCGTGGAAGGGAGCTACGGAAGTGTAGAGCCCTTCCACGCATTCGTGCACCGCAACCTGCACAGATGGGCTACGCAGTGCTTCCTTTCCCCCGCTGCCAAATTACGGGGTTTTGGCAGCACGAGTCAGGAAATGGTGCAAATCGGCGCCGAATTACGGCGTAATCCCGGCCAAATCGGGATGGTTGACAGGTATGCTAATACTAGCCCTAAAAACGTGTACCACATCTGCTCACCAGAAGCCCATGCTGTCCAGTGGTGGGCTCCAAAAAAGTTACTGCCACACTGTGGGCGTGGTGTGGTGGGTGTGGCCAGGGGAAAGCCCTGCCTTCCACCCAAATTAGGACTACTTTATTTCAAAACTTGGATGGCGAGGCCAGCCAGAATTTCTGCTACCGGTTTTGGTGAACTAGTGCGAACCTGCTGATGCCCACCACTGATGCTGTCCCTTCCTCAATCTCTTTCCTGTATTAAGAAGAAAAGGAGGTGGACAGATGAGATGAGAGAGATTCTCTACCTGCTTTGTATTCCTAGCCAGTTTGCTTTTTCACAGCAACATGCAGGCTGAGATTTTTAAAGTTACTTTGTAACTTTGCAAACAAGTGTCATGAGAACTATTTCATTTGTTAGAACTCTTGTGAAACAGTTACTATTCATGAAGCCGACTGAACTTCCCAATTGAAACATTTTGTGTTCGTAAAGATTTACTATAATTTTAAAGCTGTTGTTACGTTGCTTCTTCCAAAAGTGTTCCCAGTTCTGAAGGTTTGCTGTACTTTTGAATATTTTAACCTACAGCATTTAGCGGACAAGGAACTTTAGGACACTTATTCATAACCTAGGTTTCAAAATTATTCTCTCTTCATGAGTTATTAAAACAGATCTCTTCAAAGAACATTCTACAAGAATGCTCTCCATTGATTTGGCTGCCGAGGGCAACACGGTCGTGCTTTAGAATGGCTCCTACAAATACAGTACTACAAACAAGAACTGTGGTCACTCAGCATGGGGTTTTACATCATGCACTTGACAGGGTGCAAAGAAAGCACTACCTGTTCTGCTGGCTCAGCAGACTGCATCAACCCCATCAATAGCACTGCCTAGTGCAAGAAAACAGAAGATGCATGAAGAAGTTTAGAGCATGGAGTATGTGCATAAAGTAGGGTACTTATGTGCACAGAGTGCACATACGTGCATTAATGAGGTTATGTAAAATATCTTAACTTCTGTTGTCTAGCAGCTACATATCATCCATACAAATACAACTAAATACAAAACATGTAGTTGTGACAGAAATATACTTCAATGAAATGTTAATTTTGTTTGATGTGAACCTATGTTTTGAGCCTTATAAGAGCTTGCAACCCAAAACAATTTAAATTCATCCTTTTCTCTACAGTATCAAGAGAAACTGATAGCTCTGCCTCAACCCATATGAGTGTGCACAATTCAGCAACCAAGAAACTACAATTCTCTATCAAAATCAAGGCCAGTCCTTAACAATCAGCAAAGTGAGGCAAACGGTTTAGTGGGTAAACACTGGGAGATTATAACAAGGTGTTTGAGGAAAGAGTTGCATGCTTTAAGCTGGACTGTTGCTACAGATCTAGATGTGTACTCCCATCACCAGTGCCGGTGGGGAGAATACCCACTTGCCAATGCAATCAGTTTTTGTACATCAGCTACAGCTGAGCCAGCTGTACATACAATGGGAAGAGAAACCCATTTGGACCAATGGAACATATAGTATTCAATATTTCATGCCTAAAAGGCCCATTTAAAGGATAGTGTCTATACATTTCAGAAGCTGAATTAACAAATCATTAATTTCATATAGCCGTCATTTAATTGTCTGGTTGCTCTTAAATTGTTTTATGCTTCATTCAGTTTAATAAATCATAAAATTAAATGGAATTAATGGTGCATTATATTCTAAACTAAATGGGATGGACTAAAATGTTTAAAGTGGTATCAGATCTGCTTTTGGCAGTTGTAGCTTATTAAACGCTTGACTTGTTCACTGTGCAGAAACTAATTACGCAAGGCAATAAACTTTCTCAACCCAAGGCAATGCACATTCTCAACCCAGGCTTTCACTTGTCTTATGCATTTGTATATAAGAACTCTTTTGTGTATATTATATATGGTGATCCTTAACTCATCAAATTTTAAAAGGGTGACACATACCCTGATTTGATGTTCTCGATAGCTCAGGAATAATATAGTAACACTGCAACACCATAGCTTTGGTGTCAATTACTTATTCAATAAATAATGTAATGCCTGGTTACAATAACAAGATGCTTATTTGTCTTTATTTCACAATCTTATTGAAGACTTCAGTCACAGAAAGAATAAGCTAAACAAAGATTTCATTTTGGACAAGACCCCACTACAAACATGTAAAATGTCTCACTCTGGGGTATTATTTTCTTGTGTTGTAATAGGATTGCTTGTTCATATTAAAGCTATTCAAAAAATAATCAATACATCATATTTTACATTTTATTTGTTATCATGTATATTATGGAAGCAATGAAATATTTGACCTTCCTTTTATGTACATTTATACAGTATTACTTTATGAGAATACAAGTGAATATGGCGTCAAGCAGGGGAAAACTAGGTAAGGATAGTTTATCAAAGAAGTAATCAAGGGTAAAATGGAAATCCATTTGTCATGTGAATATCACAATAGCCAAAGAATGGTGACAGAATTCTTGTTTTCTTTAAATCAATAAGCCCTTTGCAAATGGAAGGAATCTAATATGCTTCAATACTCTAACACAGAATTTAGGTAGAAGTGTTAGCAGTTGAACAGCAGCCCAAAGTATCCTGTTAACAAAGGGGAGGTATTAGCAGGTCTCTGTGGATCTACACGAATGGGTCTACTGCACGTAGCTTTTTCAATCAACTAAACAATTGTCCCTAGAATTAAGTGCAAGAAGTTCAAACAAAATAATGCAAGATGATCTCAGGTCATTTATTATTTATTTACCTATCTCAGAGAACAGATTTACATATACTGTGGTCCTTTTAACCAGGGAAAAAAATTGCAGCTTGACTGCAGGATACAGTTTCATAACTCTGGAGGCATATAACAAATCACTTCAAAAAGGCTCAGAATCCTAAAAATAATTTGTGTCAAAGGAGCATCTCTGCAGGTTGGTTTCTTTGTTTTTAAATCTAATGGTACCGGTTTAACATTGTGTGGAGGAGAACAAGCAAGAACATGGTATTAAAAATTAAAAAGTTAGGAGACTCCCCACCACCAGCGCTCAAAGAATCAATTGCTCCTTATAATAACTCAAAAAGTGGAACATGCATAGGATTTGTGGGAGATTTTTGTTTGGTTTTGGATTTTTGCAAACACCTGTTATCTTTTCAGAAATAGATGAGGATAGTGACTTTCTGATACGGGACTTCAGAGTTCCAGATGTTCTTCAGAAAGCAAGTGTCCTCTCCCCCTATGGATGTATACAGTAAGACCCCTACTTATGAAAAAAAAGTCTGTTCTGTAGGCTTTTGCTTAAATCAGTTTTTTATGTAACTCGAAGCAAACCCATAGGAAAAAAATATTTTTACGTAACTCGAAGCAAACCCATAGGAAAAATGAAATGTTTATGTAAATCAAAGCAAACCCATAGGGAAATGAATTTTTACGTAACTCGGAAGCAAATCCATAAGAAAAAGAATCTTTATGTAACTCGAAGGAAACCCATAGGAAATCGTTTAAATCAGAACATGGTTTTAGCACAAAACCATTATGTAAGTCGAATTTTATGTAACTCGAGGCATATGAAGTCGGGGTTTCACTGTACTCTGACCCACTTCAAGGAAAAGAAGGCACTTCTTTCAAATATCCCCAGCCCTTGAGAAGTGAAATCCCTTTGCTCAAGTGGGACGAAGCAAGGAAAGCGAAGTGTATGAAATGTCCTACTATACCATATTCATAATAATAATTTTGTGTCATAAATTATTCTGGGTTGAAAGGATTTTTTTGAGTGTGGAAGAAACTCTGCTCAGGGATGCCCAAATGAGGCTCCTTTCATGTCCCCAAGAGCTGGGACAGAGACGGGTGCTCAATCCGTCATGCAGTACCCAGGTCTCAAACTGCCGACTTGCCAGCCTTCCAGCTAACAAGGCAAGCTTCTTAACCACTGAGCCACCGCAGCCCCATTACAGTATTCATTTTTTCATACTTTTTATTAAATTTTCAAAGAAATACAAGCAAATCAGCAAAAAAGAAAAGAAAAAAGAACATAAATACAATCCTAAAATAAGAAAAATACAAATAAAATACATACTTAACGATCCAATATATCAATAAATTTCATCATAACTCAGTAATAATAAAGGTAAAGGTTTCCCTTGCTCAAAAGCCAGTTGTATCCAACTCTAGGGTTCTGTGCTCATCTTTGTTTCAAAGCTGAAGAGCCAGCACTGTCTACTTCTGCAGACTTTCCGCGGCCATGTAGCAGGCATGACTAGACACCAGAGTGCATGGAACGCTATTACCTTCCCACCGAAGTGGTTCCTATTTATCTACTTGCAATTTCTTGCTTTCGAACTGCTTGGTTGGCAGGAGCTGGGACAGACAATGGGAGCTCAATACGTCATGCAGTACTCGGATTTCGAACTTCCAACCTGCCGATCTTTCAGTCATCAATAACAAGATGCTTATTTGTCTTTATTTCACAATCTTATTGAAAACTTCAGTCACAGAAAGAATAAACTAAACAAAGATTTCATTTTGGACAAGACCCCACTACAGGTAAACAAAACATGTAAAATGTCTCACTCTGGGGTATTATTTTCTTGTGTTGCAATAGGATTGCTTGTTTATATTAAAGCTATTCACAAAATAATCAATACATCATATTTTACATTTTTTTTGTTATCATGTATATTAGGGAAGCAATAAAATATTTGACCTTTTCTTGTGCATTTATACAGTATTACTTTGAGAATACAATTGAATATGGTGTCAAGCAGGGAAAAATTAGGTGAGGATAGTTTATCAAAGTAGTAATCAAGGGTTCTGCTTTTGGAAGTTGTAGCTTATTAAACGCTTGACTTGTCCACTGTGCAGAAACTAATTATGCAAGGCAATAAACTTTCTCAATCCAAGGCAATACACATTCTCAACCCAGGCTTTCACTTGTCTTATGCATTTGTATATAAGAACTCTTTTGTGTATATTATATATGACAATTCTTAACTCCTCAAATTTTAAAAGGGTGACACATACCCTGATTTGATGTTCTCGATAGAGCTCAGGAATAATATAGTAACACTGCAACACCATAGCTTTGGTGTCAATTACTTATTCAATAAATAATTTAATGCCTGGTTACAATAACAGGATGCTTATTTGTCTTTCTTTCACAATCTTATTGAAGACTTCAGTCACAGAAAGAATAAGCTAAACAAAGATTTCATTTTGGACAAGACCCCACTACAGGTAAACAAAGCATGTAAAATGCCTCACTCTGGGGTATTAATTTCTTGCATTGCAATAGGATTGCTTGTTCATATTAAAGCTATTCACAAAATAATCAATACATCGTACTTTACATTTTATTTGTTATCATGTATATTAGGGAAGCAATGAAATATTTGACCTTTCTTTTATGTGCATTTATACAGTATTACTTTATGAGAATGCAAGTGAATATGGTGTCAAGCAGGGAAAAACTAGGTAAGGATAGTTTATCAAAGAAGTAATCAAGGGTAAAATGGAAATCCATTTGACTTGTGAATATCACAATAGCCAAAGAATGGAGACAGAGTTCTTGTTTTCTTTAAATCAATAGGTAAAGGTAAAGGTTTCCCTTGCTCGAAAGCCAGTCGTATCCGACTCTAGGGTGCAGTGCTCATCTCTGTTTCTAAGCCGAAGAGCCAGCGCTGTCTGCTCCTGCAGACGTTTCCGTGGTCATGTGGCAGGCATGACTAGACACCGGAGCGCACGGAATGCTGTTACCTTCCTACCGAAGTGGTCCCTATTTATCTACTCGCAATTTCTTGCTTTCGAACTGCTAGGTTGGCAGGAGAATAATCAATAAGCCCTTTGCAAATGGAAGGAATCTAATATGCTTCAATACTCTAACACAGAATTTAGGTAGAAGTGTTAGCAGTTCAACAGCAGCCCAGAGTATCCTGTTAAGAAAGGGGAGGAATTAGCATCCTTAGTAAAATCTCAAGGTGTGCGTATTTACTAAATAAATACTTGATTACAAAATCAAAGGGCACAAAAGGCCCCTAACATAAGCCCAGATACATCTGAGTTATTTCAGGAGCCACAGAATGTTGTCTGTCCAAGGTAGCGCAGGTGACAAATAATGAAATGTGAGGAGTCCCGAAATGTGGTATGACTGGCTGGCTGAAAACCTGAAGAGGAACAATCAAAACTGCAACATTTTGTCACAGGGTCTACTGCTCATACTCTCATAGGAAAACTATTCAGAAAGAGAGCAACTTTTTTTTCTTTTCTTTAACCAAAACATTAAAATGTGTTTCTACAAATTAAGTTGTGCGCCTTAGGTCTACTGTGTGGGGGGAAAACCCCACACAACATAATTTACATTCTGATTCAGTGTACAAAAAATTGAACATGCATATGCCTCCAAGCATGCTTCCAAGCATGCAGGACCCACTCTGTGTCCCCTCTGAAAACTTTTTGGCGTCCAATGAATTCTTCTACGCCACCCACGCCGAGCGAGGAACTCTGAGCCTGGGTCGTCCACGTTCCCGGAGGGCTTGACTTACCTGTGGGGTCTAGCATGGCTAAAGGGTCTGTCGTGGAGGCGGGAGAAAGAGAAGGCGGCATCCTCCGGCTGCCCCGCTGGTCTCCAGCCGGCCAGACCATGTGCGATGCGGAGGGGAGGGCACAGACAGACCGGTCCTTGCCACAGGCAGGAGGAGGAGGAGGAGGAGAGGCGGCGCCCGAGGCAGGAGGAGGGGCGAGTCCACCACGGCACGGCTCCAGCTGGGGGTGTTTGTCGGGGCGCCTGAGGGAGGTGGACCGCGCCTCCGCTCGCCAGACCTTTCCCTCCAGTTCAGACACGCTCCGTCCCGCCTTTTTTTATTTTTATTGGTTTCTTTTCAACCAATAAAACACGTAATAAAAACAAAACTAAACATGTAAAGAAGCACAAACAATAAAAGTAATAAAAATATCACAACCTCAACAAATATGTGAACCCACCACCAGTGGGACATTATGTGCCTCCCACCTACAGGTGAAACTCGGAAACTTAGAATACTATTCATATATATATATATATATATATATATATAAGTTTTTATTTATATTCATATTTATATAGCCGCCCAACTCACAAAGACTCTTAATAATTAATAAAAACTATTAATACAAATTATTTTTTTAAAAATTAGAATAGCGTGCAAATGTTCATTCAGTCCAGTAATGCAACGTAAAAGGTGAAATAAATATATGAGATAGACTCATTGCATGCAAAGCGAGATAATTCAAGCCTTATTTTGTTATAAAATTTATGCTTATGGCTTAGGTAAAGAAAGGTAAAAGGTTTCCCTTGCTCGAAAGCCAGCCATATCCAACTCTAGGGTGCAGTGCTCATCTCTGTTTCAAAGCCAAAGAGCCAGCGCTTTCTGCTTCTGCAGACGTTTCCATGGTCATGTGGTAGACATGACTAGACACCGGAGCGCACAGAGCGCTGTTTACCTTCCCGCCGAAGTGGTCCCTATTTATCTACTTGCAATTTCTTGCTTTCGAACTGCTAGGTTGGCAGGAGCTGGGACAATGACGGGAGCTCAATCCGTCCTGCAGTACTCAGAAATCGAACTGCTGACCTTCCGCCTCCCAGTCAGCGTCTTAGCCACTTGAGCCACTGCTTATGAAAACCCCAAACCCCCAACCTCATGCACCCCATAATCATTACATGTACGCTGTATTGAATTGAATTGAATTGAAATTTTATTTATATACTGCCTTCCTCACCCTAGGGTGACCCAAGGCAGTTCACAGACACAACAGCAAATGTGCCGTGTAGTTACAAGTTACAAATCAGGATACAAAAATACAATAATACAATATAAATACACAATTACAACTACAATTACCAAGTCATTGTACACCATGATCATCACAATTATAATGAATTAAGGCATGACATCCCTCGCTTTGCATGTAGCGAGTCTAGCCCTAGCTACTTAAGAGACTGCGTCGGCGCAAGGAATTTAGCCCGTCCTACTAGGGCAGACAGGAGGGGCTCACTGGTGGTCACATCAGTGAAAGAGGTACATCTTACTGGGACCAGGAAAAGAGCCTTTTCCATGTCTGCCCCAGCCCTGTGGAACCTCTTACCACCTGAGTTGCGGCTCCAGACAGAACTACTCCCCTTTATAAAGATGCTGAAGACATGGCTCTTCCAGCAGGTTTGGGGCACGCTTGACTCTACCAGTCAAGCCTGGTGGCTGATTTAGCCTATGTGGTGGGCTGTTCCCTGGCTTGGTTATTCTGTTTTAACGGGGGTAGGGTGGGGGTGGGTTGTTTGTTAATGATATGTTTGTGTTTTTAACGTTGGTTTTAATTGGGGCTGTTAGATCTGTTTTAATTATTGTTGCTTTATTGTTTTTATTGTAATTTTTATTATGTTGTTAGCCACCCTGAGTGGTGTACCCACCAGGAGGGCGGGATATAAATGTGCAGAAATAAATAAATAAATAAATATATTTGTTTCACCTTTTAAGTGAAATGAATGAACATTTTCACGATATTCTAATTTTCCGAGTTTCACCTGTATTATCTGAGCACAACATTCCCTTTTATGTCCTTATCCCCTATTTCCAAAAGGCTATTATATATTCTTGTCTTGCCTTTCTGAGGGCAGCGTCCCCTCCACATTGTCATGAGGGGCGGAAAGGAGGCCTTCTCTGTGGTTCGGCTGTTTGCCGCCCTTTTTCTGTGGTGGCACAGCCACGAGGCAAAAAGGCACCTGAGGAGTAAGGAAGAAATGGGCAACCTTTCTCAAGAGACCTCCCTCTGCCACACCTGCCCTGCAGCAGTTATTAACACTTCAATGCTTTCTCCCGCATCCCCTCTTGTGTCCCTCTTGCGTTGAGGTTCCGCTGAGGCATGGCTCAATACAGGTACATGTAAGGTAAAGGTTTCCCTTGCTCGAAAGCCAGTCGTATCCGACTCTAGGGTTGTTGTGTTTGGAATATTGTGCCTTGTACTGCAGTGGCTCAAGTTGCTAAGATGCTGACTGGGAAGCGGAAGGTCAGCAGTTCGATTCCCGAGTACTGCAGGACGGAAATGAGCTCCCGTCTTCGTCCCAGCTCCTGCCAACCTAGCAGTTCGAAAGCAAGAAATTGCAAGTAGATAAATAGGGACCACTTCGGTGGGAAGGTAACAGCGTTCCGTGCGCTCCGGTGTCTAGTCATGCCTGCCACATGACCACGGAAACGTCTGCAGAAGCAGACAATGCTGGCTCTTCGGCTTAGAAACAGAGATGAGCACTGCACCCTAGAGTCGGATACGACTGGCTTTCGAGCAAGGGAAACCTTTACCTTTACCTAACTAATGTAACACTCGGATGAGTGGATATAATAACCACCAGCTGTAACACTGTATCAGGACGCGAGCTAGTGACCACCAGGGGCAATAGCGAGCGCCGAGCTCACATGGTTCCAATTCCCCAAATACCTACAGTGCGGGAAGATTCCCGCCACCACCTCACCTGGACAAGAAGGGCGTGACGGGGAATGACGTCACGCAGACAGTAGCCAATGGGCTATCGAGGAGCCACATTCAAATGTATAGCCACAGTATATATTGAGCTGTTCATCCGCCATTACCACATGTTCCCCCGGACCATCATGCAATAAAGATGTGTTAAGCCAACCTTTCGGCTGTTTCTATTGTCTTGGTTCTCATACACTAAAAGGGTGCAGTGCTCATCTCTGTTTCAAAGCCGAAGAGCCAGCGCTGTCTGCTTCTGAAGACATTTCCGTGGTCATGTGGCAGGCATGACTAGACACAGGCATGAGTGCATGGAGCGCTGTTACCTTCCCACCAAAGTGGTCCCTATTTATCTACTTGCAATTTCTTGATTTCAAATTGCTAGGTTGGCAGGAGCTGGGACAAAGACGGAAGCTCATTCCGACCTCCAGTACTCGGGAATTGAACTGCTGACCTTCTGCCTCCCAGTCAGCGTCACAGTATATGAAAGTTTTCCCATGTAATGAGCTTCTCCTGACGGATTTCTGCTTTGTTGTGCTAAAGAGACCACTGGCCTTATCAGGATTTTGTTGTTTTTTAAGTTGACAACTTTTATTTTCGAAGGCATAAGGGAGAAGGCCCCATTTTTCAAAAGCAGATTAACAGATTTTCCTATACTTCTGGAGAGCAGTAAGGATAAAAACAATATTTTAAAGCCTCTACATGTGGTCAGCATAACATTTTTTAGAGAAGCCTGTTCAGACATGTATAAAACAGCTCATATTATATTATCTGTGTCTTTAGTTCTTATTCTTTCTTCCAATAGGCTACATAGGTGTAATGTGAACCAGCTAGGAGTGGATTGGGAGATTTGAGATAGGTATTGCATTTTACAACAGAAAAGAAATTTGAACAGCTAAGACCGTGATGGCAAACCTTGGCACTCCAGATGTTCTTGGACTTTGATTCCCAGAAGCCCAAGCACTCTGTGAATCCACACGAATGGGTTTACTGTGATTCATCTGGCCCGTGCTGCCCTCATCGCTCCTGGAAGCGGAAGTAAAACGCGCCCAGATAGTTAAGGCTCTTCCGGGTTAACCCTTCCTCCGTACGGGCGCATTTTACTTCTGCTTCCGGGAGCGACGAGGGCAGCGCGGCTGGATGAATCACAGTAAACCCATTCATGTGGATTCACAGGGTGCTTGGGCTTCTGGGAATTGAAGTCCAAGAACTTCTGGAGTGCCAAGGTTCGTCATCACAGAGCTAAGAGATTTTTTAAAAAAATATAAAGAAACTACAGATCCAAGGGAGTCTAGGTGTAAGTGTAGGTTTAACAATAAGAGGCCACTGGCTGTGTCTTCCAGCTCATAGAAGACTTTTTTGAATGTTACAAAATAAATGCTTACTTCAGCAACAAATCTCTTTCCAAAGACACAGGAAGATGCCACTGTTATCATGACGTGGATCATTCTAAATCAAGCTGCCTTGAAATCCCATTTAATCATCTTGAATCCCCTTTAGGGGAGAGAAAGGTTGCCCTGCCTTGCTCAAAAGCCAGTCATATCCAACTCTAGAGTTTGGTGCTTATCTCCATTTATCGTCAAAGAGCCAGTGCTGTCTGTGTCTGCAGACATTTCCCTGGACATGTGGCAGGCATGTTTAGACACACCAGAGTGCACGGAACGCTGTTTACCTTCTCACTGAAGTGGTCCCTATTTATCTACTTGCAACTTCTTGCTTTTGAATGACTAGGCTGGCAGGACCTGGGACAGAGAGGGGAGCTCACTCTGTTGTGCAGCACTTGGGTCTCAAACTGCTGACCTGCCGACCTTCCAGTTATCAAGTTCAGTGTCTTAACCACTTGAGCCACCACAGTCCCTGAGGGTATAATTAATCAACACAATGTTTTCTAAGACCTGCCATTCTTAAACAAATGCACAGCTCAGTGTTCTAAAACAAGAAATTAACTTCTAGATCAGATTTCTCTTCAGCCATGAGTGCATTGGTTTGGAACAGGTCTACATCTACAATACATAAGCAGTATGAGATTACTGGTCTCACTGCAAGATGACTTGCTCCGGAAGGCTGACCAGGGGGCTTTGTCTGTCCTGGTACTCCTAGACCTCTCAGCAGCTTTTGATACAATGGCATATGAAAGTACATAAACATAAGGGAGGTACTATAATCTATGTGGTAACTGATCTACTGGGAAGGTCTCATGCACCGTAATGCTGCTAATTAAGCAATTTGTAAGGAAGGCCAGGAAGGCCTGTAATGCGGCTAGTATACAGGAGGCTGCTAATCAGCAAGCCGAACTATATAAAACTATATAAAATGGTATGTAGCCTCATCAACAGCCATTCCAAAGGTCCCCACCAATTCCAACAGTCCTGTGAATTATTCACATTGTATTTCAGATCAAAGGTGGAGGCTATCCATCGGGATCTTGATTCTTCAGTTTATATTGTTTCATGAATTTACAGAACATTACTACTCTCCTGATGAAGATTTCATTCTTGAAAAATCCTTTACCGGATGGATTTTGAGACTTATTTTTCGTCTAGATAATTTGCAGAAGATAAATTTTGTTTGTTCAATATATTTCTGCATATCATATTTGAAAGAAAAATACAAGAAGTAATAATACACAATCAAAGAAGAGTCTTTATTCATTTATATAAATATTTTCCAGATAATCTTCAGCGATCTTCCTTGAACGGTGTTCAGTTTTCTCGTGAGTTTTTACCGTTCAGCCATATATTCCTTCACTGGAAAATTATAGACCTGTGGCTAATATCCCTTTTTGCGTAAGATCACCAAGAAGGTTGTGGCAGACCAACTGCAGGGGTTCTTGGATGAATCCAACTGCTTGGACCCATTCCAGTCAGGCTTTAGGCCATGCCAGGGCACCAAAATCGCTCTGGTCACACTGCAAGATGACTTGCTCTAGGAGGCTGGCCAGGGGTCTTTGTCTGTCCTGGTACTCCTGGACCTCTCAGCAGCTTTTGATACAATGTTATAGACCATGGTATCTTGTTGGGGTAATTGTCAGAGTTAGGGGTACAGGGCCCTGTTTTACAGTGGTTTCATTCCTTCCTTGGGGATCATCCCCAGAGAGTCCAGCTTGGGGAATGTTTTTTGGCGTTGGGGATGCTCCAATGGGATGTTCCTCAGGGGTCAACCATTCCCCAATGTTATTTAATATCTATGTGAAGCCACTGAAAGGGGGCATCTGGAGATTTGGAGTACGCTGTCACCAATATGCGGATGACACGCAGCTCTATCTCTCCTTTACATCATCTGCAGTGGATGCAGTCCAGCCCCTGGATGACTGTCTGGCTGCAGTGCTGGAATGGACCAAAGCTAACAAGTTGAGACAGAACCAGGGTAAGATGGAGATGGTGGTGTTGGAGGGTCCATCTGCCCCTCTAGGAACCCTGACCCCAATGCTGGATGGGATGGTCTTGTCCCCTAAGGACAAAGTACATCTGACCCTGGAAGCACAAATTGCAGCAGTGTGTAAAGCTGCTTTTTCCATCTTTACCAAATAGCTCAGTTGGGTCCTTACTTGGGAAGGTGGTCCCTCATCATAACACTAGTTATCTCACTGATAATCTCTCATATCAATTACTGTAATGCTCTCAACGTGGGGCTCTCCATGTTCCTGATATGGAAACTTCAAAGGGTGCAGAATGCAGCTGCCAGGCTGGTTACTGGGGTGAGAAAATTCATACCTATCTCCCCAGTCCTGGCAGAATTGCATTGGCTTCCCGTTGCGTTCCATGCCAGGTTCATGGTGGCTATGCTAATCTTCAAAGCCCTAAATGGTTTGGGACCTTCCCACTTGGCAGATTGTCTACCCCTCAGAAATCAGGCCTGCTTCACCCTCTCTTCTCTGACAACAAAACTCCACATACTGACCCCCAGGTTGGCTAGAAAGTCCATTACCCGTCAGAGGGCTTTCTCGGTGGTGGCTCCGGCTAACAGGAATTCTCTATCTGGGGAGCTGCATTTGATTGACTCTTTAGGGACCTTTAAGAAGCAACTGAAAACCTTTCTTTTTGAGGAGACCTTTGGCAGCTTATTGAAGACCAAATAGGAAACCCTCCCATCGGTTTTTTGCCACTTGGGCTAGTGCATACCTGTCAACCTTCCCGGATTGGCCAGGATTTCCTGATTTTCGGCGCCAATTTGCGCCATTTCCTGCCCCGCCCTGCCGAAATCCGTGGAATTTGGCAGAGGGGGTGAGGAGGTTCTGTGCAGCCCTTCTGCGCAAGTCGCGTTCTACACAAGCAGTGTAGCCTTCTACGCATGCGTAGAATGCGACTTGCGCAGAACCGTTTGCGCAGGTCCCGTATTTTCCGGAGCCGCGGTTGATAGGTATGGGCTAGTGGTCCTCAGTTTTGATATGACCGGGGGAGGGGGCTATTTTATGCTGTTTGTTTTGCTCTTTTTAACATTGTGAGCTGCCTAGAGGGGGAGTGTATGCCAGATGGGTGGAGTGTAAGTCTAATAAATAAAATAAACCTTTATGTATTTCAGTCTAATGAAGTGTGCTTCTTAGCTTCTACAAATCCTCTGCCTCTTGCAATTTCAGGGTTCAGAATAACTGTTCCTGGACTCCAGCTGTTATGTATGTATGTATGCATGTTCATTATACTGTAAAGGCAAGATTGTAACCACTCCAGATACAAACGACATCAGCTGTAAAGGAACGCGAGCAGACAGCCTATAGAGGGCAGCTGCGAGCGTTCACTCTCACATGGTTCACATTGCGCAATCACGGACAGCCGCGGGAAAACCTTCCCCGCAAACAGCAGCAGGAAAGGAGGCGTGCCTGGGCGAGGCCACGCCGGTAGCAGCCAATGAGCTACCGTGCTACATGATTCAAATGTAGAAGGCTACTGTATATATTGAGATGTATCACCGCCATTACCTCATGCTTCACTGTAACCTCATGCAATAAACCTGTGTTAAACCAACCCTTCGGTTGTCCGGTTGTCCTTGGTCCCATACACTAAATTGGCGACGAAGGTGGGATCATGGCTGCCCACGGGACCAAGACATGCGCCGGCTACGAGATCAGGAAGCCGGGAGACTTGGAGCTGTTTGAGATAGACTTCAACGCAGTGCTGGTGGAGCTCGAAGTCTCAGATGAGGCCAAAAAGAGGGCCATTTTCGTCCGCATGCTCGGACACGAGACCAAGAGGACCTTGGTGGACCTGATCGCGCCGAGGAAGGTGAGCGACCTCAAAGCCACAGAGCTCCTGGCGGCGCTGCGCGCCCATCTCCGGCCAGCAATAGCGATGTTCCCCGCTCGGAGCGCGTTCTGGAGGCGAGTCCAGGCACCCGGGGAATCGGTCGATGAGTTCGCCGCGGCCCTGCGGTTAGCCGCCGGCCCATGCAAGTGGGAACTCCCCGACGTCACCCTCCGGGACTGCCTGCTCTGCGGTCTGAGGGACACAGAGACTCAGCGCGCGCTGATGAAAAGGGAGCCGCCTCCCACGTGGCAACAAGTCCTCGACGCGGCACAGGCCGCAGAGGCCACGACGGCCGGGGTGCACGAGCTTCAGGACTGGCGCCCGAAGCCCGCCAAGGCAGAGAGTTCGGTGCGCGCGGCCCGGCGGGTTTCGAACTCGTCTGCGGAGAGCAGCGACGACGAGGACGTCCGGAGGGTCCAGAGAGAGGGCCGGCGCTGCGACGGCTGCGGCGCCGCCCACGCCCGCACCAAATGCCCATTCCGCAAGGCCGAGTGCCACAACTGCGGCCGGCGCGGGCACATCGCCAAGGTCTGCCGGAAACGGCGCGAGGCCACCAGGAGTTCTCCAGACCGCTCGGCGAGGCAGGACCGCACCACGAGGCCAAAGGACGGCACCCGGACCACGAGGACGCGGGACGGAGTAGGGCGCATCTCCGACGACAGCGAGGACGACGCGCCGGTTTGCAGCGTTTCCACGGAGCACCCCGTTACTTCGTTGAGGTAGTAATACAAGGGGCCCCTGTTAGAATGGAGGTGGACTCGGGTTCTTCATACTCTATTATTTCCCAGGGGGAGTTCATGAAAATCGCCCCCCACGTGCGGCCCAAGCTCAAAGCGTTGAGGGCCACACTGAAGGACGTGCAAGGGAACCGCATCCCAGTGTTGGGGGTTGGGAAGTTCCAGGTCCAGTTCAAAAAGTACACCGCAACGCTTCCCCTAGTCGTCCTCAAGGGAGGTAAATGCAGCCTCCTCGGGACTCAATGGTTCCAGCCCCTGGGTTTGTTCATTGGGGGGGTGCACGCCGTGGGAGCACACGCTGCCGGGACTGATCCAATACAGAGCGTGTGCGACGCGCACCCCGAGGTTTTTAAAAAGGGGCTCGGAAAGTTCAAGGGCCCCCCAGTGACTTTCGACCTGGACCCTGGAGTGCGTCCAATCAGACTTAAACCGCGCAGAGTGCCTTTCGCACTAAAGGACAAAATAGAGGTGGAGTTGGACAAATTGGTGGGCCAGGGGATTCTTGTTCCTGTTGATTCTGCGGAGTGGGAAACTCCAATTGTAACAGCACTTAAGGCCAACGGGGAAGTCCGCATATGCGCTGATTACAAGTGCACCATCAATAAGGCGATCCGCCCTAATGCGTATCCGGTGCCGGTAGTCAGCCACTTGTTGGCCAGGTTACACGGGGGGAGGTGTTTCGCTAAACTCGACCTGGCCCAAGCCTACCAGCAACTACCGGTGACCCCCGCCGCAGCTGCTGCGCAGACCATAGTCACCCACAAAGGGGCGTTCCAGGTATCGCGCCTCCAATTCGGCGTGAATTCGGCGCCCGGGATTTTCCAGTCACTTGTGGAACGCCTCCTGAAGGGGTTAGAGGGGGTGTTACCCTACTTTGATGACGTATTGATTACAGGGGGGAGCCGGGCCGAATTAGCAACAAGGTTGGGAAAGGTCCTGACAATATTCGAAAAGGCGGGGTTGCGGTTGCGGAAAGACAAATGCGTCTTCTTCGCTACAGAGGTTGAGTTCCTAGGGTTCCGTGTCACTCCCGAGGGAATTAGGCCAGCCCAATCCAAGGTAGCCGCCATCAAGAAGGCCCCTCGCCCCACCTCCAAGCCCGAGTTGCAGTCGTTCCTCGGACTGCTCAACTTCTACCACTCCTTCCTCCCGCGGAAGGCAGCAGTGGCAGAACCGCTTCACAAATTGTTAAAAAAGGACGAGGCATGGAAGTGGGGCGACGACCAGGAGAAGGCTTTCAATGACCTGAAGCGACTCCTGGCATCAGATGCTGTACTGACCCACTTCAATCCCAAACGCCCAGTGGTCCTGATATGCGATGCATCCCCGGTGGGGGTGGGGGCGGTGCTATGCCACGTGCTGGAGAACGGTAGGGAGGCCCCGATAGCTTTCTACTCTAGATCCCTGTCCCAAGCGGAGAGGAACTATGCTCAGACAGACAGGGAAGCACTAGCAATAATTGCGGGGACCAAGAAATTTCATGATTTTGTGTACGGCCGCCCCTTCACCATAGTGACTGACCATAAGCCTTTGCTGGGCATTTTCACCGCAGATAAGCCCACACCCCAGATCCTGTCCCCGAGAATGCTCAGGTGGGCCATTTTTCTCAACGCGTATCAGCACGCGTTGGTATACCGGCCCGGGAAGGAGATCAGCCATGCCGACGCTCTGTCGAGGTCCCCCATTCCCCGGGATTGCTGCCACGTGGGCGGAGTAGAGAGGGACCACCAGGTCTTAATGATAGAGGTCCTAGACTCCCCTCCAGTAGTACCGGCTGACATCGCCAAAGCGACAGGCAAGGACAAAACGCTGGCCACAGTTTGCTCCTGGGTGCAGAAAGGGTGGCCCGTGTCTTCCCCAGCAGCGGAATTCGACACATTTTTCAAAAAGAGACTAGAGTTGTCCCTAGAGAGGGGTTGCCTTTTGTGGGGACAGCGGGTAGTGATCCCCACGTCTCTCCGGCCGAGGGTGCTTAAACTGCTGCACGTCAGCCACCCGGGGATCGTATGCTCTAAGGCACTAGCCCGCAGTTACTTTTGGTGGCCCCAGCTAGACGCCGACATCGAACACATGGTCGGCACTTGCGAGGCGTGCCAAAGCTCAAGGCCAGAAGAGGCTCGCTCGCCACCTAGGGAGTGGGACGCTGCAAGGGGGCCCTGGTCCCGAGTACACGTAGACTTTGCTGGCCCGTTCAGGGGAACGCTTTTCCTCCTCGTGGTGGACGCGTTCTCCAAGTGGTTGGAGGTCATTCCAGTCTCGAGCACCTCCTCGGCCACAACAATTAAACAGTTAAGGAGGGTTTTTTCCACGTTCGGTTTACCCGACACCCTCGTCAGCGATAACGCTAGCTGTTTCACGTCCGCCGAGTTCGGGGCATTCATGGAGCGCAACGCCATTCGGCACGTCACCTCCGCCCCCTTTCACCCGGCCACCAACGGCCAAGTAGAGCGCCTTGTGCGCACCACGAAAGACGCGCTACTGCGCATGGGTCCCGGAGACCTCGACCTGAAATTGTGCCAATTCCTGCTGAGATACAGGGTCACCCCATTAGCGTCAGGGTACTCCCCCGCGGAGCTGTTGATGCGCAGGAAGCTGGCCACGGGAATCTCCAAGCTAGACCCAACGAGAGTAGAGGACAAAGGGCGGAACATAGGGGTGGAACCCACAAAGAGCTTCAGCATAGGCGCCCCGGTGCACTGCAGGAACTACGCCAGCGCGGGGCCAGCCTGGGTGCCGGGCACCGTAGTAGATCAAACCGGCCCCGTCTCATACCGCGTAGAGACCAGTACAGGTTTCCTGTGGAGGCGACACGTAGACCAACTCAGGCGTAGGGTCCCCGGAGAGCAGGACGCAGACAAGAATAGCATCGAATCAGCGTTAGGGTACTCCCCCACCCGTTTAGCCCAAGGGGGAGGAAAAGGGGAGCATGGGTCCCCACCATGGGGGGAGGAAAGGCAATCGATCCACAGAGATCTTTTGCGGGAGTCCCCGACAGAGAGGAGGAGCCCCGATCACACTCATACCCCGCGGAAGTCTCCCCGAAATTCAGATGCCCATAGAAGTTTAGACGTTGATTTACAGTACCAGGGGGAGTTAGCGGAGTGGTCCCCCACCCGTCCTAGCGAAAAGAGGGGTTTCAGTTCAGCCCCTGGTACTTCCAGTCCCAGTAGCCCCTGTGAGTTAGAATGCAATATAGCGCCAATGTCCCGGAGACCGACACCTCCAAGACGGGAGGCATCAGCGAGTCCGCCCACCACAGTCTCAAGGTCCCCCGAGCAGGGATCAGAAGGTAGCCGTTCCACAAGGGCGACCTCATCGGTTCCGCGGTTCACAATAGGAGGGTCCCCGGGGTCCGAGAGCAATAGGCAGGGGTTTACCTCCCAACTGTTCATTCCATTCCCATCCCCGAGCGCAAGGCAGGCACGGACGCCCCACAGAGCCATTAACGAATCCCCGTTTCCCGTTGCAGGACAAGCACCCGCGGAGTCAGGGATCACAGGCTCTCCAGTATTAGGGCAGACGCAAGCACGCCCCAAGCGAACGTGCGGCAAGCCACAATGGTTGCGGGACTTCGTCCCATCCTAGGGGGGAGGGATGTTATGTATGTATGTATGCATGTTCATTATACTGTAAAGGCAAGATTGTAACCACTCCAGATACAAACGACATCAGCTGTAAAGGAACGCGAGCAGACAGCCTATAGAGGGCAGCTGCGAGCGTTCACTCTCACATGGTTCACATTGCGCAATCACGGACAGCCGCGGGAAAACCTTCCCCGCAAACAGCAGCAGGAAAGGAGGCGTGCCTGGGCGAGGCCACGCCGGTAGCAGCCAATGAGCTACCGTGCTACATGATTCAAATGTAGAAGGCTACTGTATATATTGAGATGTATCACCGCCATTACCTCATGCTTCACTGTAACCTCATGCAACAAACCTGTGTTAAACCAACCCTTCGGTTGTCCGGTTGTCCTTGGTCCCATACACTAAACCAGCCTCCATAGTTTTTACCACCGGCTAGGCTGGCTAAGGCTGACTAAAGCCCAGCAACATCTGGAGGAGGGTGCTTTGCCATCTTTGGTCTAATATAAACTTTTTAATTGTAGAAAATGTGGTGCCCAGGTGGCTCTCTCTGAAGCTATAAATGTGGCCAACTTTGGAATCACATTTTAGATCATCTCAGTTTTCAGCCCAAGAGCCAGTGTCTGCAGACCTTTCTGCGGTCATGTGGCAGGCATGACTAGATGGCAGAGTGCACAGAACACTGTTACCTTTTCTGCTGAAGCAGCATCTGTTTATCTACTTGCAATTTCTTGCTTTCGAACTGCTAGGCTGACAGGAGCTGGGACAGAGATGGGAGCTCACTCCATCAGGCAGCATTCAGGTCTCAAACTGCTGACCTGTCATCAAGTTCAGCCACTAACCTACTGCAGTCCTGAAGTCCTAAGCAATAGAAGCGGTCTAATCATGCTTGGCTCATATTTTTTCATTTTCAGCCTGAGTTATCTGAATATTTAGGGGGTGTTTATGGATGGGCCAGTTCCCCTTTTAGGCCTATTGTCTCCAAAAAGTCGGGTTTTTTTTAAAAGGCGTTCCAAAGTCAACACCAAAAGAGACTAGCACTAAGTCACAATGGGTGGGTGGGTGGATTGATGGAAGAGAAGGGAAGGTCCTGTTGGAACCTACCAAGTTGCATCTCAACAAATCAAAGGCTGCTTTCACTGTTATTGCTCCATACAAACACATTCATGGCTTATGCTGCCTCTTCTGCCTCTGTAATACAATACAATTTATATTTGTCTAGTTGGCTAAAGCTATTTTACCTGTGGAGGCAAGAAGGGACCAAGTTTTTAAAACTGCAGATCAAAGCCAAATGAAGAGTATTAAAATCACCATGTAGTTGCACCCTGAGTCTATCAACTTACAGTGTTCCACAAATGTTGAAATAATAGCATTAAAATTAATTTGCTAATATTAAATTTTCTTCCTAATCAGACCAACATGAGATAAAAGTTCTTAAATTATAACTCTCATGAAACAACATATTTAAATTACAGATTTGGGAAGAATATGTTTTCTCTGAAAGAAATCCATGGTTCTTGGCAAAGTAGAAGAGCATATACCTCTGTTTAAATTAGTTTAAATAATAATTAGCACCTATGGAATTGTCAAAATTAAAGGGCTAAAAGTAGGGGGGTGGTGTTAGGTTGAAGAGAGTAGCCCTTGGGTTAGCAAGGGTGTGGCAGCAAAAGGGCTGAGAGTACAGTGAACTATCAAACAGATACAGTACTGTAGTGTGCAAAAAAGTTGCTTAATGGTGGCAAAGCAAATGCTGAAAGTAAAGGTTCAAAGGAAAAGTCTCTTACAAGTAAAACACAATAGTAGCAAACAGCAGAATGGTGTTCCAAAGCAAATCAGAAGTATTCCTTTCTTCTTACCAGTCCATAGAAAACATGGGGGAAACAGTCCAAAACAAATAGTCAGCAGACAAACAGTCTAATAGCAAAAGTTGCAAAGCAATGTGACAGACAACGATCAGTTATCCAGCTCCAAGCAGCTGTTCAGTAGCAGATAGGCTTCAGGCAGCAGTCCGGCATCAGGCAGTGTTCAGCATTCAGCTACAGTGAGCCTTAGCTGTGTTGAGCATCAAAGCATAAGTGGCTATAGCTACAAACCTCCTTTAGTCCACAGCAATAGCAAGTTAGTGAGATAACACACATAACCTGCTCTAGCATGAAGACAGTACTCTTAAAGGGCTAAACATGATATATTATCCTGCCCAACTGGTTAGGCGAAGACTCACAACCTAACAGAAGGATAAATTATTGTGGGAATTCGAAGACTAGTAGGCTTAACGTAATGTGAACTATCATGGCTCAAAATCCATGTTGCCTTTGGGCAGAAAGTGGTTCATTAAGAGTACAACAAAGATCTGTCTCCACTAAGAATGCCATTCTCCATCTTATGCATCCTCCCCCTTGGAAAAGTGGTAACTCCACCTGTTATTTTCAGACCTTAAAATGAGGCCCTCACTCCACTGTTTTCCCAGTGGTTAGGATGAGGTGGGGAAGAATCTGTGGTGGGGAAGAGGGGCTTGTAGAGGGTTTGGATTTGTTTGCAAACATAATCTAGCCCCTGATTCAACCTCAAGGCAGTTGGATCCCCTGGAACCAACGGACTTCTGCACCCTGGTGTAAAAAGTGTGGACATCACATATGTCAGAGAAAGGGTCGGTTTTGTATATCACAAAATGACAAAGATGGAATCCAGAGGTGACCTCTGTGATCTTTCACAGCATCTCCAGTTTCAGTCCATGAAGAATTAGAGGCACTGCATTCATCACTCTTCTAATGATGATTTATAAAGGCTTTGCTCTAACTTTGTTGCAGATTACATAAAGAGATTCCACTATGGTTGTCTGGCGACGGTTTTAAATTGAGTTACTCCTCCCCTCCAGTTCTCCTTGATATCTCAGGGTGATAGGTCTTAATTTTTCTATTCATCACAATGTTGCCCTTTCCATTTCTTCTTTATTAGTACAATTGCTGAGACAGTTTCATCTCGAGCCAGTTTGAAGCTCTGTATCCATACAATAGTATAACAAGTGGATCCTACAACAAAATGGTGTAATGAAAATCTAACTTGAAGCAACAATCTTGCAGTTTGGTACTTTTCAGGCTCTTCAAGTAATGGAGGGCTGCATTTAGGAGATGGAAGAAGTATTTCTTTTTCTTCAAGCCTTTCCTGACTGTTCTCTTCAGTGGTGACTAAAGTGTGTAAAATATCCAATGAGGTGTAGTGGATAGAGTGATGGGTTAAGCCTCAGGAGACCTGGAATCAAATTCTCACTGGGCAATGCAAAGTCCTCAAGTAGGGTGGAATTGATGAAACTCCTCCTTAAATGTATCATTTCCCTGGAAAGCCCTAATTAAGGCTGCTATAATTTGATTCTAACTTGGTTTCATAACACTCACATGAGGATTGCTATCATTATCAGGAGAAGCAAAGCCACAGGCTTTAGTTTGCAGACATCTGGACAGGGCTGTTAATGATAAGACCTTTTTGGAGATCATTAATTCGCAAAAGCAAATTATTAGCACATAATGACATCATTCATATCAGGCTTGAGATCACTCTAGTTGAGGCTGCACATGGCCATCCTTAAAGCTTGGAGGACAGCACCCTCTCTGAAGACTCCCACACTCATTATATATTTTTAAAAAAGAAAGCAGAAGAGGACATTTTGAGCCACCTTTTCCTGCAAAATATTTTAGAAGAGACTGTGAAGAAATATGAGAAAGTGTGCATGGGTGTCTTGTTGCCCACCCCATGTTAGACCATGGGGAAAGAGAATGGACATTGTTTTCTTAAAACTGCATGGCATGCATGTCACAAATTCTAATCCCTGCCACCAGGCCACTGAAAGAAGTTTCTTACGAGCAGTTAGTAGCTTAATGGTCTGACCAGGTTACCCTGGTAATAGAGTAGACCATACTGCCAGAGACTCAACGCTGATTGTCAGGCGGTGGTTAAATAACCTGACCACCCTCAGGACTAGTGACTGTTGGCAGCAAAGTCCACAGGAAAGGGTGATGGTCCCCAAGTGGATTAAATCCCTCTCGAGTCCATCTTGATGGAGGGCAGCAGCTTCATCAATACTGGCCTGGGCTGAGCACTTTGTGTGCCAAAATCATTGGCATGTCCTCAGGAGAACTGTTCTGAGGAGTTAAGAACAGAAAGACTATTCCCATGATGATAGCCAATATCCAGAATAGATACTGCACCTGAAGAGGAGGAAGTTAGTAGCTTGATGAGAATAGCTATCTTCTACCTTGGGGAGAAAGGTCATTTGAATCTGGCACAGAACTCATGCCATTGTGAACCTTAATGCCCACCCATGCTACTACTGCTGTGGAACATGAGGGACAGATTTGAGAGCAAGTCCTACTATAGGAAACATTCATGTCTCCTGAATAGAAAAACCAATCTTATCACAGTTCCTTGGATACCTTGCAGTTGTTATTCAGTGAAGAATCCGTGCATTGGTGGACCTCTCCACAATGACATTCTGCATATGCAAATGGATTTGAGAAATCAAATCCATTTGCAATAAAGGTGTTTTGTTTTTTTGCCATTTTAATATCATGTCACTTGCTGGCTAGGCAGACCATGATGTGTGTGCCCTCCACTTTCACCTTGCCCAAGGGATCCGACAGAGGATGTTTTGGTGAGTTTAAGTCCCAGCCTAACATCACTGACAAGAGATGGGCAACACTGCCTAGTTAGACTGCTCAAGCCCCCATGCCTTGACAAGGTTCTCACCTAGCAGGGTACATATCACAGTTCATGTGTACAAAATAATGTGTTTTTTTTTAATGGAACACACTACAATACTGATCACCACTGTTCTTGCTGGTTTTGTGTATTTCTTCTGCATATCCAAAGTCAGCAGGGCAAGAATAATGCCCATCAGTCTGACAGGTAATTATTGGTAATCAGACCATGGATCCGAGCTGGCCCAAACGTTTTTTTAAAGCAGAGAATGCAAGCGCGGCGCCAAAATGGCCGCCGCGCCCTTTGCGGGGCCCCCCCCACAGGATAGAGAATCCGGGTAGTTAGGGGCGTGGCCAGCTCCCTTATAAAAGGGGTGGCCACGAGGCAGCCAAGCTGCCATTTTACCTCAGCGACGGAGCGGAGAAGTTTTTTCCCCTGCGTCTCCGTCGCTCGTTAGCTTACCGGGAAGCCTTTTAGTAGCGGTTCTGCCTTTCCGGCTTCCCTTTTTGCTCCGGTGGAGATGCCTTCGAAGAAGAAGGCAGCTTCGAGTTCAGCTCGCGTTGTTAGGAGGCGCAACCCAGGTCGGAGGACCGCGGTGCCGCCTCCTCAGCAGCCACCTTTGCCAGCCCCGGCCGGGGCCGGCAGAATGGGGTCTATTGCCCCTCGGCCCGGGGTGGGCGATCAGAGTGCGGGCGCGGAAGGGGTTCCGGCCCGCGGCCCACGAGCGGTGGACACCGCTCCTGCTCCTGCCCACTCTGTCGGGCCTACTCCTCTTGGGCTGCAGCCTCTCCCGGGGCCCTCTAGCCTTGGGGGGTGGTGCGGCCCCCTGCCTTGGCAGGTTTCTCCACCAACCCTGCCGGGCTTCGGTGCTGGCCAATGGCCATATGTGGGTCCCGGGGTACAGGGACCTGTACCCATGCCTGGGCCAGGCGGGCCGGCCGGCCCTTTGCCCATGGTCAACGTGGACACCTTGCTGGCCCGCATTGCGGCCCTGGAGGCGTCGTTGGCGCGGGCCAGTCAGGCGGGCGCCCCTTTCGGGGTTCCTTTTGAGACGCTGTCGGCTGGAGGACAACAGCCGGCGGGGAGGGTCGAGCTGCTGCAGGCGTGTGGCGCGGTTTCGGCCACTGCCTCGCAGCTCCCCAGCCAGCAACCAGGTGCGGGTCAAGCCCCGGTGATGAGCTCTACGTCGGTCGTGAGCTCCGACGCCCCCAGTGGGCCGGAACCCCCGGTGGGGGCGGCCCACGGGGGTGCAGCGTGTGAGTATACGGTGCAAGCGAGTACATCCACACACATTCCCAATCTAGGGGGGGCCTTTCAATGGCCTTGGCCTCGCGCGGGTGGTGCGGGGGCCACGCTGTCGGCGACCCACCCGGCGACGACGACTGCCACCTTGGGCACTGGGGTGGGCATTGGTCCTTACACTACAGGGAATGTTCTGGGGGTGGCTGGATTAGTTCAGGCCCCTTTTACCAGGCCGGCTGTCCCTTTTTCGGCCTTGCCGACGGCAGGGTATTCCTTGCCATCGGGTGATCACCTGGCACAGGCTACTAGGGAAAAGATATGGCGAGGGGAGTACGTAGATATCTTCTCACTCCTGAACAGAGAGCCCACCAAGGAGGAAAGGGAGGGTCAGGATGAGAAGGACAAGGAGCAGGCACGCCGCCGTAAGCCGCCGCGTACCTGGGCCAACTGGCTCCCCGCTTATTTAATATACATGGCGGTATATTTGAGGGCGCGGCCGGATTTAGCTATTCCCATGGTCCAATATTTGGACAACATATATAGGGCGATGGTCGATTTCCCGGGCCCCTCATGGCTAGCATATGATGAGGAATTCCGTATGAGGATTCCCCTTCACCCCGAGATGAGATGGGATGAGCCGTGCCAGAGGCTTTGGCTTTTGTATATGACACCCACACGCCCTGCCCCGGGGGATAGATACCATTGCGGACATGCGGTCCAGCGAGCGGCTCCAGCGCAGGTTACCCGCCAGGCGGCGGGGCAGGGGGTTCCAGCCCGCCTGCTGTGCTGGACTTTCTCGTCAATTGGTTCCTGCAATCGAAAGAACTGCAGGTATAAGCATGAGTGTACCACATGCTCTGGCCCCCACGCAGCCTCTGCTTGCCCCAAGCCTGGGGGGGCGCGAGGCAGAGGGAAGGGTGGACAGTGGGCTGGCAAGGCTGCCACGGATGGAGCTAGTTCTCCAAAAGGCCCCCTCCCCAATTAAGGTGGACATGCTGGAGCGCTGGCTCGCATCGTACCCGGAGGGGGAGGACAGGCAGTATATTCTTCAAGGTTTTAAGCAGGGATTTCGTATCCCTTTTGTGGGTGATAGGTCCCCTCAGGATGCTCCCAACCTTTTATCCCTTAGAGGAAGGGAGGAGGTGGCTGCGGCCAGCATTCAAAAGGAGTTAGTCGCGGGCAGGGTCGCTGGACCTTTCCCCGTACCCCCGTTTCCCAATCTTAAGGTCTCGCCACTGGGTTTGGTCCCCAAAAAGTCCCTAGGTGAGTTTCGCCTTATTCATCATTTGTCCTACCCAGCCGGCCGATCGGTCAATGATGCTATCCCTGATGACCTTTGTTCAGTCAGGTATACATCGTTTGACCATGCGTTGCGCATGGTGCGCTCGTGTGGCCCGGGTGCCCTGCTGGCCAAGTGTGACATTAAGTCAGCTTTTCGCCTCTTGCCAGTGCACCCAGGCGACTTTGAGTTGCTGGGTTTTAAATTTAAGGGGGAATATTATTTTGATAAGGCCATGCCTTTTGGCTGCTCCATATCATGCTCGGCTTTCGAGCGTTTTAGTACCTTCCTAGAGTGGGCTTTCGCCCGCAGGTCAGGGTCCCGGTCTCTAGCCCATTACCTGGATGACTTTTTATTCGGGGGTGAACGGGGCTGGGACACGTGCGCACGTCTCCTCAACACATTTCAGACGCTAATGGAGGAACTTGGTGTCCCTTTAGCGCCCGAAAAGACCGAGGGCCCATCGACCAAGCTAGTATTCCTGGGGGTTGAGATTGACACAGTAGTGCAGGCTTCTAGGTTGCCGGGTGATAAGGTGTCCAGGATCGTGGCCCTTATCTCGGAATTGCTGGCCAAGCGTAAGGCATCACTGAGAGAACTTCAGGTGCTACATGGGCACCTTAATTTTGCTTGCAGGGTGGTCGCACCGGGCAGGGCTTTTGCCCGGCGCCTATGCGACGCCATGGCAGGGTTATCCAGGCCCCACCACAGAGTCAGGCTCACCCGGGGTATCAGGGCAGACATGTTCGTCTGGTTGCAATTCCTGAGGGAGTTTAATGGGGTCTCATTTTGGAGGTCTGACCTCCTGGCGTCCCCCAATTTCCAGATCCAGTCTGATGCCTCAGGATCCCTGGGTTATGGGATGTACTTCAATGGGAAGTGGGCCTGTGGTGGGTGGCCACCGGCATGGGCAGGCACAGGTCGCCTGCGGGATCTCACATACCTGGAATTTTCCCCATTCTGGGGGCTTTGATGCTATGGGGCGAACTGTGGGCTAATTCGGTGGTGCATTTCTGGTGTGACAATGCTGCTGTTGTCCACATTGTCAATGCACAGACTTCCAAATCGCCCAGGGTCATGGACCTAGTGCGCCATTTTGTGCTGCGCTGCCTGCGCCTCAACGTTTTGTTCAGGGCCAGGCATGTCCCAGGGATTAATAATGATATTGCTGACGCTTTGTCCCGCCTGCAGATCTCCCGGTTCCGCGCCTTGGCCCCGGATGCGGAGGAATTTCCCTCGCCACTCCCGGACGAGATGTGGACTATTGGCAAGGAGAGGTGAACCGGGCGATTGGCCTGTCACTAGCGCCACGCACGCGTAAGGCGTATCAACAAGCATTCAATTCTTACAGGGCATTTGCTACTCAATTTCTCTTGCCAGAGACCTGGCCTATCCCGGTGGACCATGTTCTGCGGTTCATGGTTCACCTGCATGCACAGGGCCTTGCACCTCGCACCATAGCATCCAAGCTCTCGGCGTTGGCTTTTATGGCCAAAGCGGGAGGTCATGTGGATACCACCTCTGACTTCCGTGTGCGACATGTTTTGGAGGGGTGGGTGCGCGAGCACGGGCGTTGCCCGGATGACCGGCACCCTATTTCCCCAGGGGTTCTTACCCAGTTGGCCCGGGGCTGGCCAGGCCTCTGTTTTGATCATTATGAGGCAGCCCTTTTTCACGCAGCCACAACGGTGGCATTTTTTGGAGCGCTCCGCGTCAGCGAACTCGTGATGCTGTCTAAGGCGGATGCAAGTGGTAGGGCACTGGAACTCGAAGATGTCTACGTAGCCAAAGACTGGGCCCAGTTGAGGATACGCTCCTCTAAAACAGATCAGCATGGCGTAGGCAGTGGTGTAAGACTGCTACGTTGTTCTTTGGCAGACATCTGTCCGGTTGGTGCCCTACAGGAATTCCTGGCACTGCGTGGCATGCACCACGGCCCGTTTTTCTGTCACCAAGATGGGTCTCCCCTTACTAAATTTCAGTTTTGGAAGGTGACAGCCAGAGCCCTCACCAGGGTGGGCCTATCAGGTGCCCGTTATGGCACACATTCGTTCCGGATTGGTGCAGCCTCTACAGCAGCTGCTTTTGGGTACTCTGGGGCTGACATACGCAGTATGGGGAGGTGGGGCTTGCAATGTTTTCAGTTTTATGTGCGCCCACTCCCGCCATGAGTACCAATCCAGTCACCTTACCGCCTTTTTTCTCAATTTTCTTACAGACCCTGGGTGTCGTATTACACCGGTGACAGTATGGCTGGTGGGCCACAGCTATGTGCACAGGGCAGCGCGTTACGCTGCGGCGACAGAATGGGGACCCCGACTGGGACTGGGTGACCACGCCAGTCTCGCATGGCATGGTAAGCCTGGGATGTTATGGCGGGAGCTGCGGCCTTTCCTTTTTTCTGGCCTGGGTGCTGACCCGCCTGACATTCTAATCATCCACCTGGGGGGCAATGATTTGGGCCAGGTCACCGGCTTATCGCTTAAGCATGCGATTTGCGAGGACCTCGCCTACTTGCATTATGTCTGGCCTGCCACAACCCTGGTTTGGTCGGACATTGTCCCGCGCCATTCTTACAGAGGGGGCGTTAACCTCCTGGCCCTTGACCGCGCTAGGCGCGCGGTCAATAAGGCAATGGCGTGGTTTCTTGCCAACAGGGCTTGGGGACGGGTTAGTCATCACCCCGATATTAGTATACAAAATTATGACTTGTACGCAGGGGATGGGGTCCATCTGTCGCGAGGAGGTATGGACCTCCTGTTGGGTGATTGGCGAGCAGGCCTGTTGACCGAGCTGACGGTCTGGGGGGGGCGTCAGGTCTTCTTTGAAGCCCCTCCGTGTGGCGGGTAGCACTGGTAAGGTAAACAGTATGACCCACAAGTATCCGGCAGGTTCGCAATTGACTGGACAACACTAGACAGGAATAAATTAGTTAAACGTTGTCCGGTCAACGACGAACCAGGCGATGGGGTGATGACGATTGCTAACCAGCATGCATCACCCCTCTGATTTCACGGATACGCGTCAGAGGGTGGGGTCATAAGTTAGTTATTGACTACGGTCAACAATTTGTTTGTTGTCAACAAACAAATTGATACAAATTGATACATTGTAACCAATTGCCGTTGGCAATTTTGGGGTGGTACCTTACCAGTGTTACTTCGGCCTGCTTGCCTTAGGAATTACGATTGGTCGTTTTACCAATGCAAATTTATAATTCGGACTAGGGCATTGAATCAATAAATGTGGCCCTATGCTGTTATCCACTTTCAATGTTGTCTGTGTCCGTTATTGGGGGGGTGCGCCTGCAATGCAAGCGCGGCGCCAAAATGGCCGCCGCGCCCTTTGCGGGCCCCCCCCACAGGATAGAGAATCCGGGTAGTTAGGGGCGTGGCCAGCTCCCTTATAAAAGGGGTGGCCACGAGGCAGCCAAGCTGCCATTTTACCTCAGCGACGGAGCGGAGAAGTTTTTTCCCCTCCACCCCCTCCCTAGTTAACAGTGTGATATTATGGTCGCTTCGGGGCCGGGTGGGAATTTTTGGTTGGGACCCATATTGGCTCCGGGTCCTGGCTTTTTTGCCCATCCCACACTGTTGCTATGGTTTGATATAGGGGGCTTTCTGTGTTCCTACTGTTGACTTTGGTCACATTGGCGGGTAGCACTGGTAAGGTAAACAGTATGACCCACAAGTATCCGGCAGGTTCGCAATTGACTGGACAACACTAGACAGGAATAAATTAGTTAAACGTTGTCCGGTCAACGACGAACCAGGCGATGGGGTGATGACGATTGCTAACCAGCATGCATCACCCCTGTGATTTCACGGATACGTGTCAGAGGGTGGGGTCATAAGTTAGTTATTGACTACGGTCAACAATTTGTTTGTTGTCAACAAACAAATTGATACAAATTGATACATTGTAACCAATTGCCGTTGGCAATTTTGGGGTGGTACCTTACCAGTGTTACTTCGGCCTGCTTGCCTTAGGAATTACGATTGGTCGTTTTACCAATGCAAATTTATAATTCGGACTAGGGCATTGAATCAATAAATGTGGCCCTATGCTGTTATCCACTTTCAATGTTGTCTGTGTCCGTTATTGGGGGGGTGCGCCTGCAATAAGGTCTCTCCGTTTCCCACCACCACCACCACCCCTATGCCCCATTCAATGCACAGAAGCCAACTGGCAGTTGAATCATTCTTCAACCACCTGTGAGCAGCATTGCAGCAGATGGGGAGGGGGGGCAGACTTTGTGGCACACAGATGTTTCCTTCAAGGAATCTGCTGCTACTCCTGTTTAATTTTCTTGAGACTCCCCCACTCTATCTAAAGGTAGGACTAGCCCTATCAGGAATGGCAGCAAGAAAGCCAGTGCACATGTAATTCCTATGGACTATCAGGAAAATCTCAAGCAGGGTCTGTTATAATAGAGAACCAGCCCCAGAAAGCCATTGAGTGTTAAACATACACTGTTGTGTTGAGTGCAATGTTAGTTCCCAAGCCTGGAGCCATACATTCCTATTTGTCTTCCTACCATCCACAAGGCGGCACTATACATCACTGCATTAAGCTGTGGTGGCTCAGTAGTTAAGAAACTCGCCTCGTTAGCTGGAAGGCTGGCAAGTAGGCAGTTCGAGACACAGGTATTGCATGACAGATTGAATGCCTGTCTCTGTCCCAGCTCTTGGGGACATGAAAGGAGCCTCATTTGGGTGTTCCCTGAGCAGAGTTTCTTCTGCAAAAATCCTTTCAACCCAGAATAATTTCTGACACAAAATATTATTAAGTAGCAGCAGGGCTGTAAGCTTTCTGTATGCAATAAAAACAAGTTGTAGGACAGACGTATTAATCTGCTGCTCTGTCTCAATACACACTTTTGAAGAAACGAGGTACAACTAATCTAGATGTCCTAACATGGTGAGGCAAACAGGTTGATTATGTTTACCTTTGCACCACTAGCCCAGTTTGTGTACAGCCCCATGCTTTATGTTTGCCATTCTTGGGAGAAAAGCAGTTCCAATAGTGGCTTTGAAATGGAGAAGGATGCACAACCTGGAAAGAATTAACTGTGCTGATGCTGATCGGAGCTGGTTCATGACCAAAACTAGGAGAGTGTTGTAATGGTCCGTGGGAGTCGAGGTGCTGAACTCAAGGAAGGCACGCGAGACTGAAGTATGATGGTAAAAACCAGACCCGAGTCCTCGGGTGGTCTATATTTATTGACTACAATTGGGAGTCATCACGCACAGCCCGTGTGAGACCCCCGTGACAGAAGGCTTGCTACGTGGCACTCGGCTGGTTGGGTTACACTTACCAGCCTGCATGCCCAGGTTGCCCATAGGCAGACTAATCAGCGGATTGTGACGAGACTCATTGTTCTTGTTTTATCTAAGTCCTAGAAGACTCTGTGTACCTATGCATAGCTATTTGGTCTAGCTGCAGTTGGTGTCTGATCAGCCCTTTACGCGGACGTGAGCCAGATACCGTATGCTGTTTACGAGACCTTGGGTCTCTATCCTCATGACGCTTGTCCTACTTCTCTCAGTGCCCCCAGCCAAGGAAACATGGAGTCACTATTGCTCATCTTCGGCTCCCTTCCCTGGCCCATCCGGTCGGGGAAGGTGGGAGCCCAGCTGGAGCCGTTTTCTGACACGGGGCTATGAATAGCTGCCGCCAGCGAGCCCCGAGAGCCATGCAACATCTTCGGCTCCCTTCCCTGGCCCGTCCGGTCGGGGAAGGTGGGAGCCCAGCTGGAGCCGTTTTCTGACGCGGGGCTATGAATAGCCGCCGCCAGCGAGCCCCAAGAGCCATGCAACATCTTCGGCTCCCTTCCCTGGCCCGCCTGGTCAGGGAAGGTGGGAGCCCAGCTAGAGCTGTTTTCCGGACGCGGGGCTATGAATAGCCGCTGCTACCGAGCCCCGAGAGCCACGTAACACCTTCGGCTCCCTTCCCTGGCCGCCCCGTCGGGGGAGGTGGGAGACCAGCTGGAACTGTTTTCCAAGTGGTGGAGGCTTTAGGGCTCCGGTGAGGATGTTTTCGAAACCAGGGGGGGGGTTGTCTCATGGACGGGAGGGAGCTGAGGGTTTGGGCAATTGTTCTTGGGATTTCAGTACTGTATTTAATGGTATTTTGTATAATCTATATTTGTATTTGCTTTTGCACTTTGCATTTGGTGTAACTGTTTAATGAATTGTATTGAACATATTGTAATGTATTGTGATATATTGTATTTTTGTGTGATTGTTGTGATATTGTTATGCTGTACTTCTAACTTGTAAACCGCACTGAGTCGGTCCTCGGGCTGAGAATTGCGGTATATAAATTAAAATTTCAATTCAATTCAATTCAATTATTACTATTAGCCCGTACCCAATTTCCTTTCCGGTTGAGCCAGGTTGGTCTCGAGCTTGTTTGCAGAGCCCGACAAACCCATTGGGAAAGGTAGCTGTCCAATCAGTGGCCTGGGCAACCCACAGGAGAGGCTCCTCCCTACTGAAATTTTGGAACCTCCTCAGATGAGACAAGAAATCAAGAACTGATGAACCAGCTAGTTCAGGCTAAGAGGTGATAGCAAAATGGGGTCTTTAGCCTTTGGGAGATTTTTAACTGAAAGGTTTCAGTCAATTGGTCTTCTTCCCACCTGGTTCATCTGTGCTGACATCATGCAGCAAGGAAGAGAACTGGTGGTATCTGGAGGAGGAAATCTCAGCCTTCCTTCCCTCTGGGACAGATCCCTTCCAGTCCTAGTTGAATTAGTTCTAGCACTGATTGAATTAAAGAGTCTTTCTGGACAGTTTCTTTCCCCAAAGGGTCTCATTTCTCCACCACTCCCTCAGAAACAGACTGCTCTGGGAAAATTAATCCAAGCACCACAGTCTTGATCCAATGTCTCCCATTCCTAGTTTACATGGAAGTTAGCTTTAAATATATTGTTTCCAGATGTTTCTTCTTCCGGAGGCTGGACATCATTACGGCTATTTTTACTCTGAATGCAGCAGTTCTAAACAGCAAAACTGCTCTGCATGCAGGCTAGCTTCTCACATTGTTCAGCCAACAAATTCTACCTCTTCTTGTACTTATTTTATTTTACCTTTGGCAATCAGTTGTAAAGAACCTGTGCTTTTCCTTTCTCGAATGAAAAAAATATTCTAGTTTTCCATATTTCATATGTTTTGTTGTTGCTTATTCTTTCACATTAACTGGTCACGCTCTTGATCCATAAACATCTGAGTGTTCTGCAAGAAAGTCAAATGTTTGTTTTTTATAATTGCCTTATTAAAATCCATGGTTCCGTGCTATACAGCAGAACAACAAATTCTTATCCTTCTTCTTCTTATGAATGAGAGTCAAAGAAGAGGAAGGCATAAGAGCCCGGTCGGGCAGCGGAGCACTTGTGGAGGCAAAAGTGGAGGGCGCAGCGGTAGGCGCCAGGGCAAGCTCCATTAGGTGTGCCTTGAGTCTGTTGCTCCGATTCTGGACTGCAAGGCAGGTGAAATTTTTACAATGCGCACAAGACTGACTCTGGTGCGACTCGCCCAAACAAAAAAGACAATGACTGTGGCCGTCTGAAGCCGGAAACATCTTGAGGCAAGAAGTGCACTGCTTAAAAGCCACAGCCATGAAAAAAAATTCTTCTCCAGATAAGGCAAGGAGAACGTAGAACGTTTGAGAACAATGCCCCGAAGGGCCAGCCTACCGCCACCCTCTTGAGGGGGGAAACGGCGACCTGAGTGAAAAGTGACTGAGTCCTACGAGAAGAAACAGCACTGGGGTGGCAATCCTGCCCTAGGGACAAGATTGCTGGAAAAAATTGTTTTGAAAAGTAGTATTTTCTGTGGAATTGACAAGAAAAAATTGAGGAAGCTCTCAATGATCGTCCTGCTGCTGAGGCGGAAATTTCGAGAACTGGGGTAAAATGGCGAACTGGCTCCTAAGGGTGGGCGGTACAGTGGGCGGTCTTACCGCCAAAACTTTTGACCAATCAGCTTTGAAGCTTCCGATCGATGTTCTGCGCAGGCGCATAACCCAATAGTGGGGATTCACAAACTATACGAAGGAGAACTACAAATATACACTACAGATATGCAATTCTAAATTTTTGTTGCACATTACATTCTCGGTCCATCTGTTTTTTAAAAAGTGTTTATTACTCAGCTATGACCCTGCTGTACATTCAGCCAAATTCTCCAAAGACTTCTATTTGCCAAAATGCTACACTTTTGTTGTGAAAATTAAACTGTATTTCCAGGGCTGCTTGCTTTTTACTTGGTTACTATGAATGAGGTTTTCTTAATATTTTTAGACTGTTTTGATTACTTCATTGGTTTTATCAAGTGACCTCTACAGGCCATATGATTTATCACCTAATTATTCTGGCCAGAATCACTGATGTGAATAGAAACACTGTGTAACTCACTGTAAATAATTGTAGCTAATTAACAAGGCGTTAGGCCTCTGTTGCTTGCTTGCTTGGTCATACACCTAGTACAGGTCTGACATTTATTAATTAATCACAATTAGTCACAACTAATAATGCAATCCTCTGTGAATATCAATAAGATTGTAGCCTCTATATTCCCTGCATATTCGCTACAAAAAACAAAACAGAAACAAAAGTATTGTGGCACCTTTAAAATGAACAAATTAACTTCAGTGTGAGCTTTTATTACAATCCAGCAGATGTTTTAATTAGTGAGTGCTACTCTGAAGATAGGGGGACTGTGGTGGCTTAGTGGTTAAGACGCTGTACTTGATGACTGGAAGGTCAGCAGGTCAAGACCTAAGTGCTGCACAATGAAGTGTGCTTCGTCTGTCCCAGCCCCTGCCAAGCTAGCAGTTCGAAAGCAAGAAATTGCAAGTAGATAAATAGGTATGACTTTGGTATGAAGGTAAGTGTTCTATGCACTCTGGCATCTTGTCATGCCTACCACATGACCACGGAAACATCTGTAGACGCAGACAGTGCTGGCTCTTTGGCTATAAACAGAGATGAGGTTCTATGGACTCAGTGGGTGGGTTAAGGTTGAGATGCTTTATATGATGTGATTTTGTAATTTGTTGGGGGGGGGGGGTTGTTGGAATATTTTGAAATGTTTTTCCTCCTGCAATATGATGTTCTGTGATTGTGTTATTTTTATATTGTAATTTTGATGCTATACTGTATTTTTTACTTGTTTTCTATTCTATGATATTTGATGATTGTGTATTTACTTAAGCTTGTACTTATGGTTGCTTTGTTGTTTCATGAATATGTTGTTAACTGCTTTGAGTTTGTCGTTTACAAAGGAAAGCGGTATATAAGTTCAAATATAATAATAATAATAATAATAATAATAATAATAATAATAATAATAATAATAATAATAATAATAATAATAATAATAATAATAATAATAATAATAATAATAATAATAATAATAATAATAATAATAATAGCACTGCACCCTAGAGTTGGATATGATTGACACTTACCTTTACTCTGAAGATGTTCCGCAGAGAGCAAACTGAAAGCAGTGGTGGAAACCCCCTGCATAACTCTCCATTAATCTTGATATCCTCTGTCACTTAATCTATTACTTTCTTTACCACTTTATATTGCTGGTGAAAGTTTACAAACATTTAGCTAACACATTCATGCAAATAAACAATGCATTTTAAAATGAGAAGGCTCTTTTCTATTGGATTCCAGAATAGGATAAGTATAACTAGAAAGAATACACTGTGTGTTTCAATTAGGGGAAAAGTCCTACATATGCGTCTGCTTTGCCAGGTCGAAATCCATTCAAATACCAAGAAATACATGATGCATAACCGGGCCATGCATTATCTTGTTGAAAGGTGGTTTATTTTACACCAACTAGCAGGTGTTGATTATTTTCTACTGAGTCCTAAAACCACTGTATTCTTCCATGTAGATGTGTGGGTCGGTGCATATTACGCCTCTTTGTCCGGTAAGGTTTGTAGGATTCAGAAAGCAGCTAAAATAATTTCTTTTTAAAGAGGCCTTTGAGAAGGTGCCAAGAATGGTTCAACGCTAGGTTTCCTATTTGGTCTCTCCACATCGCCAATAGGGTTTTTGCATTTTTGATATGTGTTTTTAATATGCGAGTTCATCTTGCTAGTCGCCCAGAGTAGGATTACCCCCTAGATGGCCGGGGTATAAATGGAATAAATAAATGAATAAATTCTTCTTCGTGGCCATCAACTATCCCTCATCCCACTCACACACAGAGACAGACAAGGCCCCTTACGGAGTCGATCTGGAGCTACTGGTGAGTATTAGAAATTTGAACAAGTAAAGCAGCAATGGGCTTGGAAGTTGGCTGAGTCACACCAAGCGTGAGCATCTTCTTTTGTCAGCTCTGCACCACCAAATGTGCGCAATGGCGGATCTCATAAATTCATCCTGCCAAGGAAAATGGATCTAAATGGGCAGCCTTGCCTGGGACCCAGCTCCAGGGAGTAAGACTCCAAGTTTGAATCAGAAAAGTTCGGTTTCACTTACCAGTGATAACTTTCGTTCCTCGAGTATATAGTTTGTGAATACACACTCATGGATTATGCGCCTGCGCAGAACGTCGATCGGAGGCTTGAAAAGCTATTGGTCAAAAGTTTTGGCGGTAAGACCGCCCACCGTACCACCCACCCTGAGGCGCCCGCGCGCCATTTTACCTCAGTTCCATACTTAAGCCAAGCACAGGATAAACCAATTGATCTCATCCGTACAGCTCAAGAGGGGAGGCAGGGTGGGTAGTGTGTATTCACAAACTATATACTCGAAGAATGAAAGTTATCACTGGTAAGTGAAACCGAACTTTCTCCTTCGTATAGTTTGTGAATCCCCACTCATGGGAGATTAGCAAGCTCACACTTACTTGGTCGGTGGACAGTCGGATGAGATGATCCCACGATGAAGATGATGACGATGGTCAGGGAGGGTGAACTGTCAAGGGCGGTGAGCCCGGAGCCCCCTAGTGAGGACGACGCGGCCAAGCCTGGCGTCCGCAGTGGCTCTGGTGTCCACCCTGTAGTGCTGGACAAATGTAGAAGGCCTGGACCAGGTGGCAGCCTTACATATGTCCTCAAGCGGTGTGCCCTCCAGAAAAGCCGTGGATGTTGCAACCGCTCTGGTAGAGTGCGCCCTGACATGCGGTGGAGGTGGCAGCGAGGCCGGCTTGTAGGCCAAGTAGATGGTAGACGTGATCCATTTGGAGAACCACTGCGCAGAGATGGGTTCCCCTTTGGACTTGCCTCCGTACGCCACAAAAAGGCGTTGCGACTTCCTGAACTCCCTTGTCCTGCTGGTGTAAAACTCCCTTGTCCTGCTTGGCATCCAGCGTGTGCCAAGTCCTTTCTTGGGCGTTAGTGGGGTTCTGGAAGAAGGTTGGCAAGGAGATAGTCTGTGCCATATGAAACTGGGAGACCACCTTGGGAAGGAAGGTGATATCCGCCTGGAGTACCACACGGTCATTGAAGAATTGAAGAAAAGGTGCGTCCGCCCGCAGAGCAACCAGTTCACCAGCTCGTCGAGCAGACGTGATAGCCACCAGAAAAGCCGTCTTCCATGTGAGGAGACGAGCATCCGCGGTAGCCATGGGCTCGAAAGGAGTCCTGGTGAGCGCGTTGAGGACGGTAGAGAGTGACCATTGGGCCGTCGGAGTCCTGACCGGAGGGAAGGCGTTCCGCAGCCCCTTGAGGAAACGCTTCACTGTTTGGTCGCGGAAAGCCCCAGAAGCGGGCGAGCCAGCCGGAGAGTGAGCCACCACTGCTGCGAGGTGTACTCGGATGGAGGTGATGCTGAGGCCAGACTCCGCCAGATGGAGGAGGTAGGTCAAGACGTCCTGGAGTCCCACCTGTGAAGGGGATGTCTGCTGGGATGCCAGGAAAGCACAAAAGCGTCTGTATTTGGAAGCGTAGGACTTCCTTGTGGAAGGGCGTCTTGCTAGTTCCAGGATCCTGGAAAGTCTGGGGTTATCCTCCACGCGGTGAGGTGGAGGCTGGGCAGGTCCAAGTGGTGAAGCCGGCCCTGCTCCATTTGGAGAAGCGTCGGAGACTCCGGCAACGTGCGATACTGAGACGACATGCGTAACAGCAGCGGAAACCAGGGTTGGCGAGGCTATGCTGGGGCCTCCAGGATGGCCTTGGTCCTGTGTTGACACATTCTGGTGAGAACCTTCTGGACCAGAGGAAACGGGGAAAAAGCGTAGAAATAGTCCTGATCCCACCGTTTCATGAAGGCATCGCCCTCGGAGTTCATTCCGATGCCTGCCCTGGAACAGTACCTGCGGCATTTCGTGTTGGACTCCGACGCGAAGAGGTCTATGTCCGGGGTCCCCCAGGCCTCGCAAAGCGACTGAAAAACCTCGTCGTCCAGTTCCCATTCGTGGGTCGTCGAGGTGAGGCGGCTGAGATGGTCGGCCAAGACATTCAGCTTGCCCTGAATGTGCACTCCAATCGGGAAGATGTGCCTCTCTAGGCACCACTCCCAGAGCTGCACAGCAAGGTAAAGAAGGGTGGTGGATCGTGTTCCTCCCTGCTTGTTCAGATACGCCACAGCCGTGGTGTTGTCCGAGGCTACTTGGACTGCCTTGCCCGTGAGCAGGCTCTCGAAGGAACGTAGGGCCTTCCAAATGGCCAGAAGTTCCAAGTAGTTGATATGGTACACCATCTCCTGAGGCGACCAAGGGTTGTTGACCGTGAGAGTCCCGCAGGCAGCCCCCCAGCCGAGGTTGCTTGCGTCGGTCAATATTTGCAACGAGGGTTGCGGGGGGTAAAAGCTCTTCCCCGTTGTCACGTTGAGTGGTGCCGTCCACCACAGCAGCTGGTCCCTCAGCTCCGGTGACGGAGTTAGCCGTTTGGACTGGCTCTCCCGGAGCGCGTCGAATTCGTGAAGAAGCCATGACTGCAGGGACCGGAACTTTAACTTGGCGTGAGGGATCACAGCCGTCATTGAGGCCATGAGGCCCAGTAGTCTTTGAGCCTTTTTCGCCCGGATGCACGGTTTGGTGCGAAGGTCGTTCACTCCCTGCGCGATGTCCTGCAAGCGCTTCTGGGGTGCAAAGGCTCTGGTAGCAAGCGAATCGAGTACCGCTCCAATGTACTCGACGCATTGAGAGGGGATCAACTTCGATTTGGTGAAGTTGATCCTGAGGCCGAGACTCTCCATGAGGTGGACCGTGAATTGCATGTCCCGAATGGCCGACGAGCTGGTGGGGGATACAATCAGCCAGTCGTCGATGTATGGGAAGACCCTGATTCCCCGCTGGCGAAGGAAGGCAGCCACCGGAGCCATGCATTTGGTGAAGACCCGTGGTTCCGTGGCCAGACCGAACGGTAGACACCGGTACTGGTACACGGAGTCGCCGATGCGGAAGCGAAGGAACCTTCGGTGCTCCTCGAGGATGGAGACATGGAAGTAAGCGTCCTTGAGGTCTATGACTGTGAACCAGTCCCCTTTGTTGATGAGGGGAAGGACGGTTTGCAGGGTCACCATCCGGAACTTCCTGGTGTGGATGCACTTGTTGAGGCGGCGTAGGTCCAGAATTGGGCGAAGTCCTCCATCCTTCTTCTGAACCACGAAGTACCTCGAGTAGAAGCCGTTGTTCCAGTCGGGCGGCGCCACCCGCTCAATGGCTCCCTTGGACAGAAGAGTTGATATTTCTTCCTCCAAATGGGGGGACGAGGTGGTGAAACGATGTCTTCCTACCCGAGGAAGGACGAACTCGATGGCGTAGCCAGAGGACAAGATCTTTAAGACCCACCGGTCGTCCGTGATGCCTGACCATACCTGGAGGAAGTTCCGGAGGGGAAGGTACGGGATGTGGAGCGAGAGAGACTCGGCCGTCGCAGCTTCAAACGCGGGACTTGGACTTCGCGTCCGAATGCTTGCCCTGCCCGTAGGGCTGGTAACGGGGCTTATGCTGGCGCCGTTGCTTATAGGAGCCAGACCTGGGCTGCTCCATAGGGCCACCCTGTTGTTGCGGGTTCCCCTGGTACCGCCGGGTGAAGGGCTGGAATCTCGGCCTGGCAGGCGGAGCCGGCGTGGTGAGCCCCAGGAACTTGGCCGTGGAGTTTGTTTGCCGCATCTCGTTCAGGACCTTGTCCGTGTCCTGTCCGAAGAGGCCTTGTCCGTTGAAGGGGAACTCCTCGATGAGCTTCTTCATAGCATCATCGAGGGAGGTGCCCCTGAGCCAGGCGTGGCGATGGAGCAGGATCGCGGAGGCCATGTCTTTCGCCGCATAGTCGTTGATGTGCCTGGCCGTTCTCATTTGTTGCTCCAATAGGAAGTCTCCTTCGGATGCCAGCGCGTCGATCCGTTTCTGGGCGTCGGCGGGCAACGTTGCCGTCTCGGCCTTCACCCGCTCCCAGAGGTGGGACTGGTAAAGGCCCATGGCAGCCGAGTAGTTGGCGGCACGGAGGAAGAGGGAACCGGTGGCGTAGAACTTACGGCCCACCACGTCCAGCTTCTTCCCTTCCGGGGTCGCAGGCACCGGGAAGCCGCTGGTGGCTGTCCTGTGTTGAAAAGCCTTGACCACCAGCGAATTTGGCAAGGGGTGAGCTTGCAGGAACTCGCCGTTCTCGTCCAGGACTCTGTACATGCCATCGAGCCTGGACGAAACGGAGTGTGCTGATACCGGTTTCCTCCATGTCGCCCTCGCCGATGTTAACATGGACGGAAGCATGGTGATATGGACCGGCCGAACCGCTCGTCTGTCCAGTTTGGCGGTCATTTGGTCCTCGCCCTCCAGTGGCGGCTGGTCCACCTTCAGGTTCAGGGCGGTCCCCAGGCGCGTCAGCATAGCCGTAAGCGAGCGTTGATCCTCACCACGCGGTGGGTCAACCGCGCCGATGGCTTGGTCCGGTGTCCTTTCGGCGTCGATGTCTCCCTCGTCCTCCTCCGAGGAGGCGCTGGAGTCATCGGAGGATGAGGAAGGAACTCTTACATCCACGTCGGGACCGCGCCAGTACGGCCTGGGCGGGCCGGCGGGATGGGAGTCCACCGCATCAACGTCTGGACCACACCGCGATGATGTGGGTGGGCCAGCAGAGCGGACACTCGACCCTCGGGAGGTCGGAGGGGCCACAGCAGGGCCAACATCCCTGGGGCTTGCGGTGGTCGGTACCGGAGCCGCAGAGGCTGCAGGCATGGAGGTCTTGAACTGGCTGGCAAAAGTCTGAGCCATGACCTCAAACATTCCCTTGAGGAACTCCATCTGGGATGGATCCGGCACCGGTGGGAGCGACGAAACGGTGGCCGTCGAAACGGTGGCTGGTAGAATCGGCGACGAAACGGTGGCCGGCAAGCTGATTGCCGTGTCGTCGAGCATCGGAGTCCTGGGCCTTGGGGAGACGGAGGCCTGCCTCGTAGGCGAACGGGCCCTCCCACGAGGAGGGGACGGGAGAACCTGAAGTGGGCGAGCTGGAGCCCCAGCCCTGCGTCCTTTTTCAGGAGATCCCGAGGAGGACCGTCCTCCCCAGATGGATGACCCGGGCGAAGGACATCTTGCGACCGAGTACGGAGGCGAAGGCCCCGGCGAGACAGGAGGGCGAGGAGTAGGCGGGAGCGATCGCCTCTTCTCCGACCCGTGCTTCTTTTTCTTCTCTCCGTTCTTGTCCCTCTTCTTCTTCTTCTTGATGGGGAGAGTGGAAGAAGAACCAGAAAGCGGAGGAGGCTGAGAGGCACTAGCAGAGGTAGACGCGGCCGCGGCGGGAGCCAGAGAGAGTTCCATCAGATGGGCTTTGAGCCGGTAGCTCCGGTTCTGCACTGCCAGACGGGTGAACTTCTTGCAGTGAGGGCAAGACTGGCTCTGGTGAGACTCCCCCAGGCAGAAAAGGCAAAGGCTATGCCCGTCGGAGGCAGGGAACTTCTTCAGGCAAGCAGAACACTGCTTGAAGGCAGCGGCCATCAAAGAAAAAAATCTTCCAACGGAAGGTTCTGGAACGCGGGTACCCCGAAGGGCAGGCCAGCCGCCACCCCCTTGAGGGGGGAAACGGTGACCGAAGCGAGTAGGTAACTGAGTCCACCAGAAGGAAGAAACAGCACCGGGGGGGGGCAATCCTGCCCGAAGGACAAGATCACCGAAAAAATTGAACGCGAAGTTAGCCAAAAGACTTTCCCTCAGAAGGGCGAAAAATTGAGGAAGCTCTCAACGATCGTCCTGCTGCTACTGCGGAAAGAAGAGAACTGAGGTAAAATGGCGCACGGCCGCCTCAGGGTGGGCGGTACGGTGGGCGGTCTTACCGCCAAAACTTTTGACCAATAGCTTTTCAAGCCTCCGATCGACGTTCTGCGCAGGCGCATAACCCATGAATGGGGATTCACAAACTATACGAAGGAGAACTGCTTGAGTGGCTACACTTGGCATGGCTTTATATTGACACACACATACACTGAGAGAGATATCCATGAACTCATAGAATACCAAGTCTATCCTGGTGGCAGCAGAGATAAGTAAAAAGAAGAAAAGAAAACCCTATGGGAGACCAAAGGGAAACGAGGAGACACAGAGGCTGTTGGCATGAATGGCTGCTGTGTTTTTTTAAAAAAAACTTTCAGGCAAGATTTCAAAAAGGACACTCAAGCCAGGACAAGCACCATGTGACCTTCACACAATTAAAAAAAACCCACTGTTGGAAGCCTGGTTCTTTTGACAGTCAAGATGGACCCAAAAATGAAAATGCAGGGAAAAGAAAACTGGTTTGCTGCCAGATTATTTATTTATTTATATTTATATACTACCCGAATCAATAGACTCTGGACGGTGTACACAGTCCAGCAAACACCTCACTGGCTGCTCAGCAAAACGTAAAAATAATATAAAAACAGTTAAAAGCCCTTCAATAAAACCAATTACAAGGGGAGGGGACCTCAGATGAGCCAAAATGGAGAGCTTGTTGGCAATCCCTGCCCAAACCCATTCTGCTAACTACATTTTCAATTCTCTCCTAAACGATGGCAACTGGGCCTGGAGGTGTACTTCTACCGGGAGGAGGTTCCATAATGTGGGAGCTATGACCGAGAAGTCCCTTTTCCTCGTGCTGGAGAGGTGAGCCTCCCCAACAGATGGTATCTGAATGGCGCCCTCTCAGTTTGCTTTAGTGGGACGGGTCAATGTCCTAGGGATGATACGGTCCCTGAGGTATCCTGGTCTGCTACCATGAAGGACTATATGTCTCCGGGTGCATATAGGCAGCCAGTGCAGCTCCCACAGCATTGGCGAGGCATGGGCGAAATGACCCCACCCCACCACTGCACGGGCTGCTGCATTCTGGACCAACTGCAGTTTCCGGAAGGTCATCAAGGGCAGCTCCATGTAGAGCGCATTACAATAGTCCAAATGGGAGGTGACCAGGGCACGGGTGACCGTGAGCAAAGCCTCCCAGTTCAGGAGTGGGCACAATTGATTAATTACAAGGGCTCAGATAATCTGCTTCCTCTAGGACCCCCTGGAGCTGCCGCACCACTGCTTTCTTGACAACCTTCCCCAAAAAGGGGAGGTTCGAGACAGGGCGGAAAGTTGAAGGTATATTTGGATTGAGTGATGGTTTTTTTAAGGAGGGGGCGCACCAGTGCATGTTTGAGTTGCAGGAGGAACACCTCATCCCTCAGCAAGGCATTGACCACTGCTCGGATCCAGTCACCTGTCACGGTCCTGCTCACTTTCCCGAGCCAGGCCAGACACGGGTCTAACTCGCAGGTGATGGCGCGTACAATCCCCAGGATCCTGTCCACTTCATCAGGGTCAATCGGGCCAAACTGATCCCAGATAACCTGGCAAGACTTGCTCCTGGCCAACTGCTGTGATTCACCCTGAGCGAATCTGAGTGATTTTATCCTCCAGATAATCAATAAGCTCCTCGGCGGACCCCTGACATCCAGGGCCAGATCCCCCCCTACCAAGGAGGGACCTAGTCACCCGGAACAGGGCCACTGGGCAATTATTTGCCGATGCGATACAAGTGGCGAAATACTGCAGTTTCACCACCTGTATCGCCACGAGGTAGGCTCTAATAGAGGCTCTAGCTAGTGTTTGGTCCAAGGTAGCCTTGATGCATGAAAGCTACCATTAAAATACAGCAGTTAGACAGCAGAGATGGGAAAAAACCCACTGTACCCCTGAATATTAATAAATCTGGAGCTTGTCAGCTGAGATACCAAAGTACAAAAGCAACCAAGTTCAAATTGGAACAGGATGATCCATGGCTAGAATGAATGTTTATTCACTCTTTGGTTTTAAAGTTCCGTTCTCGGTCTCTAGGACATACTGTAATATCATTATGTATCTGCCCCACTTGTGTTTCCAGGGGTTGGGAGGTAGTGTTGCATCTCAGCCACCTTCTTTGGAACAAAGGTTAGCCAAAGACTTCTGGACTACAATCTGGAAACCAAGAAAAGATCATTTGTATCCATCCCTGTGTTTCAGTGGAAAAGTTATCAAATTCCACTCAGATTTTTCTTTTTACAAGCCTACGCTGTTCTTATTTCTATGGCAACTTTAGAGACACAATTTCTTTTTCTTTCTTTCTCTTCTTCTTCTGTATCCAAATCCAAACATTGGCAATAATCATGGTGATCAGCCATAAAGACTGTCCTGAGAATATAATGCAGTGGCCTTCCATCTGCCTTCTGCATCACAACATGGCCCCCATGCCTCTGATCCAGTTTTGGCACGCAACGTCCTCATCAGCCCCAGGCAGTATTGCTGAAGCTGCTGCCCTCCATCAAGATGGATTCAAGTGGGATTTAATCTACTTGGGGACCATCACCCTTCCCTGTGGACTTCGGCACCAAATTCTCAGGGTTGTCAGGTTAGTTAACCACTGGTTGACGATCAAAGCTGAGTCGCTGGCAGTATGGTCTACTCTCCAACTTCTTTAAAATAATAAAAATACAATACATACATATGCAATAAATGATGGTGTCATGTCTTGGCCAAGCCTTGTGGTTTCTCCAGTTCTTAAGAAACTTTGACGAAAGCCTATGAATCTTGGCAAAAAAAAAAAATCCCATGAAACTCCAGGCAAGATGAATAAATGACTTATATAAAAACTTCTTCCCATTCAATCTGACTGTAGTCAGACTGTAGTCTGGGGAAATGGAAGCCAGGGATAATTGCCTGTCATGGAATTTCATCTCTGTGGCTAAGATTTTCAAAGTCTACAGCTGCCTCCAATACCAGTGCAGCCCTATTTCTTCATTCATTCTTGAATTTCTGATTTAGGAATTTGCAAATGATCGCAGAAAAGGGAAGAAGGAGGATGCTGTCACAGGGGGCCGTCTGAGTGAGGGTGTTAAGGAATTGTACTCCCATGTTTTCATTGATACTTACGCTTTTTGCTCTGATGGAGGTTTTAAACTCACAATACTTGGAACACTAAAGCATACAATATATCTGCCTTTGTAATTTGTACATGTGTGGCTCCCAGCCACCACCTTCCAACAATACTAGATGCCAGCACAAGATTGGAAAAAGTTACGCCCTCCCTTCCTTCCCTGAATATTTGACCCTGGTTATCTTTCTACCTCTCTCTCTTTGGATTCATACAATATAACCTTCACATGCAGATTTGGCTGTCCTTCATGTCACCTGTAAGTCTGGGGACAAGAATCCAACATGAAAAGTAAACAGTATGTTCAAATAACTTACAAAGTACATCAAAGAAGTGTTGCGTGCAAAACACCTCCTTTGAGCCAAGTCAAAGTTATTTATGTGTGCACAAGGAGGATCAGAAATAAGAATTATACAGTATGTAATGAGCAGCCAAAGTTAGGATTTGGACAAAGCTGAATTAATAAGGCTGGGTAAAGTAATATCCAGAGTAAAATTCTGATGAGGTATATTCATGTAGAACAGATACATCTCAAGGTTCTGGAGGATTCTGAATAAGCAAGGACACCAAACCAATATTTGCCAGTAGATTTATACATAAGCTCTAGTGAAATTTGTTCAATAACTCTTGACAACAGGAAGATCAAACCCTATGGTGTAAATATCCAGTGGCTGTGTAGCTGAAACATCCATAGACTCAGAATATGTATAAAAATCCCCAAATCTATGATTGATAGGAAAAAAGCTAGAGGAATTTAGCTCCATGCTGACTGGAGATCCGCAATTAGAATTAAAGAGACTCAGGTTCAAATCTATGAATCACACACTCTTAGTCTAACTCTAACCCATCTTGTAGGGCTATTGAGAATATGAAGCACAGTGGAGAAGAGTATAGAAAAAACTAAATTAAATTTCAAGGGTGAAGGGGGAGGATTAGGCCTTTATAGATAATAAACAAGCAAATGAAGAGATGAAATCATTGATACCTGAATTTCATGTAGATCCAGACAGGCAATCTGAACTCAACTTTGCGTACATGGAATTGGCCACCAGTGACCTCCATGTGCCATATGAGAATACTGTGTCAAAGCAGTAGTGCAAGTGATTTTCCCAGATGTTTATTCTCACATATGAATCTGCTTAATAAAACAGAACTGGCTCTGTTAGCAGATCTTTCTTTTATATTAGACAGGCAAACAAGTGGGTACTTTCTGATCACCTAGGGAGGATTCTTGGGCAACTAATCTCCTAACTCCACTAATCTCACAAACACTCAAGTCTCCTTCCAAGGGACATTAAGTGGCACCCTGAGGAGCGGTCTATGGTTGTCCAAGGGCTGTTATATTGTTCTGGCAATTCGGCAGTGGTGAATGCTGTTGCTGTTTTATCACAGTGTATGCATTTCCTGAGTTTTGCTTGGAATTGCTGTGGTAAATTACCTTGAATATAGGAACAGAGGCAATTCACACATATGCTGAAGAAATGAAGGGGAGGAAGATGCCTGTACTGTCCAACTCTGGGAGAGGGTGAATGACAAGACATTTTATTAGAAAACTGCTTTCCCATCTTTCCTATGTACCCATAGTGTTTTATTAAAGATGCTACTGCAGAGATGGGAATCCTGCAGGCTTAGGAGGTCTAGCTAGCCCATAGGTCTCCCCCACTCCCCTTAAAAACATTTCAATTCCTGTAAGACTCTAGGGAACATTTTTTTCCTCATAATCAGCCCTCTACACACACACACACACACCAGAGTTGACTTCTAGCTTTATCTATTGGTGGACAGAAGGAAGGGGTAGCCCTCACAGCATGTCTGGGCTGAAAACTGTCACCAAATTTATTTATTTATTTATTTATTTATTCAATTTATATCCCGCCCACTCAACACAAGGCCGACTCTGGGCGGCTAAATTTGAATGATCTTGGCCATGTAGCTCCTTTTGATACTTCCAACTATGTTGAGTCTCACGGGAGATACTCCCATGGAAGGTTTACAAATACAGTAGCATCTACTTTTCTTAATCTTATGGTTATTATGTTTCTGGCCACATCAAAAGTTTCTGAGTTAGGACTGGAAAACCAACATGCATAGGTGACAGTGGTAACTAATTTGATACATTCTTATTTAGGGATCAAATATCAACTTCTCTAAAATGCAGAAAAATTGAATAACTATTGAAATACCCATTAGGTACAGTAGCCCACTGATGGAAAATCTATAAAATGGAATAGCTACAGTGTTTGTGGGCAATCTAAGGAAGTTGTCAGATTTTATCCACTTTGATAATGCCCATTGTGCTGGAATATGATATGTTTTACGCAGCATATGCAACACCAGGAGGGAGGAGAAAAAGGACATTTGATAGCACTTAGTTTTCTATACTCAACTGAATGTTTTGCTTATCAACACACACACACACACACACACACACAAAATACTGCAACCAGATATGTACCTTTATCAGCTTTTATATAATCTGCATGACCTTCAGAGGGGAAAAGTATAAAACCAAAATAGTTACCCTGGTCAGCTCTTTGGGCACCAGTTGAAGAACTGTTTTCAGAAAGAGTTCCGAGTTTTCAGGTGCAAGGAAAATGGCAACTCTGAATGAAAAGAAGACCTGTAGCCAACGGATGGAAAATTTCAAGCTTTACTTATGGAATCCAGACACAGGACAGTTAATGGGAAGAACCTTGATTAACTGGGGTATGTGGTCATAAAAATACGATAATGCAGTTTTGGAATTGTCATGCACTTTAAATTTGTTAGCTTTCCAGTATTCTTGTAGAATTAAAAAAAAACTGAGTTGACAAGAGGTTTTGCATTACCACGAAATCAGTTTTTCAAGATGTTGCATAGTATTATGTGGGATAAGCTACAAATTACTTATTAAAAGCTGCTCTGCAAAATCACTAGTATACTTCCTCAGCATCAAATTTTTTTTAATGATAATGTGCAGTCAGAAAATTGACTCCATAAAATGAAAACAGAATACAGAACTAGTGAAAAGCTAGCTAGCGACAAAAAACAGTACAAAAGTATTGTGTTGGATCTGCAGAAACACAAAACTAATTCTGCAAACACACAACATATCTTTAACTGCAAAATAGCAAACCTCTGCCTGAAATACCCCTAGATTTATGTATGTAACTTAATAGTAAAAAAGACAGAAAATTCTAGTTGGTCTCAAAGGCTTGGGAACATTAAAAGTAGATTGTTGGATGAATTCTTTTGTCTACAAAAGAGCACCATTGCTTGTAAACATTTTGTTCATTGAAGTAATTCATGAAGAACAAGATGTTGATATTGTTTGTTTATAGTTATAATATACTTATTAAGGTAAAGGTTTCCCTTGCTCGAAAGCCAGTCGTATCCGACTCTAGGGTGCAGTGCTCATCTCTGTTTCTAAGCCGAAGAGCCAGCGTTGTCTGCTTCTGCAGACGTTTCCATGGTCATGTGGCAGGCATGACTAGACACCGGAGCGCACGGAACGCTGTTACCTTCCCACCGAAGTGGTCCCTATTTATCTACTTGCAATTTCTTGCTTTCGAACTGCTAGGTTGGCAGGAGCTGGGACGAAGACGGGAGCTCATTTCCGTCCTGCAGTACTCGGGAATCGAACTGCTGACCTTCCGCTTCCCAGTCAGCGTCTTAGCAACTTGAGCTACTGCAGTACCATTATTGGTCATTATCTTATTGGCCAAAATCCTGATGCTTAGAATAAATTGCACTACATTAGACCCATTTGAATCAATGGGGATTTGGTGAGTCAACTCATCAATATGTTTCCATTGATTCAAATATGCTTACTTTGTGACTTATTTTAGTCACAGAGTAGACTCATTTGTAGGGGACTGAGGTGGCTCAAGTGGTTAAGACACTGAGCTCACTGACTGGAAGGTAGGAGTTCAATTCCCAGGTACTGCATGATGGGGTGAGCTGCCACCTCTGTGCTAGCTCCTGCCAACCTAGCAGTTTGAAAGTAAGAAATTGCAAGTAGATAAATAGGGACCACTTTGGTGGGAAGGTAAACAGCATTCCATACACTCTGTTTAGTCATGCCTGCCACATGCCCACAGAAACGTCTGCGGGCGCAGACAGCACTGGCTCTTTGGATTTGAAACAGAGATGAGCACCTAGCCCTAGAGTCAGATACGACTGGCTTTCGAGCAAGGTCGACCTTTCCCTTGACTCATTTGTATTAATGGAACTCATGAAGGTGACTCACTAATTTTTTACTTATTCAATGGGCTTACTCTAGTGTAATTTACTTCTGTAAATTTTAGGATTGTGGCCAGTATACATATACCATACACATAAAAATAAATAATTACATGCTGTCAAATCAACTAACAATAGCCATTTCCAGGATTTTCTAGGTAGAGAATGGTTTACCATTCACTTCTTCTGGGGGAACTATGAGACTATGCAGCTTGCCCATGGCTATACAGGCAGGCTCTTCTGCCTGGAGGCAATGGAGAATTGATCTCCCAACCTCTAGCTCTGCAGCCAGATATCTAAATCACTGAGCTATACAGGTCAGCTAGCTATACACATATACATATCCACACTTTACTTTCATTTGAAATTACTTATGAAGTAGAAGTCCCCCTTTAGATTTCAGTATCACCAATACATTCCGTGTTCTTTTCTTTAGACTACAAATTTTAAGGAGTACAGGTACCTTTTTCCCATTCAAAAATTAGCTCTGGTTTATCTGCTAATCTTTTTATCTCTGCATTTGTTAATTACAAGAATCCTTAACTAGAAGGAAAAGATGTTCCTCTGCTTGTAAACCTTAAAAATGCTGATACAATTTGGGCTAATTGTTCTTCATCCTATTGCTGACATGCTCTTATTTGTGGCACTATATCATTATGAATATCCTGAGTTTTAGAATAACTTATTATGAATACGTTTTCTTTACAGTGTGGATCAGTCTTTACTATGTTGCGTTTTATATTGTGATGACTGGAGTGTTCTCGCTTGCTATATATTCTTTAATGAGGACACTCAATCCTTACACACCGGACTATCAAGATCGATTAAAATCGCCAGGTATTATCACATTTCAGTCCATTGCTCTAATGCCACACAATATAATGATATTTATTTTACAATTAAGGTAAGCATTACTAGTCTTCCTGGTTTGAGTTCAATATAAGCGGAGCCTAATGCTGATACCAATGCTTAGTTTTAGATGGTTTGGAGAAAAAACTGAGATGAGATCACACAAATATAAAACCATACTTTTCTGACAAAATGCCATAAGAAAGAAACTACAGTATGAAAACTGAGATGTGTCCATTGACCCAATAGTATTTAACATCATAGTGTTATAGATAGAACCGGAACTGCAGTCCTACACTCACTTAAATGCCAAGTCCCTCTGCCCAGTGGGCTGAACATCTCTTTCTTTCTCACACACACTCTTATTATAGACTAACCTCATTAAAAATATTGAGACCTGCTTCTAAATAATGACATGCGAGACTCCACTGCAGCTTATATACGGTATACAAAGATGAGGAATCTGTACATGAATCAAGAAGCAACAGTTCGGACAGAACACGGAATGACAGAGTGGTTTGGAATAGGAAAAGGAGTAAGACAAGGCTTCATTTTGTTACCCTGCTTATTCAACTTATACACAGAGCACATAATGCGCAATGCAGGGATGGAGGAATCACAATATGGGATCAAAAATTGCTGGGAGAAACATCAACAATTTGAGATATGCAGATGATATCACCCCAATGGCAGAAAGTGAGGAAGACCTAAAGACGCTGCTGCTTTGGTTGAAAGAAGAGAGTGCAAAAGCTGGCTTGAGACTCAATATCAAGAAAACCAAGATAATGGCAACAGGCCCTAACAGGCCCTGGAAAATAGATGGAGAAGAGGTAGAAGCAGTGACAGATTTTACTTTTGTAGGATCAAAGATCACTGCAAATGGTGATTGCAGCCATGAAATAAAAGGTGACTGATTCTGGGGAGACAAGCTATGAGAAACCTGGGGTACATAGTGAAAATTTGAGACATCACCTTGAAAACAAAAATTTGTATAGTCAAAGCAATGGTATTCCTGGTGGTAATATATGGGTGTGAGAGCTGGACAATTAGGAAAGCTGAGCGCAGAAGAATAGATGCCTTTGAGATGTGCTATTGGAGGAGAGTTTTGAGAGTTCCCTGGACAGTGTGGAAAACAAATAGGTCAATCTTAGAAGAAATCAACCCTGACTGCTCATTAGAAGGTCAAATAGTAAAGGTGAACTACTTTGGACATCAAATGAGAAAGGTCGGAATTGACTGCGTGACTGAACAACAAAAACAAAAATAAAATCACATGGACATTTAAATGATAGGAAAGAACTGAATAAAAAGGAAATATGATTGATATTACAACTGAGAAACATAAACAGTGTAAGCTAGGAATAATTCAACAGTGGTTTTCCTGAGGTTTTAAAACTGAAGTTAAAATATGTCATTTGAAATATCAGAATTATACATAGTGTATATACTCTATAAGTCATCCCAAATATAAGTCGGGGCACCTAATTTAGACCTCTAAAACTAGGAAAATAGACTGACCTGAGTATAAGTTGGGGGTGGAAAATGCAGCAGCTGCTAGTGAGTTTCAATAATTAAAATACATGAAAACATGGTAAAATTATTTAATTTAGGCATTTGTGTGGGTATGTTTGCATTGACCCGAGTATAAGTCGAGTCTTGTTTTTGGACCTCATTTTGGGGGCTAAAACCCCCAACTTATACTCAAGCATATATGGTACACAATGTGCACCCTTCACCCTGGAATTGCATATGTATTATTAAATGTTTAAATGTGTATGATAAAGTTTTTTTAACATGTAGTTTGATTTAAGTGATTTGATATGTGTGTTTGTTTTAATAATTTTTTTTTAAAAAAAATCAGAATTATTTTCAAAATTTCAGTATTCAACTCATGATACAGTATATGGGAAATAAACTATTGATCATAATGATTTAATAGAAGTACAACCATTTCTGGATTGCAGATTTGTATTAATGTAATCTAAATTCTGCTTTGGTGTTAGGATGAAGAAACTAGGATTGATTTCATTTAATCAGTTAGAATGAGATGAAATTATCCTATATTTGAATTGTTTCTTCTTTGTCTCTGTACTTTTAACGACTCTTTCAATAAAGGGGTGACATTACGACCAGATGTGTATGGTGAAAAAGGACTGGAAATCATTTACAATACGTCTGATCTGAAGTCGTGGGAGGGTTACGTTAAGAGTCTTCATAGTTTTCTTTCAGGTAAAGAAGAAAACAATAGTAAGATGGTTGGCTATATGCAGAGAGGAAAGCGAAATATAGGCAGTGATGTATGGATACATAGCCAGGCATTCTTATGCTAGATTTTAGCTGCATAACGACAGCTAATTTCTACAGACCAGGTAAATTTTGGCGGTACAATTCCTTGTGAGGTGAAAATACAGAATTCTGCTGAATAGGTAACAGGAGAAACCTGTTACTTGGAGAGAGCAACATTTAAAAAATAGAATACAAGTATTGCTTTACAAAAAAAAAATGGCAATAGAATTTTTTTTGCAAGTGATACTGCCAAAAGGTGAATTAAAGATATATTTCAGAGTTTCTGAAACTCAGAAATGGCTCTCCAAGTTGCACTATATGGTACAGTGCTTATATAGGTTGCAAATGAAGTTTTAACATCAGTTCCATCTGGTTGCATTTATCAGGTTAAAAATGGTTTCCCCAGGTGGAAAAAGCAGATAAGCCCAAACAAGATGGATGGTTTTTACAGACAGCTTAAAATGGCTATGGCTGATGAGAAGGCTCCCCTGTGTGGAGTTCTATCTAGCCTTACCTAAGATAGCAGAGCAAGGACCTGTAAAATTTTAAGTACAGTCCAATGTTTGGGGAAAAGCCACAGAAGACAATCCCCTATATTGTTAATATTCAAGCTATATAGAACAGCTTTCCCCAACCTGAGTCCCTCCATATATTTCCAACAACTCCTGATATACCTAGACGACGTGGTCAATAATCAGAGGCAGTGGTGGGATTCAGCAGGTTCGCCCCAGTTCACCAGAACCTGTAGCAGATATTCTGGCTGGCCCCACCCACCCAAGTTTTGAAATAACACAGGGCTTTCCCTCTGGTCACACCCACCATACCATGCCCATAGAGTAGGTAGTAAAAAAAATTGAATGCCACCACTGGTCTGAGGCATACCTGTCAAGCGCCACTCCAGAAAATACGAGAACTGCTCCAGCCCGGGTGCGCATGCGTAGCAAAAACTCCTTTGCGCATGCGCAGAACCCATTTGCAGTGGGCACGCATGCACAGTAACCCCTTTCCCCGCTGTTGAAATACGGGCCAGCAGCGGGAAAGGGGAGGAGTGGGCGCAGAAATATGGGATTTCCTGGCCAATCCGGGATACTTGACAGGTATGGTCAGAGGTAAAGCAACAAGCAGTACTGAGGTATAAACTCTTAACAGATGTCCTTCTGAAGCAGTTGATACTACCAAACCTTTGAAATTACAGTGTTTCAAGTGAGTAAAATTTTGAAAAACAAAGGTCTAAATTTAGTATTTTCACAAGATCCAACTGCTATTGCAAGGGTTCTGGATCTTGGCCAAACATTAATGACAATGACTAGATCTTCCATCTGTTGCTCTTGCATGCCATAGATCTTCCATTAAGAGAGAAGAAAATATTAAAGGTGATTTCCCCCTCTTCTTTTTCTACCCATTTCTGTAGCCTACAATGAAACTGCTCAAGAAGGCAACAAGAATTGTACTCATGAATCTTATTACAATCAAACGACTTTTGATGCTCCAAACAACACCAAATATTCCTGCAGATTTACACAAGATATGCTCGGGAATTGCTCTGGCCTAAAGGACCCCACTTTTGGCTTTTCAGATGGATGCCCGTGTTTAATGATAAGAATGAACAGAGTAAGTAGCAAAACAGACATTTAAGCATATTATTTATCAGTCAGTATAACTGAATTCAAATCATAAGATAAAACTTTTCTTGAAGTAAGACAATTTACAGCCTCATTCTTTCCACATTTCAGTGCTCTGTAAATGCCATAAAGAACATACTTGGGTCATTCTTAGGTGAACACACCTTTAACAAATTATAATCTTGCCCAACAAAACACTCCAACATGATGGAAACAGTAATTGTGATTACGATATTTGATAAAGGCTAGTAAGTGACTGTGGTGGTTCACGTGGTTAAGATGCTGAACTCAAAGACTGGAAGGTCGGAGTTAAATTTCTGAGTATTGCAGGACGGAATGAGCTTCCGTCTTTGTCCCAGCTCCTGCCAACCTAGCAGTTCGAAAGCAAGAAATTGCAAGTAGATAAATAGGGACCACTTCAGTGGGATGGTAAACAGCGTTCTGTGCACTCCGGTGTTGAGGCATGCCTGCCACATGTCCATGGAAATGTCTACAGATGCAGACAGCTCTGGCTCTTTGGCTATAAACAGAGATGAGCACTGAACCCTAGAGTCAGATACGACTGGTTTTCGAGGAAGGGCTACCTTTAAAAAGTGACTAAAATTGGCAGTTGCTTAGCGGAATGAGCCAAAGCTCCAAGATAGTTTATGGTGTACAGATGGAATCTTCCCCATCTAATGCACTTGTTTAATCTCTGTACCCACTTGCAATCCAGATATTTTACATAGGTTCACCAATGTTAAATTACAAAGTTTCCACTGTTATAAATTAACATGGAAATAATTTCTTTCAGATTATCAATTTTCTCCCTGGCAATGGCACAGCACCAAGAGTCACCTGCACAACGGTGGTAAGGATGTCCTGTCTGTTTTTATGCCATTATTCTAGCCAGTTGAGCTGTAGCCCATAACCTATACTTGCTCAGAACTGTATTATGAGGCCAGACTTAGGTTTGGATAGAATTGTAGTGCTAGGGCCCTACAATGTTCCAAACAAATGTACATAAACAAGATGTGTTGCCTTTTCCTCCCAACATGCCAATGAGCATTCTCTTTTTCATTTGTAATTGTATCGTAATATATATTGTCTTTTTTATTGTACTATGTATTGTATTACGTACTGTAATATATCCCTGTTGTAAGCCGCCTTGAGTCGCGCTTGCGTCAAGTAAGGCGGGATATAAATTTAATAATTAATAAATAAATAAACAATAGTAATAATAATAATGGGACAATTTGGAGCAAGGAGCTGATGAAAGGTACTGTATTCTCCTTGATAAATCATCTCTGCAAGCTTCTCTTCCCTCCATGAAATTTGTTGTGAACTTCAACAAATGTGTATGTTCTGAACTGCATGCTGAGGGCCATCCCAAACATCAACTCTCCCATAACTAAATAGCTGGCCTCCTGTAGTTTGCAGATGTTAATATACAGTACCTGGGATGTGTGCATGCATCGGGTAACGACCGAACTTGTGGAACCAACTTTGGTCATTATCCAAGGTATTACTGTACCAGCACTAATATTTATTCCCTGCCTATAACCAACAGGATAAAGAGACTTCACTGCATGTTAAATATTATCCTGAAAATGGGACGTTTAGCCTTCACTACTTCCCTTATTATGGATGCAAAGCACAGGTATGGTTCTTCTACAATTAAGTTTGTAAATTGAGAGTGGGTCACATGCAGTCTAAAATCTTCATGTCCTCCTGCCAGTTTTGGCAGTCCTCTGATACATTTGCCCCACCAGATGTGCAACAAGAGCACTGAAAGATGCAGAATGGAGATATTGTTATGTAAAACAAAGACTGTGCATCTTTTTTTACAATCTCTTGGAATCACAAGCAAGCTTGAAAACAGGAAAAGAGCCTCCCTTGGCACATCTTTGTTTAGAGCAGGGATTCTCAACCTGCGGCCCACGGTGCCATATCATGTGGCCCTCCCACCGTCTCCACCACACCCAGAAGTGCCATGTGGTGGAGGAAGGGCAAAATGGTTGTCCGGCCCCCAAAGCTGTCTGATGGAGTGTGACCCGGCCCCCAGCTTTAAAAGGTTGAGAACTCCTGGTTTAGGCCAAACATTGTTTTCTTTTGATGTCACCAAACTGTCATACTTCTGTACTACGGTAGTGAAAAGCCCACCCTCTCACAGCAAGGTGACAATCACATCTATAAGCCATCCTTCTGTTTTATGCAATCAAATGATTAACATTTTTTAATTTTTATTTCCATTTTAGCCAACCTACACCAATCCACTAGTGGCTGTAAAGCTTCTAAACATTCCCATAGACAAAGAAATTGTCATCGTATGCAAAGTTGTTGGTGCTGGAATTACTTCAGATAATCCTCACGACCCATATGAAGGAAAGGTGGAATTCAAAGTTCGGATACAAAATTAAGTGGCAACAGCAGATTAACTACTTAACAAATCACTAAAGCACTACATAATGTAGTATTCATGTATCATATACTTTTATATTTATTTGTATGATTTCTATTTGAATTCCAGTCCAGTTTAATACAAAATGTCTGTATACTGAGAGAGGGCAATAAAAATAACGAAACCCTTCCAAATTAGTCACAATAATATGCATCTTTTCAGCATCTATTTTAGAACACTGCTTTATTAGAAAAAGCAGTATTTTTGCATTTTTTATTAATTTTTTTATTAAATTTTAATTTTTCACACAGAACAAAAAAGAAAGAGAATTATTCAATTAAAATACATACAAAAATATCACCTTATAATCTCTATTGGTATGCAAACTTACATGTACTATATTAATAGAAGACAAAAAAATCTCCTACTTATTATTGTAATACAATTCCATCTTACCCCCACCCTTCCATTACCATTTTTAATTCTATGGAATTTATTATTTCCAAATTAATCCTTAACCCATGTTAATTATTACAACCACATTCTATTAAGTCCCATTAAGTTATGCCATGCAACCAATAACTGAATAATATGCAACAGTAATACAATAATCACCCAGTGTATTTACAATATCATGGAGTCTGCGGGATATTACATTTATTTTTACCATTTCCAGAAACTTATTTGATCAGGTACCGGACTGTTCCCCCTTTCTCCCTTCAAAGAGTAATCCACAAATGGTTGCCAGATTTTCCAAAATCTATTTTCTTTAATTTTACCCTTATATTTATTTATCTCCCATGTTAATTTATCATTCAATGCAAGATCCCACATCTCTTTATACCATTCATCAATTTTTAAAATTACGTCTGTTTTCCAGTTTCTTGCAACACACTGTCTCCCGGTAGTCAACATTATAGATACAGTAATACCTCATACAAAGTCCGCTTCATACAACATCGGATTCATACAACATCACCTAATTCCTTGAAAAAAGTTGCCTCATACAAAGTCGTGCGACGTTGTATGAGGCATTGGGGTTTTCCCAGGTTGCATTGTGCCTGGGCAGTATAAAAGGCAGGACACATGCGTGTATTGCTCTTGTGGGTTTTGCATGAGGCGAAGAGTGTTTAGGAGTGGTTTTGAGCACGATTTTGGATTTTTTTGAATTTTTTCGTCAGAATTTTTAGAAGCATTCCAGGGATTTTTGCAGCATTCTTCAGGTTCTTGGACAATCAGGGTTGTTTGACATGTTTTTGTAATGTTTTTAGCCTTTAGACAATGATTTCTTAAAGTTCTGTCAGTTTCCTGTCTGTTTCCTTGACTTTGCCCTGAATTCTGTGCTGTTACAGTACAATGTATCTCTATGGAAACGACACTGTACGAGGCATCGCGGCAAGGATTTGGACGTTGTATGAGGCATTGCGGCTAGGATTTTGCATGCCTCATACAAAGTCCAAATCCGTATAAAGTCCAAACTTGTGGAACCAAGTTTGGACGTTGTATGAGGTATCACTGTATTATTTTTTATCCTCGTTTAACTTCAAATTTTCCACATCCGTTATCAAGACTGTACTTGACTCCAGCTTAATTCCGAACCCCATAATATCACAAATCTCTTGATCAATTTTTCTCCAGAAGTTATTTACCACATTACATTTCCACCACATATGTTCATACGTTCCCAGAGATTGTTTACACCTCCAACACATCTTCCTTTTAGCGTTATCCATTTGATGTAATCTCACTGGAGTCAAGTACCATTTCCACAGTATTTTGAAATTATGTTCTTTTATTCTAACAGACATAGTTCTCATAAACCTTTTCTTCCATTTGCCTTTCCAAATCTTTTCTGGTATTTCTATATTCAAATCCTGTTCCCAATTTAACCCCATTGTTTCTTGCGGATTACCATCCTTATTTAATATTCTATATATTTTACTCACTATACCCTTAATTCCAATATCACCTTTTCTTATTTTTAATATCAATTCCTCAAATTCGGTTTTTTTCTCTTTCTAAACTAGTTTCCCTCAAATATCTGCCATTCCATTTGTTTACCAAGGCTGTCTGAAACCTATTCAAATTCAACTGTGCATAAACTTCTATTTTTCTTTCACTATCCTTACAGGCTTGGATCCAATCCTTCAACAGGAAAACATCATTTCTTATCAATACTTCTTTCACTCTTTTATCCCATTTTATTGGGAAATTTTTAATATCCTCTACTTCTATTACCGGAGATATACTAGGGCATAAATCCTTATTAATCCTATTCCATACTGCCAACATTGTCTTCATCCTTTTATTTTTAACCTGCATTTCCCCCCGTGTTTTTGCATTTAACCCACCAAGAAGCGTACTAGATTTACTGATCTATGCCATATAGATGCTATATAAAAGTCACGTAATAATTGCTCACCGTCAAGTCAATTCTGATTTATGGTGACTTTTCCCAGTACTTTCTTGGTAAAGATAACACAAAAGTGGCTTACCATGCCCTTCTTCTGGGGGTGCCATGAGACTGTGCAGCTTGCTCACGACTGAACAGGCTGGCTCTTCTCCCTGGAGGCATGGTGGAGAAACAAACTCCTAACATCTGGCTCAACGGCCAGATACTGAAACCACTGAGCTGTGTAGTAAGGTAAAGGTCGCCCTTGCTCAAAAGCCAGTTGTATCCGACTCTAGGGTTCAGTGCTTATCTGTTTATAGCCAAAGAACCAGCACTGTCTGCATTTGCAGAAGTTTCCGTGGACCTGTGGCAAATATACTTCAACACTGGAGTGCACAGAACACTGTTTACCTTCCCACCGAAGTGGTACCTATTTATCTTCCAATTTCTTGCTTCCAAGCTGCTAGGTTGGCAGGAGCTGGGACAGACGGGAGCTCACTCCGTCATGCAATACTCGGGAATTGAACTCCGACCTTCCAGTCTTCGAGTTCAGCATCTTAACCAAGGCCGCCATCAGGGGGACTGCTATCCGGGGCCCAGAGCTGGCAGGGGCCTGACGACGCTGTGTTAATTTTTTTAAAAAATATTTTTACTTTTTTTTAAGCGCAGTGCTACTGCGCATGCCCCGCCACAGCCAGAGGGCTCCGCCTCGACCCAGAGTGGTGTGGCTAGGGTCCCTATTTATCTACTTGCAATTTCTTGTTTTCAAACTGCTAAGTTGGCAGGAGCTGGGACAGACAGATCTCTCTATCATGCAGTACTCGGGAATCGAACACCGACCTTCCAGTCGCAAGTTTAGCATCTTAACCACTTGAGCCTCCACAGTCCCTGAGCTGTATAGTACACTGCAGTAATATTAAAAAGTAGTGAACGTAGGGTACTGTCAACCTATCTTGTGGCAGGGAGGCAAAAGCTACTGATTTTAATACTGCCTTCATACATGCCACAAGCTGCATCTGAATATATTCACAATTCAAGTCATGAAACAGGGCACAGTACGGAAAAGCTGCTCTTTATAGCAAATATCCAAACATAATTGTCTTGCAAAGGTTGTGCAACAATCCTTTGAACCTTAGCATAGCTTATATATTAGCATTACTTCAATGGGATCAATTTTTAAAGGCAAAAATTCAGTATACATCTGAGAAAGTGGCAGGTGCTTTGTACATTTCATACCTGTCAAGTATCCTGTATTGGCCAGGATTTCCCATATTTTAGCACTCGTTCCGACCCTTTCCCGCCGCCGTCCTGTATTTTAAATGGCAGGGAAAGGGATTAATGCGCATGCGCGCCCATCGCAAAGAGGTCCTGTGCACGCGCAAACAGGTTCTGCACATGCACAAGCGGGTTACTGAGCATGCACACCTGTGCATGTGCACTAATTTCCCGTATTTTCCAGAGCCGCGCTTGACGGGTATGGTACATTTTAAGGAACATTTGGTATAGTTGTACTGTTTCAGAAAGTATTAAAAACGCCTGGATTTTCTTTTAAGAAATCTGCAACACAGAGCCATTTTTTTCTATAGAACATTTCAGTCTTAAATATAACACATCAGTTTCCATCATCTTCAAAAGTAAAAATTCTAGCAACAAATATATAGACTAAGGGAAAGCAGTGAGTCAGAACGTCCTCTGTTCAATGCTCATCTTCATAACGATCAGTGTGGCCTAGAAGTACATTTAGATGTGTCTGTATTTGCATATTTGAGTACGTAAGACAATCTGGTCTTTTGCATCTGTATTACAAAAGTAAGTTATTTACCTACTCAAAAAGACTGTAAGGATTTTTCATAGCTGATTTTTGTAATTTTTGAAGTATTTTGGAATATTGATTGTTTAATTAACGCTTTGTTATACTGCATTTATTACACTGATATGCTTGTGCTTTGAAATGTTTTTTGTGACCCGCCTCATGTTGTGGAGAAATGTGTTAAATAAATAACACCAGTGATGCACTGTAAAAAATTTTTTACTACTCACTTGGTGGGTGTGGCTAATTGTGGCTGTGGCTATCTGTGGGCATGGCCCCAACCTCCCCCCCCCCGCCGCCCAAGAAAAAAGAGAAACCTACTTTGCTCTCTTGCTTTGTGGAGATGAGGAGTCCCAGAGCAGCCAGGCACTGCTGGCGGGTCAGCCAGTCCCTCACCGTCTGGGCACACTTCTACCAGCGGCGCTGCTGGGAGGTGAGCAGGGTGGGTTGGTGCCGGCCTCCCCCTCCCAGCGCCACCAGAAACACGTCCCATTTGCCTCGCCCAAAGGGAAGTGCAGAGGTGAAAGCATGCGCTGCTGGGAGGTAAGCAGGGCGGGTTGGTGGGCTTGTGCCGGCCTCCCCCTCCCAGCGCTGCCGGAAACGCGTCCCATTCACCCCGCCCGAAGGGAAGTGCAGAGGTGAAAGTGCGCCTTCGACCCTGGGCGATGCGAATGGGACGCGTTTCCGTCGGCGCTGGGAGGCCGTGAGGTGGGCGTGGCTGGCCAAGTGGGTGTGGCCTGGAACTTCCGCTACCTGTTCGCAAGAACCATTGGGAACTGGCCTCAGTGCAACACTGAATGACACAGAATAAAAAAACCCACCCCAGCCTCATGCATTCGAGTTATCTGTGATTCCAAATTTCCGAAAACAAAGTGATCTGGATGGATGTCAGCTGCAACTCGTATCCAAGTGTGCATCCATTGTGTACCCATTGGTGTGCATTTGTTTAAGGTGGATCACAGCTTGCCATGAAGTGACCTACACATTATGATCACAGAGCCATCTCCTGCGGCACACATGAAATGTAACATGTGGGATTTAACACTGGTGCTGCAATCAACTGCTGGCTTTGAGGATATTATCAAGGTGCCCCTTCACAGCCAGTCCATCTGGCATGGCCTCTTCTGCCTCCGTGGCCATTGGGAATCAGAGTTCCTCCTCTGCTCATTTTGGCGTTGGGCCCAATATGATGATTTCCAGTGGCATTTCCTCCACTGAGGGGGATCATTACCCACTTAAAGGGGCTCATCCGCCCCTAGGTTCATCCATAGCTGGATGGATAAAGGTAGCGGGAAAGAGAGAAAATAAAGGATACCACCACCCCCTTGAGATATAGAAGGATGGTGAACCTATGCGTAAGGGTTTTAAGAAATCTCAGAACAGAAATACAGGTATTTGGCTCTTGAATGAAAGCTAATGAAGAGTAATCTTACCTGCATCCACAACACTGCATCCACAACAAAACCATAACAGAATATTACACTTCTTGAATCAAACATACCTTCATTTGCACAATTTTCAACAACTATTTTAAAATAAAATACTTTCAAGTTATTGATGAAAGAGAAACCAGTCTGATATTTGCAAGGAATAAACCTCCAGCTGGAGAACGTTGATTTCAGATCTAAAATATGCTACTCAAGAGAAATTATTACACAGTGAGCAATGACCTCTTTGAGAGCCATTAGACCAGGGGTTCTCAACCTACAGCCCAGGGGCTGGATGCGGCCTGCAACACCATTTCATGTGCCCCCCCTGCTTCCACAACAACCGGAAGTACCATTTTGCAGGGCAAAATGGCTGTCCGGCCCCCGAAGCTGTCTGAGGGAGTGTGACCTACCTTGCTCTCGGCTTGAAAAGGTCGAGAACTCCTGAACTCCCCACACCATGTGGGGACAAGGGTCAAAAGGCTCCTTCTCAAACTCTGGGTATCCCCAAAGGCGTATTTGGAAGGAAACACAGCAGCCTCAATTTATGCACTCAAAGAGATGATAATCTCCGATCCTTCAGCTAACACAACTACTAGTTTTGTTTCCTTCATACACAAAACAGTGTTATAGACAGGGCCGCCATTAGAAATTTCTGGGCCCTGTACTGAGCAATCCTATTGCCCCCCCTTCTGCCCCCCTTCTTTCTGATTCTGGCGCACACGCAGGATAGCAACGGAGTAAAAGCAAATTACACATTTTCGAGCGGAATTTCGGTCGAGAGGAAGTGGGCTTCGTGCCTATTGATATGTACACGTGTGTGTTTCCCGGAGCCCAAGGCGGAGGTGGAAGCACCAAGCCCGCCACAAGCTGCTGTTTATCCTCTTCTTTCTCCTCAGCCCATGAAGCCGAAGCACCGGCAGGCGGGAACACACACACACACACACTCACACACACACACACACACCTCGACGCCGCATGCTGAAAGTCACCATGCCTTTTTCCTCCTCCTCCCCTCTGTCCCTGGCGGTGCCACCGCAAAGCTTACCGTCCCAGCTCAGACGGCTGACTATTATGAGCTCGAGCTGGGACGGTAAGCTTTGTGGCGGCACTGCCAGGGACTCAGGGGGAGAGTAGGGAGGGGAGGAGGAGGAAGAGCACTGCTGCGCTCTGCTCCAGACCAGTCCAGGGCTGGAGGAGGCGGTGGTGGTGCAAAGCCCAGGCGCTGACAGGGTGGGTGGGGAAGCAGGTCAGGGCTGTCCGGATCTTCAGGTGCTGGGAGGGGTGCATGGCGGGTGGAAGCAGCGGCCTCTCGAGCTCACCCCTGCTGAAAGGAAGGCGGCAACGCAGCCTGGATCTCCTCCTCCTCTAATGAGAGCCGGCAGGGCTGGGTGGCGCATGAGGTGGCAGCTATACCAGGAATCCAGAAGCTACTGGTAGTGCTGCAATAAAAGTTTAAAAAATAATCACACAACTTTGGGGGCCCCGCCGTCGGGCCCCCTGTGAGCTCCGGGCCAGGGATGGAAGTCCTCATGGTCCCCCCCCCCCACCCCCGATGGCAGCCCTGGTTATAGATGAGAGCTATTCACAGGACTGCTAACTGACAAACTCAGGTTTGTGCATGGCCCACAGAAGGAACAAACAGCACTCTTTGGTCATGGTCGCTTTTGATTGAGACAAAACAGGACCACTCACTTCATGTAGGCACTGCTCAAGTCTCTTTTTCGTTGCCTTGGATGGGGGTCTTCGGTCTCCATTTCTGCACACACAAATTTCAAGGTTTTAAGAGTTTTGTTTAATATAATGCAGAAAGCTTATAATTTGAATAATCTGCAGTTGGGGTCAAGAGGACTAGTCTCACTTTCCCTTTATGGTTTTTAAAAACACAATTACTTATGCTTCTTAACCCAAACGGGAGCTGGGGCTGGCAAGTGTGAGCCAGAGAAGTACTACTGGCATCTGAGAAATACAGCTGATTACCATATTTGCCAGCCTATAAAACACAATCCCCCCCTTTAAAATACACTGGAAAATGGAGTGTCTTGTGTGCTGGCAAATATGGTAATCACGGTATATAGTGGCCTCTAGTGAGCCATTCTGGTAATATTATGTAGTCCTGGGGGCTTGTGAGGAAGAGAGGGGAAAGGGCAGCTTCAGTGCGCCTTTAAGAGGCCTTCTAGCCTCAAAGCAGAAATTTGGGAGCAATTTGGGTGACCTCTTCAACGGGATGGGGGATGGCTCCAGGTTATCTGATGGGTAAGTAAGGTGACTGTGAAGCTGTTGGAAAACCCAACTTTTTCCATGGATTGCTTCTCTGGGCGGGCAGGGAGATTCAGGGGGCAGGGGAACCTTTCCATAACTCAGAAAAGTGTGCCTATTCAACCAGGATAAGTAGCACATTTATGACTGTGCTAGAGCTGGTTTTGCAAGCCAGCTGTCACTGAGTGAAGGGAGCCTTCAGGGTTGGGGGTGATGTTTCTCCCATGGAGAAAATTATTTTTTCCTTTAAAATGTGTATAAAAACAGGGTGCATCTTATACTCCGATGTGTCTTATATGCCAGCAAATACAGTATATTGGTGTTTTTCGGGTTAGCTTTTGTTTAAGGTGGCAAGCTGTGATCCACCTTAAACAATAAGCTTTCCCGAGTCATGCAACAGCTTGCTTTGCCATGTGGCTCACAATGCACCAGTATTTTCCCATGTCCCTTCAATTCACATTAGGCAAACATTTTAAGAAGGCATTGATGCCACTAGATCAGCGATGGCGAACCTTGGCACTCCAGGAATTCCTGAACTTCACTTCCCAGAAGCCTTGATCAGCAGGAGTGCTGACTTGGGTTTCTGGTAATTGAAGTCCAAGAACACCTGGAGAGCCAAGTTTGCTGACCCCTGTGCTAGATTGATCCCTTCCCCGCATAGGCTAGTAAAGAAAGCTCAATCTGAATGTGGAACTTCTTAGCTGTGGCAGGCAGTGGGTTGCAAAACCAGGCAGTGCCAATTTACCAGTCAGGTGTTCCTCCTTGCTCAGTGGTGCATTCTTGCATTGAGAACAACGGCATAAGAAAAGAAAAGGCTGCCAAGTTCCCCTTTGGTTGTTGCTGGGAGGACGGGCCTCCGGGGACACCTTCGTGGAGGCGTTAAGAGTGCCAAAACCCTTTTATGCTAGCACAGCAGAGGCATTGGGGCGAGAACATAACGGTCTCTTGTTTGGTTGCTGCTTCGGTTGACAGGCGCACAGAACTACTTCAGGGTTGGCAGAAGTCATGCTCCAGCATAAAGACAGACATAAAATAAGGAATCTTCTCCTTTCCTCCCCACTCTGTCCCCAGCCGTACATTCTTTAAGGGCAGAGATTAGAGGCAACTAAGTAACATCAAATGCCATCATTAAAAATTAACAAAGACAAAGGGGGATGCCAAGTAGCCAGAAGATCCTGTTAGCTTTGTAGAGAGGCAGTCATGACAGGATGAGGATGCCTCCTCCCAGGTAAAGAAGTAGAATTGACCTTGCCTTCTTGAGGAAGGGAAGAAATGGGCATTTCTCCACTGGCTCCACTCATGGCTGACCGAGAACCTGCATTTGAGCTGTCTTTCACCACTGATACATAAATATTGACACCCCCCCCGGGTCATGTAAGAGGACTGAGCTATTTCCAAAATGAAGAATCAGTAAAAATAAATACATAACAAGGTAGAAGAAAAACAACAATCTTGATTAGAGAAACACACAGCTTGTTAAAAATGCCCACACGCGTTTTATTAATAAAAACTAATAGTGCCACAATTAAACAAGTAAAACAAACTGCTTATATTCCATAAAATATTACAGAAAAGTTTATTTGTGTTTCAATAAAAAGACTACTGTCTTAGAACAGGCAGCTGACAGTATTTGTGCAGTTAATTCTTTGTGAATAAATTTAAAAAGACTACCACCTGCCCTGAATTTTATTTATAAAAAATGAAGTATTAAAAGTGATTGACAATTTTTTGAGTTAAACATAAAACATTCTCTATATTTAATTTCAGCTTTATAATAGATTATTGGAAGATGTTCGAGAAACAAATATAAACATTTGTTTCAGTACATGTTTTTATATGATAGACTTATAGGTATGTAAACAACTATATAACAAATTGTTTCAAAATCTGCCTGTAAGAAATCAGGCAAATTTTTATCACAAGCAAAACTCATTCCAAACCTTCAAGACATTTACACAGCTGCACCAGCTTGGCAGTAAACATTTGCCCAAAATTGAAATTCATATGTCCTAACATTCAGCAAACACAATAGATAAATTTGATGGGACTACAATGATCAGTAAAATTTTATAAAGGGAAATAAAATCACACAATGTCCGCAAACTAACATTTAAAAAGAGGCTCTTTTGTTTGTTTCTTTGGACTGTGCATGATCAGCAAAATATAATACTTGTTTGCTATACTTCAGCATGAAATATTGCCTAATGCACTCTAAAGAAAATGCCATTCAGTGTATGCATTTTTGACAGGTGGACAGATTTTATTTTCCATTAGATGTGACTACATTTTTCAGACTCGGCAACAACACTTAGGGGCAAAATGCATTTTCCTTCAAGTTAAAATCCTAAGCAAGAGTAAATAAAGGTTCTGCATTAACACACTGGTATCAACACACACATCCTCACCACATGTAAAAAAATCTACATAAAAAAACGAATAATTCTGTTACTTTATTGGAGGTGCAATTTCTAAATTCAAGATGCTTACCAGTATCTCCTTGATGGGGTAATTTTTGACAATTCTCTTCCTAGAATTTATTCCTGAAGCTTGCAGAATTTTAACATTTAAAAAAAGTCTACATGAAAAAAGTCTCAGTCATCATCATCATTTTCATTAAAGTCATCGTCGTCATCGTCATCGTCGTCCCCAACATAGGACACGGGTGTCTCTACTCTGGAGCCGCTATACTGAGATCCATTGGAACTTGTGGCCAACATCCCATCTCCTCCATTTGAGTAGTCACTGAAACAAATAAACCAGGCAAATACTTTTCACTATCATCGCAGTAGGTCCATCGTATCTACGGCATCAGTATCCGTGGTTCCAGAACAGAGGTTTCCAACCTACGGCCCTCAGGCCGGATCCAGCCTGCAACACCATTCCAACCTGCCTGTTGCCATCTCCCTTACATCTGGAAGTAGAAGTGGGTGCATTTACATCAGCCATAAAACGCGCTTGCGCATGCACAAACGTGCCCATGACTGACATAAACACATCAGCTGTAAACGCTCCTGCTCCTACTTCTGGGCGTCTGGTCTGGCCCGCTCAGCTGTTCCGAGGGCATGGTCAGGCCCATGGTGCAAAAAGGTTGGCCACCCCTGTTCTAGAAATACATAATATATATGCACTGTATTTGCAAGTTGCATTGCCAGAATTAGTCACTAGAGGGAACCAGGGACCACACTGGTTTATATAGGGTTCGGTACTATCTGCAGTTTCCAACTTCCGCCTGGAGGTTAGGAATCAATCACCTGTCGATATGGTGGGCCTACTTTACTGTCACTATATTAAGCATTTTCAACATGGTGCCACATAATGAAGAGCAACAATGTAGAACTTTAGAAGTACGTGAAATTGCTAATGAAACTCAGGAGCTGTGTGTCTGTTTCTGGCATGACTGACAACAAGAACCACCTAATTCAGGGGTGCCAAACCTTTTGGGCCACAGGCCGGTCACATGGCTTAGGGGGCTGGTCACTATGGCCCGTGGGCTGGATCCGGCTCCCGATGCCAATTCATCTGGCCCGCAAAGCCCTCATCGCTCCAAGAAGCGGAAGTAAAACACGCCCGTACGGGCTGTAGTTTGGGCACCTGACCTAATTACTGTCCCTTCCTGTGTAAAATAAGGTTATATTAATCTGTTTTTAAGGGATGCAGCAAGTAGATAGAAAACAGAAGTTTATTGATAAGGCAAGGGGCACAGAACATGTGCCTTTTCAGATATTGTTGAATTCTCAGACATCCTTCGCCATTGGTTAATGTCTGCCTAAAGCTGACAGCAATTTCAGCCTAGCAACATCGGAACAGAAAAGTTCCTCGTTCTCTGATTTAGCTGTAAGTATTCTGCAGGACTGTTACATTTTGGAATGTATACACAACCTCTACTTTACTAGCCTAAGATTAAAATACAAACCTAACAGCAGACCTCAGAGGACAAACTGTTTTTTGAGGTTTTTTGGGTGGGTGGGTGGGTGGGTGGGTGGGGTAGGGTGGACCAAATAAAGAGATGTTCTTTATGGGTGCATGTTTTGCTTTAAATGTGAACTACTACCAAGGGTACGCTATTTTGGCTACACAAAGCCATGGAGAAGACAGTTTCTGGCTCTCAGTACCTCTGATAAACGTCTCATTGGTAGACAAAAAGGCCGAATATGATACCATTCCAGTCACAAATCCATTAAACTATTTGGCTATATCACGTATACTCTCATTAACTGAACAGTCCACTTTTGGACAACATTTTCTCCTGGCCAATTTTTCTTAACTCTATTTCCTCACTCTTTCTAGAAACTCTTGTATTTTTTGATAATGTATAGCCCTCACTGGATTTTAGATCATTCAAATATCCTGAATAGCGACCTGTCTTGCATTTACATTTTATATACAGATCATTCTATTGATAACATTTACAAACTGGGCTGCGGTTGCACAGTGGTTAAGAAGCTGGCTTTGTTAACTGGAAGGCCTGGAAGTGGGCAGACCCGGGTACTGCATGACAGTTTGAGCGCCCATTTCTGTCCCAGCTCCTGCCAACCTAGCAGTTCAAAAGCAAGAAATTCCAAGTAGATAAATAGGGACCACTTCAGTGGGAAAAGATCTTGGGGACATGAAAGGAGCCTCATTTGGGGGTGTCCCCTGAACGGAGTTTCTCTAGCAAAAATCCTTTCAACCCCGAATAATTTCTGACATGAAATTATTATTATTATTATTATTTACAAACTAGTAAATACAATAGTTCTGAAGCAAGCATTTACACATGCATATGTTTTAACATGTTTTATCAGTGAAGGAAAAGTGAGGACCACTTAAAACGTTTTAGGCCATCTGTTATTTTAAAACAAGTGCTTAAAATAAAAACAAATCTTAATCTCCTGTCTAATTATTTGAGTCTAATTAGCTAAGACTAAACTTTGCAGTTATACTACATATATCAAATGACATTAGATTTCTGTGGGTTCTATAGACATCAATCATACAGAACAATTTCATCTAACCTGTTTGAAAATCTTGTCCCATTTGAAGCTGAACCTGATGAAGATGAGACATACACACTGCTGATTGATCCCTGAGCCATTTCTGTAAAACAAGAAGCAATGTGAATTTTGTAACATTGTTTACCAAATACAAATAATTATTTTAAATATATATATTGCCTATACTTTAATATATTTAGGATGCCCATCATAAGGACGTATTTCACTTGTTATTTTTAATTCAAACAAGACCAGCATATTAAGGCAAAATGAACATAAGTTAAAACGAGGGTGTGTTTTTTGCTCAGTTAAGGACTTAATTGCCATTCAGACACTCACTAAATAACAAGACACAGAATAATCTCTAAAGAGTAAAATAGTAAGCAAAAATAGGAAAAGAAATATAATCTCAGCAAAAGAGGAAGTAAATTGTCACTGTGATTGCCTTGCCATATTTTGCTGAAGCAAACCAGTTCTGGAGAAACTACAGTACAGATAAAAATGTCAACTTTCTTGTTATGAAAATATTTGCAATTGAAGAATAGTAACACCACTATGGAAAACCAAGCTGAAAATACACCTGCTTTGTTATTGATTAATATTTATTTACAAACATCTGTAGATCTAAAGAAAACCAACTACTGTGTCTTGACTTTTGCAGAACCAGAGGTTTCAAGTGGAGACAACAAGAGCCATATTGCATACTGAGCTTTAGCCATTAAAGTAGCTTATTTGATAATGGTCTTTAAATATAATGAATTTTTATATTGTTTTGCTTTCCTGTAACTTTCTTTTGACACAAAGTGAAGGGACTCTGGTGATTAATGTTTCCAACCCACTGTCAAATCAGGAAATCCAGATAAAATATCTTTGACACCTTTATAACTTTCGTTTTAAAACCTTCAGTGAAGAGTCTACCACCCTACTGTTGAATAGTTTTCTATAGCAGGAGTACCTAAACTACACCCCATGGGCAACCCTGGTTTAAGCAGAGAAATTGGCAGCTTAAAATCTATCTCATCCTGTTGCAAAACAGATTGCAAGGCACGTTTTACTTCTGCTTCTGGCGGTGAGAGGAATGTGACTGGCCCGCTGAATCACATGACCGGCCCACGCCCCGTACGAGCACGTTTTACTTCTGCTTCCGGGAGCAACAAGGGCTTTGTCGGCCGGATGAATTGGCGTTGGGGGCTGGATCCAGCCCACAAATTTTGGGCACCCCTGGCATAAGTGAACAAAATACTTTTTTGTAATTCTTAATTTCTCTGGCACATCTGAGCTCATTTTGAGCTTTATTTCTCCTAACCTTCAAACTACAAAGATTTGACGACTCATCTGTACTCTTTCCTGATTACCTGCCGCTCTTTCCATTTGATATACTCTACCCTTTTAAAACCTACCCCATCTGAAAGCTTCTTAACAAAGCCACTTCAGTTTCTTTAGACCTGTGGTTCCCAACATGGGACACACGCACCACAGGGGGGGGGGCAATTAGATTTTTTAACCACCACCCCCACACAATTTGAGAATCAGTTATTAACAGTGAATTTTTGCAAGCTTATTTAGATCAAGTTAATGGCCTTTTAGGCTTCCTCCATGTGAATAGGAGCTCACTTTTTAAAATAAGAATTACCGTATTTTCCGGCGTATAAGACGACCCCCAACTTTTCCAGTTATAGACTACCCCTCTTCCAATGCACACCAAATAAAAATTAACCCACACTCAACCAAGACGCGCAGCCCTCCGAGTCGAATGGGCAGGTTCTGGTGGAGAGCCAATCCACGCTCACGTTCTCCTCCTCGAGGTACAGGAAGATGTGTGCAGCTTGCTTCCCCTTGCTTCATACTCCCCGCACAGAGTAGAGACTCAGCCGCAGCACCCCCCACCATATGCGCCGGACATATGAAGCAAGGGGAAACAAGCTGCAGTTAAGTACCTGTCCCATAAGACGACCCCCGACTTTGGCACAGATTTTTCGGGGTTAAAAAGTAGTCTTATACGCCAGAAAATACAGTATATGTCACCGAGGGGATCAGGATTTTAGCAATGCTTAGGTGGGGCATGGCGAAAAAATAAAAGTTTTGGAACCACTGCTTTAGACCCTCTCATGCTTCTATTGTACACTACAATTATTTCCGGCTCCACACTAGCGATTTTCTTATCCAGTGCTATTTCAAATATAAAACAAGATATTTCATAGAAACTTACCTGTCACATAAGGTTCGAGAGCTTTAGGAACTAAGCTCCTGGCATTTTTTAGGTCCTCTGCTGAACAACTACCAGATTCCAAACCAAAGGCCATTCCCATACGCTTCAACACCTCTATATCATCATGTATTTCAAATGCATTGTCAAAATTAAATAGATATTCAAACCTGCAAAAAGCAGAAGTGAGGTGTCACATATACTTAAGCTATTGGCTCAAAAATGTATCCTATAGTAAACTACTTTTAAAATATGTGTACTGATAGAATTTTACAAAGATAGAATTTTACAAAGTTTCTATGTTGAAGCTTGAAAACAAATATTGTATACAGTATTTTAAAACTATAGGAAATACATCCAGAAACAGATAAGCACTGTATAACATTATTGTTCTGGATAAAATAATATTGAGTATATAAAATATAAAAACTCCCCCATTCTCCCAAAATTGTGGTATAGTCTCCTGGACATTTTAATATAAGCATTCTTATTTTGTACAATTCACCTTTTCTGCATTTCCAAGGGTATACATATACTGTACTCCTCTTTAATAAAATCTACACCCTAAACTTCATCAGCATTAAAAAAATAATCTTTCCTTTTCAGACAGACCTATCTTCTTTCTATATTTTCCCCTTCCTACAGACAACTTACTTATCATTAGAAATGCTACAGTCAATCACAGTCTTCTTGCTGGTGTTCACTATGATAAATGGCAAGTGAATGACTGAATTAGAAGCTGGTGGTCTGTTTACTTGCTGTTCTGCTTGACGGTTTCGCTGAACAAGATTTTTGAAGGCAATTTGCTGTTAGGAGATTTAATACAAACATTTTGGGTTTTTAAAGCATCAGCAAACATTTCAGGTGACAATAAACATTTGAAGAACAAGAATGAAAATATGCTAAAAAGAGCATCAAATAATATTCACATCTAAGCAGCTAGTACTGATCAAGAACTAAAATGGTGCTGTTTTATTGCTAAAAATTAAGACCAATACATCCTTATTCCAAAAGCTCCTTTATCTCCTTATAAAAAGACAAAATTAGTACTTTAGCATTAGAGATCTCATTTGAAAGCATCAGGAAACTGATAGGACAACAGGATTTAATTTGCTGATGTGGAGTGTTCTGTATTCATACCTGAAGAATTAGTTCCTGTAACTGTGACTGTTTTTGCTTTATTCTTTCAAGTCTTCTCTGTTTCTCCACCTTAACAAACAATGGAATGTCATTAAAGATGAGTCTGACTTGGGCACATTTTGATCTTCTTTAATGACGTCTGCAGATGTTTCCGTGGACATGTGACAGTCATGACTAGACACCAGAGTGCACGGAACACTTGACTATGCAACTGAACAACAACAACAAATGAAGCAATGGTAGCTGGCATGAAATGAAAAGGGATACATACAAATTAAGATCCTCCAAAGAATTTGAAATCATTTCTGCATGTATAATTTTTTTTCCATTTGCTCTAAAAAAAAAAAAAAGTAAAGCAAGGTAATAGTCGCCCTTGCTCGAAACAGTCGTATCTGACTCTAGGGTGCGGTGCTTATCTCTGTTTACAGCCAAAGAGCCAGCGTGGTCTGCATCTGCAGGCATTTCCATGGTCATGTGGCAAGCATGACTAGAACTCTGAGCAGAAATGGTCCTTTTTAAGCACCCTCATTTTAACTTTTGTCTCTTGATATATTTTAAGTACCCCTATTTCAACTTATTTATTTTATTTATTTGTACCCCACCCCTCCTGGTGTAAACACCACTCAGGGCGGCAAACTTCTGTTCCCTTTGTTGTTCTATGCTGGTCTTGGACCATAATAAAGATTTGGTTTTGATCTCAGATACTGTTGTAGCTGTGCTTAAAAGACAAAATGGCATTATCTACTGACAAGCTATTGGAAATGCTCTGCATGCATTCATGCGCACGCGCACGCACACACACACACACACAAAAGAAGAAAAGAAAATGTCTTTTCAATTTTTTTTGGGATTGGAACATCCAGAGCTTCACTGCCACCAAAACAAATTAAGTCATTTCATACCACATTTAAAAATAATTATTCAATTATTAGTTTTCAGGGGAAATCAATTTCTTACAATGGACATCTATTAACAGAAATATTGACAGAATCTACTCTATGCTATACTTGACCTGAATATCTAGGTTTTGTTTACTATGAATGGTTCCTGAAAAGGAAGCACACTCTAATATATTTTTTGTTTTCTATTTATCTTTCTTTTTGAAAATCATAAAACTAATATACAAAAATACAGACATAATAGCAAATTATAATACAAAACATTGTGCCCGCCACCACCACCTTCTGCAATATGTATTCTTTTTCTTTCCCTTCCCTCCTTCTTCTTTAGTTGCCAAACCCTACTTCTCTCCAAAAACACATTGTTTCACAGGCTGGCATCTGACCTTTTCCCATCAATAGGACAAAGTCTACAAAATCTCCCTCTATATCTTTAAACCTATTCCTTTTTGACAATTCTTTTTTAACTGTAATCTCACATGTTAATTAATCATTTATAACTATATTCCAAATTTCTTTGTTTAATTATGTGTTGTTTTTCTCATGACCTAACTCTCCTCTTTGGCTCCAGCATTGGGAGATCCATTCCAATCCACAAGTGAAACTCGGAAAATTTGAATATCGTGCAAATGTTTATTCAGTTCAGTAATGCAACTTAAAAGGTGAAACAAATATATGAGATAGACTCATTACATGCAGAACAAGATAGTTCAAGCCGTACGTTGTTATAATATTGGTGCTTATGGCTTACAGTTTATGAAAACCCTAACCCCCCCATCTCATGTACCCCATAATCATCACATAATCTCATGTATGTTGTACGATATGATCATCACAATTATAACGAATTAAATGCATGACATCTCTTGCTTTGCATGTAGTGAGTCTATCTCATATATTTGTTTCACCTTTTAAGTGAAATGAATAAACATTTGCACGATATTCTAATTTTCCGAGTTTCACCTGTATATTTGAACGCCAAGATTGGCACATGATCAGAATAAATTCTTCCACTAGAACAATGAGGTCCTCGTTCTTAAACCTAGATTTTCCACATAAAATCCAACTAATGCCAAAGCAAATGGAAATCAGAAATTTATACAAGTCAAAGAATCTGCTTGTCTGTAAGTATTCAATTATGATACATCTAAATAAATTTGTATTGCAAATGAAAAGCATGTCCCATTTTACCTCTAAATTCTGACACTCCTGAGCTGAATTAGTAGGTAGACCAATCCATTTTATTTCTTTTTTCTCCTTGGAAATTATGTTCATAGCCATAAGAACATTTAAGGCATCATAGACACGGCGTCTAATATTTTTCTGATCATAAGCCTGCTGTAAACAATTTAAATTAAAAACATTAGTACATCCTTGATAAAACTATCCTACATTTTCATATTACATTGTTTGCAGAGTAGACAGTTAGAACTGAGGAACTACAACAACTGTTATCAGTTACTGCAATAAAGAACATGTACTGGAATCGCTGATACAGCTTTATGCGTGATTGGGAGAGGGACAAGGAGGAGGGATGATGCATGCGTCCTCAGAACAATGAGGGCCTCCTTCTCAAATAAGTCTTCTTTCTTCCGAACAAGAGAGGTGACTTGGAGAAGCTGAAAGGCAGATGCATTGGTGAGCAAAGTCGTTAATGATGCAGTCATGCAATACTCCTAGGGTAGACTGCTATAATGACAATTGTGAAGACATGAGTCAATTAATAGGCCACTGAAATACCACCTGTTCTATGCATAGGGTCATCTAGACGGGTAAAGCTGAAACACCATAATTAATAGATGAATTGGATTATTTATTTATTTATTTATTTCTGCACATTTATATCCCGCCCTCCTGGTGGGTACACTTTTTTGGGGGGAGGGGCCAGGGTGGAGCAGCACTGGGAAACAAACCAGAACTACGAGCCCTGGTGGTGCAGCTGGTTAAACTGCTGTACTGCAGGCAAAACTTTGAGAGTTCGATCGTGACAGGGATCAAGGTTGACTCAGCCTTTCGAGGTCAGTAAAATTAGTACCCATCGTGACTGATGCAAAATGCTAATTATCTTGTGAACTGCCCAGAGAGTGCACTAAGCATTACGGGGTGGCATATAAGTGTAATTGCTATTGCAAACTATACAAAAAGGGTATGTTCCACATCAACCAGAATTGACAATTAACATTGAAAAGTGGCAGAGCGGACTGTAAGATGAATCTTGGGGGGAAACTGCTAAGAAATCATTAAATCTCTAGGTTTGGCTAGAATTTTTTCTGTCGGAGAAATTGTTTCAGATTGTTTAAAGGAAGATATGATGGTAGTAGATCTCAAGAATACAATAAAACGTGATAGCTTATTAAAGAAGCCAAAGGGCCATAGTTCAAGAGTTATGAGCCATCTGAAGAGGAGAAATGGATACATGTTATGTGTAAATACCAGACGTCTACAGGCCAAGCTAGAACACTTGGCATGCTTGGTTTTTGATAGGACAAAATATGATAGGCAAAATAGAAACCAGATGTGGGTTAGCAATAGCGTATTTTTTTGGACCACAAGACGCACCTGATCATAAGATGCACCCAGTTTTCAGAGCAGGAAAAAAAATTAATACTGTATTTTGCACCACGAACCAGTGGTGGCGCTGCAGGGGAAATGGGCAGGCAGGCCAATTGCACTGAGGAAGGAAGTGATACTCTTGCCTAGCCTCTTGCTCTCCTTTCAACCAGGAAGCATGTTTTCCCCCTCCATTTTGTCCACGTGGAGTAGAGACAAAGGCATCAAGGTAAGTGAAACCCTTTCTTTTTATGCACAGGTTTGGTTTCCCACTTAAATGCATTGGGAACATACAAACAGAAAACTTTTGAATATAAGAAATTTATTTCCAATGCATTTAAATGGGAAATTGCAACTTTCACCCTCTAGTGGCCACTTGTTTTTCATATGTTTCCCCCCCTGCCGAGCTGAACAGCTGAGAGGCGGCAGTAGTAGTCTTCCGCCAGCTGTGGCTCTTGTAAAATATCCTTTTACAATAGCCTCAGCTGACTGAGGACCAGCATTTGGACTATAAGACACACCCTCATTTTCTCCCCACTTTTGGGAGAGAAAAAGTGCATCTTATGGTCCAAAAAATACGGTAAATATAAAAAGGGGATGTCATACCCAAATATACGTTCTACAGAAGAATAAAGATAAGGATAAGCTACCAGCCACTGATGCAGCTCACTGCCCAGTAATTGTACCTCTGAATATCAGTTACTAAGGAACACCAGCAGCTTATTATGGATTTCCCCATGGTATCTGATGGCCAGTGTACAATGCTGGGCTTAAGTAGTCTTTTTCCCCAGCCTGATCAGGTATAGTCATTATGTTCTTACTGGCATCAGGATAGGTCTTAAGAACAGAAAGCAAATGATAAAGAGATGGACCCACAGTAGGGTGCTGCAACATACAGAACAACTTTTATGGCAGATGTTTAAACTGAAAACATGTTTTTGATTGCCATATTTCCAAAACCAATAACCACACGACTGCCCCTAGTGCATTCTGAACATGAATATATTTACCGATTCGTTTGGTGAGATGTGAGCATCTGCGGTACTGAACTCTGCCACTAATTCATCTGCTACCTCATTATATGAGGTAGTTCCTTTCCTCTGAACCTTCTCACAAACCTTCATAGAGAAGTGCCGCAAACCTTTGCCATTCTTCTCTCCCTTTTTATTTCGCTTCCTGTAAATATAAATACAACAAGCAATTAAAATGCAGATAATATGCAACTAACACAGATGTGGTCTGCAATTTTTGAAGTGGCAGCAGTGTTAGTCTGTGCAAGCGTATCAGATAGTAAACAAAACAAAAAGGCCAAAATGTGATGGCACCTTAAAGACTAACTACTATATATTAATGCTAGCTTTTGTGGGTCAAATCCACTTGATCTAGCTGCCATTTTAGTGAATATGACTGACTTGCTCAACCAGACCATACCCACACTGTAACACATTCTGAACAGAACAAATATCTGCTTTCTGACACCAATACTTACCTGAGAAAAAAGTAGAGTCCAAACAACTGTCAAATTGCCAAAAGTTAGATACTTCATACAATAGCTAAATTAAACAGATATGATTATCAGAAAGGTATACCCATTTTATTAAAAAAAATCTGTCAATCTTCTGTAAATTAACTGCATTATACTCACCCTGCAGACCAAGGCGAAGAATCTCCTGTCTGGTTTTGCGGTACAAAATGTGTATTGGGTGTATGTGGACTTCCTACCAAAATTGTACTGGGGGCTGATGGTCTCTGAGGTGTACCAATTACCTGTAATTAATTTTTAAAAAACCTCATGTCATTTGTGTTATTCTAATGTTTTTATTTGCTTCTGTAATCTTAATACCAAGATATAAAAACAAAACAAAGCAAAAACCCTCCCTGAGTGAGTTCTTAAGTTTTTTCCAATTTCCATACAAAATCCATGGGATTTACAGCAGGAGTACTCAACCTTTTTAAGCTGGGGCCTGAGTCACACTTCCTCAGACAACTTTGGGGGCCAGACGGCCATTTTGTCCTTTCCACCACCACATGGCACTTCCTGGTTTGGTGGAGGCCACATGAAATGGTGCCACGGGCCGCATCTGGCACATGGGCCGCAGGTTGTGAATCTCTAGTTTACAGCTTCAGTAAAATGCATATTTCACTAAGGAATCTAATCTTTTCTAAATAGCACCATTATAGTTTGTCAATCATCAACACCATCATAGCCAAGTAGAGAAGTTGGAAAATGACCAAGTTAAAATTGTGTGGAATTTCTGGATCCAAACTAAAAGACATCTTCAATACTGTATAATACTCCAGACATAGTAGTAACATAAGAAAGAAATGTCAGAATATTTGACTTTGTAGTTCCAGGGGATTCCAAAGTTGAAAATAAAGATGTAGGGGGAAAATATTAAAATATGGAGACCTGACAACAGAAATAACTCAATTATAGATGAAACACACTTTTGTGGTCCCTATAATCACTGGGGCACTGGCAACAATACTGAGAAATTTCATAAAGTATTATAACCAATTGCACATTTTTGAAATACCGCCAAAGCTGCATAAGACAGTGATATTAGGAATGTCATATATATATTACACCATTTAACTGATAAATTAGGTTTTTTGTTATAACTGGTATCTGTTGTATAATACAATGATTTTTATTAACATAAACACAAATCAATACAGTACAAATAAAATAAAAAAACAATAACAAATTATAACAAAACCTATGTGACACCACCACCTTTGGGACCTTAAAAATATATTTTCATTGTAATTTACTTCATTTCCTTTTGTTACCACACCCCACTTCTCTCCAAGAAGAAATTACGTCAAGCACTGGCATCTGGCCTTGCCTATTCAATAGGACAAATTCTATAAAATCTGCCAATATATCCTTAAACTATTTTTACCCTAACCTCACATGCCAATTTATAATTCATAGCTATATTCCAAATTTCTTTACACAATTCAACAAGAAAGTCAAATCTCACTTCCAATTATTTTTTGCTATAATTAATCTCACTGCAATTACCCTTTTTTTGAGATGCGGTATAGCGGCTGGGGTGTAGTAGTAATGGTAGGAAAGGAAAAACACTCCCAAGTGAAGATCGTTGTGGTATTTAATTCCGTTTAATCCGGAAGTAGCATGTAGAAAATAATGTAATCATAAGAAGATACTTGTGTCCGGATTAAACGGAATTAATATCACAACGATCTTCACTTGGGAGTGATTACCCTTTTTTTGGTCATATCAATTGGACATCTTCAAAACTGAATAACAATGTTATTTCTGGACAGTTCTATATATAAAATCTCCTTTATTTCATTAAACACAACTTTTCATATTTTCTGGATTTCCCCATATTCCCACCATAAATGGAAATAGGTACTAACCTCTTGATTACACCTCCAACATATTGCTGAATACTTAGAATTATAACAATTCATTTTTAGTGATGGTAGGTACCATCTTCATATTGTTTTATACTAATTCTTTTTAATCCTTGCAAAAATGTTCCTTAAAATTATTTTCTTCCCAAAACTCCTCCATTCCTCTTCACTTATTTCCCTACCTAAATCCCATGCTTTCCTCCATCTATCTAACTGAATCACATTATATCATTTTATTGTCTTCCTAATATGTTCTTTATTTGATTTCTATTTGATCAACCAATCTTTAGTTTCGTTAAAAATATTATCCAACGTCTCAGCTTTATATAATTCTGTACTTCTCCATATAAATACCTTTGATTTTATTATAATGTTAGGGATATTTCTCATTTGATTAGCAGTATAATAATATTTAATATTGGAGATATTTAATCCTCCTCCCTTCTTTTGTGGTAAATACCATAATCTTTTATTTATTCTTGGTGTTTTATCCCCACTGCAAAAATTATTTCTTAAATTCTGTCAATCCCTCATTTCTAAATCCGTTAGTATTATAGGTAACATTCAAAAATAATAATAGGCATAATCTTCATTTTATATAACACAATCTTCTCAAACTAAAATAACCCTAATCTTCTATAACTATTTAATTTTCTGTTCACCTCCTGTTTCAATTTATCAGTTAACTTTCTTAAAATCTTGCATGTTCTTGGTAATATATATTCCTAAATACTTAAAACTCAAATTTATTTTAATATTAAATTTGTCTTTCACTTTCCGAACAAAGTTATATAAAATAATTTCAGATTAATTCAAATTTATTCAAAATCTTCAAAGTTTTTCAAATGCTTCTTAATATTCCTCATTGCTTTTACTGGATCTTCAATAGTTAATAAGGTATTGTCTGGAAATAAATTAATCTTGGTTTTTTTCCTTATGTCTTATTATTTTTATGGTCTCATCTTTCCTTATCACATTTACCTACAGTTCTATAATCAATGCAAATAGTATTGGGAGATAAGGAACATCCTTGCTTTCTGCAATGGTTTAGTTCAGGAGATTTCAACCTTTTTAAGCCAGGGGCTGGGTCACGCTCCCTCAGACAGTTTCGGGGCCGGGGCCGGACGGCCATTTTGCCCTTCCTCCACCACATGGCACTTCCTGGTGTGGTGGAGGCAGTGTGAGGCCACATGAAATGGTGCCGAGGGCCACAGGTTGAAAATCTCTGATTTAGTTACATTTGATAGGCTATTCCATCATTCACTATCAACTAAGGTTACATTTTAAACACAATTGTTGTATAACATGTTGAAATCCCATTACTTGAATCAGCTTTAATAATGCCAACCATTCCACTAAATCAAAGAACTTTAAAATATCTAAAGCTCTCAGCTTTCATTTTATTCTCATTTATATTATTAGTCACATTTAGTACTCTAATTAGATCTGCCATCTGTCTTCCATCTATGAAGCCACTCTGATCAGTCTTAATATAATTATCAATATCAATAAACCCACCCACCCTCTTTACCATTAATGCAGTAAATATCTTGGAATTTAGTTCTTTCACTTGTTTTAATCTACACCTATAAATCCAAGGGTTAACCGTTAGAATGTGACAAAGGCTCCCGCACCCGTCCACACTATCCCGTACCGAGCCTTCTGCACTCACCGGAACCTGGTAGGGAGGTCACTAAATGCTTGTGAAACGCACCAGTGGGGCAAGAGCCCCACAAAGGCGAACAAAGGGAAACAACCTCAATTCCCAACATTCTTTGCGCCGCGCCACAGCCAATCAGACTGAGAGGCGCGAGCAAAATGAACACTGGGAAACGCGTCACGGCCAATTGAAATCGAGCCGCAGAAAAAAACGCTGCACGAACGCAAACCAAACGCAAAACTACAAGTCCCAGCGTCCTGTGCGCCATGAGCGCACAGAACGCTGAGAAAGCCGGCGCACGAAAAATAAACTAACAAAACACAATGGGAGCACAAGTCCCCAGCAGGCAGACTCAGCGCCTCACAGCCACGCAAAACAAAAAGCCTCTCCTCCACGCTACCCCAACAAAGACACGACAAGACCACCACCAGCCTCAAGTAAAGTTGAGCCGGGGTGGAAAAAAACCCAAAAAACAGGCAGCAGTTCGTCAGGGGAAGCACCCTCCCTGGCGGATGACTGGCTGATACCTTTGTACTTCTGAATACAAAAGCAGCAGCCAGCAATCCGCAAGGAAGAGCCCCACCCCTTACGGATTGCTGCCTGATGATCTCCGGTTAGGTAAGCCGGGAGAAAAACGAGACAGAGAGGAGAGAACCATCATTAGGCAGAGAAAGCTCTTCTCTGCTTCCTCCTTCTCCCCCGACCTACCTAACGAACCTTCCCGGGAGAAGAACAAGCTGACTGCCTCCTCCTCCTCCTTTCCCCCATTGCTGCATCTAAACCAAAATCCAAAGCAGCAATGGGGAAAAGAGAAACCCTCAGACAGCCCGTTCTTCAAGCTAAAGTGACCACCAAAAACAAACACCAAAATTATTAAAAAATAATAAAACAAAAATAAATCAATAATTAAAAAACATTAATAAACAAAAAATAAACCACAAAATACACAAACAAAAACATCCACAATAACACAAAACCACATACAAAACACCTAACTACAACACAAAAAACCTACAAATTACACAAACAACAACTAATTACACAAATAAACAACAATGAAATAAGAAAAATTAAACAAAACCAGACATAACCAAACCAGTTAAACAAACCTAAAACTCAACCAAAACAAAAAAGAACAAACAGAAACACCTCCCAGCCCACCACCACAAAAGCAAAACAAAGAAAAACCCCAGAAGAAAGAAAACCAGACAACTCACCAACACGTCCTCCCTCCACGACGACGGGAACAGAAATGAAGAAACAAAGAGACTACTTACTGGAAGAAGCCCCACCCAGAGGCCAGGAGAGAAAAAACAGTGAAACTAAAACAAAACCACTAGCAGCCCCACCTGCAGGGCAGAATAGTAAAAACAACTCAAAAAGACACAACGGCCCCACCTAGAGGTCACAAGAGTAAAAACAAGTCAAAAACATAACAATAAATCACAATTTTACACAAATCACAAACATATGTCAAAAAATAAAATAAAAAGATTCATAACATCGTGTGTTGAGTTTTAACTCAAATAAAAACCCAAACATCTAAACACAGTTTAAAAACATTGAATGAAAAAAACATGTACTTTCACATTTTAAAAAAATATTACCTACGGTACAACTATTAAGAACCCCCCCCCCAACTAAAACATTATTTCGTTAACTAAAACAATTTGGAACAATTATATCATCCTTTGTTCTTTTTTTAATGCACAAAAAACAACAACCAAAAAAGCTGATTACAGTTTATAACAGCCCGGCAACGCCGGGCAAACTATGCTAGTATTAATATATTCAAAGACTGGTTCCACAAAGATGGAATATCTTCTTTTAGAATGTTGTTAATTAAACACTTTAACTTAGGAACTAATAACTTTTCTGAACACCTTATAGAATTCTGCACTTAATCCATCCTAGATGTTTTTCCTACTTTATTTATTTATAATCTCTTCAATATCTTCCTCTTTCATATGTTGTTCTACCTTTTCTCTATCCCTCTCTTTAATTTTGCTACCAATATATTTCTCTCTATATATTTTAATTATATCCATCGGTGAAATATTGCCAGTCAATGTCACCAATGTTGGGCTAGGACAGTGATGGGCAGTCTTGGCCCTCCAGCTGTTCTTGGACTTCAATTCCCAGAAGCCTAAGTCAACATTCCTGCTGATCAGAGCTTCTGGGAATTGAAGTTCAAGAACAGCTGGAGGACCAAGACTGCCCATCACTGGGCTAGGAGAACCAACAGTCTGACTCATATTCCTTCAGTTTGGAAGTCAGGTATATGTCTGCACTACCAGTGTGACAAGTGAGGATATCATATGGTTGACCAATACAAATAGTCCTACAAAATGAAATCATAGTGGCCATGAAACTGGATAACTGGAAACTACTCCATTATCTTTTTACTTCTTAACATAAAACAAAGAAAACATTCAAATGTAGAACTATCTGCAAGTGTTAATTCAATTACTGCAAAGTTCTATTGTACATGTATAAAACAGGCAGTGTGAAATGCAGTTGCGTTAAAACTAGTAGGAGAAACTAATTTGTATGTTACAGGTTCGTTACACCAAGCTGAACCAAGTTAAGGAAAGAATTATATATAAATTACGTACAAATAATCTAAGGTTTCATTTTTCATGATATAGTGCATCTTAAATTTGTATCACCTTCTCAACAGTTATTTTATTCTCTACGCATCAGCACACTTCATCATCTTGATGCTGAAAACGTTATTATACAGGAGTGCATTCGATTTGAAGAATTTTCTGATCAGTATCTTACCACTTGTTGTGCAATGTTGACATTAGACTGTCCAAACGTCTTCGGTAGGAGCTGTTTTCCAAGCGTGTTTAGTGTAGAAGGGTGAACAGCTAATAATGAAACAACACCTAAAATAACCAAACAATCAAAAGTTATAAAATGATAATGATCACTTTAAAAGGTAATGTTTTCAGTATGCACAAAGTATAATCTTGTCCTACTGTACAAGGCACAAATGAATGGATGTATTTATGTCAGCTGTCATCCTTTATTGAAGGCAAAGTATTTGAGACCATCATAGTTGAAATGCTTGAACTGGTAGCCGTGTCCAAACATATCAGAGAATAAATGAAACAAAACAGCAAAATAAAAAATAAAAAAGACAATTCCTTTTGCTGATTTTTTTTAATTCTCTGATATATTTGAGACCAGTGTATTATAAACAATTTATTACACAAGCTGAGGTCCCAGAAGAAAAAAAAGAAAGGATAAAGAATTGCACCCAGGCGTTGTGGACTAGCCTAGATACTTCAGTCAAAGTTTATCTTTTATCAGTACTGTATTTAACAATACAGTAGACCCTCACATAACAACGTTGCTTGGTTCCCCAAGTAACGTTGTTATGTGGAAAATGTTGTTTTACGGTTTCTTATGATCTCCCGCAGAACGTAAAAAAAAACGTTGTTATTCGCACTATGGTAAAAAACTGTCGTTATTCGAATAACAGCGGTTTTTCGTTGTTGTGCGGGAGATCACGTGCGGGGTGTCGGTAGCATTGTTAATCAAAAATGACGCTATTCGAACGCGTCGTTAGTCAAGGGGTTTACTGTATCTCTGTCCTATAATAGCAAGTTAAATTTTGTCACCATGCCCATTGCCTAGCCAATGTCTGGACAGTACCTAGACTGCTTGCTTTTTAGTCTTTACTATGGTATCACATACACTGAAAGCTCTGAATGTTCCGTTTCCTGTGCAAATAGTACCACCATGTGGTACAAAGCCTCCATGGCCTCTCAGGCTGCTACAACCTTTTCCCTCCAAAGCCTATCATAAAAATAAAGCATTCACAAATCTTAATTCCTAGGTTAAGCAGATTCTACAAGATTAATAGTGACTAGTAATCATGCAGGATTACAGCATTCTGGTAAAATGACACAACCTAGATATGCAATACTTTCTCTGTAATCAAGTGTTTGTTCATAAGCAAGAGGCAGTGTACAAATTAGTCCATTTTTATTTGTCATGATGTGAATCATTTACTAAAAACTGTGTTTTTAACATTTAATATACTTGTACCCTATGCTTATTTTTTGACTGAATAAAAGATGCAGTAATGCAATACTCCCAGGGTGACAGCTAGACTGCTATAATGACATTTGAGACCAAAGTATTATAATGACATTGAATAAAAACACTAAAGTACTGTTAAAAATACATCTGGGATATATTAATAAGTTTCTCGTTTATAAGCACAACCATTTTCACTGTGTCAATTCTCAGCACCAATACAAATACCTCTGTCTCTTCTACTTTCTCAGAGTAGCAGAGGAATGGAAGCACCTTTTTCACTCCTGAAGGGAATCATAAAAATAAACGGGCAGGTATTTTAACTGTAGATACAAGGATCAGTGTGCAGCTAGTCATGGGATCTAGTGTACTTTTTTTTTAAAATGTAGACTAGAACACAAAATATTATTAATCTCTTCCCCTTGCCAGATTCTCCCTGGAATTCTCTCTCTCTCTCTCTCTCTCACACACACACACACACACACACACACACACACACACACACACACACACTTCAGTTCAGAAGTTCAATGGATGGGTGGGTGGTGAGTATTTCTTGCATTACACACACAAGCTTTCCTAGAGAAACATGGCATTTTCCAGAGGATATGTGTTCAACACGCTCTCGAGAAGAATGGGAAGGAAACTGAGATCTCTTTTAGGGATGACAAGATGCATACTTGCATATGGAAAGTAGCTCAACGAATTTTGGGGTGATGCAGTCATGTCAGCAATGTATCTCTGAAGCAGACTGACAACCAAAGGCACTGCAAAAACACTAACTTTTTTGTGACATGACAGAATATCAAGCATAAAAAAATATCAAGAGTTTTTAGAAACTTGGCATATGTTTATATACTAAAGGAAAAAAGGCACATACTAAAGACTATTGTGCTTGGCTATGCCCTAGGTAGCAAAAACTATAAAGCGGGGTGCCCAAACTACAGCCCATGGACTGGATCTGGGTCCCAATGCCAATTCATCTGGCCCAGGAAGCCCTCATCGCTCCTGGAAGCGGAAGTAAAATGCGCCATTAGGCTTCATGGGCCGGATGAATTGGTGTCAGGAGCCGGATCCGGCCCCTGGGCCATAGGGACCCTGAACCACATGACCGGCCCACGGCACAAAATGTTTGGGCACCCCGCTATAAAGTGATGAAATTAAAAATAGGCAAAATCAGCGTTAGACATGGGGTTGATTTTCTTGCAAAGCTGTCTTTAGTAAATCAGCCAGCAACCTGGGAGGAGGTTGAGAAGCCACCAGATGGGAAAGAGTTGCAAAGGGAGCGGGGGGGGGGGGGGGGAAGCCCTGTGCATGAATAAGATGTAGACACTGACTGAACAAGAAAGCCATTGGGTACAAGTGAATGTTCAAGCTGGAAAAAGTGCAGATGGAGAAGTAGAGCACTACAAGACAACTCCTGCTGATAACCACAGCACAAAAAAACCACTCCTGAGTATGGCAGCCTCCAAAAAGGTGTAGGTCAAGCACCTACAGGTGTAACTTGGAAAATTAGAATATCATGCAAATGTTCATTCATTTCACTTAAAAGGTGAAATAAATATATGAGATAGACTCACTACATGCAAAGTGAGATATGTCATGCCTTAATTCATTATAATTGTGGTGATGATCATGGCGTACAGCGTACATGAGATTATGTGAAGATTATGGGGGCACAGGAGATTGGAGGGGTTGGGGTTTTCATAAATTGTAAGCCATAAGAATCAATATTATACCAAAGTAAGGCTTGAACTATCTCGCTTTGCATGCAATGAGTCTATCTCATATATTTGTTTCACCTTTTAAATTGCATTACTGAACTGAATAAACATTTGCACGATGTTCTAATTTTCCGAGTTTCCCCTGCATTTCTACATGGAATGGTTACAGAGGACCTATATATGGAGTAGCCACTGGGCTTCATAACCCAGAAATATCCTAATTTAGCATACAAACTAAAGAAAGGACTGTATGGCCTGAAACAACCATTCCATGTCTGGGATGATAAACTGAAGAAAATGTTACTGAAACAAGGCTTCAAGCAAGGTGATGCAGATTAGCGCTTGCATACCAAAGCAGAAATGGACATTCAACTTTTACTCTAGTCTATGCAAATGAATTAATTTTAGCTACTCAAAAGGAAGAAGAGTACAAAGAGATTACACACCATCTTAACCAAGAAGTAGAAATTAAAGAGTTAGGGAATGCAACATATTCTTTGGGCATTAAAATGAAAAGGGGAGTTCGGTGGGCCATATTTACTGAATCAAAAAGAAATGAGTTGAGCTCCTGGATACATTAGTCCTCCAAAATATACACAATGATGTTACAACACCCATGAAAACAATTTTCTGAAAAACAGAAAGTGAACCGCTACAAAACAAAAGCACAAAAAAGCTACAGGAAAGCTTTTGTATCTCACAAGCACCCTCAAAATAGACAGTTACTGCTATAGGAATAAGGTAAAGGTAAAGGTTTCCCTTGTTCAAAAGCCAGTTGTATCCGACTATAGGGTTCAGTGCTCATTTGTTTCAAAGCCGAAGAGCCAGCGCTGTCTGCTTCTGCAGACATTTCCGTGGTCATGTGGCAGGCATGACTAGACACTGGCGCGCACGAAACACCGTTACCTTCCCACCAAAGTGGTCCCTATTTATCTACTTGCAATTTCTTGCTTTCGAACTGCTAGGTTGGCAGGAGCTGGGACAAAGACGAGAGCAGAAAATTTAGTTTTCCAACACATGCCGATTGGATAGGTATAAAAAGGGTAGATACTGTATCTGAAAGGGACCATGGCCATTAAGTTAAGACTGTGAGCTGGTAAAAGCCCAAAGCTTGTAGAATAGACTGGTGTAGGCTGGACATAGGATAGAAAAGATCGTAAGTCCACGAGTGGTTTTCTACTCATGTTTGGTGATGGTCCTATTTCATGGGGTAATCGTAAGCAAGATGTTGTAGCTTTATCTTCCAGAGTCTGAATTTATTGCTGCAGCAGAATACAAAGAATTGTAATGGCTGGAGAGCCTGCTGACTGGGATAAAGGAAGAGATGCTGATTCAGATGATGGAAGACAACCAGAGCTGCATCAAGTTATCGTAAAATGAGAAAATGAGTGCTTAAACCACCTACTGTGTGACCTGACCAAGAAAGGCATCAAGATGGTCTACTGTCCCATTGCAGACAAGACAGCAAACATTATGACAAAGCCTCTTCAAAGAACGTGCAAAGCATGATGGGACTTTAAGAGGTTGGCTGCATGCCAGTCTGAGGAAAACTTATTGGGGATTTATAACAACCTTGCATGCTGATTGTACTGGGAGGCACTTTTCTGAGCTGGGGCGACTACTAATCTACAGTGGTAACTTGCTTAAAGAGCATAATGCGTTCAACGGGATTGCTCTTTAAGCAAAACACCATCGTAAGTGACCAATTGTGACTTCTGGGGGGGGGGGATTATGGACCCCGATTTAGTTGTTAAGGGAGTTTTTGGTTGGTTTTAGTTGTTAAGCAAGGTGACCATTCAGAGAAAATTCTGCTCTTTAAGTGAGTTAGTCTCTAAGCAAGGCGCTCTTTATGCGAGGTTTTACTGTATTCACTACTAGACAACTGTTCCTTCTCACCTCTGAATTCAAAGAGAGACCCCACTTCTCTTTGTCAGTTGGTACCAGTTATTTGCTGTTGATCTGTTCAGTTGGTTGCTGGCAGGAAGCAACATGCACATGCCTGTCATTTCAAGTAAATAAGTACCTGTAATGTTTTTATTCTTTTGGCTACAAATGTGTCAGAGTGAGTTACTGTGACTTGGGAGTGCCAGTTAATGAGAAAGGGGCAGTCTCTGGGAGAAATGTAGTTATTTTCTGTGGGTTTCTGCATTTCTACTGCCTGGCTAAAGGGAATTTTACCAGAAATTAGAAACTCTGCAATAGAAAAAGGATCTTGTTTGTTGGGCACAGAGCACAACGCTATTTCCTCCTCTACCAAATGGCTTTTGCCTTCAGACTTCCATGCATGCACCTACATGCAATCCCTTATCACCTACATGGGTTGCAGCCCAACACAATTGGAGGGCATCAGGCTGAGGTACATAAAACTTACTAACGTCTAAATAAGTGAATCCTCCTGGTTTCACTTATAATTGAGATCTAAATGTGAACTGCTTTCTTTCATACTTAGAAAACTGTTTAGTGGTTTTTTTTTTAAAAAAAAACCAAATTATCAAACTGACCATAAGGAAAGCTGAGCGCAGAAGAATAGATGCCTTTGAAATGTGGTGTTGGAAGAGAGTTTTGAGAGTCCCCTGGACAGCAAGGAGAACAAATAGGTCAATATTAGAAGAGATTAGCCCTGACTGCTCATTAGAAGGACAAATAACAAAGATGAAGCTCAAGTACTTTGGACATCAAATGAGAAGAGAGGATTCACTTGAGAAAGCCTTGATGCTGGGAAAGGTGGAGGGCAAAAGAAGAAGGGGTGGCAGAGAATGAGATGGCTAGATGGTATTATGGACGCAATGGGCACACATGGACGGGTTGAGGAGGATGGTGGCGGATAGAGGTGCCTGGCGGGCAATGGTCCATGGGGTCGCAAAGGGTTGGAATCGACTGTGCGACTGAACAACAAAAATCAAACTGATCAAACCCAGTTCAGAACACAGATAATTAATGGCACTGAATCTTATGGAGTTTACTTTTCTCCTTAGCAATTCCACAAACCTGCTTCCAAACACCCTTCCATATTTTTGCATACACTGTCTGCTTGCTGCTCCAGCAGCAGATGAAAGATCTGCTCTCACTGTGGTGCAAAACTGAAGTGTTGAGGAATCTGGTTTTCTCAGCGTTATTGCCAACATAAAGAGCTCTGGAGAAAGTTACTTGTCCCAGCATTCTTTGTAGCCAGATACTAGGAGAAAGACCACTATCATTAAAGGACAGGCAAGTAAGGTCAGTGGACAGAAAGTTAAAAACATGCTCTCAAGCACGTAAGTAGCTAAGAATATGAAAACATTTTTAATTAAAAATCAGTTACAAAGATCAGGGCTTGCATCTACAGTTTATTAAATGGAGGAAGGAATTTGGGTTAAAAAAATTCCAGCCCTCCCCCCCCCCCCAACAGATTTTCATAAAGAAAGCATTTTAAATCATCTTAAACAAATTTCTGTAAATAAGTATCATTATCAGAATTTAGGATTTTTCAAGGAAAACTGGTTGTGCTTATTTTTAATTTAAAATATTTCTGAGGATTTTGTGTTTTCATTTTAAATTATATATATATATATATATATTGTGTTATCAGAGCAATAGGAAAATGCAAGGGTTTACTTAAAAATCAAAGAGACAGGATGCAGAAAGTTTGGGAACTGTTGATTGGGAGGTTGTAATGAGTGCTGATATCTGTCCTGAGCCCTCCTTAATATTTTCCTTAACCATCACCCTGAGAGGCATCAAGAAGTATAATCTAGAAATGATTTTTAATTTTCTACAGTGTTCACAACCTAGTGCCACTTCAAGAACAATGCATTAAAATAAGACTTATTAGGCGGTGCTGCTTAAACAAATTGCCACAACAGTCTCATCAGCCTGTCAGGGCCCACTGATATAGCACATTCCCCATTAAAGGATACATCAGATCCAAGGCCCCCCTTCAATTCTAATTCTAATCCTGCTAAAAATACAGAATTCTAAATTGTCAAACACAAAGGCCAAAACAAGTAATATTCTTACCTTTCCCTGGACTAAGATTTTGGTCTACAAAAACCTTTAACTCTCCATTAGCTTCAATTAGGCCAGCCTATGAGAAATGAGAAATGTTTATTTCAGTGCAAAGTATATTATATGATAAAACTACATTCCTCTAACAAAATCTCTAATGTAGAATTTGATTTGATTTTTATATACCGCTTTCCTCGTCTAACAGACGACACAAAGCGGTTCACAATATAAACAACATACAGAAATACAATATTACAGTAGTACAAGGCAAAAATACCATTTTACAGAAAGGTCATTACTGTAGAAAGGTCATTACTGTTGTGGTACTCAACTCTATGACTTAAGAAGGTCTCATACTTTCAAGAATTCTTTCTGATTAAGCAAGTTATCATTTTACTTTGTCTTCTACAAATTTAAGCAACACTATTTTTAAAAAGTGACAGTTTTGTGCCTCTACACATATGTAAAATGAAATAAACTAAGTAGTAAGGACCATCATTGAGGAACAAAGTTACCTGAGTTATTTAGAAAGGAATATAACAAATGGCACTTCAAACATACATTTGCTATGAAAAGAATTTTTAAAATACTGTATATAAAATATAAAAAAACAAACCCTAACTGGAAGTACATTTAACTAGGAGGTTATATCTTTCCTTATATAGCGAAAGGTTTCCCTTGCTCGAAAGCCAGTCGTATCCGACTCTAGGGTGCAGTGCTCATTTCTGTTTCTAAGCCGAAGAGCCAGCGCTGTCTGCTTCTGCAGACATTTCCGTGGTCATGTGGCAGGCATGACTAGACACCGGAGCGCACGGAACGCTGTTACCTTCCCACCGAAGTGGTCCCTATTTATCTACTTGCAATTTCTTGCTTTCGAACTGCTAGGTTGGCAGGAGCTTTCCTTATATAAATAGATATAAAAAAGGTACTAAACAAATTAGGATAACGAAGCCTCCAGACAATTCATCACTACCAGTGCCAGGATTCTGTATGATGGAACCACAGCAAACTGATATAAATATATACATATACAGTACCACTTTTAAAACCTCCATTTTACTTTCACCAATATGCTGTGTGTTAAAGATATAAAATTTCCCAAAAAATTTTTGAAGCCATAGAACCCCCACCCCGAGGATTTTTTTTTTTTGGGGGGGGGGGGAATGGTAGCGGAAACTTTTGGGGAAATTGAAAAAATGCAACATTAGCATTTTTACAGATTAAAAGTCACTCAATTACTTTAGGAACATAAAATATGACTATGTACAAATTGATTTGGAATAAAATTATCATAATTACTATATTAAAAATAGTGTATTCAAATAATGATTACAAACAGAATTAACTTTTTTAAATGAAGCAACAATCTCCTGAACTGAATGGATGGAACCTCTTGAGCTATGCTAGTTTATGTTGAGCAGGCAAAAGACAACACAATTAAAAAAAAAACCACAGAAGAAACCATCAACATCAGTAACTACGGTATTTATATTTCCTTCTCCACAGTATCAAATAGACATAAAACAGCCATTCCCATTTTTAAAAATGGGGTGGGGGTGGGGGGGAAGGTGTGTGGAAAGGATTCAATGAATAGGCAATACGCATGTCATTAATTAGACTCATTTCCTGAGCTGTACTGTACATAGTTTTTAGAAATAATTTGGAGAATATATGAACACCTTGTCCTAAATATTTTATTCATCATGCTAAAAAGATTCTGGAGGCACAGTGATTAAACTGCTATACTGCGTCCAAAACACTGAGGTCAACCCTGACGGGGATCAAGCTTGACTCAGCCTTCCATCCTTCTGAGGTCAGTAAAATGAGTACCCCACATGTTGGGGGCAAAAATGCTAATTAACTTGTGAACCACCCAGAGAGTGCACCAATCACTATAGGGTGGTATATAAGTGTAATTGCTACTGCTAAAATAAAATATTCCATAAATTTGCTTCTTTTTTTCAATTTTTTAGAAAAACAAAACAAAACAAAAAAGACTTGAGGGTGGGAAAAGCCCAATTTTCCCTTATTTTTCCCTGGGCCTTCAGATCTCTAATTACAGTGCAGATTCATACAACCCCTAACCAGAATTCTACATACGTGAAGACAATTTTCTTGACCCTTCTTCCTTAGCCTAGAGACCACAACTCGCACTCTCATGACTCCATTACATGCAGAATCATCTGCTATGAATCATGAGGCCCAGGCCATAGTCAAGATAAAATGTGCAAACTTTTTATTCCCAGCTGCTGAATACTGTTCTCTGTTTTATATAAGAACTGATGCAGAGTTAATACCCCCTCATAAAGAGGGTAATGAACTTGTATCAACTCCCTAAACCCCATTTTCTTTTCAACTATATTTCCCTGGAATCAAGATGTGTTCACACATAGCTGAAATGTTTCAGATTCAAATGGAGATGCTGTTAAAGCTTTATTTCTCAACTGATGTGAGCAGAAACATAGACACTCATCTTTGCTACGTTCTATGACACAAACAGTTGTCACAAGACCTCAGGACAGCTGTTGTTGCAAAGCCTCACAAGGCATTCAGCCTAGAGGTCAGACCTGGGCTTTGCTAATGTAACCAGAACTTCACAGCAGGTGCACTGAAAATTTCAATGTTATATACCAAATGTTTATAGGCTGAACATGTAGCCTATGGTGTACTGCCAGAAAACTCTCCATAATACACACTGGGTATCACATGAGCAAATCAATTGAGGAGGTTTCTGCAAGTCAGAGTACCATGTGCTCATAGAACTGAAGATGGTAAGTTAAATATAACAAACAAAAGTGCGTTACAGAAAAGCAAAACCAGCAATTTATATTTTGTAATGCTACTGACAACTCAGTATATGCTTCAATTGGAATAAAAATTAAGAATTTAGACAAAATAGAATGCATTTCTATCTTGCATTTTTAATCTACCTGATCCAGATACACAGCACAAGAGTCCCAGACACTATACACAACATCTGCTGGTGATAAGAATAAGAGCACACATACATCAGTTTTTCAAAGGCAGAACTTTTATTACGACAACCATTTTTAGCACCCTTTAAATAACCATGAATATTAGTTGACCGTTCCACTAGCAATCACAAAGAGAATAAAGCAGTGCATTTTGAACAAGATAGTACAATATAGCAGTACACCATCTCTTGATCAATTAAAGCCGAGGCAGCATCTCTTGTTTTTAAATATATATAATTACAGTGGAACCTCATACAACAATCACCCCATATAGCAACGAAATCGCATAACAATTAGGTTTTTTGGGGGAAATGGCATTCCGCATAACAATTTTCCCTATGGAAAAAATCGTACAACAATTTTTCAATGGGAAAAACCACTTAGGAAAAAAAAATATCTTTGTACGATGCATCCCATAGGGAGAATCACTATACGATGGATGTGGACAGTCTGTGGTGCAACGTGGCATCGATGGATGGAGCAAGACATGATGTCCCAGATGTGCTCAATCGGATTCAGGTGTGGGGAACGGGCGGGCCAGTCCATAGCATCAATGCCTTCATCTTGCAGGAACCGCTGACACACTCCAGCCACATGAGGTCTAGCATTGTCATGCATTAGGAGGAACCCAGGGCCAACCGCACCAGCATATTGTCTCACAAGGGGTCTGAGGATCTCATCTCGGTACCTAATAGCAGTCAGGCTACCTCCGGTGAACACATGGAGGGCTGTGCAGCCCTCCAGGGAAATGCAACCCCACACCATTACTGACCCACCGCCAAACTGGTCATGCTGGAGGATGTTACAGGCAGAACAACGTTCTCCACGGCGTCTCCAGAACCTGACACATCTGTCACATGTGCTCAGTGTGAACCTGCTTTCATCTGTGAACAGCACAGGGCACCAGTGGCGAACCTGCCAATCTTGGTGTTCTCTGGCAAATGCCAAACGTTTTGCACGATGTTGGGCTGTGAGCACAATCCCCCACCTGGGGTCGTCGGGCCCTCATACCACCCTCATGGAGTCTGTTCCTGACCGTTTGAGCAGACACATGCACATTGGTGGCCCACTGGAGGTCATTTTGCAGGCCTCTGGCAGTGCTCCACCTGTTCCTCCTTGCACAAAGGCAGAGGTAGCGGTCCTGCTGTTGGGTTGTTGTCCTCCTACGGCCTCCTCCACGTCTCCTGATGTACTGGCCTGTCTCCTGCTAGCGCCTCCATGCTCTGGACACAACACTGGCGGACACAGCAAACCTTCGTGCCACAGCTCGCATTGATATGTCATCCTGGATGAGCTGCACTACCTGAGCCACTTGTATGGGTTGTAGGCTCCGTCTCATGCTACCACTAGAGTGAAGGCACCGCCAGCGTTCAACAGTGACCAAGCAATCAGCCAGAAAGCAAAGGAACTGAGAAGTGGTCTGTGGTCACCTCCTCCTGAAGCACACCTTTATCGGGGATGCCTTGCTAATTGCCTCTGATGTCCACCTGTTGTCTCTTCCATTTGCACAACAGCATGTGGAATTGATTGTCAATCGGTGTTGCTACCAGGGTGGACAGTTTGATTTCACAGAAGTGTGATTGACTTGGGGTTACATTGTGTTGTTTAGGTGTTCCTTTCATTTTTTGGAGCAGCATATATTTTTAATATAAGAGGAACTATCTGGACTCTATTTATTTATTTAGTTAGTTAGTTAAATTAAGAATTTAACAATTTGAGAATGCAACAGAACCAATGCTGAAGATTTTATTTCATCTGGGAGACGGAAATCCAGTTACTGCTAATCTTTTTCCATTATTCACTATTCCCATATCTAGAAAACTGCACTGGAGCACTGGTGTAATATCTTTACCTATAAGAAGTACCTTGGGCCATTGGTGTCTGGCATGCACGCCCGCACCCATCCCTACCATCCCTAACCGAGCCACCTGCACTTACCTGAAGACCCTTGGAGCATCGCTGCAAGGGTACAACCACCGAGAGTGGGGCAACTGCCCCACGAATGCAAATAGCAAAAACAAACTACAACTCCCCGCGTCCTCAGCGCCGTGACCCCTTAGCCAATCAGGATGAGGGATGCGAGCGCGAGGGAGGCCGGGAACGCGCCGCGTGCAAAGATTTTTTTTAAAAAAAAACACCGCTGAATCTAGGCCCTGGCCGGCGCCAACCCCGACGCGACTTCGCCAGGGCTGTGGAGGGAAGCCCTCTTCTATCCACGGCCCTGACGCGCCTTCTTTCATGGAGTAATGAGGAGAGGAGGGACTCTCCCTCCTCCCCGCTACCCCACTGAAAACACGGTGAGGCCACCGCCGGCCTCAAGGTAAGTTGAGGCGGGGGGACCAACAGGCAGCGCTTTGTCAGGGGACGCACACTCCCTGGTGAATGGCTGCCTGCCCCCTTTGTATTACCCACACCACTGTTTTGAGAACTAACACAAAACAGCGGTAGGGATAAAAGAAAGGCGGCAGCCAACCATCCGCAAGGGAGAGCGACTCCCATAATGAATCACTGTCTACTGCCTTTCTTCCCCCCCCCCCCATTAACTGTTTTGAAGAACCATGCTGGACTACTCTCTCTCTCTCTCTCTCTCTCTCTCACACACACACACACACACACACACACACACACACACACACACACACGAACGACACCCCTGCCTTGCCAGGCAATTAATATCTGTGTTGGTGGTTGGGGTGGTTTTGGAGGGTGTGTGTGCGCACACCCCACAAAAGCACCCCAACCACCCACTCACAGATAATAACTGCCCGGCTTGCCGGGCACAAAAATGCTAGTGATCCTATATAGAAGAACAGGCCAACATTTTGACTCCTACATTCTGGATCAGATATAGTTTCCAAATACTCTTCAAAAGGTACCACGTTTCAAGCACTGTACAATGCAATAACCCAATGTAAATATCAAATGCCAACCTATGTATGACTAATTTCATCAGGATAAAGATGACACACCAGTTTAAGATAGCCAAAGGTACTCCTCCTGGCTATAACTGTCAACTAAGCAATCCAGATACAAAGCCAAGTCTGTAAATAACCAAAAAGTACACCCCTGATCCTTCAAGGAAAATACTACCCTAACTCAAACAGGCTGAATTACTATTCTAGAGTTTCTCTTTCTTTTACAAAAAATATCTCCTTTCTCTAGATAAAATCTGTTTACTGTAGTTTTCAAAGAGGCAGCTATATTAGTCTGTTTCACTACCAACAAATCCAAAAATACTTTGATAACTTTACTAGTAACAAATGTATTTCAGTGTGAGCCTGTGAATAACAATCCACTGTTTCAAAAATGTAAGGCCTCAATATATTTGTCACCAATATATGTACGGTGTAAATGACTATATTAGTCCATTTTTGCCCAGTATTCATTAATGTTCTCATCTATTGACCACAAATATTTATTAATTAGTTTTCTGCCAAGAGGACTCCCAAATGGCTACACAATAAAATAATTGTTTCAAAATTTAATTTTTGGAAACTGAAGGCTAGAACCCCAACAGGGCGAAGGGCAATGTAGGTTCACAAGCAAAGTGCTGTTACACAGAAAGCCTTGTAACAGCTGGCAGTTTAGATCTTTGCAGATAAAAATCTGCCTCTATAATTGAACTCAGAAACTTGAAGCTAGGGCATTTGGTTTGGAAACAGTGGTATATGCTGTCTGAAGTAAATGCTAGACTAGAGTCTACATTTTGCACTAGCTACAGCTTCAAAACACGTTTAAGGCGCCCACACACACAATGCATTGATGCGATAGTTTTGCTAAACATTTTAGACTTAAAAGTTGAACCTTTCTGGAGTGTGCTATCATCAATACACTGATGACACACAACTCCATTTCTCCTTCACATCTTCTGCAATGGAAGCAGTTTCATGCCTTGAAGACTGTCTGGCCTCAATTATAGTATAGACAAAAGTAAATGAGCTGAATCCCAGCAAGACAGAGGTCTGGTTGATCACATAGACTCAGCTCTCTGTCTGGAATACCAGATTGAAATTGTATCTAAATCTGAGTTTTTTTCCAACTTTGTCAAATTATCCAGCTGTGCCCATTTTTGGACAGACAATCCCTGACAACACTGGTCCATGCACTGGTAGTCTCAAAGACTACTACATAATGCTCTTCGTGTGAGGCTACCTTTGAGTTTAATATGGAAATTGCAACAGGCCCAGAATGCAGCCAGGTTCATTTTTGGGATGAAGAAATATAATCTCACCGGCCCCGGTGCACTGGCTTTCTGTTCCCTTCCTTGTTAAGACACATTAGCAATGATATTCAAAGCCCTAAAAGGCTATGGCAAGCCTTGGCACTCCAGATGTTATTGGACTTCAATTCCCAGAAGCCCAACCCCCCTTGAATCCACACGAAGGGGTTTACTGTGATTCATCCAGCCTGCGCCGTCCTCATACACCCAGAAGTGGAAGTAAAACGCTTCCGGGAGTGATGAGGGGAAGTACGGGCACGTTTTAATTCCGCTTCCAGGAGCGATGAGGGGTGCGTAGGCCGGATGAATCGCAGTAAACCCCTTCGTGTGGATTCACAGGGGCTTGAGGTTCTGGGAATTGAAGTCCAAGAACATCTGGAGTGCCAAGACTCGCCATCACTGGACTAGGACCTTGTTGTTTTTCTCCCACATCACCCGATCCTCAGATGGCACAGCTCCAGGTATTAGCACCGAGAGACAAAGGTCCCAGCAAGGAAACAAGACTTCTCAGTAGGAGCACCAACGACATGGAATGACATTCCTTTAGAGCTGCACCAGGCCCATCTCTGCATATATTTAAGAAAAACCTTAAGAAAAACATTCCTCTTTAAGGAGGCCTTCAAGATGTGTGTGTTTTTAATTCAATTATAAACCACCCAGAGTGGGAACATCTCCCAGATGAGTGGTATATTAATCAAATCAAGTAAGTCATCCAGAGGAAATTAAGGCACATAAAACTGTGGCCCAAACACTGTTTCCTAGAAAGGGATGCAACCTAAACATCAGCTGAAGCAGAACAGAAGCATTCCTGCCCACAGAAATCATCTGGCCTTCCAAGAGCAATGCTAGGTCCAAATATTCATGCATTATTAGCCACAAGGAGCTGCTTTATACAGTCTCAGACCATTGGTCTATCTTGTCTAGTATTATCAACTGAAACCTGTAGCATCTCTCCAAATTTCAAGCAGGATTCTTTCCTAGTCATCACTAATGGCTTACAGGATACCACTAATCATGCAATACCAATTTTCTTCTTGTGCCACAAAACAAAAAAACAATACTGCCCACTGTACCACTCTAGCCCATGTTATATAGGGATATCACCCACTTTAGGAGAAAACTGAATGACTTGTGCATTTGGTCGTCCCCACAATCAAGTGTGATTCAATAGGGCCCAAAGCTAGAAATAAAAATCTTCAGTGTAAACCTTTTTTCTGAAAATCCCCAAATTGGTTAAACTTTCCTTAAAGAAGGCTCACTAAAAAAAATTATAATTAACAAGAATGGCACATTTTCAGTAACACTTTCCACTGAAGTAAAAAGTCAGGAAGTAGTACTACATTCTAGAATCAAAAATATCATACAACAGGCTCAGAATGAACCCAGCATTGAATTAATACATGCTGATGAATCCCTTGTATCACAATCACAATTTATATAGGCAGATTTTTGAAAGGTAGACAAAAGTATATTATCATACAACATAAGAACCCACTTTTTAAAACAATTTAAAGTAATGGCATTTGCAGCCATGAGATTTTTAGCCTCCACAAAAAGCATTTATTTTAAAATATATTTTAAAAATAATTGATATTTTTCCTAATTTAATAAATTAAGGAAAAGTAACTTTTTAAAAGAATTCAGTATAACAACAATATGTGATAAATCCACAAACACACAAAGAAAAAATACTGTAACAATATTATTGGTTAAAGCTTCTTCTTCTGGTGCCATATCCGATTTCTAATATTGGCTATCATGATGATGATCAGCCATGAAGATTGTTCTAAGAATATAATAAAGTGGCCTTTCATTTGCCTTCTGTATTACAGCATGACACCCGCACCACTGATCCAGTTCCACAAGTCACTTTCTGGTCTTGAGTCTTTTTGGCATGCAAAGTCCTCATCAGCTCCAGGCCAGTATTGATGTACCTCTATCAAGATGAATTCAAGTGGGATTTAATCCACTTGGGGACCATCACCCTTCCCTGTGGACTTTGCCATGCAAGGCTGCTAGTCGTTAGGGTTGGGGTAAAGCTTAGAAGCATCATAATAGTAATGGCAAAACTTGTAACTGATGCTTAGCCATAACAAAATGACCCCTGTGATGAAATATATTTTATCAGATAAGAAGTAGGGTTGTATGTAATGAAATAGTTTGTGTTTGTTTCATTTGGGGGAGAGGCTTTTGTTTTTGTGTATTTTGTGCACCAATCCTTTTGTTTAACATAAAAGGGCCTAATGCTTGGTGGGTTGTTATTGTTTTTTCACTCTCCCCCTCCTTTTAAGTTGTATCTCTCACTCATTCAGAAGCCCTAAACAACCCCCAAAGGCTGTGGCAAGGCAAACAACAAAAACTACTCCAAAAAAGAAATATGAGGCAACAGAGAATATACAGTACAGGAGAAAAAATTTAAAAACACACCAGTATACACACTTGTAACAGCATAGACAGGAAACTAACCAAATATAAATAACAAGATGAAGGGTGCTATTAGGTAACACACACACACACATTCCTACATGAACTACTGAAACATTCCCCTCATTGTGTTTCAACCAATCCAGGCCCTTTTATAGGTTCAAAATTCCTGCTCATCTGTTTCAGGACACAGTGATTGGTTTTCTTAACATCACTGGATGAAAAAAAATCTCCCAGGCAATCGATAGACAAAGTTTAAATAAAGAGTATTTTAAAAAACACAAATTTTCATGTACCACTTTCATATAATGAACTAGCATTATTTTTTTCTGGCCCTGCCAGGCAATTATTATGTGTGAGTGGGTGGTTGGGGTGGTTTTGAGGTGTGTGCACCCCCCAAAAAAACAAACAAACCCACCAACACAGAGATAATAATTGGCCGGCAAGGCAGGGGAAGTGTAGAGTGTAGAGAAGTGTAGGCAGCTCGGTTTGGGATGGTTGGGCCGGGTGTGGCCATGCATGCCGGACACACACGGTTAACGGGCCTTCTTATAGGTAAAGATTAGTTGTGTTTAAGAGGCTCTTCTGTAGATATCAATGAACAATCATGAAAACAAAATTTTTAAACAAAACACCACTTCCATTTCAACCTTCCTTTGTGTTAATACAATATCTAGTAAGACAACAGAACCAGATGAGCTTCTTTGAGAAGGGTGTTTGGTAACCACCTACTTCTACCATTAGATCACTTAGGCCTGTACAATTGAACACTGAGCAGTACAAAAACACTTGAAAAACAGGGGTGGATAAGCGTATGTTGGGAGAACCCAATGTGCTCATGTTGTAATATAAAAACTGACATACTGATCTCATTTTATGTGCTCTCAAGTTGTTTCCATCTTATGGTGACCCTATGAATTAAAGACCTCCAAATTGTCCTATCATTAACCTGTTTAGGTCTTGCAAAATTAAAGGCAGTGGTTTTTTTTATTAAATCAATCAACCTCAGGTTAGATGTTGCTCTTATTGGCATTGCAGTCTTTCCCAGTGAGTTGCATTGTAAAAACCATGTCCAAAGTAAAATAACCTCACTTTAGCTTCTAATAAGAGTGCAGACATGATTTAATCTAGAACCATTCATCTCTTTTTGGCAGTCTTTAGTATCCATAAGCCTTTCTTCCAATGCCTCATTTCAATCAATATTTTTTCCTGTCAGCTTTCCTCACTGTCCAATTTTCATGTCCACGGTAATCAGGAATACCATGACCTCTAGCAATACCTTCTCACAAGTAAGGTTCTTTTCTAGTTTCTTCATAACTGCCCTTCCATGTCTCACTACCAGGGCCCCCATCAGAAATGTCTGGGGCCCATACTGAGCAATCCTATTGCCCCCCCCCCACACTTTTCTCTGTAATGTCACAGTTATGGCCGGCGGTGGCAGGGCCCCTGTCAGCTCCGGGCGCTATACGGCAGTACTGCCCTGATGGTGGCCCTGCTCACTATGTCTGATTTCTTAGCCATAGCCTCCATTTCGACTGATTATTCAAAACATTTTTTTTACATTCATCAGTAACTACCTAAATGTTAATATTCTAGTTCGTTTGCTCACATAAAATATTACAATGTTTAAACATTCTATTTGTTGTATGACTTTGAGCTCACCTCGAGTGATACTCCAACACCCAGTTTTCTGATTATATGCAACACACAGCTTTTTAAAAATTGCTTTTGTACATACCAGTAACTAGTCATCATTCTGGCTTTAATCCAGTTGCTCCATTAGGAATACTGCTGTTAAGACTTATCATCTCTTCAGGTAAGAGTGAGTGCTTCCATTGGAGTTTTGAGCAATGTAGATTCTCTCTCAAGCATTTTGGGCTACAGGAACATAAATTAACTTTTATGTACTGCCCCTTCCTCTCCTGGATGCTCATGGAGATGTAACCTTGTTTCTTGTTCTATCTCTTTTGGTGAGGGATTTGTCAGAGAACCCAAAAGCAGTATTATCAGGAGGCTAGACTCTCCTTGGAACGTTGAGTCCTGTTGGAGTCTCTCGAGGTGAAATATTCAAAGCGGAGACATCAAACTAAGATGCATCAAACCTCTTCAGGAATTAACAGCAGCATCAGCAGGAGAACTAATAGTTCCAGTGATGATGGGCGCTGACAAATTTCAAAAGGGCTGCTGCTATGCAGTAGCAACCGAGGAAAATGACACAGGATATTTAACAGATAATGGCAAACTAACTCTCATTAGTACTGAATGCAAGAATGTAATTGTAAGCCATTCCTGAATATTTTATACCTTAAAAACTCTATGATTAGGCAATAATGTTACGCTAAATTAATGATACAAAACAAGAAAAACATAAATTTATTTCAGAAATCACACATACCAAACAAGCATTCTATTCATCTTAATTTTAAGTTCAATTAAATTGCTTGCCACAAAGGAAATGTCAAAACAAGGTACAGGAAAAGCTCTTGTTCTGTTCTTCTTGTTGCATAACTCACAGCCAAACACAAATGTGCACACTGGTACAAGGGAACAAAAATATCCACTTCCCTCTGCCAATATGAACCACATCGTCTACATTTCACATTATCTTCTTCACACATGCTCTTTTTATCACTACATCATATTACTCTGTTAACTAAAAAGTAACATTTCTTCTGACTGTGAACAGATAGCTTCTATAACTTAAGAATCCTTCAACTTGTAAAACATCCCAAGAAAATAAGAACAAAGACCTATGCAAGTTCTTACCCTGTTTCTGAAATCCAGTACATGTATTACTATTACCTTCAACAGTATAAAATAAGGTACATTTATTGCCTGTCATCAGATAAAATTTATACTCATTATTTGATTCTGGCTGAAACATAAAGTCCTGTTTTAGACCACCTTATGTTTACATGAACAGGCATGTTCCAAAGGGTTAGTGTAAGGCAGGAGTTCTCAACCTTTTAAAGCCCGGGGCTGAGTCACACTCCCTCAGACAGCTTTGATGGCCGGACAGCCATTTTGCCCTTCCTCCACCACATGGTGTGGTGGAGGCAGTGATGGGCCACATGAAATAGTGCCACAGGCTGCGTCCAGCCAGCGAGCCGCAGGTTGAGAATCCCTGGTGAAAGCCTTCTTCCTGCTTTTATACCCAATTTTACACAATGATGGTTTGCTAAACTATTTTTTAAATAACAAGCTAAGGTATCAGATGTTTCTGATTATGCTTGTACTTTTTAAAGCTATTGCACGTACTAGACATATGTGATATCTTGCCTCATGCCCTTAATCAGCATTGAATCTGCTTCATTTTCATGTATTTTAATTTTATTTCTTTTTTATTAATTATATTAACAATAGCCTAAAATTCCCTATTACAAAAATATTTTACTAGAGAGCTTTATTGATTAACAAACCTACAGTACTTTGACTTCAGGGTGATACAAGTTATTATAAAATAGCAGATATACATGTAAATCTACTACATTGCTTCTAGCAACATACTGTACAATCACCAACTAGAAGCCTATAAATCTTATGTATGCTTAGTTCAAGTGAAGACTGCCTCCAACCCATCTGTATTCTGAGTCTCTTTATCTCCTTATACAGATAGTATTTTTTTTTCTTTGAAGGCCTTCGATGCCACATATAGCTTGCTTTCCAAAGTGTCCATAGTTTCAAAGAACTGTGCCATGCAGCATGGGGAATGCATGGGCAAACTACTGTTCAAAATTCCAAGTCCGCAGACTCTTTTTCTGTACTGAATTATCATATTAAGTTTCTAAAGACATCTATTCTTCCTTTCATGAGGAGAAACTATGGGTTTATTCTTGCCATTTAAAATGTGAACGACTATCCTATGTTACAAGGCAACTTCTTTCTGTCTAGCAAAAAGCAATATATTTCTCTTGAAAATCAAGTATGCAGCAGCAAAAATAAAGTTCTCTCGTTTTACAAAATTTAAAATATCAAGTTCCTGAATTGAATGCAGACTTTTTTTAAAAAAACCCTTTTTATATAGTTCAATTATGAATATCACACTGAAAAGGAATCTGCATTTAATATAGAATATTTAAGTCCTAGAATCTATGCTGACCTATGGAAATCTATTGGATGGAATACATTCAATAGATTAAAAGTTATTTTAACATATAAAGAACTACAGAAGAAAAAAGACATCTACTGTGAGATGTCATAAACAATATAATTAGTGTTAATTTATTGAGAAAGGTTAAAAGCCCAGGGACTGTCCATGAGATACCGTTCTGTATCTGGTGATGATCACAAACAGAATCCATATGGGTGATCTCTTATTCCTATTTAGTTTCTTCCAACTACGTAAGTGCTGCAATGTGTTCAATTCGCAAATTATGAGTATTTATCAGTTTACCATTTTGGTGGCAGTTACCATCACTGAAGAAAAGGTGTGAAAATTCAACAAAATATATCCAAAGAAGTTTGTATATAAAAATGCAGTTCAGAGCTTCAAATTATTTTATTAACCTTGCAAGTTTACAAGAAAAAAATAGATCTCCCACTTATATCTCAGCTCACATAATTCTGCTATAGATACGGGTTATAAGAAAGTGTTTTCAGTTATGCTTTTAGGCATTACAACTGCCCTATTTAGCATAAAACTACATCTTGTTATAGTAATTAGAAACAAAAGCTTCAATAATGAATAAATGTCAAAACGATTGATGATTTAAAACAAATATCCCTTAAAATTGCCTGGTTTAAATCAACCCACAATGGGCCAAACAAGCTCTGCAAAATATGCCATTCACCAAACTAAACTCATCTTGTTTGTGCTATTCAAACTGGACTGTGGAACAGCAGAACTCTCAAGCACAAGGCTCAGTGTCTTGGATGTTCGGAAAGCTTGCACTAAATCAATGCATTTCTTTGCTCATGTGGAGACACTCGTGGTTAAGGCACTAGGCTTGGAGACTGGAAAGACGGGTTTGAGTCCCGAGAGCTGTACAATGGGGGACATGAAAGGAGCCACATTTGGGCATCCCCTGCAAAAACCCTTTCAACCCAGAGTAAGCTCTGACACGAAAACGAACGAACCTATATTTGATTAAACTGAATGCGTTTAAATTTCCTGCTGACATCTACCTGTATTTCAGTGAATCCCAGTGATGGTTGTGATAGAGAAGGAGAGCTAAATATTAATGCAACAACATCATTTCAGCCATGATCTTGCCATGCAATGAAGTTAGTAGAAATTCAACCAACAAACTTTAATTTCAAAACACAAATGAGCCAGGCTACAATATTTTCGAGACTGGAGGTGAAAGTCTGCTAAAAGGTTAATCTAAAAGAAGAACAATATATCTATTATTCTAGTCTGGCAGTAAAATAATAAATAATGCACTAACTAAAGCAATAAACATCTGCTTTTGTATTTAAATAAAGAACATAGAAAAGCTACCTTTGGACACATCTGGAGTGAAGGAAACAAAATCAGTGACAAATAAAATGAAGTGACAAAAAAGATTTTTCACTTCAGTTTTTTATGCATAAATTTTTTCTTAAGTTGCTTAGATGAAAACACACCAAAATAAGTTTAAGGAACTGGAAGACTTATTATATTAACTAGCCAACTGAGATTCTAAAGGGTACTATCTGTTAACTTTTGAAAATATTCTTCATAAAGGAAACTGTTGGGGTTTTCTTTGTTTTGTTGCTATATTTACATTAGGTTCACAAGACTAATGGTAACCTAAACTTTGCCACTGGTGCCAATTAACTTTCCCTTTAAAACAATCTACAGTTTGTATGTGACAGATGTCACTCTTTGGGTTATTTTTCTATGCTAGTACAGTACCACATGCATTGATAATATTGTATTAGTTAATACAACCAGTTAAACAGAGCATAACTTATTGCACTAAGTTGCTGCACTATTCCTTATTCAAGACATACAGCCTATTATGACATATTAAATATACTTTAATCTAAGGTAACTAAGGTCAAGTTTGAGCCAGTATGGGGTAGTAAATAGTGACTGACCAGGACTCAGAAGATCCTGGTTCAAATTTCACTTTGGCCATAGAAACTCACTATGAAGTGGCAGTAATAAAACTACTCCTTAAATATCACAAGTATTTTGAAAAAATCATTAGGATTAGCACAAGTCAAATGCAACTTGATAGCATTTTTATACTTTTATACACTGTAGTCTTATATGTTATTATATTTTATATCATATATATTTTTTACATTATATCTTTTATTATTTTACATATATACTGGATCCCATTTGATTGAGTTTGACTAGAGCAGGGGTGGCCAACCTTTTTACATTGCAGTCCTGACCATGCCTCCAGATAGCTGAGTGGGCCAGACCATGCCTCCTGGAAGCAGGCGCATTAACAGCTGTCATAAATGTGCCCACTTCCGTGTTTACAACAACCATGGGCACGTTTGCCCATGCGCATTTTACGGATATGTAAATGCACCCGCTTCCACTTCCGGGTGCAGCAGAGGCAGGCAGGATGTGATGGCATTGGGGGCCAGGGCCTGCCTGCAGATTGGGAACCCCTAAACTAGAGCATTTTATAATCTCAATATGTTCAATCGTGTTGTGAATGCTTTGTCTATATTCTGTTCTAGTCTTTGACTGTAATAAATTGAATTGATAACATGTAACCACAACAGAGTATTGCTCCTACACACACTTGTACTGTAGTTGAAGTGATGCACTTTATTAGTTATGCAGCACTGCACAATTTACTTCACTCTATACAAAACACCATCACACCTACTGCAACACTTTTTTTTCTACTGCTGATTAGAACATACTATAGCAACATGAGTGCCGACAGTCATTAAGCCCTTGCAATAATGCATAAAACTTAGACCCATTACTTACAAGCATACTTACATCTTTTGCCATGTTACCAAATCAAAATATATATCAATTCTTTACTTGCTTGATCACCACAGGACAAAGAGAAACAGCAGCGCTGCGTTCTAAAAGAAGAAGGAAAATTAAAGTTGAGTAGAGAATCATGTGTTAAATCTGAAATGCTTAATAATCAGTCACAGGACTTCAATATAAGTTACCAAGATAAAAACTTAAACCTTCTCCCCTCCAAAAATAAAAACCAATTAGCAAGAAGGGCTGAACTGACAGCAGATGATGAGTTGGTGGTGGGTGGGTGGGGGGATTCAGGTCCTGTCCATCTCCAAAGTGTGCAACTAAAAGGCACAATTGTGCTCCACGCACAAATGCTCAGAGCTAAAGTATGCAAAGAGAGACCAGTGGCATTAAGTGGAGCACGGTTACTATACTAGGCCTCAGGGGCCCAATCCACCACTCCTACCACCACTGCTCTCTCCCTCTCCAACCCTAAACAACACACATCCTGCTTCTCTCATGCCAAACATCCAAGCAGGCCCCAGCAATTTCCGTGCGGGGGGGGGGGGAGGAAGCTGGTCCTGGGAGTCCCGGTTATGGGGGTTGGGGGGTTTGGGCATGCTGCAACAGCAGCGCCTCAGAGAACGAATCCTGCCCGCCAACAACCAACCAAGCAACCCCCCCCCCCCGCCCCTTCTCCAGGGCCTCAGCCGCCTGCAAAGGGTAGCCTCAGCAACACAACCGACGTGGGGGCTGGGGGCCACCCAGGCACCCACCTCGACCGGGGAAGGGGGTGGAAGGAGAGGGAAGAGAAAGGACGGGCTTTTCTCTCCCCCCCCTCCCTCCCTCCCTCCACGTTAAACCGTCCCGCCTAAAGGCTTCTGCCCCCCCCCTCACCGCCGCTGCCTCCTCCTCTTCCTCTCTCCCACCTGTCCCTGTGTGCCTTGAGCTCGTCGCCTTCCTCTCTCTCTAGTCCTCCCAGTCCCACCCCCAGACACTTCCCAGCCATGGCCAAGGCGCCCCGACTTTAATACCTGCAGAAGTAGGAGAGGAGAAAGAGAGAGCAAACTCCATCCCCCACACTCACAACATACACACACACACACACACTCTCTCTCTCTCTCTCGAGCAATTCCCACACCCGCCGCCGCCGCCGCCGCTCTTGAACGGAAAAAGAGAGCCAGAGATGCCAACTGCACATGTGCAATGCTTGGCCCTCCTCAAAAGCCCCCTGGGGGGGGTGGAGAGAGAGAGTAAGGCAAAACACCAACACCCTCCATTACTTTCCCTTTTTTAACCACCCCACCCCATGAGACATAGTATTGCTAGGTTTGCTGCGGGGTGAGTAGGGAATGGATTTCTCCCCCACTCCCCAACCATGTCTGCTTGGCTGCCGCCCCCCCCCTCCTCATAGTAGATCAAACTATCCAAGTTTAAGGTCTAACGAAGTGGACTTGATCCACGAAAGCTCACATTGGGGAAAAATACAGGAGTTTTAAGTCCTTTTAAGGAGCCACAATGGGTTGTTGTTGGTGGTGGTTTTTTTGGTCTGTGTTGTTTTGTTTAGTCTCTGATTTTTTTAAAAAAAATTTTTTTTTAAAGTGGGGCAATAAAGATTCCGGGTGAAAAATCAACCCCCCCCCCTTTCCCCTCATTTTATCCTCTTTCCACTTGCAGCACTGACTCCCCCGCCCACCCCCGTCGTTTCTTCTTCAGTGACACCGATCCGGAAAAGTGAGTTTTCCACGATGCAAAGGCGAGAAAGGGTCGGTCGATTTCCACATTTCCTCCCCACCCACCCCCCTTGCCAAAGACCGTAAAGGCGGCAGTCAGTCAATCGCCTGCGCATCACTGGAGGGGGTGGTGGTGAGACATCCATCGGGGATGGGGGGTCGGTGGGGGGGGGGGAGCGTCGACTTTCCAAAGGCTTTACTGCTAAGTAGGCATGCAAGTAGTAGAGCACCCACCCACTCAAGTAGTAGAGCACCCACCAAGTGGTAGAGCACCCACCCACTCAAAACAAGAAAGGAATCGGGCTGCAACTCTCGCAGCAGCCGCTTCTTCCCCCCCCCCCCCCCATGTTTCCAACCCACTTGGATCAGGATGCGGGGATCTACTGACTTACTTTCTTGTTTCACTATGTTGTGGTTGCTGTTTATGGCTTGCTTGTGCACCGCCCAGTGGGAAATATCCCAGAGATGGGCGGAATATTAAAAAAAATACATAAAATTCAAAATAAAATACTTTGGAGTAAGCCCCCCCTCCCCTACTCCTGACTGGAGACATTACTCGCGAGTAGGCATGTTGTGTGTGTGTTGGGGGGGGGTGTCACTGGGCTGCAGGCAAACCCCACTTCTGCCTCCTCCCAAATGCGTCACCGTTCCCTGCCCCCCCCCAAAAAAAGCCACCCCCACCCCCACCCCCAATTCGTGCCTCTCTCTTCCTTCCTACCTTGCTCTCCCTCCCTCCCCCCAGCTTGTGTAGGTTCAGGTTGTCCCTCCTCTCTCACACCTGTTCACGGCTTCCTGCGCCGTCGGTCCTGCGCTTGCCTTGCCTTCTCCCCCCCCCCAAATAATAATAATAATAATAATATCCTGCAATTTCTTTGGCTCCTTCTTTCGGCGGTTGGCAGGAAAAATAATAATTGAAACTTACACTTTCGTGCGTCCCTCCGGCGTGACGCTGCGCGCTGACGTCACTGGGTGGAACGTGCCCCGCAAAGTCAAGCACGGGGCGATTAGTGTTCCCTTCCTTCCCCCCCCCCACCCCCGTCCTCCTATCACCGCCCGGCGCCCGTACGTTCGTTGGCGGAGGAGGAGGGGGGAAAGGGCGCGCGCGCATGCGCGGGGTTTTCGCGCCATTCGGGATTCTCCCACCGACCACGCCTCCTCCTCTCTCTGCGCGCTGCCTGAGAAGAGAAGACTTGAGCGCGCGGGAAGGTAGAGCGCGAGACCGGTTGCCCTGGGATTTTGCAAAGGGCGGCCCTCGCGATACTCAAGAGAGAGAGACAGAGACAGAGAGAGTAGTGTGGCCTCGTGGCGCTCCCTCCCCCGAGTCCCCGCAAGGAAGTAACAGAGGAGGAGGTGCATGGAATAAGTGATATATCGGACAGACAGCGGTCGAGTTTTTATCCTTCCCAACCGTCCCCCTTTAAATAAAAATTACTTTCTAAAAAGAATTGGCTGCATTAGCCCACTCAAAAATAAGCACAATTGGGGACCTAGTAGCCAATTTCTGCTTTCTCGAGAGTAAAAGATGGCATTAACTTTCCAATAACCCTATGCATAGACTTTTAGGTAAAAGTTAAAGGTCTCCCTTGCTCAAAAAGCCAGTCGTATCAGACTCGTATAAGACGCGGCATTCGGGTCTTGAACTGCCCGCCATCTCCATTACAGCCAGAGTTGGCGTTGTCTGAGTCTGCAGACGTTTCTGTGGCCATGTGGCAGGCATGACGAAACCGAAGTGCACGGGTTCTCAACCTTTTTTGCACCAGACTGGCCAATGCCCCTTCAGACATGCAGTGGGTGCGTTTGCACAAGTGCGGGCGCATTTATGGCTGTCATAAACACATCCGTTTCCGGGGTCTTTGCCACAAGCCGGGTGATTTGCCACCACAGGCCAGGTCCAGCCTGCGGGACGTAGGTTGCGAACCCTTGCTGGAGTGCGTGGAATACTTACCTTTCCCACCAAAGCCACACCTATTTATCTACTTGCAATTTTTTGCTTTCCCCTACTTGGTTGGCAGGAGTTGGGTCAGGGACAGGCGCTCAGTCCATCACGCAGCACTCAGGTCATGAACTGCTGACCTCAGCACCTTAACCATTAAGCCCCTGCTGCCCCTGCAGGTTTATAACTCAAGGTATGCGTGCCGGATCGTGCTGCAAATGCCACGCCTATTCTTATTTCCTTGCACATTTGTACAGTATTCTTGATCAAAATAGATAGTTCAGGCTGCAGGTATTCTATTTGCAGGTATGTGGCAGAGAAGGAATAACTTTTGGATGGGAACTTGAAAATAAAATACAGTTGTATCTCAGATAAAGTTGCGGTTTTCATGCACACGTGATACATCGCATAAAAGTCCAAAACCGCTAAAAATGGACGTTATCCGAGGTATTTGGTATAGGAACCTCGGATAACGTCCATTTTTTGGACTTTATCCAATGCATCACCCATTTGATTCAGATAAAGTCCAAAATCGGATAAAGTCCAAACTTGTGGAACGGAGTTTGGACGTAATCCGAGGTTCTACCGTAGATCAAAAGCAAGGATTCTTTATATGAATCTGTAAATGTGAACAAGATTGAAGGGCCTGAACTCAGCACAGATAGGTAAGTGCCTCCAGATATACTACAAACCTTCAGGCTTAAATTGCAGATTACTGGACGCTGATGCCATGTGTCAGTGACAGGCAGTTTCTTGACACCAACAGTCACTTAAGGTGTCTACTTGCACAACAGTTTAGAACTGAGCAGACTTAAGCAATTTAGTTCTTAGCTGTGGTAAAAGAAGAATTAAAGATGAACTGACAGAACTACTTATTTCATCCCTACCTATTTTAGTAAATGTGGAAAGCAGTTTCCTTGCACTACAGCTTTTGATGAAATTCAGAACGTTTCTCACCTTTAAAACAATCTGAAAAGTACAAATTCAAAGACGCACCTGAGCAAGCATATATTTAATTCATGGGTTTCACTTCTCTCTAGACATTTAACAGGTAGCATAATTCACCAAATTCATGGGAATTTCTAGGTAGACATATATGTTGTCAAGAAAGACTAAACAAAGCCTGAGATAAAAGCTCTTTAATTTATTGAGGGATTTTTTTTTATGCAAGTGGAAAAGATTTTGGGAAAAGTTCCCAGAATGTTCAAGAAATATTAAGCATGTATATTCAGACTGATGGTATTTCAAATTTAATAAATTTATGCATTTAAAAAATAGTTGATATTGAAGAATTTGATACTAATTTTAGCTACAAAATAAGTTTTAAGTGAAATTCGACATAACATGCTAGGTACTTATTTTACCAACCTCAAAAGGATGGAAGGTTGAGTCAATCTTGAGTTCCATCAGGATAGAATTCACCATGTCAGCACTTTTGGGCAGTAATACAGCAGTTTAACCACTGCACCACCAAAGCTCTACTACTGGGTTTCTTCACCTGAGAAACCTCTGAAATAACTAATGGATTAATCTTAAAATGGACACCATCATTCTATAATACTGGGTACCAGGACAGAGACACAGGACATCATGCAGGGGGCAGCAAGAGAAACCATACCAAAAGAAAAGCGCAAGAAAGCAAAGTGGTTGTCTGATGAGGCCCTTAAAATAGCAGAGGAAAGAAGGAATGCAAAAGTCCAAGGAGAAAGAAAAAAATACAACCACCTGAATACAGAATTTCAAAGAAAAGCAAGAAGAGATAAGAAAACTACCTGAATGAACAGTGCAAAGAAATGGAGGAAAACAACAAGAGGCAGGACTAGAGATCTTTTCAAAAAAATTGGGGAAATCAAGGGAACATTTAAAGCAAAAATGACCATGATAAGGGACAAACATGGAAAAGAGTTAGCTGAAGCAGAAGAGATCAAAAAAAGATTGCAAGAGTACACAGAAGAACTCTACAAAAAGGACCTCAACACTCCTGATAATAACAATAATGAGAAATTTGAACTTGAACCAGACATTCTGGAAAGTGAAGTCAGAAAGGCCCTAAAAAGCACTGCAAACAACAAAGCTAGTGGAGATGATGGTATCCCAGTTGAATTTTTCAAAGCCCTAAAAGATGATGGAATCAAACTACTGCATTTAATATGCCAGCAAATTTGGAAAACAAAACAGTGGCCACAGGATTGGAAAAGATCAGTGTACGTTCCAATCCCAAAAAAAGCAATGCCAAAGAATGCTCAAACTACCGAACAATTACGCTCATCTCACATGCCAGCAAGGTGATGCTCAAGATAATACAGGATAGACATCAACAACATGTGGAGAGAGAACTACCAGAGGTGTAGGCCGGTTACAGAAGAGGCAGGGGGACTAGAGATCACATTGCCAACATACGTTGGATCATGGAGAAAACAAAAGAATACCAGAAACAAGTCTACTTTTGTTTTATTGACTACACCAAGGCTTTTGACTGTGTGGACCACAACAAAATGTGGCAAGTAATTAAAGAGATGGGAATATCAGAACACCTCATATGCCTCATGAGAAATCTGTACATGAACCAAGAAGCAACAGTTAGGACAGAACACGGAATGACAGAGTGGTTTGGAATAGGAAAAGGAGTAAGACAAGGCTGCATTTTATCACCCTGCTTATTCAACTTATACACAGAGCACATAATGCGCAATGCAGGGATGGAGGAATCACAATATGGGATCAAAATTGATGGGAGAAACATCAACAATTTGAGATATGCAGACGATACCACCCTAATGGCAGAAAGTGAGGAAGACCTAAAGAACCTCTTGAAGGAGGAGAGTGCAAAAGCTGGCTTGAGACTCAATATCAAGAAAAACAAAGATAATGGCAACAGGTCTGATTAGTCCCTGGAAAATAGATGGGGAAGAAGTAGAAGCAGTGACAGATTTTACTTTCCTGGGATCTAAGATCACTGCAGATGGAGACTGTAGCCATGAAATAAAAAGATGACTGATTATGGGGAGACAAGCGATGAGAAACCTGCGGAATATAGTGAAAAGCAGAGACATCACCTTGAAAACAAAAATTCTCATAGTCAAAACAATGGTATTCCCAGTGGTAATGTATGGGTGTGAGAGCTGGACCATTAGGAAGGCTGAGCACAGAAGAATAGATGCCTTTGAGATGTGGTGTTGGAGGAGAGTCCTGAGAGTCCCTTGGACAGCAAAGAGAACAAATAGGTCAATACTGGAAGAAATCAATCCTGACTTCATTGGAGGGACAAATAGTGAAGATGAAGCTAAAGTACTTTGGACATCAAATGAGAAGGGAGGACTCACTTGAGAAGGCCTTGATGTTGGGAAAGGTGGAGGGCAAGAGAAGAAGGGGGTGTCCAAAGATGAGATGGATAGATGGTATTGTAGACACAATGGGCACAGAGCTTGGTGGGTTGAGGAGAATGGTGGAGGACAGAGGTGCCTGGAGGAAAATGGTCCATGGGGTCGCAAGGGGTCGGAATCGACTGTGTGACTGAACAACAACAACAACCAAGACTTTTAACAAATATATCTCTAAGAACTGGCATGAATAAATATTTATTAATCCTAATTACAAATCCTGAATTATGAAGCTCTAAAACATTTAGGTTTTTCCTTGTCGCATGCCAAATAACACACCCATTGAAGTAATGCATACCTAATTGTATATTCAAAAAATAGTTTTAATTCTAGAGTATTTTGGTTTTGAACAGCAAGAATCAATAGAATTCTTTATAATCTCTGATTAATCTTTTTTGTGAAACCACAAATATGACGAAGATAGAAATTAAAATAACATTAAGTTGCATCATTTAAAGCAGTACCACTAGGAATTCATTTCTAGTCCTTAGAAACATGAAATGTCTTCCAGCTTTTATCTATGGATGGAAATTTATAGATCTTTTAAAATCTTTCTGCAGCTGATGTTAGACTTAGTACTAACATTACAGAATTCTGAGTAAATGTACCACAGGCACCATAAATGTTAATTAAAATTTATGTACTGACTGAAAATAATAAAAAGGCATCAGTCAATTATTGAATCAGTAGGCTTTTTAAAGATCAAAGTTGTCAGAACTTATTCAACAGAAGTGTTTTTCTTTTATATTTCGTAAATTACAATATCTATTTTACTTTATAAAATGAAATCAATATAACGCTTCTAACTAAGCAGAGAATCAACTTTTTTTTGCCACATGAGAAATACAATGAATGTAAAGATGTTTCTTCCTTAGAACTCTGATTTTAATTAAGCATCTTCAGGAAATTAGTCTTCTTTCAGTTCTTGGTACACATTTCATAATTGCAGCTCTCCAAAGTGCTGGTGCAAGTAATAGACTTAGAGTTGTCACACTCAGTATAAGGAGGTAGACCTAGAAATTGGCAAACAAAATGTTATGTCATTTCATATCTATTTCTTAAGAATCGAGGATGCATAGAAGTACTCGAGATTATTTTAAGTCATGTCATAAAGCTAATGGTCTTGCATTACAGGGGCAGCCTGTTCTGCCAGCTTGAGTATCATGAGTCAAAGAAGTCGTTAATTTAGATATATGGGTTTCATGTTTGAAAATACAGCAGTACAAATAGTCACAAGGGTACCATGATATATAAAAACAAATGACTCTGTTATCCACATGACAATGAGCCCTTGGCTTCCCAGTCCCAGAAGCATTAAGCTGCTATGCATGAGAGCAAGTAATTGAAGAGCAGTCAAAGTTCATGTTACTTCTCAATCTCCCTACAATACGAAATAGGTATCTACTCAATGCCAGAAAATATCCACAGCCTGATTCACAACTATTCTGGCTGATTTATCATCAGCATAATATTTAAAAGACTAGCACTAGAAGAAGAGCCCTTTCGGTATCCGTTCTGGCCCTATGGAACCTCCTGCCAGTTGAACTGCGTCTCCAGACACAGCTGCTGCCCTTCAGGAAAGAGCTGAAAACCTGGCTGGCAGGGCAGGTGTGGGGAGGTGGAGAGGGAGCAAACCCACCACCCCGGCTCTTTTAGAGCAGGATCACTCATGCTTTTAAAAGTTTTTAACTAGTTTTTTAATTTGTGCGGGTGGGAGGTAGTTTTTCAATGTTTTTAGGAATTTTAAGGGTTTCTATAGTTTAAACGTTGGGGATTTTATGTACGCCACCCAGAGTCACATGTCAATTGGGGCGGCTATACAAATTGAATGAATGAATGAATAATGATCCCTTTTACAGGGATTTGGAATGTAGCATCATCAAAATGATAGTGCAGTGACAAAAATGCTTTATCAAAAGGCACAAGCTTTTTGTCCATTTGCACAGGCTTGGATCCTGACTGCTTTTGTCAGGAAAATTTCTACTGGTAGAACTAAAGAGACAGTATTTACTAATTCATTTCTTAGTTCCCTCTAAAATCTGCCCTGGAGGTTTGACAGATCTTTAGAACAGTGGCAAGAAGTACTGGAACTTGTAGGACGGGGAATTGGAAAATGTTGTGCACACACACCTTTCCCACTGACTAGATCCAAAGTCTTCCAAGGATAGAATGAGCCCTTCTGTTTGTGGAAGGTGACATTTAGATACAACTCATAGGCTGATATTCCACTGGGATTACTGTGGGTGTTGCAGAAGCATCTGAGGCTATTTGGTGAGATGCTTTATTTGGGGGCTGTGTCTTGGTGGCATAAGGACTACTGTTTGCTCTCTTTTTCCATCTCTTAGACAACAAAGGAGGCAGTGTCGCCTTCTCAAGGCAATGGACACATCTTCAAGGATTCCAGACAGGTCTTTTATTAAGTGAGGAGATGGTAAATTGATACCTTGAGACATTTGTTTCACACTTAATCAGCAAGCACCATATTTATACAATGAGAACAATCAGCATTATATCCAATTCTGAAGACTATTTCCCTCTTCTCCACTTTCAAATATTATTTTCGCTTGATGCAGACACATCTATGCCAGAAGAACTCAAAACCTTGGCTTGTTTGTAATATTTTAGTGATTCAATAAATGTATGACTCAGCCCAGAGGACAAGGGCAAGTACAAAATTTAAAATGAAAAAATGAGAAAAACAAATTTGAACTTTAAAAACAAGATAACACTATGTACACACTGGCATATAATAAAACACTGACTCAATTTTAAGTCAAGGTAAACAGGTAATTTTTTAGAGGCTATCTCATGTGTTAGCCTTTTTTCATAGTCTTTTTTCATACTCCAGCCAACTAAATTGCTTTGCCAGGTACACATATAAGGAGGGCATTTGATAATGAATCTTGTGTTTGGGGATTGGTATGTGAAGCAGTCAGTAAAGGTTATTTACCCCAAAATTTATTAAGAATTTCAAAATATGAAAGAACGATATGAAGTCACAGCTCACCTCTCGAGAAATTATACCCGCTCTGCGAGCTCTGCTTCCCAGGACAAAGGAAAACTCACTCACTTGAGCCAAGCCTGCAGATACAATCCATTTTATGTATTGACTGCTCTTTGGGAGAATCACAGAAAGGACAAGAACTGCCAGGAAAAACTATGTTAGAAAGAGTATGTTTTTAGAAACATGGAACAAAACAAACAATTTTTTTTTAAAATCAAGGAAATCCAGGATAAAATGCATGGCTCAAGATTATGGTTAACTGCAACTTCCATATTTCCTTACTTATTATTTTGGGTTTCTATTTTTAAAATATTGCTTCTATAATGAGGCTTAATGTCACTGCCTTCCTGAGTCACCCTCCCCAAAGCCTCTGATGAAGCTAAGGGTCCACAGCAAAATTCTTCAATATAACTTGGTAAGATGAATAAGAATCAGGCTCCCAGCGACATCTGGACCCTCAGAAGAGCTGCAGCAGTGCAACCGTGGTGAAGATGGAGCAAGACAGCCTCTTTGTGAAAATAAACTTCCGTTTCCACAAAAATTTGGTCACAGCCATTTGTTGATGTCATAATATATGATTATCAGAGAATAAAACAAAAACATTGTAGCACTTTGAAGACTAATATTTTAATATTAGCTTTTGTGGATCAAGTCCAATATATGAAGCGTAACTTGTAATGTTTACAAGTGTCTGGTAAAAATATACATGCATTTTTGTAATCTAAGAAAAACTTGGTTGTGAGCTGCAATTCTTTCAACTTTTGAGGAACAGTTTGATGGAACTTTATACATTGTAGTATGTATAGAATGTAGTAGCATGCTTAGCATCAGGGTTATGGGCATTTGACCATATTTATCCCATCCTGTTTGCCTGCCTGCATTGGTTGCCTGTAAGCTTCCATGCCTGATTTAAAGGACAGGTGCCCCCCCTCCCCCATATCCATGGGTTCAGTATCTGCAGTTTCAGTTATTTGCAGGTCTAAAAATATTCAATTTTTAAAAATCTCTGTAGTTCTGTGGTGCATTACCAGAGCTGACCACAAGAGACCACAGTTATCTGCAATAGAACATATTCCCTGAGGACATGGGGTGTGTGGGAGGGTGACTTATTAATTATGACATAAGGGCCTAGACACATACTTGTCAAGTATCCCGGATTGGCCAGGATTTCCCGTATTTCCGCGCTCGTTCGGCCCCTTTCCCGCCGCCATCCCGTATTTTCAACAGCGGGGAAAGTAACTACTGCGCATTCAAACCGCTGCCTCTGACGGCCACACATGTGCAGTAACCCATTTCCTTCCTGGCACCTGGAAACTTACTGTGCATGTGGGTCCGGGTCCCAGATTCCCAAAAACACAACTTGATGGGTATGCTATACAGCTTAGGATCTTGATACCTGGTGGAGTATCTCTACCAGTTAAACACAGCCCAGACCACTGGGTCATCCCAGGCAGTAGGGCTGAAGGTACACACCCCAAGATAGGCTTGGTAAGTCTTTACGAGACCTTCTCTGTGGTGGCCCCGTCAGCCTGGAATGCTTTGCCACCTAATATAGACCAAGCCCCCTCCCTCCAGATATTCTGCAAGCTAGTAAGTCAGAACTTTATGGGGAGTCTTTTAACAACATTTTCTCTCTTATTTTCGACCTTCATGTTTGACTGTATTTTGTTACTGTTATCCTCCACTATGTTGGGAATGGATTTTATATTGGGATTACACTTGTGTCTGGGTTGTTGTTTATTCTGTTAGGGTGATTTTTTTTAATACCTGTCTATGAACCACCCAGAGTGGCTTTACTAAATGGTATATAAAGTAATATATTTATCCCCATGAAGACTGAAAAGAGACATGCTAGCCGTCTTCAAATATTTGAAGGGCTATTCAATGAGAAATGGAGCAAAATTATTTTCTGTAGCTCCAGAAATAATGGATTCAAGTTAGGAAAAAGATTTCACTTAACCATTAAGCAGAACCTATTGGCAGAAAGGCAGTTTCTTTGACAGCTCTGCACAATTAATAATCATGTTTTGCCATTCCTGCCCTCCCTGGACTGCAAAGATATTCAATTAGGTTTGACTTTTTTGCTTGCTTTATTCAAAAATATTAATCTATATTTAGTATCTAATGTATTATAAAATATACATACCTTCATTATGACCAATGAAAGCGTAAGAAACAGCAGGACTGTGAGTTCATATATTACAAATGTAGGAAAAACATGAAGGCCTGCAAGAGAAAAAGAATAGTCTTTGTCATTGTTCAAACCCTTAGTTTTACATTATGTTGCTTTACTGCACTAACATACATCTTTTGCATAAGTTGTCAAAAGCAGGCTAAATTATGAAAGATACATTAAGTCTAGGACAGTGATGGAGAACCTTTTAGAAACTGAGTGCCCAAACAGAGCGGCGGGGCGAACTCTGTCCTGGGGGGGGAGGGAGGAAGCGCTCCCATTGGGCTGCTGGGCAGAGTGAACTCTGTGCTAGGGGAAGGAGGAAGTGCTCCAATTGGGCAGAGCAAAATCTGTGCTGGGGTGATGGCACATGTGCCAACAGAGAGGGCTGTGAGTGCTTTCTCTGGCACCCATGCCATAGATTTGCCACCACTGGTCTAAGAGAAAGTTATTTTTTTTCTCTTTTCCATCTCAAACCTGCAATAGGTATGGGTTTTTTGGATTTTTTGGGACTACAAATACCACAATTTTCCATTCTGCATGTTTCACCTGAGAGACCCACCTCACCTGAAGAAAAGGCCTCCCTTGGAAGGTTTTAGGGCCTAGCATAGGCCTACTCCACCCCTGGCTTCCTGCACAAGAAGGAAGATTTCAGCTAGTGATGGTATAGTTTCCTTCCTAGCTACACCTTTCCACATTTAGGTGTTTGTAAGCATGGATCTGCTAAGGAACTCACAAAATAGATAATTATGGGATTTGTAGCCCCCAAAATCCCATGCATAACCTGAAACGTCTAAAATGGAAACATGGTGCTCAAAGAAGCCTCTTGTGATTTTGTTATTTTTTTAGAATGTAGAATAAACTATCTTTAAACTAGTATCATGAAGTAAGATGATCTTAGTTTTTCACAGGCCAAACGTGAATAGGATAAGTTTTGGTGAGTGGATATCATGTTTTCTGAAGTACTGTATCTTTCTTCCAGTCTTTTTGTATGGTAGGGGATGCATCTTTGCATTTTAGGGCCCCTGCCTGCTGGCTTGTTCAATAAGGAACATCCCCCCCCTCTCTTTCTCTCTTTTTAGGAATGGGGTGGGTGGGTTTCTTTTATGAAGATGGTTTTATCTGTTTTTATATTTTTATGCATGTGCTTTAGATTGTCTGTAAGCCGCCCTGTGTCGGGCTTGCCTGAGTGGGTGGCGGCGTATAAAATCCAAAAATTAAATTAAATGTTCATGATTTCACACTTTTCTCCTTTGCTGCGCTGACACATTTCCATCTTATTTTTACCGACAAGGTGATCCTGACTAGCTGGTGATTACACTGTAAGAATCTTAATCATCATGTAACCCAACTTTATTTGCCATTAGACTCTGCTCAAACTAATTGAGAAGGCAGGAAATAACCAATAACAGACTAAACTGTTCTAAACATTCTCTTTGGAATTAAAAGAGATCCTTTATTAATTCTATCAAAGAGCAAACAAAACAAAAAGACAAAAACAACAACAACATTGTGGCACCTTAAAGACTAACTGCTGTATTTAATGTTAGCTTTCGTGGATCGAATTCACTTTGTGAGACTTATGTCTGATGAAGTGGACTTGATCCACAAAAAACTAACATTAAGATACAGCAATTAGTCTTTAAGGTGCCACAATTTTTTTGTCTTTGTTTTGTTTACTCTCTGATATGCTTGCACAGACTAACACAGCTACAATTTCAAAAATATATATATTAATTCTGTAATTTTTTTATTTTCCATAACATCATAAAAGCTCAACATGGAATATCACAGACTGCCTGAAGGTAATTTTAGCTTCAAAAGCATTTCATTATGGCAAAGCTAATGGTGTTTTCTGATCAACAGCACAAAAGCCTAATAAATTTAGTCTGATAGCTTTTTTCACTGAGCAGCTGGAATAGTCATGGACAATGTGACAGCACAGCTTTATCTACTGGTGGAAGAGGCATTACAATCACAAGTAAAATGCAGTTTACAGTTCTCCCAAAGTATCTTTGTCTATCAAATTGAAAAAAAGGAATGTTTATAAATGTTTCTGAAAACTAGTTACCTATAGAAGCAAAGAATATGATGGCAAGAAAGTCACGTATAGGTTCAATACAGGACGTTATCTCTTCAGTAATCATGTGACCCTGAGAAGAAATAAGTGCTCCTGCCAGAAAACAGCCCAGTTCCATTGAAACATCCAGTAACTCTGTGATCTGTTAAAAGAGATAATACTAGTCTCTTGGGTAAATCTGCTTCATTAGAAAACAAAATATTTTACCTAAGCAAAGCATGTGTACTTCATTTAATGAAAAACATACATTTAGAATTTCTAACACATATTATACACATGTGAAACAATTATTTTAGGATTTTCAAAATATAAATCTCTGAAATATAACCTAACTAGCTGATTGTCCGGCGTTGCCCGGCGCTGTCTTCCTGTGCCTACCTGGCTAGGCGTGGTCTGGCTCCCCCACTGCCCCATCCACCCATGCTGTCGCCGAGGCGTTCTGGGCCCGGCCCTGGGGCCACACTGCTGTCGTCGCATCAGGTACGGCCATGCGGCGGCGTGGTGGGGGGTAGTGGGCGGGCCAGGCGCACCGCTGCTGCCTCTCTCTCCTGCCCGGTGAACTGTATGAGGGGGCGCGGCAGAGGGCTCCCTTTGGGGCGCCGTGTTGCCCAGCCTGCCCTTGCTGGAGGCCAGTCCCGCTGTTGTTCCTGCCGCCACCGCTGCCTCCTCTTCACGGCCATCAGCCTCCTCCGTTGCCACCTCCGCCATGTTGGTCGTGGCTGCATCGTGCATTGCCTCCCTGTCCGGCCCTGCATGCATACCACTGAACGCGCTCTTGGTCTGGGCTGCAGGATTCCCGCGTTGATGGTTTGGAGCGCTCAAGGTAGGCGTATGCCAGGTTTCAACGCAATCAGTGCAGGGGTGTGGATTTGTATACAGAACATAGAAGACGTCACCTCTATTTTTTTTATACACACACATACCCTGTATATATATATTTTCTCTGTTTATCATCTTTGGTCTATGCTTCAACAAAATACAAGAAAGATATACTTTCAATACTCGGCAATCGACCGAGTCTGTTTTGAGTTAAAGATTGGTAGGCGCAGCTGGGTTAACAAACCGGACAATTTTTGCTACATGTATGGCAAATATACCCTGTGTGATCAACACAAGAACCTAACCAAGAGGGTGAGATTTGCTAACTTAAGATCCTGATGTCCTAGGCAGAATCGGACTTCAGATTTGGATTCAGTGCACTTGATTTAGTAAAGGACACATGAATTAGACCAAGTAGCAGACAATAGTTTGTGTGTGTGATGCAATGCAATTGAAAGAACTAGACAAGATGGGGCCAGGCTATTTAGAAAATCATATTCCTCCATACAAACCTGCCCAAGTTTTTGAGATCTGCTAGAAAGGCTCTTTTCACAAACCTACCACCTTCTGAGTCTCATCAAGGGGGGACTCGAGAGATGTTCATTTTTGCGGATGTTCTAAGACTCTGGAACTCTTTGCTGAGAAAGGCTACAATTACCTGCTCTCTGTTGTTCTTCGGCTAACAGGCAAAGACTTTTTCATTTAAGCAACGTTGGCAATTAACAGCTTTCTAATGCTGTTTTCTTTATTTATTTATTGGTAAAGTATTATTAGGATTTTAATTCACAGATAATAATAATATAATTACGTGCTGCCAAGTCAATTCTGATTTATGGCGACTCTTTTCTGAGTCTTCCAGGTGAAGAATGTTCAGAAGTGGGTTACTATTCCATTCTTTGAGGGGTGCCCTGGGACTCTTCTCCTAGGAGGCACACCACTGAGCAATCTAGCAGCCTTAATTCAAGAGACTTAAATTCATACTATTCAAGTACAGTTAGAATTAAAATTCTGAGATTAAAGAGTTTTAATTTCGACTGTATTTGAATACTAGTTTAATTCCATTTTGAGATTTATAAGCAATTTGATATAAACATTACTTGTAACTATATTGCAAGCCACCTTGGGCCCCAATTCTGTGAACAAGGCAGCAAATATAAACAGGTATGTCCATGCCTGAGTAAAGTATACAGTTACCATCAGTTTGTCATTATAGTGGGAAGGGTCAAAAATAAACAACACACCCGCTGAAATATTCCACAGTTCAGCCACTAGCAATGTTTATATACCCCCTCAGCATCATGGGAGTAATAGAAAAATAGATATTTGTCCATTGGAAAAATGACATGTCAATGAACACAGTGGCCCAAGGAAGAGACACACTAAGCCCAGTTCAAGTCAAAAAGCATAGTTAAAAAATCGGTATGTGGATGCAGGTCAAATGCACATTGACTGGCTATTGTATTGATTTGTTCTTTGCATAATTATACAAATCTACCTCTCTATCTTGCATTGATTGTACTTCTGATCTTGCTTTGTATGCTCCAGGTTCAACAAAGGCCTGTGCTAGTTTGTGATCTAACTATATAATAAGATTATCCACTTGGTTATGGAATAAGCTCAAACAGCAAATCAAAGTAGGCAGCTTTAGATGTATAAGTCATCAAAGATAAGTGTACAGTATGTGTGTAAAATCTTTACAGCCAAAAGTAGGTAATGGGAATGAAAGCCCACCTCCTCCAGCTAGGCTACACTGCTCCTATGGCAGTGATGGCGAACCTTGGCACTCCAGGTGTTCTTGAACTTCAATTCCCAGAAGCCCTGATCAGCTGGTGTGCTGACTTAGGCTTCTGGGAATTGAAGTCCAAGAACATCTGGAGTGCCAAGGTTCGCCATCACGGTCCTAGTGTACTTAGTGAAGAACAGCTTCCCTCTCTCAATTATACTAGAAGGATGCACACTGCTCTTTTCACGTGTGCAAGACAACTGAGACACCCAACTTAAATTGCCATTTCAAAAACTAAGGAAATTAATAGCAACCGCAATTACACCTATATACTGGCCCCTAGCACTTGTACACTTTCTGGGCAGTTCACAAGGTAATTAACATTTTACCCCCAACATGCTGGGTACTCATTTTACCGATCTGGGGAAGATGGAAGGCTGAGTCAACCTCAGATCATGAACAGAGTTTTGGCTGCACAAGTACAGCAGTTTAACTACTGTGCATGCCACAATTGGCAAAATATTGTTGAAGTTAAAATGGCATAAACTGGATCTGATGCTGGAAATACTTAATTTCTGATTAAAAACCTTCCTCCTTCTCCTCCTCCCCTTTCATGTTCCAAGCCTTCCTATGGCCCCCTGTTCCCCATGGGAAGTCTTTGGAAGCCTCTGATGGGAGAGGGGAGCCTTTAATGGTGAGAAATTGCTACTGGATTGCTGCTGGGAGGAAGCCTGCTGGCAGCAATTTTTAACTACTAAAGATACTCCCCTGTCCTGATGCTCCCAAAGGCTTCCTCAGGACAAAAGGGAGTCCTAGGGAGCCTTAGAACCTAAAAGGATGGACAGGGTGCATTTAATTAATTTAAATTAAACATTACTGGTATCGGATCCAATTTGCATTACATAACTTTACACCAACAGGATTTTCCCCAATAAACTTGCCAAGTGTTCTAGATGGCACAGCATGATAGATAGATAGATAGATAGATAGATAGATAGATAGATAGATAGATAGATAGATAGATAGATAGATAGATAGATAGATAGATAGATAGATAGATCTTTATTGTCTTTGTCCTGCACAGAACGAGATATGAATGGGAGCAGTTTCCCATAATACATACATTTGTGCATTCTGGAAAATATATCTGTTGTAGCAAGTATGATCTCAGAAGAGGCATTCTTCCTGTGTGAGAGAGAAGAATGCCTCTTTTTAAGACAGTAGTTGTCATTTGCACTTTAAAAAAAAAAGCATCTGTGTCTTCAATTGAGTATATGCTGTCCAACGAAATGAGGCAACCATTTTTGTTCCTATATAGCTGTGATGGCGAACCTTGACACTCCATATGTTCTTGGACTTCAATTCCCAGAAGCCCCAGCACCCTGTGAATCCACACAAATGGGTTTACTGCGATTCATCCAGCCCACGCTGCCCTCGTCGCTCCCGGAAGCAGAAGTAAAACGCGCCCGTATGGTTAAGACTCTTCCGGGTTAACCCTTCCTCCATCCGGGCACGTTTTACTTTTGCTTCCAGGAGCAACAAGGGCAGAGTGGGCTGGATGAATCACAGTAAACCCATTCGTGTGGATTCACAGGGTGCTTGGGCTTCTGGGAATTGAAGTCCAAGAACATCTGGAGTGCCAAGGTTCGCCATCATTGGTATATAGTGCAATCCAATGTATGCCTTCTTAGAAATATTCCGTATCCTATTAAATTCATTTGAGGTCATTCCCAGATATAGGAATTCTAAAGTTCCAACTTGAAAAATATTTAAGTGCAGAATTAATTTATTAAATACTGCATAGATTACTGTTAATTACTAGGTGTGTTCCTTCACAAAATTGTTTAGCTACTGCCCAGGAGTCTTTTTATTGCAGGCTAGGAACTTAATACAAAAACACATTAAAGACTTCCTCCTGCCAAGGCCATGGTGCAGTATCTGTAATCAGTAAAATTTACAATTGGGGAAGCCTTAAGCCTAAATCAGGGATGCCCAAACTACGGCCAGCAGGCCACATCTGGCACTAATTCATCCGGCCCACAGGCTGGATTGCCGCCGCCACCAGAAGTGCTGAAAATGTGGCAAAAACATGGCAAAAATGCAGCGGGAAAAATCAGAAAATGTGGCAAAAATGTGCCACCCTCACTCCCATCCCCATGGGAAGTAGCGGAGGTTGCAAAAATGCACCACGAATGCACATGCTGGCGCCGGAGGAACCACGCCTCCGGCCCGCTCTGCTGACTGAGGGGCGTGGTCTGGCTCATGGCACAAAAGGTCTGGCCTAAATATTTGTACAGGAAGAATGCTCTAGTACTTTCATAATAAGTCACATTACTATAAATAAAAACACATGGTGCGAGCTAAACAATATAAATAATTGGAAAAAATTACCATTAGCATAAGGAACATAAAAGCAGATACTCCTAGGACTAGGATTTCTTTATTTCCTTTGCCTTCCATGTGTAACTTGCGGTAGTAGGGTCCTATTAGATAAGTCTTTAAAACAAGACATATAAGCAACACAGCAGCCAGAGAAAACAGAATTTGTCCAGCCAGCATCAATATTCTTAGTACTTCCTTGAAAATGCTAGAAAAGGAAAAATTCGATTTTAGCCTTGTAATTCTAGAAGTTTCATTTCAGATTATTTTTAAAATATTCTTATTAAAAAAGAAAATTTCCATATATTTGTAATTCTCATTTACAGTTTCCTAGTGAAAAAGAAAGCATTATTATTTCAGACTAGAAAAGTCAAATGCTAATTGTTTTAAGGAATGGTTGATGTTATATTCCTCTGTCTTATACATGTATAAATCATAAAGTATTACTGAAAGTAGTAGGCTGTGACAGTAACTTGCTAAAATATTTTGAATCTGTTCTAGTGAAAACAACATTTCAATAATGTCTATTTTTTTTAGACTTACCGTATTTGCTGGTGTATAAGATGCATCCCATTTTTATACACATTTTAAAAGAAAAAACATTCTACCTTTTTCATTGAATTCCAAAATTAACTCCAGGAGCTAAGGAGAGTAGGATGGGTGGGGAGCGGGCTCCTTTGAAGCCCATTTCCCCACCATCCCACCACCAGCAAGGGAGAGTGGGGTGGGGGAAATGGAGGATTCTTTGAATCCATTTTCACCACCATCCCACCACCAGCTGGGGACAGTGGGATGGGGGAGGGGGAGGGGGAGAGACGGATCCTTTAAGCCTGTTTCTACCCCATCCCACCCCCGCTGACCGTCAGGAAGGTAGGATCAGCTGGGCATGAGAACTCCTTTGGAACCCACCCTTCACCCGGCTCCTAGCAGTCAGTGCCAGCCAATGAACAGCACCAGCCCAGGGGGGGGGGTGTTTGAGTGGTGAGGGTGATCTTAAAAACAGCCCTTTCCTGTCTCCAGCTGCCAATCCTCTCTTGCCGCCGAACCGCACCAGTGAGGGGGGGGGGCTATTTAGCGGCATATAAGACACACTCTGCTTTTTGGGTGTATTTTAAGGGGGGAACGTGTGCCTTATACGCCAGTAAATATGGTATTTAACATTTAACACATACAGAAACCAGACACGATCCATTGAGATTCCCTATGCATAGTCAAATAACAGCACGCACCAATTTTTGGTCAGTCCTCCTAAGGCAACATCTATACTAAATTCAGGGAGGTTCAAAATGCAAGATGGAAGAAGAGAAAATTGGCCAAGCACTTTATGGCTCTAATTCACACACATCTTTGGCTTGTAGCCAACATAAGCAGTAGGCAGCTACCACAAAGATCCATAGTAAGCTAGTTATGACATGTGAGATGAACTATTTAACCGCAAGCACATTTTAAAACCTGAAAAACATGACACAAGATCAACACCATGCTTGCTACCCCTAATTTTTTATAGGAAGGATAAGATAAATGTGCAATGGATAAAAGCATGCCGATGAACTTTGTTACCTGGAATGTGTGCCAACGCCAGCTTGAATAAGAGTTGGCATGATGGCTATAAACAAACCAAGCTGTACATCCTGCATCACCAGCATTGCTAGTAGAACACTGCTGTAATCAATATCTCCTGTTTGACAAAAAAAAAGCACACATTAAACATGCCCCTCAAAAATGCTATAATAATGTTCTTTTTCTTCTTCCGTGTCTAGGCCAGATGTGAAACTGCCAAAACAAAGGCACGTTTTGTTGAGTTCATTCTGCAGTTTCTTTCACCTGAACTAGTGTGAGAAAGATTGGCTGGCAACACAAGGTTGCCGTTGCCCGGGGTATGCCTGATTGTGGTTCAAAAATACCACAATCTTTGAGGAGGTTCTGCTAATCATTTAACTCAGAAGTTCTCAACCTTTTTAAACTGGGGGCCTGGTCACGCTCCCTCAGACAGCTTCAAGGGCTGGGCAGCCATTTTGCCCTTCCTCCACATGGCACTTCCTGTTGTGGTGGAGGCGGTGGGGGGCCATATGAAATAGTGCTGTGGGCCGCATCTGGCCTACGGGCCACAGGTTGAGAATCCCTGATTTAACTGATGAGGATGTGTCACATGCTAAATGCAGATAATCATTTATTTGTTATATAACTAATGAGGCAATGCACAAACCTGACAAATGTTGTAAAACAGAAGACAAAAATAATATAGGGGGAAAGTGTGTCAGGTTCCTGCTTAACTGATAAAACTCTTGCTTGTATAGTTTTGATTTTCTAAATAGCTGTTATTGAATCAAAGTTATGGATGTATTTTGACTCTTCACATACTAACAGAGTTTCAAGACATCATAGATATCATTCCCTAAAGATTGTCTTTCAAATTTCCCTAAGATTCAGGAACACACACACACAGGTTTTAAGATGTATGGATGACAGTGAGGTGTGTAATGGAACCATTCCTAAAACTGCATCTAGATTTCTACTTTCAAACTACTGAAATGAGTTTATTTCACAAAAGGGGCCATTCAACAATTACATGATCTGTTGTTGTTGTTTTTTTTGGGGGGGGAATTGACCCCCCCCCATGTAATCCAACCGTAATTTCCGCTTCGGAAACACACACACCCTAAAATTACGTAATCCAGAGCTGAATTTCTGTCGGTTAGAAATAGACTGCACAAGCAATTCAATACTCAAATTGGATCAAAATTCCCAGAGGTCATTTTTAAACCTAAAAAAGCACCATGTTTCGAAACCACAACAGCTCCAAATTGATTACATAATCTTTGGCCTGACCCCGCCCCCATGTAATTTTCTGTAATTCAGATGGCAGACTCCCTCTCCCCTCGAGGATCACATAATTGTTGAACGGCCCCAAATGATTTGGTTGACGTTCTAGACAAAATATGCTTCCAAAGTTCCTATCCCAAAATAACTTGAGAGCCGGGATGTAAAAACACATTAATGAGTGGAGGGTGGGGCTGTGGAGTTTTTGTAGCAAAATTCTTTCTACACAGAATAATTTCTGACACAAAATTATTATTGTTAGTGGAGGGTTCCTTCTTTTATCTGCACATTACAGACTCTGTTTTTTCATAACAAAGACCTCTTGAAGATAAAGAATACCTGTAGTGGAGTTTACATCTGAGTAGCCTAGTCCAGAAGTTGCACCTACCTTCTTTATCTCCCCGAGCACTCCCTGCAAGGAACCGGGATACCAACGGTGTACTTGATAACGATAAACAAGTAGCAATGAAAACACTCTGTGTAGCTCTGATTTGTAGCAGGTGTCCCCACAATAAGCTGAATACAATCATCAGGAGAGTCATGTAGCAAGGTCCTTGCAAGGATATCTTCCACACCTTTATTGGAAACAAATTCAATATTAGTGTATAATATTACTTTTAAACAACAGCCAAGACAAGGATTCAAGAGACCTGGTTTCAAACTGCTACTTGGCCATGGAGAATCCCTGCAGTGTGGAAATGGTAAAGCTCTCTTTGAACATCTCATACATCATGAAAACTTTTTTAGAGTTGCTGTAAATTAAAAGCAACTTGATGGCAAAACAAGATACTTCCAGTACAATATATTTCATTTTGAACATTTTACTAAAAAAATTCTAAGTATTTAAAAAATGTTTTAGACAACTAAACCTATTTTTTCAACACTAAAAGACTCTTAAATATCCTGAGAAGTAGGACACCCAAGACTCTACCTCTACCATGCAATGTGATACATATATAAACAAACACATTAACATCTGAGTATATTTTGAACCCATTAAACTCGCCATGAGCTTGAAAACTCACAATTGTATTAAAGCCATCACATTTTATGGGACTGACAAAGATGTAAAAATTGCCTCCTTTCCGTTCCCCAGCAGGAATCACAAAAAATCACAGATTATCGTACAAACGGAAGATGTCCTGATCACTGAAAAACACTTTTAGATAAAACCCATTACTGTATTCTATATTTTCCATTGGTGTTCTCATTGATGGGAAAACTCTTTTGTTAGGCTATATTATTTCAGATTGCATATAGAAAATTACCGGAATTTTCCTACACCCAAAAATCTCAATCCTTTTGACACAGAAAACTTAGGTGTCAAAAGAGTTCAAGCATTGTCTTTTTACTGACTTGCTAGCTACCATCTTCAGAAATTATTTCAATGTATAAATATGTTTATGAAACAATACCTTTCTTAGTCTTTCAGGGGAAAACTCCAGGCCAACCAGGAACAGTGTGAAGAACACACCAAATTCTCCTAATGTCTCTACCTGTACGATTGACTGTAGAAAAAAAAATATTTATTCAGTCTTGTTTTAACAGTGTTCTTTTTCGCTGCTGTCCTAAAAGTATCAGTTATGTTAATTTCTGCAAAGGCAGTGCGAAACATGAAATAATTACTATTTACTGTACTATATTTTTATTGTGCCCTTAATCTACAAAGCCATGCTCAAGGGAGTTTACAATCTTCATAAAAACAATCAAAACAAGTAAACAAATTTAAACAATAAACCATTAAAATAAAAAAACACCATTACCATTAAAATATTAAAAATCAGTTAAATATAGAGATTAATTCTTCACAGTATATATGATATGATGTGCCAATTTTAAGAGATGTGTCTTTGCACCAAAAATGACAAGAGAGGAAACTGAGGGGCATGCCTTCTACAGTCTGGAAGCCACAAAAGAAGAAGGCCTCTTTTGTGTGCATGCCATGCAGCTGTTGGCATTATTGAAAAAGGCCTCTGCTAAACAGTTTAACATCTGGACAAATTCATAATATTCACAAGTGATCTCTTTTAGATAGCCAGACTCCAAAGCCATTTGAGCTTTAAAAGTTAAAACCAAACCCTTGAATTAGACCTAGTAAGCAGCTGGCAACCAATGCAAGTCTTCCAATATCTGCCTCATAATCAGAATATCATAGATCAGACAATGGCCATTCGTTGTATCACTTGAAGACCCCAAACCCTTCTCAAGGGTAGCACCATGCAGAGAGCACTGCAGAAGTCGAAATATGATGTAAGGCGCTGATGGCATTTTCTCAACTCAGGTCAATTCAGAAAGGTTGTCTTTGCAGTACTAAACAGAGTTGTGCAAAGATATTCTGTGTGACTGTTGTGGTCTGGAAATCCACAAATTGCAGAACCAAAGAGTATCTCCCGGACTACAAAACTGACATGCTAAGGAGAATGCAACCCATTCTAGAACTGGCTGGATCTCAGTCTGACTTTTCTTTTAACCTGTAGGACCTCCATCTTCCCAGAATTTAACTTCAACTTGTCCACTCTCTTGCATGCTATCAAGCTCAGGTGCATTCAAGGCTCCTGAGTGCTTCCTTGGTATTAGGTGACAAGGAGGAGTAGGCTGAGTGTCATCAACATATTGATAGCATCGCGCTTTTAATGACCTCTTCTGGCGCTTCATGCAGATGCTAATAGAGGGGATATGGTAGAACAGGGGCGGCCAAACTACGGCCCGTGGGCCAGATCCAGCCCATAGTGCCAAATAATTTGGTCCACGCCACCTTCACCGCTTCCAGTGGGAGGCACCACGTGACCAGCCCCCAGTGCAAAAAGTTTGGAACCACCTGTGGTAGGACACCACAAGCCAAAGCTATGGTATCAAACAATGCTCTCACAGTATGATGTTGTATGAGGTATCACTGTAATATATATTTGAGCCTCTGCGTATGTGCTGTATCTGCTGAATTTTGTATTAGTAGGACCTGCTGCCATCATTTCAGTTTATATTTTCCATAAAATTAAATGAGGAATATTTTATTAAAGCAAAGTTCTACATATATACTGGGGTTTGGGCAACTTTTGCAATACAGCCAAATCTCTACATACGAATTTAATTTGTTCCTCGAGGTTGGTTGTATCTCGAAAAATTCTTATCTTGAATTTCCCATAGGAATGCACTGAATGCAATTTCCCATTGGAATGTGTTGAATTTCATATCTCGAAAAAAATCCTATTAAAATTCTTATCTCGAACCTGATTTTTTCCCTGAGATTTCTAGATGTATCTCGAGTTTTTCTTAAGTCGAGCCGTTCTTATCTCGAGGTTTGACTGTACTCCAAGAATGAATGAAGTATTCCAACTTGCAAACATGTTCTTTTTTGTTATAATTATAATTTTGTTAAATTAATAATTATATTAATTTTCAAAAATGCTTCAACTACTACATGTAAGACTTGAGAAAAACTATTTACCTAATTCTTACTATTCAAAAATAATTTGACAGTCTGGAAGTGCCACAGAAATGTATTTCTATACAATGTTTCTTCATTGAATCCAAATATACCAATTGATAGAAAAGAGTATCAGCTGTCATAAGACATTATTTTTAGTCTCTTATAAACAAACTTTTCAAATTTGCAATTGAATGTGTATCATTCTAAAAACATACTCACCTTGATGCTGTTTAATCCTGATGGTCCCAAAAGAACTCCACAAATAATGTATCCAAACATAGTTGGCAATCCTATTGTTGTACATAACCAGCCACAAGGTAAAGATAGCATAACTATGGTCACAATATCCTGAAAAATAAATATACACTTCTGTTTAACAAATGCTTCTACATATAATGGCAACATCCACATTAGAACACTCCACCTCATCAAGGAAGAAAGAGATCTCACTGATTGGACCACTATAGTTCACTTGCCCTTGGTCTAGTTCAGTGGTTCCCAACGTGGGTCCCACTCCCCACAGGACTTCAATTCCCAGAAGCCCAAGTCAGCACATTAGCTGATCAGTGCTTTGTGGAATTGACTTAGGCTTCTGGGAACTGAAGTCCAAAAACCAAAGGTTGGGAAACACAAATGAAGTCTTGAAGAGGGATGTGTGTTTCCAATAGGAAGTATTGTGCCAATCTACTTTCTGTTCACTTTGCATCAAAGAGAATTCACTCTGATTTTACTTGTTTGTTCCCTCACTAACCAGTAGCAAAGCTCCTTTCTTCCCACTCTTTTCTAGCCTTTTTTGTTTGTTTTCCTATTTTTTTCTGTTCTTTTCTTTCTCTATGTGGAGAGTGTTCTGAGAGGATGGAGGCAGACAAGAATTCTCCATTCAACATGGATTTCTGTCAAATCGTAAAGCTGAGAAATCTATCTATGGTTTTTGTTCCTATCTTTACATATTTTAACCTGTGATTTCATTATGACTGCTGGACAATGAGTAAAACATACTTTTTTCATTTTAATTAATTTAATTTAATAGATAGATTTATATACCGCCCTAATTCGATGGACTCTGGGTGGTGTACACAAGTTAAAATCAATATAAAACAATGAAAAGTCCTTAAGAACATAGCAGTATTGCCCATTGCTGTGCCATTGCTATCTAAAAACAAATATAAAAATGGCTTAACCTTAATGTTAAAAATTAATTACAGGAGGGAGGGAGCCTCAGACGAGCCAGAAAGTGGGGCTTGTTGACAATCGCAGTCCCCAGACCCATTTTGCCAACTACGTCTTCAGTTCTTTCCTAAATGGTAGCAACTGGGCCTGGAGGCATAGTTCTACCGGGAGGAGGTTCCATAGTGTGGGGGCTATGACCGAGAAGGTCCTTATCCTCATGCTGGAGAGGTGAGCCTCCCCAACAGATGGTACCTGAAGGGTGCCCTCTCGGTTTGCTCTCGTAGGACGGGTCGATGTCCTAGGGATGATACAGTCCCTGAGGTATCCTGGTCTGCTACCATGAAGGGCTTTAAGGATGACAACCAGCACCTTGAATTGCACCCGGAGACATATAGGCAGCCAGTGCAGCTCCCGCAGCAGTGGTGAGGTGCAGGCAAAACGACTACACCCCACCACTGCACGGGCAGCCGCATTCTGGACCAACTGCAGTCTCCAGATGGTCATCAAGGGCAGCCCCATGTAGAGCAATACAATAGTCCAAACAGACATTACATGAAATGCCCCGTAATTGATTTCGTTACAACATGCTAGTTATCAGAACAATGGTGGATTATAGGAGACTTGTTACTGTTAATTTTTAACTCTTATTTGCCATCCTTTCATTATGCAATAAGAGGAACTAATTCCTAACTCACTCAATAGAAATAACTGTATACATTTGCAGCCTCAACATCAGGTCCTATTGCTACTCATGGTTTGAAGAACTGTCAATTTTTCATTAAGCTACTGCATAAAGATATGGTAAACCACAATTCTGCATTCTCATGTAAATAAACTAGTTTCAAATTCCTTATTCTTATATTTTGCCAGGAATCTTTATTCACTCATTTCACAGTACAGGTATAAGTTTCTAATATCCAAATAGATACAAAATTTTCTATGCATGTATAAGCAATACCAATTAGTGACCAACACTAAAAGCAAGTATTAATGCTACTTTAGTCATAATTCTGAAAATTTTGTTTTCCATCAAAGGGATCTCAGAGGTTTTGAACAGGGTTCCTTATATTTTTGAAGCATCAAAAAGAGGTCAGCTTGCCTGCTTTATTTTTTACTTTATTTTTATTTTACAAATCTTCCATTTATCCAGGACCATTTATTAGAATTTTTACCTTTACAAAATGATGATCAGCACGTGGAATGGTTGAGTCTCTGGGTTTAGTAAGAATGTACTGATTGTTTTGTGAATCAATGAGCATACTTAGACCCAAATCATCCTCCACTTCTAATTTGGAAATATTTCTTTTTGTATCTGCTTCATCATCTTCTACTCTTAAGACAGCTTCAAAATTAACTCCTCTCACCTGTCAAGAAAGCAAATGTTTTTTCAGCACTTTTATATACAGTACTTTTTTAAAAAAACTATAATGCTGGATGAACTGATTTTGCTACTTCTGAAAAAATTCTTCCACTCTCCTCTCAATCTCCTAGGCTTCTCAAAATCTGTTCTGTACTGCCTCAAACCCTCTGTTATAGGTGTTGAAAGCATGCAAAAGAGTACAATGAATAAGGATTGGCCTCTGACTTTTTCTGATAAAAGCCATTGTAATGACTAGATACATCTCTTAGTATTCATTTTTACTACTCCGAGTTTCAAAAGAGAAAAATACGGAAATGTAGTTAAAACCTACAGACCATATTAATTTTGGAGCTTTAAGACGCATTACTGTAAAAGTAAAGGTCGCCCTTGCTCGACAGCCAGTCGTATCCAACGCTAGGGTTTGGTGCTCATCTCTGTTTCAAAGCCGAAGAGCCAGTGCTGTCTGCATTTGCAGACGTTTCCGTGGACATTTGGCAGGCATGACTAGATACCGGAGTGCACGAAAGGTTGTTTACCTTCCCACCAAAATAGTACTTATTTATCTACTTGCAATTTTTTGCTTTTGAACTGCTAGGTTGGCAGGAGCTGGGACGAGATGGGAGCTCACTCCATCGTGAAGTACTCGGGTCACAAACTGCTGGCCTTCCAGTCATCAAGTTCAGCATCTTAACCACCAAGCCATCGCAGTTCTGTATCATACAACATATACAGCACAATGCAATATCTCACAGCAATTAGAGATCGGCATTACTGCTTCCTAAACTCAGAGTATTGCTTGCCTTCAATAATATCTATCTTGTGTATCTATTACTTTGCCACCATTTGTGAATATTAAAACAAGTTACTATACTCTTTGTTCTCAACACCAAAATATATTTTCAATAGATATGTCACTTAACCATACTTAAAAACTCTATTCTTCAGCTGATAAAATTATGCTGAATTGCTATTATTTCATAATATGTTTGAATAGCTTTGCAATAAGGATCTAAATAAACTTACCGACTTGTTGTCATCAAAGGCATGCTCTCCTATTTCTTCCTCCAGCCGATCAGCTGCTTTTCTTACATCTTCAAGAATCTCATCCAGAATAGACAGACTTTTATTTTGATGCTGCATGTTTTTCAGAGCTTCAGCTTGGTGCTTCTCTGCTGCTAGAAGTTCAACATATTCCGTTTCCTCCTATTAGGATTTGTGAAAATTCTAATTTTTTTTGTCACAGTCTAAGTGTATAAGAGCAATATTTTTTTTCATATTCTTTGATAAAAACTGAAAAATTGCAGGGCAAGAACTTCTAACCACAAGAACTATAATGAAATTGGAAATACTTTTTAAAAAATAATCCTGCTTTATAAGGAGGGAAACCTACATATATTGGAGTGGGGAATACCAATGGCTATTCATTAAATATATTAGCATTGTCCCCTTTCCCTAATTAAAGTGGGGTTATTTGCTTAATTTTGTTACAATTTCCAATCCAAGCAACCCAACTCTTACTCATCTGAATAGCTGGCAAGTTCATAAAACAAAACACAATCTATAGGCTTCTATTATTGCACTATATTTCCTATACCCTTTAGTTTTATTCTTATTCTGATGTGCTGTCTAGTAAGAATCAATTTATAGCAATCCTAATATGGCTTTCAAAGTAAGTGATATACAGTAAAACCCCGACTTACATATGCCTCGAGTAACATAAAATTCAACTTGCATAATGATTTTGTGCTAAAACCATGTCCCGATTTACACGATTTCCTATGGGTTTGCTTTGAGTTGCATAAAGATTCTTTTTCCTATGGGTTTGCTTCAAGTTACGTAAAAATTCATTTCCCTATGGGTTTGCTTCATTTTACATAAAAATTTCATTTTTCATATGGGTTTGCTTCGAGTTCCGTAAAAAAATGATTTTTTCTATGGGTTTGCTTCGAGTTACATAAAAAAACGATTTAAGCAAAAGCCTACGGAATAGACCTTTTTTCGTAATTAGGGGTTTTACTGTATTTTAAGAGTGGATTCCCAGTTCCACATTGTCTGTCTTTTCATGGCTGAGTAGGGATTCGAAACCAGGACTCCTATCCACTACATTCACACTGGGTAACCCTTAATTTTATAGAATACAGTATTAATATTATAAGTGCAGAGCTCACCTTGATTGCAGCTGCTCTCAAGGCTTCCAGGCGCTGCCGACTGCTTTCCTTCATGTTCACAACATCTTTGTAATCACCTTGTAGAGCTCGTTGAAGTCCATGGATAGCTTGAAAAACGGAGTTTTCGCTTTCATTTAACTCCTTTTGGAAAATTTCAAACGTGTGGACTTGAAAAGTCCTCTCTTCAAGTGACAACCCCAAGTCCTTTTCCACTGCTCTTATTGCATTTTTTAGTTTGTTCAGAACCACATTCTTTTGACGTAGGAGTCCAGATAGCTTTCTGCAATTTCCTACAAGCCACTGTTTTCTCTGAGCAATAGCAGCTCCCTTCCCTCGATGCAGCTTTATCGCATGCTTCACTATGTCCTCATGTTCTGCAGCAGTTATAAGTTGACAGCAAAATAAGGACCCCAACATCCCTACACAAATAAATCCTGTTACTTTCATTGTCCAGTTTCAGAAAAGTACTAAGATATGATTCCCAGATTTTTCTGTTATATGCTTTTTTGCATCACAAATACACATGTAGTGCAATGATTTAATGAACAGCCGCTGTAAACCAAAATATACTGTAAGACCACTGAGTCAAACATGAATTCAAACTCCAGTCGGCATCAGAACAAAATAACCTAAACATTGCAAGCTTTTCTTCATGTTTCTTTTAAACTTATCTTCTTTCTTGACTTGCTTTTTGTCCAAAACATAATGCTACATAACATCTTTCACACTGGGAGATGAACTTTGGTGAAGAATATCCTAATATCTTTCCTCTGGATATGATGAAATCTTCTTTTGTTAATTTTGCCAATCAAAATGATTGCTTGAGCTTCTTATTCTGAAAGTAAACACACAAATTCTTCATTTTAAAACAGTAAAAAAATGGCTAATTGTAGAGTAATTGCAACCCAAACATTTTATTCTGCTCTGTCTGCATACCCCCCTCCCCCAAAAAAAGAAGATGTTTGCTACTGCAGCAGTTTTTGAGAAATCTACATCATCCTCGAGATATCTGATCTAGCCATGGTGATACATGCTTTAGTTACATGCTGGTTGGGTTACTACAACATGCTCTTCATGGAGATGTTTAGAAACTCCAGCACATCCAAAATGCCAGACAGGTTAGCTGGGGCTGGCTATAGAAATCACCTCCCCACCCCCTATGTTAACAAAAGATCCCTTGCTTTGCTAGCCAGCAGAGCTCAGGTCTCTGTAATATTAACATTTCTTCAGTGACCTCTGAATGTTAACTTTTGATCTAAATGCTGTATGTATGTTAATAATTTTGTTACAGTTGGCTTCAGATATGGCCCTCTTTAGGCACTCGGCACTCTAATACGGCCCCCATGTCCCAGAAGATTGGGGATCCTTGATCAAAACCACAGAACTTGGGTCCAAACCAAAAGGCAAAAACTACAGAAAATCACTCATGAGGGAAGAGATGTTGTTTATATGCCTCCCCACATAATTCTGTTTTTAATCGTTTTTTCAAAAATATATATATATATCTAGGGGAGGAGACTAGACACAATGTTTCAACCAGATTATTGGGTGCTGTCAGGCCAGGCGAAAGGAACTGCAGAATGTATTCACCCTAAAAGGTGCCTTCATTTTGGCAGTTTCACATCTGGCCTAGACACAGAAGAAGAAGAAGCAAGAAGGCTCACCTTATCCTTCTTGGTGTCAGCACATGGAGTTGTGTGGTCTGGGAGGATGGTGCATGCGTGCAGGCAGTAGATCTTTGGGAAAGACACACCCATAGGGAATGAGGATTAATATGAGGGAAAAGTGAGGAAGAGGAGGGCCACCATCTATATGGCATTAAACTCACTGGAGGCGCATGGGGACTCCAGTCTAATGAAATGAATGGCGTGGCAAGGAGAAAGATAAGAGTGCCAAGAAAGGAAATACAGGGGAGGGAGCTGTGTAGTATCCATAAATCCTGTGCTTTTGCAGGGGTAGAGAGTCTTGGAATTGTTGTAGATCACAGGCTAAACATGAGTGAACAGTGCGATGTGGCTGCAAAAAAAAGTCCAACATTGTTTTAGGCTGAATTAACTGAAGTACTGTCTAGCCTCCAAAAATTAGCCCACTTCTATTCAGCATTAGTCAGGCCGCATCTAGAGTACTGTCAAATTCTGGGCAACACGCTTTTTTAAAGATGCAAAGAAACTAGAGCAGGTACAGAGAAAGGATTTATCAGAAGACTGGGAACCAAACTACTGTCTATGAGGAAAGACTGAAGGAACTAGGCATGTTTGGCCTTGGGAGGAGACTTGAGGGGGGATATGATAGCACTCTTCAAATACCTGAAAGATAATCATAAAGAGGAAAGGCAGGATCTGTTATCCATCATCCCAGAGTGCAGGACGCGTAATAACGGGATAAAACTAAGGAAGCCAAATATAGGCTGCATATCCCCCGGGGGTGTGTGGATCTTAATGGTTAGAGTAGTATGACAATGGAACCAATGGAGGTGGTGAGCGCCCCAACACTGGAAGCATTCAAGAGAAAATTGGACAACCACCTGTCAGATCTGCTTTGATTTGGATTCCTGCATTGATCAGAAGATCAACGGCTTAAAAGGTTGCTTATCCAACTCAGTCTATGATTCTGTCAAACTGCCAAGAGGAAATTTACTCCTCTTGATTAAAAAAATCTGCCTGCCTGCCACCCTTAACAAACACAGATCTGAGAGGAGGCCAAATGCGGAGAAAGGTGCACTTTGTAAACACCTGCCAAGTATGTATGGGGTGTGTCATCAAAAGGACTTTAAGATCCCAGGATCGCACAGGCAACCTTCATACCCTTGTATTGGCAGCTCTTTTTGCCCAGTTCACAGCTGTTTTCAAAGCAGTTCACTGTTGCCAACAGGGTACATAGAAAGAGCCTCCTCGAAGATTGTGGTATCTTTGGAACCACAATCGGGCTTACTCTGGCCAATGGCAACCTTGTCATGCCGGCAAATCTTTCTCACACTACAGCAGGCAAAAGGAACTCCGGAATGAATTCACTAAAAGGTGGCTTCATTTTGGCAACTTAACATCTGACCTAGACACGGAAGGAGGGCTGGTGATGTAGATATGCAGCCGGGTAGAGTTTTCATCAGAAGAAAAACCTACTTGACTGAGAAAATCCTGACTGGGAGGCGGAAGGTCAGCAGTTCGATTCCAGAGTACTGCAGGACGGAGTGAGCTCCCGTCTTTGTCCCAGCTCTTGCCAACCTAGCAGTTCAAAAGCAAGACATTGCAAGTAAATCAATAGGGACCACTTCAGTGGGAAGGTAACGGTGCTCCCTGCGCTCCGGTGTCTAGTCATGCCTGCCACATGACCATGGAAACGTCTGCAGAAGCAGACAGCGCTGGCTCTTTGGCTTTAAAACAGAGATGAGCACTGAACCCTAGTCGGATACGACTGGCTTTCGAGTGAGGGAAACCTTTACCCTGTAATATTCAGATTCCTGTATATTGGATCGGAATGCCAAGTTGCATTCATTGTTCAGTGCTCTTGTCTATTCATTGCATACCTGTCAAGTATCCCGTATTGGCCGGGAAATACCGTTTTTTTGCCCCTCTTGCCCGCCGTCATCCTGTATTGGAGCGGCCGGAAAAGAAGTTGCTGCGCATGCGCGCCCGTCAGAGGCAACGGTGTGCATGTGCGAAAGGGTTGTGTGCATGCGCAAAGGGGGTGCTGCGCATGCGCGCCCGTGAGAATTTCCCGTATTTTCACAGGCAACCCTTGATGGGTATGATTCATTGCCCTGTGAAATTGAAAGGAGACCCTGATAACGTTAAAACATTAGACCAGGGGTGCCCAAACATTTTGAGCCATGGGCCGGTCACATGGTTCAGCAGGCTGGCCATGTGGTTCCAACCCCTGGAAGCGGAAGCAAAATGCGCCTTGCAAATCTGTTTTGCAACAGAATGAGATAGATTTTAAGCTGCCACTTTCTCTGCTTAAGCCAGGGGTGCCCAAACGACAGCCTGTGGGCCAGATATGGGCGCGTTTTACTTCCACTTCTGGGAGCGAGAAGGGCGGCGTGAGCCGGATGAATTGGTGTCAGGGGCCGGATCTGGCCCACAGGCCGTCGTTTGGGCACCCCTGCATTAGACACAGAAGAAGAAAAACAACTGCCGCCCAAAGCGTTACAGTATTATGACTGACTGGACCGACACCCCCTCTCTCATGGAAAAGGGCTGGGATCCAGCCGGGCAGCCCCAATGTGGCGGCAGAGGCCGTTGGTTGTTCTTCCTCCTCCTCCTCCTCCCTCAAACCTGGTCAGAAAAACTGGGACCGAAGGGCAGGAGGGCCCCGTCACCCCTGCCACCGACCACAGCCGACCCACTCACCTGAATGGATGGGGAGTTGGTGGCGGGGCTACCGCGTAATATCGCCCGCCGCCTTTCCGGAGAATCCGAGCCACGTCCCCATCATCATCAACATCATCACCATCACCTCACACTTTCCTCCTTCGCTCTGGTGCCCAATAGGCGCCGCTCCCGAAGGCCAAGCTGGCTCCCGCCCAAACGTGACGTCACGCCAACGGCGTCCACAACCGACCCGCCGCTGTATTTACCTCACAGAATTTATTACTAAAGAGACGGCCCGCTTCCTTCTCCCTATCTACCGCCTCCTCCTCCTTGCGTTATCTTGCCAGGTGGTTCACTTAACGGCTTTTTTTAATGCCTTCTGGGAAATGTAGTATTCTTATTATTATTGCTCGTTGGAGCCCCAGTGCATTGTGGGAAATGTAGTGAAGGTGGAAAGCTTGGCGCCACTGTGTTATGGTCGAGAGGGGGGAGGTTTAGGATTCCCTGCTGCCCCAACCACGGACATAGAAGTAGGAAGATCCCAGTCCACCGTGTGGACAAAGTAGATAAGGAAAAACTGTTTTTTCCTTATCGCACAACACTAGAACTAGGGGGCACTCCAAGAAACTTTTGGGTACTAGTTCTCAAACAAATAACAGTAATACCTCATACAAAGTCCACTTCATACAACATCGGATTCGTACAACATCGCCTAATTCCTTGAAAAATGTTGCCTCATACAAAGTCACTGCAACTTTGTATGATGCATTGGGGTTTTCCCCAGGTTGCATTGTGCCTGGGCAGGATAAAAGGCAGGACGCATGCGTGCATTGCTCTTGTGGGTTTTGCGCGAGGCGAAGAGAGTTTAGGAGTGGTTTTGAGCGTGATTTTTGATTTTCTTTGAATTTTTTTTGTCAGAATTTTTAGAAGCATTCCAGGGATTTTTGCAACATTCTTCAGGTTCTTGGACAATCAGGGTTGTTTGACATGTTTTTGTAATGTTTTTAGCCTTTAGACAATGATTTCTTAAAGTTCTGTCAGTTTCCTGTCTGTTTCCTTGACTTTGCCCTGAAGTCTGCTGTTACAGTACAATGTATCTCTATGGAAACGACGCTGTATGAGGCATTGCAGCAAGAATTTGGACGTTGTATGAGGCATCGCGGCTAGGATTTTGCATGCCTCATACAAAGTCCAACTCCGTATAAAGTCCAAACTTGTGGAATCAAGTTTGGATGTTGTATGAGGTATCACTGTAAGAGAAAGTACTTTTCCACCCAGAGGATCACTGGTCTATGGAACTCCCTGCCAGAAGAAGTGGTGACAGCTGTCAGTCTTGACAGCTTTAAGAAAGGATTAGACAAGTTCATGGAGGACAAGGGGATCAATGGCTATAATTATGGATACTTAAGGACAACCTCCGGGTTGGAGAGATAGACAGGATATCTCTCAATGCCATTTCCAGGGAATCCTAAACAGGTGAAGGCATCTGCTTGGGAATAATACCCTGAAAGCAAATGGTAAGCCACTGTGAGACAGAATGCTGGACTGGATGGGCTGTGGCCTGTTCCAGCAAGGCTGTTCTTATGTTCTTAATGAGTCTCTCTCATATATTTGTTTCACCTTTTAAGTTGCATTACGGAAATGAATGAACATTTGCTCGATATTAGGCCGCCTTGGGTCATCTAAGGATGAGGAAGGCGGGGTATCAATGTTGCAAATAAATAAATATTCTAATTTTCCGAGTTTCACCTGCACTGCACTTGATTGGCCTCAGTGCCTCCTCTCCTACCAGGAACGTTAACCCGGAAACTGGACGCACAACCGAAGGCTACTATTTTTTTTAAATAAGTCTTAGCCGGTTAACGGCAGAGTGCCCCATGGGTAATGTAGTTTCTACCCTTCGCTTTTTGGCCGTTGTGGCCAGTGTCGGGCCTCACAATAGAGGGTGGGCGGTGGTGGTCCCAGAGAAGAAAGATAATAAGCCCCTCCCACCACCCTTCGCACGAGGAGGGTGGCAGAGGGGGGGGGGAAGCTGAAGCTGAACCGGACCATGGCAGGCGGTTGAGAGGCGCGAGGAGGAGGAGAACAGCCGGAGAAGCGCGCGAGGGGGAAAAAAAGGGGGGGAGAGAGAGAGAGTAAGAGAGAGAGTGAAGTCAAGCGAAAAGGCAGCCCGGTAAGCGCATGCGCAGAACGACGCTGTATATAGCGGCGGCGGCAGTACATAGTAGGAGCAGCGCTGGCGCTGGATAGTGAAGTTGGAGAAAGCGCCGCGGATAAAATGGTAGGTTGGAGGAGGAGGAGGAGGAGGAGGGAGGGAGGGAGCGCCGAAAGGGTGGGGTGGGAGAGGGAGGGAATATTTGTGCCGTTGGAAAGCAACCCCCTCCGTCTTCCCTGTGTTTTTGGAGACACTAGGGAGGAGGAGGAGATAGGAAAAGCAAAGCTCCTCCTGTGGAGAGGGCGAAAGACAGCTCCGGTGGCTGCCGCCCCCGCCGCCTCTGCCGCCTGAGGGCAAAGTGGAGAGCAGCAGCACCGAGCGACCTTGTCTTCCCTTCCCTTCCCTCCTCACGAAAAAAAGGTCACGAAAGGAAGGGAGAGGAGGAGGGCAAGCGAGGGAAACGTCCCATTGGGGGGTGGGGGGGGGTGGGGGGAGAAGAGGCTTTTAGGTTTTCTCCTCAAAACCCCTTTTCCCCCTCAAAACCCCGGGCCTTGAAGTGGGGGTGAGGAAAGACGGAGAGGTGGCATTGAGCAAGAGACAGGCGCAGCTTCTTTAGCAGCCACCACTGGTGGCCGTCCTAGAGACGGTGGCACCACCACCACTACCACCACCACTACTCTGGTGGCTTGGCTGTCATTCAGCGGTTCCCACCACGTACCTTTCCCTTTTTAGGGCAGGGGGTAAGAAGCTGGCAGGTGGCAGCGAGGCAGGCGGACCTCTTGCGCTTCCTTTCCCTAAACCGCTATACTAGGCTGGGTTTGTTTGGGTGGGGTGGGGTTCCCTTCAGCTTTTTTTTTTTTTTTTGCACAAAAGTTCCCCAGTAGCAGCAGCAGCCTTTAGTGTTTTTACCCTCGGCTTCAGCTGAACCTGCAGGCGAAACTCGGAAAATTAGAATATCGTGCAAATGTTCCATTCAGTTCAGTGATGCAACTTAAAAGGTGAAACAAATATATGGGATAGACTCATTACACGCAAAGCGAGAGAGTTCAAGCCTTACTTTGTTATAATAGCAATGCTTATGGCTTGCAGCTTATGAAAACCCCAACCCACCCCATTTCATGTGCCCCATAATCATCACATAATCTCATGTACGCTGTACGCCATGATCATCATCACAATTATTTGTTTATTTATTCTACTTATAGGCCGCCTTCCTCGTCTCAGCGACCCAAGGCGGCTTACATCAAAATAAAACAACTTCTACAGTTAAAAACCCACTGGGCAGCAAGGCGGGCCTCTTGTGCTTCTGTTCCCTAAACCGCTATACTAGGCTGGTTTTTTTGGGGGGGGAAGGTGGGGTTCCCTTCAGCTTTTTTTTTTTTGCACAAAAAGTTCCCCAACAGCAGCAGCAGCCTTTGGTGTTTTTACCCTTGTCTTTAGCTGAACCTGCAGGTGAAACTCGGAAAATTAGAATATCATGCAAATGTTCCATTCAGTTCAGTAATGCAACTTAAAAGGTGAAACAAATATATGGGATGGACTCATTACACGCAAAGCGAGAGAGTTCAAGCCTACTTAATATCGATGCTTATGGCTTAAAGCTTATGAAAACAAAAAACCCATCTCATGTTCCCCATAATCATCACATAATCTCATGTACGCTGTAAACCATGATCATCATCACATTTATTTATTTATTTATTCTACTTATAGGCCGCCTTCCTCGCCTCAGCGTCCCAAGGTGGCTTACATCAAAATAAAACAACTTATACAATTTAAAACCCACTGATAAAACTTACATCAAAATAAAACATAACCCCTTAATTAAAAACCCCACAGGGCTAAATGAGCCAGCAAGGCTGAGATGTGCTGCCAGATGCATCCCATGCCTGCTGGCAGAGCCAGGTTTTCAGAGCCTTCCTGGAGGGATACAGTTCTGCCTGGAGACGTAGCTCTGGTGGCAGGAGGTTCCAAAGAGTTGGGAAGGACATTGAGAAGGCTCTCCTCCTGGTCCCGGTAAGATGTGCATCCCTGGCTGATGGGACCACCAGCAAGCCCCTACAGTCCGCCCTAGTAGGATGGGTCGAACACCTTATAAATGTCTCACTTAATTATAACGAATTAAGGCATGACATCTCTCGCTTTGCATGTAGTGAGTCTATCTCATATATTTGTTTCACCTTTTAAGTAAAATGAATGGACATTTGCATGATACTCAGAGTTTCACCTGTATTTTTTATTTTATTTTTTGGTCAGGAGTTTGGGGTTGATTTTGTGGGTCAGTTTATTTTTATGCCAGGTTGGCTGTCTTTTTTCATGTCCAGATCAAACTTTGGGCTGCCAAAATGAAGCCACTTCCTTGGCTTTGTCATTGGCCAAACTAAAGTCCTCATTGGTGGATATTTCTGGCAGCAATCGGCAGACCAGTAAATAAGCAGGATTTCTGTATTTCCACATTCGCACAATGTGTTGTTGTCCACCAGCAGCCCCCACTTGAGTATGTTGGTCTTGCATTTAGGGACTTAAACCCTCAGCTTGCTCAGGGTCCTCCAAATGACTTATGGGGAGATTGAATTTCTCAACCATATCCTCTTTTAATGTTATTCTTTGTCCAGTGATCCTTCTTTTATCTTATGTGATGTTAAGTGTGACTGGGTAGCAGTGTTTACTTTTTTCTGAACTATCATTAATAGGTAGTTATTAAAAATTGAAATGTATGTTTTTCCTAATTCAGGTCCATTTACTCATGACCTTGAAAAAACATTTCAGTAGATGGAGCTCCTTCCTCCATCTTCTAACTTTGTTTTGCTCCTGGGTACCCTCAAGAATGTTTGTTCTTGCCATAAAGCTCTTCCTGGATCTGAGTCCACAGACTTGAGGCTCATATCCGTTCAGAGAACGTCGAGGGTCCTTCTCTTGCTTAGTTCTCACGGCTACTTCTCTCCTTATCTTAGGTGACGCGATATCAACAAGAGGATATATTTTCTCAACTGGTGTAGGTTTGAGGTCAGGGTAAAGACACCCTGTAGGCAGGAAGGATCCCTATAGGTATATCTTACCTTAACTGCTCTCCTTCACCCATCAGACAGAATGGAGAGTTTTGTTTGCCCACAGACCATATTGCTTGGATAACTTTTTTTCCTGGCATCCCCTATTTATTTTTCTTTCATTGCCATCCCTTGAGGAGAAGAAACAAAAATGTAAGTCAGGGGTGCCCAAGCCTTTCAGGCCACAGGCCGGTCACATGGTTGAGTGGGCCAGTCTCACCGGAAGCGGAAGTTAAACGCGCCTGTGCATGTATGTTTAACTTCCGCTTCCGGGACTGGCAAGGGCGATGCAGGCTGGATTATTAGGCACCATAGGCTGGATCCAGCCTGTGGACCATAGTTTGGGCACCCCTGCTTTAATTCAACCCACAGAGCTCCAACTGTTGAGCTATATGCCCTGTCTAAGCATTAGTTTAAACCACAGTTTCTTCCTTCTTCTTCCTTCGTGTCCAGATCAAACTTTGGTCTGCCAAAATGAAGCCACTTTCTTGGCTTTGACATTGGCCAAAATTAAATCTTCATCAGTACATATTTCTGGTAGTAATCAGCAGATCAATAAATGAGCTGAAACAAAGAGTGCACTTCTTTTTTAGCTCTAACTTCAAAGTTGTATCATTCAGTGGTAATATTAATAATTTTTTTAAAAAACGTACTCTTTCTGGTGGGACAGTTAATACCTTCGAGTAGGAACCAGAACCCAAGAGTGGAAAAGTATAACACCAGTGCTTTGAGAGCAAACCTTAAATGCTTGCCTATTGTAGTTGGCTGGCAGATACAGAAATGAAGATTTACATCTTATTGGGATTTCATTTTCAACACAGTCACTATGTACGTGGGACTTATTTAGATCTGCACATTGTTTTTAATGTGGGAAGGATATAAGTTTGAATCATGCAATTTCTTGGCGGGTATTCTCAAATATGGTTTAACATTAACAATTGCAGTCCTCTTGCTTAGAGATATTCCAAGCTGTTTTGACATTACAGAAATGCAACTAGAACAGTAATGTAATAACACTAGCAGAGGTTGCATGGCGTTGCCGGGCTGTTTTAAATTGTGTTGGAAGGTTAAATTGTGTTATATATATTTTTTTCAAAATTGCTTAGTTTGTGCTGCCAGAAGTGACAATCATGATCATGTTTTTGCAGGGCGTGTTTTAACATTCTTATAGTTTAACAAGCAGCAATGAAGTGTTTACTTCTGAAATTGCTTTTCTCTCTTGAGCTCACTGACATTGTAACTAACAATAATTCTGTGTACAGTATGTCTATTGAGAAGTAAGCTTATTCGATTCATTCAGCTGCTTTCTTATGTAAATGAATTTAAGAATACAGCCTTTGTATTCTTATTCATCAGAATATATGGCAGTGTAATTGTTCAATATTTAATAAATGTAGATATTTCTAATCAATTTGTATATGTTTATTACAACATCATTTGTTTTCAGCCAAAAGAACCTGTACATTGAATTGACAGTTACTATACAGGGTCTTTTGTGTTGATAGTCCTACCTAAAAAAGTGATGACAAATATAGATGTAAAGTAAAGACCAAAATGTATTCCCCTCAGATTTTCATTTTGTTTATGTCTTAAAATGTACATATAGACGCTGTCATCTAAGTGTTCAGAAGAAAGTGCTGTGTTTAACTGCAGAAGAATGATTGTTTTGGGTTATCCTGGAATGCTCTATATTACCAAATCAGGAGAAATAACCCTTCTATAAAGATAGATAGTTGTAATAAAATTCTCAGATAAACCTGTGGATTGGCTTAATTGCTTTCCTATTTCTTTTGCATCCCAAAGCATAAGCTAAAGTCATCTCAGAAGGACAAGGTCCGACAGTTTATGGCAGTTACCCAGGCTGGTGAAAGGACTGCTATATATTGCTTAATGCAGAATGAGTGGAAATTAGAAGTGGCAACAGACAACTACTTCCAGAATCCAGATTTGTACTACAAAGAATCCATGAAGATTTCAATAGACAGAAAGAAATTAGAACAGTTGTATAACAGGTACAAAGGTAAGGTTTCCTTTTCTTTTTGTGAACTTGATTTCTGTTGTAGTGTATACCTTTAGGGAGAGGGGAGGGCTGCAGTCCTGAACATTGTTAGTAAAAATAAGTCTCACTAAAGACAGTGAGGTTTAGTTCTACATAAGCATGTATAGGATTGGGATGTAAAGATAAATGTCGAATTCTCATGTAATGAACTCTCTATTTTTTACTGCTGTTCTGAACAAATGTAAAGATTACCTATATACAGTGGTGGGCTTTTAAAAAAATCACTACCACACTGTGGGCATGGCCAACTCTGTGGGCATGGCCAGGTGACCGGGGTGTGGTTAAACTGCTGTATTTTAATGTGAGCCTTCGTGGATCAAGTCCACTTCGTCAGACCATTAGTTAGCAATTACACTTGGATGCTCTAATTTTCCTTTAAAGAATAGCTGCAACAGTTACTTTTTAAAGGAAAATTAGAGCATCGAAGTGTAATTGCTAACTAATGGTCTGACGAAGTGGACTCGATCCACAAAAGCTGACATTAAAATACAGCATTAAAAAAAAAGCTTACATTAAAATTAAATGAAAATACAGCAGTCACTCTTTAAAGTGCCCCCTCGCTTGTGCCTCGTTTCCTCCTCCCCCCCTCACCGGGCAGGCACTTACCTTGTTTATGTTTATTTGATTTGTATCCTGCCCTACTCAGCACAGGTCGACTCAGGGTGGCTCACAACATGTCAGATAAAGATACAATACATCAAAAAACAAAAATACTTACCTTGCAGGTGGAATGAACGCCCAGTTTCTAAGCACGGGATCTGGAGCTGTGCCTTCTCCCCGCTGCGAGCCAGGACCTCTGCCGCCACTGCCTCCTGCTTTTCCTCCTGCAGGCTGAGCACTGAGTCCTGCAGGTTGAGCTCTGGCGGCGGCAGCTGTTGGAGCCATGGCTGCCAGAGAGTCCGGCTGCATGGCAGCGGTAGCGGTTGGGACGCCCATCGGAATGCTCCCATGATGCCACTGGATGCTCCCTGCCACGCTCAGCTCACCCAGTGAGCCCGGCACCAAAAAAACCCTTGGCTTGACGCAGTGCGCACGGAAATCTGCCTCAGTGCATGTGTGCTGAGCTCTGCAGCCATGCATGTGTGAGAGCATGGAGATAGGCTAGCGCATGTGCTGAGGCAGATCTCCGCGTGCCCCACACAAAGCGAAGCCAAGCCAAGGGTTTTTCTGTACTGGGTGAGCTGAGTGCGGCAGGGAGCATTCGGCAGCGGCAGAGGAGCGCTCCGACGGGCATCACAACCGCCACTGCCGGAGCGGTGCAACAGGGCTCACTGGCGGCTGCAGCAGGAATGCCCGACCATGCCATCATGGCTGCAACCACCACGGGACCTCCCCTGCTGCCGATGGATGCTTCCTGCCGTGCTCAGCTCACCCGGTGACCCTGGCACCGAAAAACCCTCAGCTTGGCTTGGCTTTGCATGGTGCGCACAGAGATCTGCCTCAGCGCCTGTGTGCTGAGCTCTGCAGCCGCACATGCATGAGAGCACAGGGCCCTCCCCATGCTCTCGCACATGCGCTGAGGCAGATCTCCATGCGCACCGCACAAAGACAAACCAAGCTAAAGGTTTTTCAGTGCCAGGCGCCGGTGAGCTGAGGACAGATGGGTGTGGCCAGCCAGACACTTTATTACCGGTACGCACGTACCTGGAGAAGCCCACCACTGCCTATATATCAGTATTTTATAGCGTAGTCTTAGAAATGAATTAAGCACTACCAAATAAAAATAATGCTAAAAACTGGTTGTGTGTGAGAGAAATGCAACCGTCATGGGTATGTGCACATATCTGCAGTATAAATACAGTATGGTATTTCAGTCATTACATATGTAATGCACATACATATAGGATCTGTATGTTGCATAATTAAAGTTTTGTAATCATGATTCAGTTCCCTGTACAAATTGTTGGAACTAGTGGCATGTATTGCATGGTTATCTAAATAGAAATAGTACCTGTGCTTACTTCATTGTTTCAAGCGGACTGTATCTTCAGTTTAATGTTTGAATATGCATTCCTATTCACCCTGTAATATGGATGCATTCATCTGAATGCACATTCCATTGAAAGCATTGCAAAAATCATATAGCAATAATTACACTTCCATACCACCCCATATTGCTCAGTGCACTCTCTGGGCAGTTCACAAGTTAATTGGCCTTTTGCCCCCAACTTGCTGGGTACTCATTTTATATAACATCTATATTTGGATGTGTGATTTATTGATGTGTATAGTATTTGATCTAGAGGGAGTGTATGTGAAGAAGTGAAATCTGTTCACTGTGAGAATGTGTACTTATTTCCTTTCCCAAGTATTTTTTTATTTCCCTTTGAAATAATATGCTTGAACTTTCCTTAGTTGTGTCTCGATGTTAACATGTCACTATGATCATTTTCTAGTCTAGGGGATTTTTTGCCTATCAAAGAGATTAGTAATTAATCAACAAAAGAATAAGGAAAATGTAGAATTTTTAATTTCTCCAGAAAATGTGATACAAGATAAATTAATACAGTTGAAATACTTTTTGTTGCGCTATGTCATCATGTCACATCTGATTGATAGCTACACTAACAGTGCTTTCAAGATATGCTTAAGGAATAGTCTTGTCATTACCACCACTCCCATTTCCATAGCTGAGTAGGGTTTTGAACTGAGGTCTGAATACTAATCCATTACTCTATCCACTGTACTACACTGGCTCTCAATATATTTGCAGTGTTCCTTACTGTAATTCATTGCTAATACACAGCTTTTGAATTTCTTTTTAACATGACTTGATATACAGAGAATGAGAAAATAATATTTCTGCCAGTTGTGTGTTTGACTATATCTATTCAGAACTTTGATTCATGTCTGTAGTTTGTCTGGATGCTTATTCTGTCATATGGCGGCTCTCTTGCCGGACTGGGAAGCAAAAAACTGTGTTCAAATTCATGCTCATTCGTAGAAACTCATTGGAAGGTGGCAGTGGTAGAACCACTCCTTAAATATATTACATACTGTACCTTGAAAACTATGTTAGCAACTTGATGGCACACAACATGTGCACATTTTATTCTGCAATTGTTCAGCACAGTTAATAGTTGTGTTACTGTATCAGCACCAATCAGCTTCCTCTGGCACCTTATATCAGCCAGATTTTCACTCATGAATGAAATGCTTCCACTCTCAGTACAACATTCCCAGAGTTAACAGTGTGCCACTAAATAATGATTTTAAGTTCTTCTTTAAATGTCTCATTATTTATTTAGGTGTATTATGAATCTTTGATATCTGACTTTTAAATCAACTTTGCCATTTGCAATCTTTTTGAATGTCATATGATGGGACATAGTTAAATAATCTACCATTTCATTGGCAGATAGAGAAAAAGAGATGCATACTAATGGGCTCCTTCAAGCCTTGACAATGTTGCTTTGTTTTAAGCATGGGAGATTTGAAATATAATCACTTATTTTGGTCATTCTTTGTTGTTTTAGTCATAATTCTGTTTTAGTCTGGATTCCTACATATACATGGAAATCAGTTTTGGAATCAGATTTTACAGGAGATTTTTTTTAGCATTTGTATACCTTTTCTATGCCATTGAAACAGGACCCAGAGGTATAAATTTAATATATTTAAGAATCTTTATTTAGGAGTGAGATGTTATAAGGAAATTAAATTCCTGAACTCTTGCAGTTATATTCTATTTACCCCAAACAGGCCATTTACACTGTGTTGTATTTCAGTTTCCTAAGACTATAAGCTGTTTTATTTTTGCTTTCAAGGCACACATGAACTTTCTAGAGACATATGACCATCTACATATTTTATAATTGTATCAATCAACTTTAAACCTGCAATTCTTAAAAAGTGATTGTTTTGGCAAGTTCTTAATGTAAAGCATAGTATTCTGTCTTGGTTTCTTCAAATACAGACCCACAAGATGAGAATAAAATTGGCATTGATGGAATCCAACAGTTTTGTGATGATTTAAATCTGGACCCTGCTAATATCAGCGTTTTGGTCATAGCATGGAAATTCAGGGCAGCCACTCAGTGTGAATTCAGTAAAAAAGAATTTATAGATGGCATGACGGAACTGGGGTGAGTAATGGCTACATTTGACAGGACTCTTTATTTCTCTTTATAACCAAGGTTGAAGCCACATCAGCCCTTGCCAGTATAGTCAATGCTGAGATGCCATGGGAAATGCAGTTCGACACCTGGAGGTCCACATGTTGCCCACCCCTGCTATAACCAGAAATAATTTTCTCAAATACTTTAAAGGTGTGCATTCTGAATAACTGCCTTCTTTAATTCACATTGTTCTTGTTATACTCAGATGACCTGAGCTGCAATCCAAAGAAGCCATTTGTTGACAAAGGAACTGTGCATGTATCCGGAGCTTTCTTTGTAACATTTACATCCACAGCTCCTATAGCCAAGAAAGTAAGCTCCATTTTTAAAATTGAACAATGACTTGTTTAATTTGCTGTAAGAACTATCTTAGAACTACAAAAAGTACTCTGAACCATGCACTTGTTTCCATTAGACATTTGTGAAAATTTTAGAGTTGAGCTTATGCCCCAACAGGTAATATAATTTCCTTGTAAAATTTGTATCTAAATTGTCTCCTTCACTTAAATCCATATAAGTGAATCCATTTTTAATTCACTTGGAGTATCATTCTGGGTACCTAGGTTAAGACTTAAATCCCTCTGATTGCAGTAGGTGCAACTAGCTTAGTCTGAACCCAACCCTGTGTTTTTATATTTATTCAGAGGGATCTTTCTCTGAGCATTTTGCTTTAAAATGAAGCTGGTCCAGAATTCCACAGGTGGAGAGAGAATGAAGCTTGCTTTTTAAAATTTAGCTTCTAACTTAACACAGTTATCAAAAATCATAGAACTCATAACCCATTCCCCCCAAAATTCTGTTTTTTCAGAAACTCAGTCCAGTTGCAGTATTAATGGATCCGCAATGTGTAAAAGAAGTATTGTATATGTACAATTGCACCCCCATAGACTTAATAACAGAGTTGTAGGTCCTGAAAAGCGCCATTTCTGTTGAGGCATATTTTTATCTGATGCGGAGATCAGAAGATCACTAGGATTAACTATCTGCCATAACTTCGAGGTTTCAAGTGTTTACCTCAAAGTTACTGTTTTTTGACACCACTCAGGACACATTAAGGAATGTCACAGCTGCATACAGTCATTGCCCCCCAAAGACTAATTACAGTGGAAGGGTATTGTCTGCAGCCAGATATATTTTGTTCTCGGATCAATAATATAATCAAAATAGCAGCCCATCAACCAGAAACCACCTCTGATATACAACTACTCATACAGCAGTCATCTCCAGTTAAGTCACATTGCATATTTTATTTGAGCAGTATTAGGGAATGCCATGGAATGCTTCCCTGATATGGGGGAACAAACCAATTTCATTTGATAGGGGCACTGAAATTTATCAAATATTTGGAAATATTTTCTAAGCATCAGTCAAGGCAGTTCCACTTCCAGTTGCAATTTGGGGGCAGTGAGGACAGCAACTGGAAGAGAATTTGTGCTGGCACCATGTCCCTTCTTACACAATGAAATCTACTTAATAATTTGATTTTCCAATGTTAACTGGTAGGTAGCATCTAGCTAGACTACATGGCAGATGAGTATAACATTGAGGGAGGTTCATATCTTAAAGTCGTGCTCCTGACATCAGTCATCATGTGCTAAACAAAGTGATGCATTATTTCAACAACTTGTCTTAGACTGAGGGAGGAAGATATCCCATGCTGAGCATGTGGTGCAGTATCTCATTGAATGCAGGCACTGCTGAGATCTGTGCAGCTTTGGGAGATCATGCATCCATCTCAGAGAGTACCAGTTCTATCTGCACATTCCCAATGGTAAGAACTAGGCAGATTATATATAATTTGATTGGCCTATTGTGAAATGGTTATGTTTCCTTTTAATGGGGAGATATATCCTATTGTGCTAGTGTATATTAGAAGCGACTTGTTTAGCACTTAGGGTGGCATACAAAAAGTCTCCATGAGTCTCCATATGTAATAAATAGTCGTCAGTATCCTTGTGCAGATTTCCACCAGCACAGTAGGAAGTAAATAACTACCAGCAGCATATTGCCACTAATTAAAGAGTTCTTTTTTTAGTTTTGGGGTATATATAACTTCCTCTCACTTTAAAAAAGAGAAACTAATTAACAGCAGTCTGCCCTGCTGTCGTGATGTTTAGGGTAGTAATACCTAGACTCATCTTGTTCGGCAGCTCACATTAATACTCATCCTTTTTCCTTTATTTACAACTCTTACAATCCTTCTTAATTGTGTTCCTTGCAAACAAATGACTATATGTTCTTAAAATGTTATTTGAATTAACAAACTTGCTTTGACTTCATTAATGAAAAATAATTGTAAACTTATCACAGACAAATTCGTTATTAGGTTTTTTTTCCCCTAACTGTTTTATGAAACTAACCAACATTATTTTTAATCTTATAAACTGTTTATTGTGCCCATGGTGAGAAAAGTTGAGCAAATATAAATCAGTTCACATTAAGTCAGATCAAGCATTTCTTTCTGAATACTAAAATGGGGCTCAGGGCATTTACAGCAGAAATTAGTGGGCTGAAGAGACTACCTAAATCCTACTTTGCCTGCCGGTTTTACACTACAGATGGCTGATTGCCATATGCATATTAAGTGCTGTTTTGTGGGCATGCATTTGCCAGATTGATAGTGTGTAATTTAGCCCTGTGTGAGGGCATTTATTTGCCAAGGTAGCGTGTAGTTTTGCCCTATCTTAAAATAATTTTAATATGTATTTTATTGATTTAAAGCAGTTTGTTACATACTAGTGGGATGAATATTAATTTCAAAAAGTGCTTTTGCAGGTTTTTACAATCTGCCACAATGGTTGAATAAAGAACTATAGATGTATTCATTTTGTTTAGTTGTATTAAATTATCACATCAGTCTGCCTTGAGCTGATCTCTGCCTTGCATATGACAGTTTTCCCAATTTCAATACAAGCTGTTATTTTGAATTTTAAAAAAGATGAATTGCTATGAACAGTGAGATTATATAATGTTGTTCATTGATGAGCTGAGGTAAAATGTTTTTGATGTCTTAACAATAGAAATGATCTTCTTCTCACCAGGTGTGATACCACAGACAAGCTAAAAGCACTTTTGCCAAGGCTGGAACAAGAATTAAAGGATCCAATGAAGTTTAAAGATTTTTATCAGTTTACCTTTAACTTTGCTAAAAACCCTGGACAAAAGGGTTTAGGTGAGTTTTAAAGTTGAATACAGACTTAGTTTTATGTTCTTTCAATATGTTTTGTTCACTTCTTTTGTTATTATTGGACTGAAGGTTCATTGAAACATATTTGATTCCTAGATTTTTAGATGGAATCCATTCTGTCTGGGTTGTAAGATCTAGCATGTGTCCAAACAGGGTAACTGCAAACTTCTGGATCAAAAATTGTTGACTAAGCCAAAGGAGCAAATGTTTCTAAATATCAGCCAATAATTTCAATTCATTTTGAAAAGTATACATACAAACATCTCTGAATAGTCTTGATCTAAAATTCTTCAGGTTTCTTAAACAAATAATGCTAGCTACTGGTTTCAGAGAGGCCCATTTCCTTTCTACGGAAAACCCAAATGGCTGGTCAGCATTGTCTAAGCATACCTTTTAATTTATTTATTTGACTTTCTATTTGAAATTATGTTGACTTTCTAGGGAAAATGCTCATTGATGGTATCTTGCAGTAGGTTCAAATCGAACAATCTAAATTAAAAGACCAGAACAATTAATTAAAGAAAAATGACTAAGGCATGCATGTTTGTATGTATTTATTTATTTATTCATATTTGCATCCCGCTCTGCTGGCATGTGCGCCACCCAGAGCAGCTAACAGCATATAAAACAGCATACAGCATATAAACAGCATACAGTCATAAAAAACATCTAAAAACCGAACCCAGACCCTCCCCAACCCCTTAAGACAAGATAAAAACAGTAAAAAAACCTAACAGCTAAAAACATACAAAAATGCATAAAAACAACTACATGAAACATCTGACAGCTTTGTATCCCAAAGTGATGCAATTTTCACTGCCTGATGAAAGGTGGTCAGAGAGGAAACCAGTTTTATGTAGAGTTTTCTATAACCTGGCTGCTTTGCTGGAAATGGTGTTTTGCTCATCCTCACCAATTGAATTTCTGTCAGAGGGGAGACTACAAGAGAGGATTATTTCCTGTGAGACTCTAGTCTCTAAGCATTAAGTATGGGAATGGCTGGAGAGTTGAGCCAGGACAGATTATTGGATTCAGAAGTTTTGGTGAATGAAGGTTTGCTTTTATCAAACTATATAGTCAATATACAGACTTCCTCCCCAACAACAGTCTCATGAGCATCTTTTTTATTTACTATATGCTTCTATGCACCTGTGAAACCAATTTGGCAGAGGATCTGTTTGAACAAGACTTCTGCATGCAAATTACTCTTCTGGAATGGAATGTGTTCATTGTCTTTTATGATGAATCATTTAAGAAATTGGGTTTGTATTTCTAGAAAGGGGGTAGGTGGGTGGATACAAAACATGTTATTGTATTCTAAAGACTTCAGAATGTACACATAAATGTACATCTGTAAGATGTCACGTAACACAGTGTGCAATACAAAAACTAATTTATGCAATTATCTTACGAGATTTATGCAGAAATTTATCGGTGTTGTATTCCACTCTATGTTGAATATGAAATCCTTTGTTGTCTGCTTTGTTTCACTTCAGTGAAAAGTACTAAAGGTTAAACAAATGTAGATTTCAGTGTGTTTTTAAAAATGTTTTTAATTTCACATCTGGTTGAATCTTGAAACTGCATTTTACAGGGAAGATGCTTGTCATTTGTAATTCAGAGTGTACTGAGGCAGCACTGTTTGTAAAGCAAGACATTTGCAAGGTGTGGTAGTATTTTGAAGTATTTTTGATTACTTAGTTTGAAAGATCTTCTGCCTAATTGCATAATGTGGGGAAAGCCTACTGAAATAATATTTAATAGTCTTTGTTCCAGCAAGCTCATGTGGGAGATGTCTCAGTAAGTCTGAACTCATCCAATGAATTGGATTCTCATAAAATGCTGTGTGCAAGAGTCACCTGAAAACAATAGTTCTCTGTATTCCCTCAGAATAGCAAATGAGTTCAATTGGTTGCTAAATCATCTCCCAGAAGTAGTGATTTAGGAACATCTGTGCTACAGTCCTTATTGACAGACCTTTTTCATATTCTGCTAGGTGTGCATTATCAGTCACATGTTGTTTATAGTGGAAAGTGCCCATTAAGTGATCAAATGGGTATTTTAAAATCTTATCAGATATGTTGCCGCTTATGATGTTTGTAAAATAGAATGTACTATGTCAAAAGAATGATCAATCATTTTAACATTTAAAAAGTTGGAGTATTAATGTTGTATAAAAATTAAATGACTTGTTGTCCTTGTAATTAAAAATGGCAAATTACCCTGATAGTAGCATATTTAAATCATGCCTGTTCCTTGCTAGCTAAATCTATTTTCATCTATCACCTTTGCAAAGATAAATATTAAGGCCTCAATCTTTGGAACTACATGACAGTGAGTAAGAAAGTATAGAATACGGTATTACTAGTGTTGTTACGGAGCTTAAACCCATGCTGTTCTCCAAAGCAAAGATGCAAAACATTGCAATCTTAAATAATTTTTGCTGCTATTATATAGCCACCAAAGCATTGAGCGGTTCAGCAGCTAATCAAACTGTTTTTATAAGATGTATTAGCTTATACAAAGCCTTAACTTAAATGTCAGTGAAAAATTGAAAAATGAAATAATTGCACTGGAGTCCTATATAAATTTAGCAGGAAGTAAGTTATGTGTAAGTTAGTAGACCCTGTTTTTGAAGAGACGTGCATAGCATTGCACTGTTAAAATAGGCAGCAGCAGTTCATAATGATGACCAAGATCCTCTTCTGTAGTTATGCCAACATAACATAAATGGTATATCTTTTGGAGGCAAACAGTCTCAAGAAATTAACATAGACATTATCTGTTGTGAATTGAACATGTGACTTACTGCGTAACAGTTAATGTCTATCGTGATAACTTGAGGTATATTTTTTTGTTGGCAAATTAACATTTTCGTATTCTGAAATATTTTTCAGTCTCAACTTCGTATTCACTATTGTAACTAAAAAAGGGAGCTTTAAATCTTAACCTATAAATCCAAGGGTTAACCGTTGGAACTGGCTATAGGTTGCTATGCCTCACCCTACTTGCCTGCACTCACCCTTAGTGCACACGGCCGATCTGGGTACGCAGGTCAACGAAGGATTGAAAAAACCGGCAGTGGGGCAACAGCCCCACAAACGCGAAGAAAGGGAAACAACTTCACTTCCCAACATTCCTTGCGCCGCGCCAGAGCCAATCAGGCTGAGAGGCTCTCGCACGGGGCAGCGTTCGGAAACGCGCCGCAGCCAATCAAAATGAAACCATTTTTAAAAAACGCAGCACAAACAGAAAGCACCAACCCATTACTACAAGCCCCAGCATCCTGCGCGCCATGAGCACGCAGAACGCTGAGGAAAACGGCGCCCGAAAAATTAAAAAGAAAAACAACTCACAGCGTCACAGCCAAAGACACACCAGCTGGCTTTCTATCCCTCACCCACGGCGCCTGAAGGACCCGACTGGAGTTTCCCCTTTAATATCAGTGGGTGGGGGTTGCGATCCCCCTCTCCGCTGGCTACCCTAGGGTTGGGAGGTTTGTGGGAACAAAAGGGGAATGTTTCCCAAACCCTTCTGGACTCAGGACACCAGGGAGAGGGGATCGATTCCCACCCCCCTCCTTAAAAAAACTCCGTCTTTTCTACTCTTTAAAAACGGAGTTGTTTTAAGGAGGGGGGGAGGGAATCGATCCACTGTGCCTGGTCTACTGGGTCCAGAAGAGTTGGGGGGACATACCTCTTTTGTCCCCACAAACCTCTCAACCCCAGGGGAGCAAGCGGAGAGGGGGGTCGGAAGCCCCACCCACTGATATTAAAGGGGAAACCCCGATCTACTTTCACAACTACACATAAAAAAAGCACCATAAAACAATAAAGCCCTCCTCCCCACCACCTAACCCACCCTTACTAACCCCCAACGACCATGCCCCCCTCCCCACCACCTAGCCCACCCTAACCCCCAATGACCATGCCCCCCTCCCCACCACCTAGCCCACCCTTCCTAACCCCCAACGACTATGCCCCCCTCCCCACCACCTAGCCCACCCTTCCAAACCCCCAATGACCACGTACCTTCCCCACCACCAAATAAATAATTTTTTTAAAAATGACTAAAAACACTCAAACACAGCCAAAAATACACAAAAACAAAAACACCAAAAACAATACGAAGTAAACAAAGACACAATCAAAAACAAAACAAACAGACAAAAAATACAAACTCCAACCCCCCTCCCCCCCCGCCCACACACACACACACAAAAGAAAGAAAACAAGCAAACTTACCAAAACAGGTGCTACCTCCACCAGGACTGGAAAAGAAATGAATACAGAAAGACCCTACTTACCAGAAGAAGCTCCACCCAGAGGCCAGGAGAGAAACAAAAGTCAAAATACAATAACCCCTACCAGCACCACCTGCTGGCCACAATAGTAAAAACAATTCAAAAACACACAACAGCCCCAAACAAAACACAAATTCACAATTTTACACAAAAGGTCACACCAAAAAAAAACAAGTAAAAAAAATTACACTAAACACACTTTCACACAAATCACAAATATATGTCAATAAAATACAATAGAAACTTTAAAAAATCTTGTGCTGAGTTATTATATCATACTTTCTTCTTTTATTAATCCTCAAAAAAAACCAAAAAAGCAGATCACAGTTAATAACAGCCAAGCCAAACAAATTTAACATAAATAAACATTTTAAAAATTAAAATTACAGACTAAGCAACTTTTTAAAAAAAACAACACAATTTAACCTTCCAACACAATGTAACACTATTGCAAAAAAAAATTGGCTCATTTTTAATTAAAAAACACGGGGGGGGAGCCCGGCAACGCCGGGCAACCCTTGCTAGTCTATACCTATAAATCCAGGGGTTAACCATTGGAACTTGCTATAAGTTTCTGCACCCGTCCATCCTATCCCATGCCGAGCCTCCTGCACTCCCCCGAACCCGGTACGGAGGTTACTGGAGGGTTGAGAAACACGCCAGTGGGGCAAGAGCCCCACGAATGCGAACAAAGGGAAAGAACTTCAATTCCTAACATTCTTTGTGCCGTGCTACACTACAGCCAACCAGGCTGAGAGGCACGAGCAAAAAGAACGTTGGGATACGCGGCGCGGCCAATTAAAATCGAGCTGCAGGAAAAAAACGCCGCACGAACGCAAACCACAAATGCAAAACTACAAGTCCCAGCATCCTGCGTGCCATGAGCACGCAGAATGCTGAGAAAGCCGGTGCGCGAAAAATAAAATTACAAAATGCAACAGGGGTGCAAGCCCGCCACAGATGGACGCAGCACCTCACAGCCTCGCAAAACAAAAAGCCACAAAACTCCACCGCAAGACACCCGCAGGTCTTCTTTCCCGGAGCAACCGGGAGAAGAGGGACTCCCTCTCCACGTTACCCTGCCAAAGACACGGCGAGACCACCACCGGCCTCAAGGACAGTTGAGCCGGGGTGGGAAAAAAACCCAAAACAGGCAGCAGTTCGTCAGGGGAAGCACCCTCCCAGGTGGATGACTGGCTGATGCCTTTGTACTTCCAAATACAAAAGCAGCAGCCAGCAATCCGCAAGGAAGAGCCCCACCCCTTACGGATCACTGCCTGCCGATCTCCGGTTAGGTAAGCCAGGAGAAAAAGGAGACAGAGAGGAGATAACCATCGTTAGGCAGAGATACCTCTTCTCTGCCTCCTCCTTCTTCCCCGACCTACCTAACGAACCTTCCCGGGAGAAGAACGGGCTGACTGCCTCCTCCTCCTTTCCCCCATTGCTGCATCGAAACCAAAATTCAAAGCAGCAATTGGGTAAAGAGGAACTGAAAGGCAGCCTGTTCTTCACGCTACAGTAAACACCAAAAACAAACACCAAAATTAATAAAAAAACAAAAATAAATCAATAATTTAAAAAACATTAATAAACAAAAAAGTAAACCACAAAATACACAAACAAAAACATCCACAATACCACAAAAGCACATACAAAACACCTAACTACAACACGAAAAAAACACAAATTACACAAACAAACAACAACTAATTACACAAATAAACAACAATGAAATAAGAAAAATTAAACAAAACCAGAAATAACCAAACCAATTAAACAAACCTAAAACTCAACCAAAACAAAAAAGAACAAACAGAAACACTTCCCAGCCCACCACCACAAAAACAAAACAAAGAAAAAACCCAGAAGAAAGAAAACCGGAGAACTCACCAGCACGTCCTCCCTCCACGGCAACCGGAACAGAAATGAAGAAACAAAGACTACTTACCGGAAGAAGCCCCACCCAGAGGCCAGGAGAGAAAAAACATGTGAAACTAAAACAAAACCACTAGCAGCCCCACCTGCAGGGCAGAGTAGTAAAAACAACTAAAAACACACAACAGCCCCACCTAGAGGCCACAAGAGTAAAAACAAGTCAAAAACATAAAAATAAATCAAAATCACAAACATATGTTAAATAAATAAAATAAAAAGATTTATGGCATCCTGTGTTGAGTTTTAACTCAAATAAAAACCCAAAACATCTAAACACAATTTAAAAACATTTAATTTAAAAAACATGTACTTTCACTTTTTAAAAAAATATTACCTATGGTACAACTATTTACAAAAAAAACCATAAACTAAAACATTATTTGGTTAAATACAACAATTTGAAACAATTATATCGTCCTTTGTTCTTTTTTTAATCCACAAAACCCCCCAAAAAAGCTGATCACAGTTTATAAAAGCCTGGCAACGCCAGGCAAAACTATGCTAGTGTTATAATATAAAATATATTGCACAGAAATCAGAAGATACATTACTAACCTAATAGCTTCTTAGCTAAAGGAATTGTGTTCTAACCCAGCTGTATTATATATTTTAACTTAACTGGTTATTTTGATAAATGAAACATCATAGTTTATACCATTCTTGAGCACATTTTATCAAGTTTACAATACATTGTGGCTACAAATAGATGGCAATAGACTAGTTTTAATTTTGGCAAGTCTCAAAGTCTGCGGCTGCAGACGATATAAGGAGCAATAGCAATGACAAGAGTCTTCAAAACCCAGATCCTCTTCTTAAGTTAATCTATCCTACCAAAGGAATGCCAATGCCAACCTTATCTTAGAGCTCAGACAGGGTAGCTGTGAATGTCATTCATGAGGGCTAACAAGATAACATGTACTATCTTAAGAAATAAATATTTGTGTTCATGCAGTGGAACCCAATATGTACATACACCCAAATTGTAGTATCATAGTTGTCAGCTATCCTTGTCTCACACCGAAAACTGAGAGTCAGAAAAATAAGGATAATAATACATGCCTTGGAAAAGGCAGAGTAATAAGCAAATATGGCACAGAATCAAATTTGCCTTTTAGCTGGCTTAGTGCTATCATAGTATATGAAGAAGGACAGATCTGAAGGAAGAAAGTTACCACTTTTACCAGAAACCAGATGTGTAAGTTGTTGAACATGTGGCACGTAAGAATTGTTTCCACATGGCCCAATAGAGAGGTTTCACAGCTTTTTCTCTCCTTGCCAACAGTGAAATGTGGCAAGCACATTCATTACAAATTTGTGTAGACTACTAACTTTTGCAGACTTGCTTGCACAGTAGCAATAGTGTTCACAGAAGTTTGTGACTTTCTAGAAAAAAGAGAATGAAAAAGGGACTCAAACCCTTCTTTCTGGGTTTTAAGAAAAGGGGTCATGGGACTAATGTGCAACTCACTGCATAGAGTTCTTGCAAATGCTTATTCCATATTTGAACAAAACAAAAATATGGGTTATCCTGCCACCGCTGACATAAAAATCATGTATATCATCCCACCTATGTTTCCTTATTAAGACTCTGAGACTGTATGGAACTTTCTTCTACAACTCTTAAGACATTTCTTAAGACATTGCCATCTGCCACTGAAAATAAGCTTTCTTGTACCTTTAGGATAAATAGGAACCTCGTTCCTCTAACATAGTCATGGGACTGGCATCCCTATTAGAGGGAAGATGAACAAAACCAAAAGGTTTGTTGTTATGAGAGTAATATTAAAAGAGAATGAACTTTTCATCTTTGAGTTGTAGATTTAGATTTCTGAAGTGGATTTGTCAAATATGTATAATTAACAGACCTAACAGACAGGATCTCTTAATATTTTTCCTTTCCTGAATTCCACCACAATCAATCATTTTTAACAGGAAATAAGATCAAGACAGTGTATGTCTTATGAAACATTTTAATTGCCTTTGTTCTCAAGGATAATTCAATTTCAGAAGTTCATGATTATATTTATTTATTTATTTGGTTTGATTTTTATCCTGCCTTTCTCCCGTAGTGGAGATCCAAGGCAGCATGTGTTTACGACAGCCGTGGTCGCATTTACGACTGTCGTAAACACTTCTGGTGGTGACGACACAGGGTGCCATGGGCCAGTGCCGGCGTGTGGATCAAAGGTTGAGAACCCCTGCCCTAAAGAGTTTTAAATGTAATGACTAGCACTTTTAAGTAAAGCCCAGGAGTGATGTGCCAGTCTGTTAAGCTGTTGTAACCGCGGGGGAGTGGGGTTCACTCAGTCACAGCAGACAGCTTTCTGACTGCAATATTTTGCACCAGTTGGATTTTCCAAACTTCTTCAGAGGCAGCCCCATGTAGAGCTTATTGTAGGAATCCAAATGAGATTGTTTTGTTTTGCTGCTTATTTGAAGCTTTGCTACCATGCAGTGTTTCCTTTTTCCAGCTTTACCAGCATTTAATTTCAGGTCTGATCCTGGAATAGTTGTCAGACTGACTGTCTCCAGCTCTTCTTCCTGCAGTGAATCATTCCTCCTCCATTGACTTGTTCAAACTTGTTTTTACCTGTGTCCAGCAGTGCTTCCCAAACTTTGATTTTTGGATTTCAATTCCTAGAAGCCTAAGTTAATTCCCCAAAGTACACTGATCAGCCAATGTACTGACTTAGGGTTCTGGAAATTTAAGTCCTGCTTTGGGGCATGGGCACCACATTGGGAACCACTGCCTATATTACCTTTTTAAAAACCTTCTGGCCCAAACTTTTCATCAGTCATATTGTTAAGTGACTTACATCATCCACACCACTCCCCATAAAAATAACATTACCTTCATCATTTTCATACTGTCAATTGGATGCCTTCCTTTCACGGCAACTTTAATTGAAACATCCAATAATATCTTAGGTCTAGTCAACATAATCACAACAAGGCTTTTGGCCTGTTTAATTATATTGCAACTTTACTCAACAAAAATAATCATTCAAAACAATACCTGAAGCACAGTTTTAATTCACACGTGGCTGTCTGGAATCTTAACACACACCCCTCCCCATGTATGGAACAGAATTCTTATGATGGGCTTTCCCCCTGCAACTTCCTATGTCTCCTTTAATGTATTCCTGGCCATTGAGACACACTTGGCATGTAATGGAGACAGAGGTGAGAGCTGACAAACTTTGCCGGTCTCCCTTCCCATACATAAACAGATGAGCAAATTGGGATTATAGCCAAGGTACAGATTGTCCTCCATATCTGTGAGTTCAGTATCCCCAGTTTTAGTTATCCGCAGGTTTAAAATGTTCAATAAAAAATCCTGAGATACATAATATATGTACATGTACAGTAAAACCTCGCATAAAGAGCACCTCACTTAGAGACTAATTCGCTTAACAACTAAATCGGGGTTTGCAACCCCCACCACCACCACCACCACCAGAAGTCACAATTGGTCACTTACAATGGTGTTTCATTTAAAGAGCAATCCCGTGGAACTCACTATGCTCTTTAAGCGAGGTACCACTGTATTTCTATTGTGCATTAGGGACTGTGGTGGCTTAGTAGTTAAGATGCTGAACTTGACAACTGGAAGGTTGGCAGGTCAGCAGTACTGCACAACGAAGTGAGCTTCTGTCCCTGCCCCTGCCAACCTAGCAGTTTGAAAGCAAGAAATTGCAAGTAGATAAATATGGACCACTTCGGTGGGGAAGTAAACAGCGTTCCTTGCACTCTGTCTAGTAATGCTTGCCACGTGCCCACGGAAACATCTGCAGGCACAGACAGCACTGGCTCTTTGGCTATAAATGGAGATAAGCACTGAACCCTAGAGTCGGATCCGACTGGCTTTCAAGCAAGGGTGACCTTATTGTGCATTACCAGAGCTGGCCATTAGAGGCGACTATCTGCAATGTAGAATACAGGGTTCGCTGTTAGCTGCTGTTTTGGGTATCTGTGGTAGGTTTCAGAACATATCACACATGGGAAGCTTTGTATCTTTATCTGGTTCAGGCATAATGTTCCTGTCAAAAGAAGCAATGACAATTAATTCAGGCCTCCATGCGCTTATCCCCTTGCCCACAGGCTTTGGCACCTGGGTAACATTCCAAAACCTCAGTTTCCTGTGCAGGATCCCACAAGTTAGTATCGATCATTGTGGTTTATGTAGATTAATCCTGACTTTAGATTCTAAACAGTAAACTGACATTAAACTGCAGCACTTTGTATCAGACATAACAGGAAATCAGTACAGAAAGGCTAGAAGCAGAGCGCTAAAGCTGCGGGGCAGGGGCCAAAATGAAAGAGAAAATGTGTAGGCCTGAGATTCATTTCACAGCTTAATAAACTAGAGTAGATAAAATATGAATGTTATTTCCTGAAAGTATGAAAATCAGTTCCTATTGAGAACATGGGGCCAAACGGTGGTTAACCAGAAGGGAAATAGATAAACCGTTTGTGCAATTATATATTTACTATAATAAAGATACTTTGAAAAATAAAGTTATTCGAATCAGTATATCAATCAAATCTCTTTATATCAATAGTGTCTGTTCTTTTTCACAAGTCCGTTCTTTTTCAAACAAAAACTCCTTATAATTCAGGTTGATATTGGTCTCAAATAATGAATTACGTTCTTAATCAAAGGTGGAAAAATCCAAAAATGGTTTCAAACAAAATTATTCCTTATAATTCAGGTAAATAACAACGAAGTGATCTCAAATAATGCAATTCGAATCCTTTGCCAGCTAATGTTCGACTTTTCTGAACTTTTGTTCTTTCTTCAGGAATCTATGTGGCAAATTGACAGGAAGAGTATTAAGATACAACTAATACATATTGTTTTACTACTATTAAAGTCTGACAAAAATTATAAAGATTAAGGCTATATGCAAAGAATTATATATACATGAGTGCTGTGTAATTTACAAAGATTCCTTAATAGTGCTACACGATATTATAATATCTCCTAACTCAACGATGTCTGTTAAATGACCGATAACAAACATATATCAATTTGTAGTACGCACACACAAAAAGTGCTTGACGCTAAACTAATATGCAAGGATTGTCCTATTTAAGAGGTGGGTCATCTATAACTATAAATTGATATATGTTTGTTATGGGTCATTTAACAGACATCGTTGAGCATTTCATGCACTTTGGTATCTAGTCATGTCTTACGACATGATTAGACAGCACTGGCTCTTTGGTTGTAAATAGAAATGAGCACCCCCTAGAGTCAGATACGACTAGCTTTCGAACAAAGGAGATCTTTACTTGGAAACTAGAGTACTGTATATATAATTAGTTATAATGTATGTAAAGTATCTGTTTTGAATAATTTTCACTATGATGACTAATCTGGCTAATTCATTAAAATGCCCAATGAAGTTTGTGCTGTAGCATGTTTTAGTTGTGGGCATCAGTTTGACTGTCCCACAATACAGGATTTTTATCAACCATTCTTAGCTTTGTTTCTCTACAAATGTCAGTTTTTCACTTTGTAATCTGATCTCTGCAGAGATTTTAAGATGTTTACAGTCTAGATGTCTAAAGCTAGATAAACATTTCATGTGCCTCAAATTGACATTGACCTTTGATAAACCTTGTTCTGCAAATCCTAAGTCATTCTTCTAACTCAGGGATTCTCAGCATTTTCAGGTCGCAGGCGTGACCATGCCCCCCAGACAGCTGATCAGGCCAGTCACGTGGTTCCTCCCACCCAGAAGCAGAAGTAAAATGTGCATGTGTAGAATGCATTTAGGGCAGCATTTTACGCATGTGTGGGTGCATTTTACTTCTGCTTCCGGGAGCTGTGAGGGCCAGGCTGGGTGAATTGGCATTGGGGGCCAGGGCCAGCCCACGTGCCATAGGTTGCAAATGCCTGTTCTAACTAGTAATGCACAGGTAAGTTTTAAAAATGCAGTTTCAATTTATTTGAATTAAAATGTTTATTGAAAACAACTGGATTATTTCTCTGAAAATATGTTGACAAAACACATTTATTAGCATCTAAAATGTAGGATTATCTAGAAACATAATTTACTCTAGATACATTTTAGTAAAGCTTGAAAATTTTTCATAATTTTTAGTTGATTTACTTTTTATAGCAACCGTTCTAGAATAAAACTCATATAATTGTATGCTGTGTTTATGTCTTCCAGATCTAGAAATGGCAATTGCATATTGGAAGTTAGTTTTATCAGGAAGGTTTAAATTTTTAGATCTTTGGAATAAATTTTTATTGGTAAGTACATTTTCACATCTGTGCTGTAGTTTTGCTACACTTGAAGGCGATTTAATCTAAACTAGTGATCATTTCTAGCAAACACTCCTTGGTTTTGCCAAGCAAAATCTATTAGATGAATACCATGGAATACCAAAGATAAGGTTATCCATCGCTTCACACATAACAAAGTCCATGGAAAGGAGAAACAAGAATGGTGACAAAATACCTCTTTGTCTCAAACCTGTTGAAGAAGTCTGTGTTGCCAGATTTCGTTCATGTGCAGCAGCTAGATTTAACACACAGTTTTGACAATGAAGACAGTAACATTAGCTTATTTATAAATATTGAGAAGACCAAGTTAATGCAAGTCTGAAGTGACCAGGATAATACATCTGTAGTAATTTGTGGCCAGGTATTAGAACAAGTTCAACAATTTGCCTATCTTGCCAGGGTTAGGTCTATTGATGGAAACAAAGACATCAATTGCCGAATTGAAATGGCATCTGCCATGTTGTTGTTGTTGTTGTTGTTGTTGTTGTTGTTGTTGTTATTAGTAGTAGTAAATTAGATTTGTACCCTGCCTTACTCACACAAGTGCGACTCAAGGCGGCTACCAACAAAAATGAATTCACTATACAAACGTGATATAAAATAAACAAAAATACAAAAATTATACAGTATACTTTAACAAAAAAAGGTAAATACTGTACCTTTACAATTTCAAAATATAGTATTACAACAGAAAATGATATACAATAATAAGCAATGTAAAATGCAAAGCCCAACAAAATACAACGCATTACATAATCTACACAGTATAATATAATTACAAATAAGAAAATTCAGCAGGGATATACAATTCTCCCCAAAGAAAATGCCAATTATACAGTGAAAAAAGACTGTACATGTTTTACCATATGTACTGAATTTTGTCTACGGCTACCATAAGTATCACAACCAAGATAAAACTCTTCAAGAGCATTGTCATACCAACTGCAATGCATGAATATAATGTATTAGATGTGGTATTGTTGTGAGCCACCCTGAGTCGTATTGTCGAGTGGGTGGCATACAAGTCCAATGATGATGATGATGATGATGATGATGATGACTGTGAAACATAGAAATGCACAACCAAAATGATTACAGTTAAATGTTTTCCAACAATGTTGCGTGAAAAGAATCCTCCACATTTCATATCATGATCAAGAGGTACTACAAAGATTAGACTTAACACTTGTCAAGAACTGTGAATGAACATCGGCTGCAACTTGTTGGTCACATCCTACATATGGTCAAAGATTGGCTTCTGAAAATTGCACTATGATAGATACCTCCTGGAGGAAAGAGGAAATGATTTTATAGAGACATTTAATGTCTGTCTTGTGCTAACAGTCACACATTTTAAGAGTTAGTACAACAATGGCCTGAACCATATTGGTGTTCATATAAAATTTGTGTAATTTGGTGTAGTTAATTGCAGTTAATGACAAGTGCCAGGGCTCATACCTGTTGCACAGTTTGGGAGTGCATGATGAAGCATAAAGTCAAGATGCCACCCAATATCTTATCAGTTAATTACAGCAAATTATACAAACCTTTTGTGAACATGAATAGATATTTTTTGTGGTACTGTAGGTTATACAGTCTTTTCCACAACTGCTAGAAGGGTTTTTTATTCTAATTATATGTTGCATTTATTCTTTGGCCTTCTTATTTTTCTTTTACATAATTTTGATCTAAGCTTTTACTTGGCAAAAAGTACAGTGCTACAAAATTTGACAAAGTCTTATATTAGCTTATTGTTCTTCCATAGGAACATCATAAAAGATCAATTCCCAAAGATACTTGGAATCTCCTTTTAGATTTTGGAAACATGATTGCAGATGACATGTCAAACTATGATGAAGAAGGTAACTGTGTGAATATTCATAATTAAATATAATGGTATAAAGGAAATAAATACCCTATGAATTGGATTCAAGGACCCATCAGTATGGCCTATGTTAATAACTGATCTATGACATATTTATTTTAGTAGATCTACTCTAAGCTTGACTGAATCTAGATCTAATCTAGTGGATCTTTAGATGAAATGAATATGTGTGTACATGTAGTTGTAAATAACCTTAGCTCTGAAATATAGATGAGGCATATTGTACTTTAGTGTTAACAGTTCACCATGTAATTGAGGGTTCTGCTAGAAGATTTCATATTTTCATTTGAATAACATCTGTTATACTATGAACAGATCGCTTTATTTACAGACAAAATTGGGGAATGAAACTGATCTCTTTAAACATGTGTTGTTTTTGAATCAAAACTGTCTTGATTTTTCTTTAGGAGCATGGCCTGTTCTAATAGATGATTTTGTGGAATATGCACGACCAGTAGTCACAGGAGGAAAACGTAAAGCTTCCTAACCATAGACTCTTCTCAGTGGACTTAGATTTGCAGTCTGAACTGCATCAGGTAAATGAAGACATTTTGGCCAATAACTGTGCACACTGTCACTGGTTTCAAAAGTCGTGGTGGGATACTACTGACGAAATGGAAATAATTACTTCTGCTTCAAGAAAATGATGGCTGACTCAATGGAAACTACAAGAAGAAATTCAGAAGATAGCCCAGGCTATTTGTAGGATATTGGCTTCAATTATTGTACTGGTTGTATCATATAGGATGTAGATCTTGCATGATTTTATACTTTGGAGAAGTTTAAGTAGAGGCCATTATAGTAACATTTTGACAGCACAGCATGCCGTTCAGTTCATAACCCAGGGTGAACACCAGCAGTTACATAATTGCAACTGTATTATATTGTACTTATATTAAAAGCAGTATTTGTGGTATATAAATTAAATCCCTAAATAAATTGTGTGGTATGTGGTATTTTTATACAAACTTAAAGGCTGTTGAGATAATGCTGTGAAACATTTATTGATATTTTTCTTCAACTTGTTGCCAAGATTCTCTATCAAGAAACCAGGTAGATCTATTTTTAAAAGTTTAATTTTCTCATTTCAAAAATGAATTCAACAAAATGTTTTACTGGTTGTATTTAGTCAGTAAATAAGTAGCAGATATACTTCTATTGGAGTTAATGTTATTCTGTTCCATTTATAATCAACCAAAGAAACTTAACATATTTCATGGTTACTTAACATTAACTACACTGCATCACAAAGAAAAATATTGTCTGTTACTTGGTCTAATCCATGTGTCCCATACTAAATCAAGTGTACTGAATTCAAATCTGAAGTCCAATTCTGCTTAGGATGTCAGGATCTTAAGTTAATTATGCATATAGATGTGATTAGCAAAAAGTGGTTTATTAAAACAGCTGCGCCTACTCATCTTTAGCTCAAAACAGACTCACTGTGGCCTAGCTGCACTATCTATTAAGATGGTTTCACACTAGAGACAAGCCCTTGGTCCATCTCGCCTTTTTTATTTTTATATATATATATATATATATATATATATATATATATATATATATATATATATATATATATATATATATATATATATATATATATATATATATATATATATATATATATATATATATATATATATATATATATATATTTGACATGAGCTCACTGACTTGCCCAGACATGCCCAGCTGCTGCTGGAACATGCATGCCACCAGGGGACGTGATTCAGCTGAGGTGGCAGCAGGCATAGTGGTAGCTGCAACTGTTATAATGTTCCCATGTAAAAACACATTACCCAATTACCAACCATTTGAACAGCTATAACTTAAAATCTGTACATGATAGCCAAATTCTGAGTTCAGATTTGGAATCAGCACATTCGATACCATGTAAATCACATGTGTTATTCCCAGTAGCAAAATCGTTGTGCAGTGATGTACTTTGCATATTCCACTGCATACTGGAAACGAAGTGTACATATGCCTGTTTGTTCCATTTTAATCAAAGGTACTGAAAAGTATTTGATAGCAGTACCACATATGTTTGCACTAAGAAAATAAGAGATGTTGAGTTCATTGGACCTTACATTCAGTTCTACATGAATAGAATTAAAGCCTAAAGCACACCCTACATCTGAAGCATGTCGCATGGCTAGTCAGGAGCTAATGATGCATTGATTGGGGCCTACAAGCAAATAGCCAGAGAAAAGGTACTGTGTCTTCTATGCATCATGGGTAAACTTTGGCAGAGGTGTCTTTCTCACCCACCTTAAATTCACTCTTATCAGCAAAATGTAAAACTGCAGGAGTCCTTCCCTGTAATGCTACCGGTTATTTTGGAAAGAAATAGAGAAAATAAATGTAAACATTAAATTGGGCCTAATTTTGTACGACAAGTATAGTAGGCTGAACACCTGTAAGATGGGGTAGGTGATATGTTCTTTCGTGTTGAGTTTTTCAGCAGCCAGCAATGTGTAATGTCAGGCTATGTATCTTTAAAAAATAGCATAATTCATTTTCAGGTTAAAGATTGGGAACATTAACTGTTCAGCAAAAGTAAGTTTGGCTTAGTAAAAAAATACTGTATTGAAACTTCATGTTACGTACAGTATATTTAGTTCCACCACTAGGTGCCAGTATGTCAGCTCTTTCATTCTTTTGGACAAGCAGTGAGCAAATTGTAGCTTATCACTAGATAGTTAACTACCTTGATGTACTGTATTTGTCCAGAAATATAACAGTATATGTCACTGTAGTTATTCAAAGAGGGCCAAGAGCAAGATTCCAAAGAAATTATAGGAGAGTCAATAACTGCCTTGCAAAATCAGAGACATAAATGCTTTGTCTTGAAATCCTGGACATTTTAATGCTTCTTACTAATCAGTCACCTTTGTTGACCATTTCTTAATTCAAGTTGTATGAAGATTTTACAGTAATTTAGAGACAATTTTTTATTGTAGACTAAACAACATCTTCACGGTATGTTGATATCTTATGATTAAGCTGGCTGGTGTGTTTCAACATGCAGATTGCTGTCACTATCATTTGTCCTGTTCACATGACTTCAGAGTGTATGTCCTTAACACACTTCTGCACCAGTGGGAGAGACACAAAAAAATGAATACATAATCAAAGCCGATGAAATGTTTTCCTTTGCATGCCATGTAGTAGGAATGTAGGCTAGAGGGAGAGTGATTTGTTCAAGACCAGGCAACGTCCATCTGGAATTTAACAATTATCTTCAAAGCAAATCCAGCTCTCTTTTTTTTCATCAGTAGCTTCGATGGGATTATTCTGTAGGTGTGCATTTGACAGTTGTACAATTCCATAATATACTAGTCTTAATGGTGGTAGATTACTACCTTGCAAAAAGAATGAATTTAATCAACACTGTCAAAATGTGTGTGTTGGGGTGGGTGGGGGCTTTTCAGTGTTTTGCTCTGCAAAGAGATATGACTTGGAATGTTATTCATGCAACAGTTCAAGGGGTTGGCCATATCCTCCACCAAATACCTAAGATTTGCTAAAACTCTTATTATTTTTAAACATTACTGCTATAGGACGCTGAAATAGGCAGTGCTCTGCTGAATTAATATTTGACTCGTCTTTGAAAGCTCAGTCTTCTAAAATACTCATGGATCATGAACTTGTTTAGTTTATAAAACCATATTTGTACTGCTATAATAGGAAAAAAATCTATAATGCCAAATGAAATGAAGAAAATATTAAAAATGATATTTCCTTTTAGCAATTGTGTGCATTAATTCCTGTTTTCATACTTCTATGAACTGTGTTGCTGTTCACAATATAAAGTTGTGTAAATCCAATCATACACTGAAACATTGGCAGATATGATACACACACACATACACACAGATTCATGATAGAAATCAAAAACCACAGCTCAGCATCCTCTGGGAATCTACTTGCCCCGGAATGACCCATTTGTGATCTCACGCTAAATGCAATTCTAACACAAGAACTCAAAGAAACACTCTCCAAACTTTTCTGTGTAGTGTAACATTGGTTGAATAAATTTTAAAAATCACTTTAACAAACGAATTGTATTTTGCAAGGTAGAATGGCCAAGACTACCTCGTTTAATTTAGCAATTGGAGAAGCAAAGGCTTTGCATTGTGTTCTTTTAATTGCTGACTTATTCAACAGCTTTCTCATTTTTTGGTCAGTAGTATACCCAAACAAAATCAGTGGTACTCCCTAGTATGTTTTTTCCTGTTTCCTCTGAAGAGAAATTGAGTCTCTAGTAATATAAAACCCTAAGAGAAATATATTCATTTTCAGTCATTAAAATAAGCCTCCTGATTACAGTACAGTATGTGTTTTTCTAGGTATAGGGTTACTTAAACAGCATAGCCAAAATAATTCTGGGCTCATTTTGTCCTGGGTGTTCTGATTTTCACTGGTTGCGAATTGCAGCCTGCTGCACACTTGGTGAGCTTACCACTTAAAACATATTAGGAAATACTAGGACTAACAGTTTTTCTCCTGTTATTGGCTGTTAGACAAGTGGTAGCATCTGTGAAGCCAGGAAAGGAAAGCCCTGCCTTATATGGGAAGCTCCATGCAATGACACAATGGCTCCAATATAAAGTGTTGCTCGACCTGAGCTAGAAGGCAAAAGAACAAAGAAACACCCAAGCGACTCTTTTTAGAGACCAAAGAAGAATTGGAAGAGCACCAAATTCATCTTGTGATGGAGAAATTTAAGGCTGCTATGTTACTGGCTGGGGTAGGAGATGCTCTGGGCTACCGTAACTTCACACGGGAGAACAATGCTTTAGGTGCAAAAATCCAAGGGGAACTGAAAGAAATTGGAGGACTTGGGAACCTGGTAATGTCTTCTGACAAATGGCCAGTGAGTGACAATACCCTTATGCACATGGCTACAGCAGAAGCTATCGTCACAGGTAGGAAAAACTCAAATCATCTGCACACAAGCTGGGATAGAGTAAAATTCTGGAGAACAGATGCAACTGAACTATCGTGATAGCTGAGCAATAAGATTATACAGATATATAATCTTATTATATTTGTCTTCAGTGAGCAATGTATAGCTTATCTCGCATTGGCCCTGGGTGATTGAATATGAATTTTGAGGTGAACATGGCTAAAATACCACCTCAGCAGCGCTCTCCCTAAGTGATGTTAGGCAAACTGCAGTCTCAGACTTTTATAAATATGAGAATCATAATGTAGTATTGGTTTAATTTTGGATGGCTGTTGTAAGTATTGAAAATAATTTATCTGAAGCACTTAAAAGTATTTTCTGTTTTATTTGAAAGTTGCTTCTGATATACCTTATGAATTAATGATTTCCAAAACATCATGTCATTAACAATTCAGCTCAAGCTTTGCAAACCTAAAGGCCGTGTCTTCCTTAACTGAGTCAATACTTCTCAGATTTGATCTTCCCCATCTTCAGTTTAACCCAACATTATTGTCTTAAGTAAGTACAGTAATACTATTAACCAACACTCCTAGATATTATAGTAAGGCTTCTTATTTCTTACTCTCTGTCTTGATTCTTAACATTATTTGTATAAATCAAGATAGTGCATACCTTTATGTTGAATGTATTGGTGCAATCTTAACTTGAATTAAATGTGGACAGGGAAGGGAAACGTCATTTTCATCTGTCACAGGTCTCGGTGTCTGCAAAGTAAACATACAGCTGCCTCTCACAATAAGCATAGATTCTCTTCAGCATCAAAAATGTACCTAAAAATATGAGTTACTTTTCTTTTTATATAAATGTATCTTACAACCCAATTTATATGCCATAGTTTGGGCTCATGCAGAGTGAGAGCACTGCAAAAATATAAGAATAGAAAATTATACTGTATATCATTATAAATGTTGGGGAAGTTTGTTCGTCATCAGCAACATATTTATCCCTGTTAGTATAAATGTATTTTCTGATCCTGCTGCACCTCTGCCTTGTTCTTAATTTGTTTGATCTAAGAAATGTCAAAGTCAATGAAATTTCACTTACATTCCATTGTTATCTGAGTGTTCTGAGATGCACTAAATTTAGCTGCCAAAGGACTCTTGACGAGGATCTTGGATATTTCTTGTCTAGCTACTGGCTAGCCAATTATGTGAACAAGAGCTAATGCCCTAAAGATAATGGCAAGATGTCAACCTATGAAGGGAAAGCATGACTAACGTATTTCTGAATATAGTCACTTACTCAGTGATTAAATGCACATCACATGTTTCTTGCTTCTTGATCTCGAGGCAAGCATAAATGTTATTTGCGAGGCTTATCAAGCTGCTTTGCAACCATTTTGACTCATACTAGCTGCAGAATAGCAAAATGCATATGCCTGTACATAATACAGAGCAGGGCAGTCTCAAGTCCTTCCATTGCACATGCAGATACTGATTATTTAATATTGGTGTTCTGGTGTGTAATTTTTCACAACATGTTTTTTAAAACAAAAACCTTTAAAATTATCTGAGTATGCATGCTCTCTGTTTTCCAGTTATGTGTAAAAAGGTCACATTCTGGAACAGTAGAGATGATATTGCAGTTTCTGACTTTCCACAACCTTAACAAAAGAACACTTTGGATAATTTGGCTTTGGCATGCGGTCCCGTCTACGTAAACATTTTATTCATTTGGATTTTTAGTGATATATGCTGGACTTAAAAACATTCATTAGAGGTGTTGCAGTAACAACATCTGACAAATAAAACCATAGATTTGCTATTTTGACTCCAAGAGATAAAAGTGCTCATGGTTTACCCCATGCCTTAGAGTGGTGATTTCTCTGGGTGAATCTGGCTGCTATTTGTTAAAGTACCTGCATTATCTACCTAGTCCAAAACTGCTTCTTGTGACTCTATTTCTTCCACAACTAGACGATCAAAGCCAATATCTAGGTAGCAGGGGTGGAGGGAGGGGGCTCATTCACACTGCAATAAGTCTAGATTTGGACATATAGAAGATACAGCAGGATTGTTTAGATTTCCACAACTTGACAAGGGTATGTCTGGATCCTAAGAAAGTCACAGTAGCAGCTAACATTAAAACTATCTTTTTAAAATCTGTATATGGCTTGCATTTAGCTTGCTTCTTTCTATACTTCAAGTGTTCTTCATCTGCTTGGAGTTTATATTACTCATTAGCCAATTACCCGGCCTTGCATGGGGGTCGCACCTGTGCTTAACCGGCCAGGTGTGGCCTGGCTCCCCTGCCACCCTGGCCATCTGGGCCCACGCCAAGGCATCCTGGTCCCTTTCTACATGCTGCTCCGCTGCCGGAGGAGCATTTTCGGCCGGCCAGCTGTTGCGGCGGGGGGGTAATGGGTGTGGCCAGTGCACCATTGCTGCCGCTCACCACTCCGTCCCCCAGGCCAGCGCAGGCCCAGGGCGTGTGGGGTTTTTGGGGCACCCTCTGTTGGTTGGCGCTGTGTTATGCTGGGGCGGGGCCACCACACAGCAGTTGCTCCTCGCTGCTGTGACCCGCCACCACCGCTGCCTCCTCGCAGCCTTTTGGGCCCTGCCATCTCTGCCGCTGCCATTTTGGATGCTCCGAGGGCATGTTGAGCGTGCAGACGTTTGCTCATGAGCATTACCGTATTCTTGGCCGTTTGTCCTGGCGGGTGGGGGTGCCTGCTTTTCTGGTGGTACAAACCCCGAATTGGACTACCGGACCCCTGCAGTCATTTTCTCGCACTCTCAAGGTAGGTGCATGCAAAGTTTTAGCACGGCCGGTACAGGGGTGCAGTTTTGTAAATATCACATACAAGATAACACCTCTGTTTTATATAGAGAGATTATTCCTTTTATATATAGATGTGCAGCACATTAACTTTCCCCCCCAGGAATAGGAATAAAAGGATAGAAGTTCTATTTCATTTGATGGTGGTAGGTTGTCCAAGGGGAAAGGAAAGAACTAGTAAAAGAGTTGTTGATCCTATCTGTCACAGGAAATACAATCTTTCAGAACAACATTCCACAATGATGAGCTGTGACCCCAGCGAAGAATGAATGTGAGAGTGAGATGATGTAATCACATCTCTTTTTAAAACAGAATTCCCAATGCTACCTTCTGGGTCATGGTGACACTATTAAAAATCTTATTCTCTGCTGAGCACCTTTATCTGTGCTTCCTTTATGTTTTGGATAAACATAGGGACAACTAGGCAGGAGGGCACATTCTTTTGGAGGAGCATTTAGGCCCAGTTTGTACATTATGAGAGCAAGTCTCAAAAACCTCTGGCACCTTGTCTCCGTTGGCTATAGGTCCCTATATAGTTGGGCCAGAATCTGGAAAAGTTATCAAATTGACTCTTAGGTCCCAGAATCCCCCTCACCAATATTGCATGCTACCAGGGGAAATATGGAAGTTGTAGTCCAAAAAAAGAAAGAGGCAATTGGGAGCGCTGATCTCAGTTGGAATCAGGTTGATTACAAGGCATTATTTAGAACTCACTTTGCAGCTGCCACTTTCCTTCTGCATCTCTGTGTTAATATGACAACAAAAGAACCTGCAAATAGTCAGACTGCAGTGGCTTAAGTGGCTAAGATGCTGACTGGGAGGCGGAAGGTCAGCAGTTTGATTCCCGAGTACTGCAGGACGGAATGAGCTCCTGTCTTTGTCCCAGTTCCTGCCAACCTAGTAGTTCGAAAGCAAGAAATTGCAAGTAGATAAATAGGGACCACTTCGGTGGGAAGGTAACAGCGTTCCGTGTGCTCCAGTGTCTAGTCATGCCTGCCACATGACCACGGAAATGTCTGCAGAAGCAGACAACTCTGGCTCTTCGGCTTTGAAACAGAGATGAGCACTGAACCCTAGAGTCAGATACTACTGGCTTTTGAGCAAGGGAAACCTTTACCTTTACCTTAAATAGTCAGAGGTCCATGCACCACTTTCTTATTTTATATTCTTGCTGATGATTTAAATAACAATAGACCTGTCACAAATATTCTGTTTTTGGGCAAGTTAATTGAGAAGGTGGTGGCTGATCAGCTGCAGATGTTCTTAGATGAGATGGATTGTTTAGACCAGTGGTTCCCAATGTGGGGCCCATGCCCCACAAGGGGACTTCAATTCCCAGAAGCCTAAGTCAGTTCATTGGCTGATAAGTGCTTTGGGGAATTGACTTAGGCTTCTGGGAACTGAAGTACAAAAAAATCAAAGTTTGGGAAACACTGGTCTAGATCCATTTCAGTCAGAGTTTAAGGATGTGTCATGGTACTGAAACAGAACTGGTCGTTCCGCATGATAATCTCCTAAGGGTTGATGCTCCTCTATCTTTCTGCGGCTTTTGATATTGACTATGGTAGTCTTATGGGAAAATTATCCAGGTTAGAGACTGGGGAGCTTCTGTTCATGGGTTCCAAGCCTTCCTTGGTGGATGATCCCAGTTAATACAGTCTCAATCACTTGGAACAATTTTTATAGGGTCCCACAGGGCTCAATTATCTCCTCAGTGCTTTTCAACAAGTATATGAAGCCATTAGAAGAAGCCATTTCAAATTTTGGAGTTTGCTGTCACAGGTATGCCGATGACTTGCAACACTATCCCTCATAAGAAAATAAGAACAGTCTTGCAGGAACAGGCCACAACCCATCCAGTCCAGCATTCTGTCTCACACAGTGGCTCACCATTTGCTTCAGGGGATTCCCAAGCAGATGCCTTCACCTGCTTAGGATTCCCTGGAAATGATATTGAGAGATATCCTGCCTATCTCTCCAACCCAGAGGTTGTCCTTAGGTATCCATAATTATAGCCATTGATATCCTTGTCCTCCATGAACTTGTCTAATCCTTTCTTAAAGCTGTCAAGACTGATAGCTGTCACCACTTCTTCTGGCAGGGAGTTCCATAGACCAGTGATCCTCTGGGTGAAAAAGTACTTTCTCTTATTTGTTTGAGAACTAGTACCCAAAAATTTCATGGAGTGCCCCCTAGTTCTAGTGTTATGCGATAGGGAAAACAGTGTTTCCTTATCTACTTTTTCCACACCGTGCATGATTTTATAAACTTCAATCAGGTCACCTCTTAGACACTGTCGTTCAAGAGTGAAAAGGCCCAACCGTTGCAGCCTCAGATGGTAAGGAATGTGTTCCAGTCCCCTAATCATTTTGGTTGCCCTCCTCTGTACTTTTTCCAGCTCCATAATATCCTTCTGGAGGATATTATGGAGCTGGAAAAAGTACAGAGGAGGGCAACCAAAATGATGACCAGAGGGCAACCAAAATGGCGACCAGAACTTTACACAGTATTCCAGATGGGGCCTCACCATAGATTTATAAAGAGGCAAAATGACACTTGCTGACTTATTTTCTATACCCTTCCTAATGATCCCTAGCATTGAGTTTGCTTTTTTCACTGCTGAGGTACACTGGGTTGACACCTTCATTAAGCTGTCCACCAGGACACCAAGGTCCCTTTCCTGGTTTGACGCAGAGAGTTCAGAACCCATCAGTTTATAAATGTAATTGGGGTTTTTTGCCCCAACATGCATCACTCTGCACTTAGTAATGTTGAGGCTCATTTGCCACGGTTTTGCCCACTCCCCCAATGTCAAGAGATCCCTCTGGAGCTCCTCACAATTTTCACTACCCTGTATAATTTAGTGTCGTCAGCAAATTTGGCTACCTTGCTATTTACTCCTACTTCTAGATCATTTATGAAGAGGTTGAAAAGCAGTGGTCCCAGAACTGAACCTTGGAGGACCCCACTCTTTACTTCCCTCCACTTGGAGAAGTGTCCATTTAGTGCTACCCTCTGTTTCCTGTCCCTTAGCCAGTTGCTGATCCAGGACAAGACCTGTCCCTTTATTCCATGACTGGTAAGTTTATTCAAGAGCCTTTGGTGTGTGACCTTGTCAAAAGCCTTCTGAAAGTCCAGATAAACAATGTCAACTGGGTCCCTCCTTTGCTTCATCTGAAGAGGTTGCTGTTTGGACCCTTGAGTGTTGTCTGGCATCAGTAATGGACTGGACTGGATGAAGGCCAATCAAGATAAGACCAAGATCATGTTGTTGGAAGGTTATCTGACCAGCTAGGGCAGGGGTGCCCAAACTTTTGGGCCATAGGCCGGTCACATGGTTCAGATCCACCCCCCACGCCAATTCATCTGGCCCACAAAGCCCTTGTCGCTCATGGAAGTGACGAGGTCTTTGCAGGCCGGATGAATTGGTGTCAGGGTTGGATCTGGCCCCCAGACTGTAGTTTGGGCACCCCTGGGCTAGGAGAAAATTTACAGAATGCTGTTTACCTTCCCACTGAAGTGGTCCCTATTTACGGTATTTTAGTGTATGAAACTAAGACACAGGACACAGCCTCGGCCTGGGTTAACTCAGGTTTATTGCATCGTGGACAGAGGGAACATGAGGTAATGGCGGATCAATAGCTCTTTATATACAGTAGGAATACATTTGAACGTGGTGCCATGGTAGCCCATTGGCTACTGTCTGCGTGACGTCATTGTGGGTCACGCCCTTCTTGTCCAGGTGTAGGTGGTGGCGGGAAAGCTTCCCGCGCTGTTGCCTTTGATGAGTTCGGACCAAGAGAGCTTGGACGCTCGCTGCTGCCAGCTGGTGGTCATTAGCTCGCGTCCTATTACAGGGTTTATATGATACAGCTGAAGGTTACATTGTTGCTATAGGCAAGGTTACATTGGCTCAGATACATTGTAATCCATGTGGAAGGTGAAACCATTAGAACACAACATCCCTCCCCCCTAGGACGAGACAATGTCTCGAGCCCCACACTTCAACACACTCCCCCCCCTTAGGAGACAAAGTCCCTCAGCCAAGATGGCTTATTTCGAACACGCTGGGGTCTCGATGCGGGCTGCCTTTCCCCGGGTTTGCTACCTTCTTTTTGTCCCCTGGTTTCCTGCCCTGTAATTGGAGAGGGAGACTTGTTAGTGACTAGCCGCGGCTCCGCGGCGTTGTTGGGAGGTGTGCTCTTTCTCGGGGAAGAACCGGGGGCACTGGGGGCTAACGAAAAACCCCTCTTCTCGCTTGGAAGGGTGGGGGAACACTCCTGAAAAACCCCCCGGCTCGCAAAACCAAAATCAAAATCAAAATTACATTCGGGGGACGCGGCGGCGGCCGCACATTCCTTTTCCCTCCCCCCGGGCTCTGATAGAACTGGGGTATCAAAAGGATATGAGTCGGGACCACCGCTTTCCCCCCCGGTTTCGGACTGCTGTCCCTCAATGTCTCCCCCTTGGGCTAAACGGGTGGGGGAGAACCCTATCGCTGAATCCTGTTGCTGCGCCCCACTAACCGGCCCTTCACTCACTCGGCGCCTCAGTTGGTCAGCGTGTCTCCTCCAGAGGAGGCCGGTGCTCGTTTCCACCCGATATGACACTGGCCCCGTCTGCTCAATTACTGTTCCCGGCACCCAGGCTGGCCCTGCGCTTGCATAGTTCCTGCAGTAAACAAGGTCGCCGGCGGCGAACCCTTTCGAGACTGCCAATCCTATGTTTTTCCCTTTGTCCTCGACTCTCGTCGGGTCCAGCCTGGACAGAAGCGTGGTCAGTTTTCGCCGCATCAAGAGTTCTGCCGGCGAGTAACCTGACGCTAAGGGGGTCACCCTATACGCTAATAAGAACTGACACACTTGGTGGTTTAGGTCCCCCGGGCCCATGCGCCGAAGCGCATCCTTTGTTGTCCTCACCAACCGTTCCACTTGGCCATTCGTGGCCGGGTGAAACGGCGCGGATGTAACATGCCGAATGGCGTTTGCTTCCATGAATGCCCCGAACTCCGAGGAGGTGAAGCAACTCGCGTTATCGCTGACTAAAGTGTCGGGTAAACCGAACGTGGAGAAGACTCTCCGCAGCTGGCTAATTGTCGTGGCGGAGGACGTGCTCTTTACTGGGATAACCTCCAGCCACTTGGAAAATGCATCCACCACCAGGAGAAACATGGTCCCTCGAAATGGGCCAGCGAAATCTACATGCACTCTGGACCACGGCCCCCTCGCTGCGTCCCATTCCCTATGCGGAAGGCGGGCCGCCTCTGGTCGGGATCCCTGGCATGCCTCACAAGTGCCGACCATGTGCTCAATGTCCGCGTCCAGCTGAGGCCACCAAAAGTAACTGCGGGCCAGCGCTTTCGAACGCACGATGCCCGGGTGGCTGACGTGCAGCAGTTTGAGCACCCTCGGCCGCATGGATGTAGGGACCACCACCCGTTGGCCCCACAGCAGGCACCCCCTTTCTAGGGACAACTCTAGCTTTTTCCGAAAGAATGGGTCGAATTCCGTGCTCGGGGATGATGCCGGCCACCCCTTTTGTACCCATGCGCTGACTTTCTCGAGCGTTCTGTCCTTGCCTGTCGCCCTAGCAATATCCGCTGGTACTATTGGGGGTGCATCTAAAACCTCGATTAGTAACACCTGGCGGTCTCTTCCTACTCTAGCCTTTTGGTCGTCCGACAAGGGCAAAGGGGATCTCGAAAGTGCATCAGCATGGCTGATCTCTTTTCCGGGCCGGTACTCCAACTCGTGTTGGTATGCGTTGAGAAAAATGGCCCATCGCAACATTCTCGGTGATAGGATCTGCGGGGTGGGCTTGCTTGCCGTGAAAATCCCTAACAGTGGCTTGTGATCCGTCACGATTTTGAACGGGCGGCCATACAAAAAATCGTGAAACTTTTTGGTCCCCGCTACAATTGCCAATGCCTCCCTGTCGGTTTGTGCGTAATTTCGCTCTGCCTGGGACAGGGACCTTGAATAAAATGCAACCGGGGCTTCCCTTCCGTCATCCAACACGTGGCAAAGTACCGCCCCCACCCCCACCGGTGACGCATCACAGACTAGGACCACCGGCCGTTTGGGGTCGAAATGCGTTAGAATTGCGTCAGAGGTCAAGAGTTGCTTTAATTCTTTGAACGCCCTCTCGTGCTCGTCACCCCACACCCAAGTCTCCTCTTTTTTAAGCAACCGATGAAGCGGTTCGGCCACGGACGCCTTCCGCGGAAGGAATGTATGGTAAAAATTGAGGAGCCCCAGGAATGACTGTAGCTCGGTTTTGGATGTGGGGCGAGGGGCCTTTTTGATGGCTACTACTTTGGATTTGGATGGCTTGATACCCTCGGGTGTGATCCTGAACCCTAAGAACTCGACCTCGGTTTCGAAAAAAACACATTTGTCCTTCCTCAGTCTCAGCCCCGCTTTCTCGAACACAGTTAGTACTTTGTCCAATCTCCGTGCCAGTTCGGCCTCACTCCCCCCTGTTATTAATACGTCATCAAAATAAGGTAACACCCCCTCCAGCCCCTTCAGGAGGCGTTCCACAAGCGACTGAAAGAGGCCGGGTGCCGAGTTCACGCCGAACTGTAAACGCGACACTTGGAACGCTCCTTTATGTGTGACTATCGTTTGTGCCGCGGCCGTGGCGGGTGTTACGGGAAGCTGCTGATAGGCTTGTGCCAGGTCGAGCTTAGCGAAACACTTTCCCCCATTTAGCCTAGCCAAAAGGTGGCTGACCACCGGCACCGGATAAGCATTAGGGCGGATCGCCTTGTTAATCGTACACTTATAATCAGCGCAAATGCGCACCTCCCCGTTAGCCTTCAGAGCTGTTACAATTGGAGTTTCCCACTCCGCGGAATCAACAGGAATAAGAATTCCCTGGCCCACCAATTTGTCCAGTTCCGCCTCTATTTTGTCCTTTAGTGCGAAAGGCACTCTGCGCGGTTTGAGTCTTATCGGGCGGACCTCCGGATCTAGGTCGAAGGCTACAGGGGGTCCCTTGAATTTTCCGAGTCCTTTTTCAAAAACGGCGGGATGCGCATCGCACACCGCTTGTATTGGGTCCACCCCCACTGCATGTACTCCCCCTATAAACAGGCCTAGAGGCTGGAACCACTGTGTCCCTAGGAGGCTACAACTCCCCCCCTTGAGGACAACTAAGGGCAGCTCCGCAGAGTGTCTCTTAAACTCAACCCGAAATTTCCCGACCCCCAACACCGGAATGCTGTTCCCCTGTACATCTCGTAGCGTGGACCTCAAAGTTTTAAGTTTGGGCCGCACGTGGGGGTCGATTTTTAAAAACTCTTTCTGGGGAATTATGGAATAGGAGGACCCCGAGTCAATTTCCATCCTGATGGGGGCCCCTTGTACTAGTACCTCAACGAAATAATGGGACTGTTCCGCGGACACACTGAGCACTGGGACGTCGTCCTCGCTGCTGTCCGAGACGCGGCCCACGCCGTCCTGCTTCCTCGTGGTCTGGACGCCATCTTTGGGCCTCGCTGAACGGTCCGGCCTGGTCGAACGGTCTGGTGACTGCCTCCGGCCCTCCTTCCGTTTTCTGCATGCCTTGGCGATGTGCCCCCGACGGCCGCAGGTGTAGCATTCGGCCTTTCTAAACGGGCACCTCGCACGCTCGTGGGCCGCTCCGCAACCATCGCAGCGGCGCCCCCCTTTTCGGACCTTCTGGACCTCCTCGCCGTCGCTGCTCTCTGAGGACGACTTTGAGGCCCGTTGAGTTGCGTGCACCGACCTTTCCGCCTTGCCGGCTCTGGGACGCCACTCACGCCACTGGTGCATCTCGTCCACTCCAGCATTCGTGGACTCTGCGGCTTCTGCGGCCTCGACGACCTCTGCCAGCGTGGGTGGCGGCTCCTTATTCATCAAGCTGCGCTGCACCTCCTTGTCTTTCAGGCCACACAGCACGCCGTCCCTGAGGGCCATTTCTAGGATGCTGCCCCATTTACAGGGGGCAGCGGCTACCCTCATGGCGGCCACGAATGCCTCGACCGACTCGTCCGGCGCTTGGACTCGCCTCCAAAACGCGCTCCGAGCGGGAAACATCGCCCTCGCGGGTTGGAAGCGCTCCCGTAGCAGCTTCATGATGTCGTCCGCCTTAAATTCGCTCACCTTCTTTGGAGCGATGATGCCCACCAGCGTCCGCTTGGTTTCCATTCCAAGCATGCGGGTGAGGATGGCCCTCTTCCTCTCCTCATCGTCTTCCTTGACTTTGAGCTCCACCAACGCCGCATGGAAGTCCATCTCAAGCAGCTCCCAGTCTTGCGGTTTGGTGATGTTGAACCCGCTCTGTGCCCTGGCTGCTCCTTGGGAATCCATTTATCCCACCTTCGTCGCCAATTTAGTGTATGAAACTAAGACACAGGACACAGCCTCGGGCTGGGTTAACTCAGGTTTATTGCATCGTGGACAGAGGGAACATGAGGTAATGGCGGATCAATAGCTCTTTATATACAGTAGGAATACATTTGAACGTGGTGCCATGGTAGCCCATTGGCTACTGTCTGCGTGACGTCATTGTGGGTCACGCCCTTCTTGTCCAGGTGTAGGTGGTGGCGGGAAAGCTTCCCGCGCTGTTGCCTTTGATGAGTTCGGACCAAGAGAGCTTGGACGCTCGCTGCTGCCAGCTGGTGGTCATTAGCTCGCGTCCTATTACAGGGTTTATATGATACAGCTGAAGGTTACATTGTTGCTATAGGCAAGGTTACATTGGCTCAGATACATTGTAATCCATGTGGAAGGTGAAACCATTAGAACACAACAGGTATTTACTTGCAATTTCTTGCTTTCGAACTGCTAGATTGTCTGGAGACGGGACAAAGATGGGAGCTCATTCCATTCTGCAGTATTTGGGTATCAAACTGCCTTCCAGTCAGAGTTACTGTATAAGAAAAACCAGATGCTAATTTAGCATGTTCCTCTAGGCTGAGTTATGTTAGGACAAAATATTTAATTACCTGCATTCCAGGTAAGTTTGCAATCCATTAGCAGGTGACCAATCTCTGTAAAGCCATTTCATATCTAAGATTCCCTTTTCAAAGGAGTGGGAAAGTGTCCTCCATCGAAGCCTGTAGTATTTTGCAAGCCTACATGTTGATTTCATCAGGAGACCTTTGCCTACGTGCCACTTCCCTCCATTATCAGCCCACGAGGCTCACCCACTGTTGTGTTCTAATAGTGTAACCTTCTACATGTGATATCAATGTATCTGAACCAATGTAACCTTGCCTATGAGTAACAATGTAACCTTCAGCTGTATCACATAAACCCTGTAATAGGACGCGAGCTAATGACCACCAGCTGGCAGCAGCGAGCGTCCAAGCTCTCTTGGTTCAAACCCATCAAAGACCGCAGCGCGGGAAGTTTCCCGCCGCTACCTACACCTGGACAAGAAGGGCGTGACCAGCCATGATGTCACGCGGACCAGTAGCCAACGGGCTACCGTGGAGCCACATTCAAATACGTTACTACCATATATATAGAGCTGTTCGTCCGCCATTACCTCATGTTCCCTCTGTCCACCATGCAATAAACCTGAGTTAACCCAGCCTTTGGCTGTGCCTTGTGTCTTGACTCTCATACACCAAATTGGCGACGAAGGTGGGATAATGGATCCCCACGGAGCCAGGACACAGAGCGGGTTCAACATCACCAAACCGCAAGACTGGGAGCTTTTTGAGATGGACTTCCAGGCGGCACTGGTGGAGCTCAAAGTCAAAGAAGACGACGAGGAAAGGAAGAGGGCCATCCTCACCCGCATGCTTGGGATGGAAACCAAGCGGACGCTGGTGGGCATCCTTGCACCGAAGAAGATGAGCGATTTCAAAGCCGGTGACATCATGAAAATGCTGCGTGAGCGTTTCCGACCCTCGAGGGCAATGTTTCCCGCTCGGAGTGCGTTTTGGAGGCGAGTTCAAGCGCCGGACGAGTCGGTAGAAGCCTTCGTAACGGCTATGAGGGTAGCCGCCGCCCCCTGCAAATGGGACCACATCCTAGAGATGGCCCTCAGGGACGGAGTGCTGTGTGGCCTGAAGGACAAGGAAGTACAGCGCAGCTTGATGAACAAGGAGCCACCACCCACACTGGAAGAGGTTGTAGAGGCCGCGGAAGCCGCGGAATCCACGAATGCTGGAGTAGATGAGATGCACAAGTGGCGTGAGTGGCGTCCGAGGGCCGGCAAAGCGGAAAACTCGTCGCACGGGAAGTCCGGTCAGTCGGTGCATGCAACCCGACCGACCTCGAAATCGTCTTCAGAAAGCAGCGATGGCGAGGAGGTCCAGAAGGTCCGGAGAGGCGGGCGCCGCTGCGATGGTTGCGGAGCGGCCCATGAGCGCGTGAAGTGCCCATTCAGGAAAGCCGAGTGTTTCAACTGTAGACGTCGGGGGCACATCGCCAAGGCGTGCAGAAAATGGAAAGAGGGCCGGAGACAGTCGCAAGACCGTGCAGCCAGACCGGACCGTCCAGCGAGGTCCAAAGATAGCGCCCGGGCCACGAGGAAGCAGGACGGCGTGGGCCGCATCTCGGACGACAGCGAGGGCGACGCTCCTGTGTTCAACGTGTCTGCGGGACAGCCCCATTACTTTGTTGAGGTACTAGTACAAGGGACCCCTATTAGGATGGAAGTTGACTCGGGGTCCTCCTATTCTATAATCCCCCAGAGAGAGTTCTTGAAAATCGACCCCCACGTGCGGCCCAAACTTAAAGCGTTGAGGGCCACACTACGGGACGTTCAGGGGAACAGCATTCCAGTGTTGGGGGTCGGAACGTTCCGGGTTCGCTTTAAGAGACATTCTGCGGAACTTCCCCTAGTGGTGCTAAAAGGGGGGAGTTGTAGCCTCCTCGGAACACAGTGGTTTCAGCCCTTAGGCCTGTTCATAGGGGGGGTGCATGCCGTAGGCGAGGACCCAATACAAGCAGTGTGTGACGCACACCCCGCCGTTTTTAAAAGTGGACTGGGAAAGTTCAAGGGACCCCCTGTAGCCTTCGACTTAGACCCGGAGGTCCGCCCGATAAGACTTAAACCGCGCAGGGTACCGTTCGCGCTTAAGGACAAAATAGAGGCGGAACTGGACAAACTGGTGGGTCAAGGAATTCTCGTTCCTGTGGATTCCGCGGAGTGGGAGACTCCAATTGTAACAGCACTGAAGGCTAACGGGGAGGTGCGCATTTGCGCTGATTATAAGTGTACCATTAATAAGGCAATCCGCCCTAATGCATACCCGGTGCCAGTGGTCAGCCACCTTCTGGCCAGGCTGAATGGGGGAAAGTGTTTCGCTAAACTCGATTTAGCACAGGCCTACCAGCAACTCCCGGTAACCCCCGCCACAGCGGCGGCACAAACAATAGTCACACATAAGGGGGCGTTCCAGGTGTCGAGGTTACAGTTCGGCGTGAACTCGGCACCTGGCATTTTTCAATCGCTAGTGGAACGCCTCCTGAAGGGGCTGGAGGGGGTGTTGCCATATTTTGATGACGTGTTGATAACGGGGGGGAGTAAGGCCGAGCTGGCTCACAGATTGGATAAGGTCCTGACCGTGTTCGAGAAAGCGGGGCTGCAACTGAGAAAAGACAAATGTGTATTTTTCGAAACAGAGGTTGAGTTTTTAGGGTTCCGTGTCACGCCCGAGGGAATTAGGCCGTCCAAATCTAAGGTAGCCGCCATTAAGAAAGCCCCTCGCCCCACTTCCAAAACCGAGCTACAGTCGTTTCTGGGGCTTCTCAATTTCTACCATACCTTCCTTCCACGGAAGGCGTCTGTTGCCGAGCCGCTCCATCGGTTACTTACAAAAGAGGAAAAATGGCTGTGGGGTGACGAGCAAGAAAGAGCGTTCACAGAGTTAAAGCAACTCCTCACATCCGAGGCAATCCTGACTCATTTCGACCCCAAACGGCCCATAGTTTTGGTCTGCGATGCATCCCCGGTGGGGGTGGGGGCGGTGCTTTGCCACGTGTTAGGCGACGGAAGGGAGGCCCCGATAGCGTTTTATTCAAGGTCCCTGTCCCAAGCAGAGCGGAATTACGCACAGACCGATAGGGAGGCACTAGCGATAGTAGCGGGAACCAAGAAATTTCACGATTTTCTGTATGGTCGGCCGTTCAAGATCGTTACTGATCACAAGCCCCTGTTAGGAATATTCACTGCAAATAAGCCCACGCCACAGATCCTGTCCCCGAGGATGCTGCGGTGGGCTATTTTTCTTAACGCATATCAACATGAGTTAGAATACCGGCCAGGGAAGGAAATCAGCCATGCAGACGCGCTCTCACGGTCGCCGTTACCCTTGTCGGACGACCAGAAGGCAGGGGTAAGAAGAGACCGCCAGGTATTGCTAATAGAGGTCTTGGAGTCACCCCCGATAGTACCGGCCGACATTGCCAGGGCGACCGGAAAGGATAGAACACTAGAGAAGGTATGCTCGTGGGTGCAGAAGTGGTGGCCGGCGTCATCCCCAGGCACGGAATTCGACCCATTCTTCCGAAAGCGAGTGGAGTTGTCTTTAGAGAGGGGGTGCCTTTTGTGGGGCCAACGGGTGGTGGTTCCTACGTCCCTGCGGCCGAAGGTGCTAAAGCTGTTGCACGTCAGCCACCCGGGAATCGTCCGTTCCAAGGCGTTGGCCCGGAGTTACTTCTGGTGGCCCCAGCTGGACGCCGACATAGAGCAGATGGTTGGCACTTGTGAGGCATGTCAATGCTCTCGACCGGAGGTGGCCCGCCTACCGCATAGGGAATGGGACGCAGCAAGGGGACCGTGGTCCAGGGTGCACGTAGATTTTGCTGGCCCATTCCGGGGAACCATGTTTCTCCTGGTGGTGGATGCACACTCAAAGTGGCTGGAGGTCATTCCGGTAAAGAGCACATCCTCCGCCACTACCATTCGCCAGCTAAGGAGGGTCTTTTCCACGTTCGGCTTACCCGACACTTTGGTCAGCGATAACGCCAGTTGTTTCACGTCCGCTGAGTTCGCAGCATTCATGGAGGCAAATGCAATTCGGCATGTCACATCCGCGCCGTTTCACCCGGCCACGAATGGCCAAGTGGAACGGTTGGTGCGCACCACAAAAGATGCACTGCGGCGCATGGGCTCGGGAGATCTAAATCACCAAGTTTGTCAATTTCTATTAGCGTACAGAGTGACCCCCTTAGCGTCTGGATACTCGCCGGCTGAGCTGCTGATGCGGAGGAAACTGACCACGCTTTTGTCCAGGTTAGACCCGTCGAGGGTCGAGGACAAAGGGAAGAACATAGGGTTAGCGGTCTCGAAAGGTTTCGGCGTAGGCGATCCTGTACACTGCAGGAACTATGCCAACGCAGGCCCAGCCTGGGTGCCAGGGACGATAATAGAACAGACGGGGCCAGTGTCCTATCGGGTGGAAACTAGCACCGGCCTCCTCTGGAGGAGGCACGCTGATCAACTGAGGCACCGAGTGAGCGAGGGGCCGACCAGTGGGGCTCAGCGACAGGATTCAGCGATAGGGTTCTCCCCCACCCGTTTAGCCCAAGGGGGAGACAGGGAGGGACACCAGTCCGAAGCCAGGGGGGAAAGCAGCGAGCCCGACTCATATCCTTTTGATACCCCAGTTCTATCCGAGCCCGGGGGGAGGGAAAAGGAGTGTGCGGCCGCCGCTGCCGCTTCCCCCGAATCCGATTTTGATTTTGATTTTGCTAGCCGGGGGGTTTTTTCGGAGTGTTCCCCCACCCATCCAAGCGAGAAGAGGGGTTTTTCGTTAGCCCCCAGTGCCCCCGGTTCTTCCCAAACAAAGCACACACCTCCCAACAAAGCCGCAGAGCCGCGGCAAACCACTAACAAGTCATCCTCTCCGATTGCAGGGCAGGAAGCCAGGGAGCAAGGAGGAGGGAGCGAAGCCGGGGCAGGGCAGCCCGCGCCGAGACCCCAGCGTGTTCGAAATAAGCCATCTTGGCTGAGAGACTTCGTCTCATCCTAGGGGGGAGGAGTGTTGTGTTCTAATAGTGTAACCTTCTACATGTGATATCAATGTATCTGAACCAATGTAACCTTGCCTATGAGTAACAATGTAACCTTCAGCTGTATCACATAAACCCTGTAATAGGACGCGAGCTAATGACCACCAGCTGGCAGCAGCGAGCGTCCAAGCTCTCTTGGTTCAAACCCATCAAAGACCGCAGCGCGGGAAGTTTCCCGCCGCTACCTACACCTGGACAAGAAGGGCGTGACCAGCCATGACGTCACGCGGACCAGTAGCCAACGGGCTACCGTGGAGCCACATTCAAATACGTTACTACCATATATATAGAGCTGTTCGTCCGCCATTACCTCATGTTCCCTCTGTCCACCATGCAATAAACCTGAGTTAACCCAGCCTTTGGCTGTGCCTTGTGTCTTGACTCTCATACACCAAACCCACATCATGCTCCTTGTGTGGGTATTTGGCAACAAGGGCATCTGTGGGAAGGGAAAGGGATGGCACTCACCTTCCAGAAGCCTTAACTTTCTTTAAATGATTTATTTCTTTAAATGTACAATCAGGTCAACGATCCATAGGTGGTATTAATAGACTACCCACCCGACCACAGCCCATTGATTTCTGTGGAAACCCTGGTTTTACAACTTCTCATTTGAGATTATAATGCAGCCTTCCTCCATCTTGTGTCCTCAGATGATTTGTTTGTTTGTTTATTCTTATCAGAGCATTGCACAGTACAGTACAACATTTCTGGATCGGAGGGATTGGCCAGGTCTACACCTTTGCCCAGGGGATGCCCAAATGTATACATAATCCTTTCCCCTCTTTTGTGAGTCTCCTTCTAAGTCTCTAGATTTTATTGGACCCCAACTCTCCCCAGCCAGCAAGACAGTGATCAGTGACAGATGTAAAGAGAGACTGGAAATAAATGAATTAACCCGAGATACAAGAGAGCACCAGGGTATGTCCAGATCTTTTGTGAGCTACAAGTTCACATCCGGTAGAACCATTATAACTGCTGCTCTTACAACTTTTACAGCAAAACTTTAACTACTGTAGATGAAAGTGAGGGATTTTGAGCATTGGAAAAATATCTGGAGGACCACAGCTGCCCAGGTCTATTTTGGAGTTTAAATGTTTTTTAATCCCTATTGTAAATCCCAAGCATATCTTGTGTTTTATTTTTCCAAAATGAACATTTAAATGTGTGTGTGTATGTGCGGGGTGGGGTGGGGGTGGGGGTGTCATTTTTTTTTTTTTTTTGCAACAGACAAGATCCAGTTTGATTTGTAAAATCCGATCACAATTGTGTGTTTAAGAGTGAAGATACAAAAGATAGGGATGTGATTTTCAAAAATAACAAATTCCCAGCCTAACAATTTGCCAGTAACTCTCCCAAAACCTAATTATGAGACTGGGCGCTATCAAAGTGGTACTAGTAGAGCAGTCCCCTTCCTCCTTGCTATTTCTTTACACACCCTTAGAAAAGTATTTTGCTGCACTGTGGGAGTTACAAAGATTCCCCGTAACTTGCCAAGGTGCACAGGAGAACAAGTTCTGGGAGTGGCTCCCTCCATATAGAGAGTATAGGTGCATTTCATTTTACATAAAAGAGAAAGCCTCTTTTAGGTTTCCCATTTGTGTTTTGGGGCACTAAAAGCCTGACTGAACCCTTAAGAACTAGAGGGGGGGGGAGGCAAAGACAAGACAATAGGGAATCAGTCTACTCTAAAAGCAGGCAACAGTACAAGAGAAAGAAAGATCATCATCAAATCTATGCAGGCATTACAGGTAGTTTATATCAGGGGTTCCCAACCTAAGGCCTGTGGTCTGGATCTGGTCCAGGGTACCATTTCATGTGGGCCCCCCACCCCTCCAAGGGCATTTGAGAAACAAAATGGCTGCCTCTTTGAAACTGTTGGGACAAAATGTTCAACCCCATCATGCAAGGCAGGGCAAAATGGCCATCTGGCCCTCAAAGGAAACAGAGAGTGTGACCCAGGCCCCGGCTTGAAAGGTTGGGAACCCCTGGTTTATATCATCACACATTCTGAACAACAGTATGAATTCAGTGCCACCTGCCAAGCACAAGAGATCCTCGGTGCCTGGACAACACAACAGAAAGAGGAAAAGAGCACAGGCAGGCACTGGTGTTGTTTGCCAGAGTCATCCACTCATCAAAGCAAGAGATGACAATAAGATAAAAGCTGTGCCCAACCAACCACCACCACCATCCATACAGTCCACTGGCCACACTGGTACAATCACAACTGAACACTCTGCCCACACACAGAGAGAGAAGCAAGCAAAACATTCACACTACCGCACATCAAAATATACATCTTTAACAGCATGAATAAACAATAAACTAACTAGACAACAAGTTTAAAAAATAAACTAAAAAGGGAAAATACTGCCCTCAAACACGCGGGGGGTGGGGGTGAGGGAATAGTAACATAAAAATCATTCCTCTCTCTCGCAAATATCAAGGGGAAAAAGGGAAAGATATTATCAAAGCTCCACCCCAAAAACAAAATCCAGCAAGCAGCAGCAACAATTCAAGTAAGCTAAAGATTTTTTTTTTTAAAGGAAAGGAACTAGGAATAAAAAAATCCCAAGGAAGCATATTGGCAGCAGCAAAAAATAATCCAAAGAAATGGGGATGGGGAGAAATCTTTTCTCCCATTAAGGCAAAATGAAAGGTGGAGGTGGAGCAGGCAGATAGCAATTGAAGATGGAGGGCAACAGAAGCTAAGCACACAGAAATTCCACAAGTAACTGATTTTAGGCCATTTTAAAGATTGAAAAATCCCCCTGAATTTTCTGATTGGGCAGACCTCAAAACAGTGGTGTGCTGGCCCACAGGGATACAGGGACTCCTCCCGGTGCACCCCAGCGACTAGCGCCTCCCCCCCCCCCGAGGCAGGCAGAGTTAATGGGAATGTATGGGATTTCTCCCCCCAAACACCCCCCCCATAGGTGCACCCATCACTTCCTGACCACCGCCCTTCCAAGGTGCCCAGCACACCCCTGCCTCGAAATGTTATTACTGTACCATATATGAAAAATATCTCCAGTGATTTGACAAGAAACAAAAGGTGAAATGATACCAAAATGTTATAGAAAAAAAATCAAGAAAGAAACACAAATGAGAGTAGAGGTAGACTTGAACACTTTAGTGTATGAGAGTCAAGACACAAGGCACAGCCTAAGGCTGGGTTAACTCAGGTTTATTGCATGGTGGACAGAGGGAACATGAGGTAATGGCGGACGAACAGCTCTCTATATAAGGCAGTAACGTATTTGAATGTGGCTCCACGGTAGCCCGTTGGCTACTGGTCCGCGTGACGTCATGGCTGGTCACGCCCTTCTTGTCCAGGTGTAGGTAGCGGCGGGAAGCTTCCCGCGCTGCGGTCTTTGATGGGTTTGAACCAAGAGAGCTTGGACGCTCGCTGCTGCCAGCTGGTGGTCATTAGCTCGCGTCCTATTACAGGGTTTATGTGATACAGCTGAAGGTTACATTGTTACTCATCGGCAAGGTTACATTGGTTCAGATACATTGATATCACATGTAGAAGGTTACACTATTAGGACACAACACTCCTCCCCCCTAGGATGAGACGAAGTCTCTCAGCCAAGATGGCTTATTTCGAACACGCTGGGGTCTCGGCGCGGGCTGCCCTGCCCCGGCTTCGCTCCCTCCTCCTTGCTCCCTGGCTTCCTGCCCTGCAATCGGAGAGGATGACTTGTTAGTGGTTTGCCGCGGCTCTGCGGCTTTGTTGGGAGGTGTGTGCTTTGTCTGGGAAGAACCGGGGGCACTGGGGACTAACGAAAAACCCCTCTTCTCGCTTGGATGGGTGGGGGAACACTCCGAAAACCCCCCCCGGCTCGCAAAATCAAAATCAAAATCGGATTCGGGGGAAGCGGCAGCGGCGGCCGCATACTCCTTTTCCCTCCCCCCGGGCTCGGATAGAACTGGGGTATCAAAAGGATATGAGTCGGGCTCGCTGCTTTCCCCCCTGTCTCCCCCTTGGGCTAAACGGGTGGGGGAGAACCCTATCGCTGAATCCTGTCGCTGTGCCCCACTGGTCGGCCCCTCGCTCACTCGGTGCCTCAGTTGGTCAGCGTGCCTCCTCCAGAGGAGGCCGGTGCTAGTTTCCACCCGATAGGACACTGGCCCCGTCTGTTCTATTATCGTCCCTGGCACCCAGGCTGGGCCTGCGTTGGCATAGTTCCTGCAATGTACAGGATCGCCTATGCCGAACCCTTTCGAGACCGCTAACCCTATGTTCTTCCCTTTGTCCTCGACCCTCGACGGGTCTAGCCTGGACAAAAGCGTGGTCAGTTTCCTCCGCATCAGCAGCTCAGCCGGCGAGTAACCAGATGCTAAGGGGGTCACTCTGTACGCTAATAGAAATTGACAAACTTGGTGATTTAGATCTCCTGAGCCCATGCGCCGCAGCGCATCTTTTGTGGTGCGCACCAACCGTTCCACTTGGCCATTCGTGGCCGGGTGAAACGGCGCGGATGTGACATGCCGAATTGCATTCGCCTCCATGAATGCTGCGAACTCAGTGGATGTGAAACAACTGGCGTTATCGCTGACCAAAGTGTCGGGTAAACCGAACGTGGAAAAGACCCTCCTTAGCTGGCGAATGGTAGTGGCGGAGGATGTGCTCTTTACCGGAATGACCTCCAGCCACTTTGAGTATGCATCCACCACCAGGAGAAACATGGTTCCCCGGAATGGGCCAGCAAAATCTACGTGCACCCTGGACCACGGTCCCCTTGCTGCGTCCCATTCCCTGTGCGGTAGGCGGGCCACCTCCGGTCGAGAGCATTGACATGCCTCACAAGTGCCAACCATCTGCTCTATGTCGGCGTCCAGCTGGGGCCACCAGAAGTAACTCCGGGCCAACGCCTTGGAACGGACGATCCCCGGGTGGCTGACGTGCAACAGCTTTAGCACCTTCGGCCGCAGGGACGTAGGAACCACCACTCGTTGGCCCCACAAAAGGCACCCCCTCTCTAAAGACAATTCCACTCGCTTTCGGAAGAATGGGTCGAATTCCGTGCCTGGGGATGACGCCGGCCACCCCTTCTGCACCCACGAGCATACCTTCTCTAGTGTTCTATCCTTTCCGGTCGCCCTGGCAATGTCGGCCGGTACTATCGGGGGTGACTCTAAGACCTCTATTAGCAATACCTGGCGGTCTCTTCTTACCCCTGCTTTCTGGTCGTCCGACAATGGTAACGGCGACCGTGAGAGCGCGTCTGCATGGCTGATTTCCTTCCCTGGCCGGTATTCTAACTCATGTTGATATGCGTTAAGAAAAATAGCCCACCGCAGCATCCTCGGGGACAGGATCTGTGGCGTGGGCTTATTTGCAGTGAAGATTCCTAACAGGGGCTTGTGATCAGTAACGATCTTGAACGGCCGACCATACAGAAAATCGTGAAATTTCTTGGTTCCCGCTACTATCGCTAGTGCCTCCCTATCGGTCTGTGCGTAATTCCGCTCTGCTTGGGACAGGGACCTTGAATAAAACGCTATCGGGGCCTCCCTTCCGTCGTCTAACACGTGGCAAAGCACCGCCCCCACCCCCACCGGGGATGCATCGCAGACCAAAACTATGGGCCGTTTGGGGTCGAAATGAGTCAGGATTGCCTCGGATGTGAGGAGTTGCTTTAACTCTGTGAACGCTCTTTCTTGCTCGTCACCCCACAGCCATTTTTCCTCTTTTTTAAGCAGCCGATGGAGCGGCTCGGCAACAGACGCCTTCCGTGGAAGGAAGGTATGGTAGAAATTGAGAAGCCCCAGAAATGACTGAAGCTCGGTCTTGGAAGTGGGGCGAGGGGCTTTCTTAATGGCGGCTACCTTAGATTTGGACGGCCTAATTCCCTCGGGTGTGACACGGAACCCTAAAAACTCAACCTCTGTTTCGAAAAATACACATTTGTCTTTTCTCAGTCGCAGCCCCGCTTTCTCGAACACGGCCAGGACCTTATCCAATCTGTGGGCCAGCTCGGCCTTACTCCCCCCCGTTATCAACACGTCATCAAAATATGGCAACACCCCCTCCAACCCCTTCAGGAGACGTTCCACCAGCGACTGAAAAATGCCAGGTGCCGAGTTCACGCCGAACTGTAACCTCGACACCTGGAACGCCCCCTTATGTGTGACTATTGTTTGTGCCGCCGCTGTGGCGGGGGTTACCGGGAGTTGCTGGTAGGCCTGTGCTAAATCGAGTTTAGCGAAACACTTTCCCCCATTCAGCCTGGCCAGAAGGTGGCTGACCACTGGCACCGGGTATGCATTAGGGCGGATTGCCTTATTAATGGTACACTTATAATCAGCGCAAATGCGCACCTCCCCGTTAGCCTTCAGTGCTGTTACAATTGGAGTCTCCCACTCCGCGGAATCCACAGGAACGAGAATTCCTTGACCCACCAGTTTGTCCAGTTCCGCCTCTATTTTGTCCTTAAGCGCGAACGGTACCCTGCGTGGTTTAAGTCTTATCGGGCGGACCTCCGGGTCTAAGTCGAAGGCTACAGGGGGTCCCTTGAACTTTCCCAGTCCACTTTTAAAAACGGCGGGGTGTGCGTCACACACTGCTTGTATTGGGTCCTCGCCTACGGCATGCACCCCCCCTATGAACAGGCCTAAGGGCTGAAACCACTGTGTTCCGAGGAGGCTACAACTCCCCCCTTTTAGCACCACTAGGGGAAGTTCCGCAGAATGTCTCTTAAAGCGAACCCGGAACGTTCCGACCCCCAACACTGGAATGCTGTTCCCCTGAACGTCCCGTAGTGTGGCCCTCAACGCTTTAAGTTTGGGCCGCACGTGGGGGTCGATTTTCAAGAACTCTCTCTGGGGAATTATAGAATAGGAGGACCCCGAGTCAACTTCCATCCTAATAGGGGTCCCTTGTACTAGTACCTCAACAAAGTAATGGGGCTGTCCCGCAGACACGTTGAACACAGGAGCGTCGCCCTCGCTGTCGTCCGAGATGCGGCCCACGCCGTCCTGCTTCCTCGTGGCCCGGGCGCCATCTTTGGGCCTCGCTGGACGGTCCGGTCTGGCTGAACGGTCTTGCGACTGTCTCCGGCCCTCTTTCCATTTCCTGCACGCCTTGGCGATGTGCCCCCGACGTCCGCAGCTGAAGCACTCGGCTTTCCTGAATGGGCACTTCACGCACTCATGGGCCGCTCCGCAACCATCGCAGCGGCGCCCGCCTCTCCGGACCTTCTGGACCTCCTCGCCATCGCTACTTTCTGAAGACGATTTCGAGGTCGGTCGGGTTGCATGCACCGACTGACCGGACTTCCCGTGCGACGAGTTTTCCGCTTTGCCGGCCCTCGGACGCCACTCACGCCACTTGTGCATCTCATCTACTCCAGCATTCGTGGATTCCGCGGCTTCCGCGGCCTCTACAACCTCTTCCAGTGTGGGTGGTGGCTCCCTGTTCATCAAGCTGCGCTGTACTTCCTTGTCCTTCAGGCCACACAGCACTCCGTCCCTGAGGGCCATCTCTAGGATGTGGTCCCATTTGCAGGGGGCGGCGGCTACCCTCATAGCCGTTACGAAGGCTTCTACCGACTCGTCCGGCGCTTGAACTCGCCTCCAAAACGCACTCCGAGCGGGAAACATTGCCCTCGAGGGTCGGAAACGCTCACGCAGCATTTTCATGATGTCACCGGCTTTGAAATCGCTCATCTTCTTCAGTGCAAGGATGCCCACCAGCGTCCGCTTGGTTTCCATCCCAAGCATGCGGGTGAGGATGGCCCTCTTCCTTTCCTCGTCGTCTTCTTTGACTTTGAGCTCCACCAGTGCCGCCTGGAAGTCCATCTCAAAAAGCTCCCAGTCTTGCGGTTTGGTGATGTTGAACCCGCTCTGTGTCCTGGCTCCGTGGGGATCCATCATCCCACCTTCGTCGCCAATTTAGTGTATGAGAGTCAAGACACAAGGCACAGCCTAAGGCTGGGTTAACTCAGGTTTATTGCATGGTGGACAGAGGGAACATGAGGTAATGGCGGACGAACAGCTCTATATATAAGGCAGTAACGTATTTGAATGTGGCTCCACGGTAGCCCGTTGGCTACTGGTCCGCGTGACGTCATGGCTGGTCACGCCCTTCTTGTCCAGGTGTAGGTAGCGGCGGGAAGCTTCCCGCGCTGCGGTCTTTGATGGGTTTGAACCAAGAGAGCTTGGACGCTCGCTGCTGCCAGCTGGTGGTCATTAGCTCGCGTCCTATTACAGGGTTTATGTGATACAGCTGAAGGTTACATTGTTACTCATCGGCAAGGTTACATTGGTTCAGATACATTGATATCACATGTAGAAGGTTACACTATTAGGACACAACAAACACCATGTAGTCCCATTTCTAAACACAAAGCATTGGTGTTTAATAGGCTCATCCTGTTGTGTATGTAACCCAAGTGGACTGTGATTGAAAGCGAACATGTCTCCTCTTGTGTACTCCTCTTGTGTAGATATTGCAGGACTGTGATCCCACCGTAGATGTAGCTATTGTTTACCCATTACCCAATCAAGTGTTGTCACCTGGCTGTTTACCTGTACTGACCAATCATGTGGCTCCGTGCAAGGTTTGAATCATTACCTGTTGTATATAAGGAGCAATGCTCCGCTATTGACCTCATGTTCAGATTGACTACACTCCAATAAAGATGTGTTTGGCCCCCTGATTGCTGGCTACTGCGTATCAATCTGCAAATATCAAATTGGCGACGAAGGTGGGATAATGGCTTCCCACAGCATCAAGCTACCTCCGTTCGACCTCAAGGAACCAGACAAATGGACACTGTATGAGTGCCAATTCAAGCATGCTATGGTGGCCGAGAAGATTGACGATGAGGAGCAAATATGCTCTTGCCTCCTCGCACAATGCGGCCTCGCCACGCTCGAGCGTGTAATACACTTCCTGCTGCCCCGGGATATCGATACGGTCCCACTCAAGGAGATCCTGGCCGTGTTGCAGAATCACCTTCAGCCCAAGGTGTCCATCTACCCAGCGAGAGTAGCCTTCCACAGGTGAGACCAGCGCCTGGGAGAGTCTGTGGCCAACTACGCCACCGCCCTTAGGTTAGCCGCTGCCCCTTGCAGGTAGGAAAACCTGGAGGAAGCCCTGAGGGACCGCCTGCTGTCCGGAATGCGGGACGAGGAAGCCCAGTGGAGGCTGATGGCCAGAGACCATCTCACATTCAAGTCCGTTCTGCAGGAGGCTCTGGCGGCTGAAGCAGCAAGGTCCGGGTAAAAGCATTCAAGGCAAAGCCTGCCATACCTGAAGGGTCCGGGTCCGCTGTCCCTGGTTGTTTCATGGCTAAAGAAAGGGTGGCCCACGACTATTCCGGCCGAGGAGTTCAAAGAGGTTCGAGCTTTTGCTAGAGAGGGGCCTCCTGTGGGGCCAGAGGGTTGTCATTCCTGAGGTATTGTGCTCCAAGGTACTCAGGCTGTTACACATTAGCCACCCGGGAATCGTGCACTCAAAGGCTTTGGCCAGGAGCTTCTACTGGTGGCCCCAGATAGATGCAGATATTGAACAGTTGGTGGGCACTTGTGAGAGTTGCCAGAGTTCTCGACCTGAAGAGTCCCGACTTCCTTCCAGAGAATGGGACACAGCCCATGGACCATGGTCACGATTACACATCGACTTCGCTGGTCCATTCAGGGGCACACTCTTTTTGCTACTGGTTGACTACTTGTCAAAATGGTTGGAGGTTATTCCAATGCCCAACACCTCCTCAGCAGCAACCATTAAGCAATTGTGAAGGCTATTCAGTTGTTTTGGTTTACCTGACATGCTTGTCTCTGACAACGCCAGTATGTTCACTTCCGTCAAATTCCAGACATTCTTCGAGAGGATTGCGATTCAATGCGTCACGTCTGCCCCATTTCACCCCGCAACAAACGGCCAGGTTGAGCACCAAGTGCATACTACTAAAGAGGCACTTCGGCAAATGGGCCATGGCAATTGTGCCAGTTCCTCCTTTGCTACAGGGTAACCCCCCTGGCATCTGGGCTATTGCCAGCCAAACTCTTGATGCGCAGGAGAACGGTCTCGCTTTTCGACCGGCTAGATCCGACCAGGGTGGAGGATAATTGGAGGAATGTTGAGATTGCGCACACAAAGGTATTTGCAGCTGGGGACCCAGTGCATTGCAGGAATTATGTGGCTGCCAGCCCAACATGGGTCCCAGGGGTTGTGGTCGAGCAAACAGGACCAGTGTCCTACCAAGTAGAGACAGCTATGGGGATACTGTGGCGGCGACAAGCCGATCAGCTCAGGCGTCGGGTCATGGAGTTCCAGGGAACTGAAGGTCTGGGCGATTCAACGTTAGGGTCCTCCCCCACCTGCTTATCCCAAGGGGGAGACATGGCCAACAGCCCACCAAGGGAATCGAATTTCGGTCTCATCCATCCTATGCAAACAGGCAAGGAAGAGTACCCAGACCCTGAGAGTTTAGATTTTGAGTTACAGGACTGAGGGGAGTTTGCAGAGTGTTCCCCCACTCGTCCAAGAGAGAAGCAGGGCTTTGATTTGCCAATAACACCCCATCCTCTGGTGTTCAAGTCTACCTCTACTCCCAAACAAACGAGGCATGTTTCTGTTGAGTCGCCCTCTACTCAGAGTAACAGGCGGGAAATTTATTTAAGTTATTCTCCATCCCTTCCAGGTTTTGATTTAGAGTGATCCCCTGCTCCAGCTGAAATGAAACGGGGTTTTGATTTGGATTATCCCCTCCCAGGTTCCCTTTCTGAAATGGGCCAGTGCTCCCAACATGCCACTAATGCTACTCATTTTCCCACTGCAGAATGAGAGTCTACGGAACCCAAACTCCCCAGCTTCTCCGAGTTCAGCTAAGCAGCTGTGCAGCCCAAATGGACTTGCAGGCCACCACAATGGTTGAAGACTTTGTCCCATCCTAGGGGGGAGGGTTGTTGTGTATGTAACCCAAGTGGACTGTGATTGAAAGTGAACATGTAAAGCAAGTGAAATGTGAATGAAATCAGATCTAGCGATCCTCCCTTTCCCCCTCCCTTTCCCCCATGTAAATACTCCTCTTCTGTAGATATCGCGGGACTGCATTCCTGCCATAGATGTAGCTATTGTTTACTCATTACCCAATCAAGTGTTGTCACCTGGCTGTTTACCTGTACTGACCAATTATGTGGCTCTGCACCAGGTTTGAATCATTGCCTGTTGAATATAAGGAGCAATGCTCCACCATTGACATCATGTTCAGATTGACTGCATTCCAATAAAGATGTGTTTGGCCCCCTGATTGCTGGCTACTGCGTATCAATCTGCAAACATCAAACAGCCCTAGCCAAGATCTTTACCCACAGCATTGCTCTCCAGAAACCACTGTCAAAAATGGTGTCAATGAGGGTCAAACTAGAGAAGATCCTGAGCTCTGGACTGGAAACTGAAATACACAGATTCCTCTCCCACAAAGTATGCTGGAGCTATTAGAATTGTGAATGAAGTTGTTTATTTCTTGATGATCAAACACTGCCAATTAATTAGCAAAATTTAGAGATGGTGATTGCTGGAGCTAGGAGAGCCAGACATCTTTTATCACTTCAGGAGGAACCACTTCTAAACTCTTTGACCCGAAAAGCAAAGCAGGCAACTGGCAAAAGTCTGCAGAGACCAGCAGGGGGAAATTATTCCAGTGCTGTTTTCCGAAACAGCAAAGCTAATCAGTTTTGCTCTCCCCTAATTTTTATCACTCCCTGTCACTGCTCATGTAGGCTTGGAACTTGAAGTAAGAGGCTCTGAAATATGTTGGAATGACTACCAGATGTAGGAGTGGCTGGCTGCAAGGAAGACACGCGAGACAATCGTGCGGTGAAGTCCAGCCCTGAACGAAGTCGGGGATACGTATTTATTACCCTGCCTTGGGTAATGTGCGTGACCCCCTAATACAGAAGGCTTGCATACGTGGCATTTTCCGGTGGTCAGGACAATACCTGCTCTCGGACATTGCCCTGTGGTTAATGGACAGCCCACAACTAATTAAGGTTTGGGCTGGCGAAACCCATTGTTCCTGCCCTATCTCGGAGCCTTATGTGTATTGATGCCGGGTGCCTAGCTTTGTCCGCTGTCTGGCTCAGCTTGTTTGCCCAGCTTAATCTGTAGCCATCAGCGGAGGATTGTGTCTTTCTGCTAGAGTCATCATCTTGGTTTTTACCCCGTTTCTACTGTAGCCATCAGCCAAAGCTTTATGATTCACCCCCCAAACTAGCTAACTAGCCCGCACCCCAATTGCCTTTCCTGCCAAGCCCGGTTGATCCCCGGATCTGTTGAAGGCCGAGCAAACCCCTGGGGAAAGGTTTGGCCAATTATTCCCACGGGCAACCCACAAAAATACAAGGATATATCAATTTAAAAAAACTTTCCTCATTAAAAGATTGAATCTGTTTTTTAAAAATCAGAAGCTGGAATCAGCAGAAAGGGTGTGGCAGGCATGGGAGATACTTTTTTTAAAAAAATTTTTTTTTATTTATTTCAAAAAAGCAAAAGATAAAACTAACAAACATACAGAAAAGAAAAACGATAACAATACAATACAATGTTACATCGGACTCATAAAAGATAGCACATGATAGTAATTAAGCTAATTATTTGCAATATAGCCCACAATATTAAATACCCACATTATAAATTATTACTATAACCATAACAATCATAAAAGCTTTCAGTGCTACAACTATTTTTTATTTCTTTACTAATTACACATCACCCTGTGAATATTTACAATGCCCGGAGAGTTTAGTATCTATATCATCTCCAAAAACCACTTTGAGATGGTACAGGTCCAAAACTATCCCTTGCCATAAGAGAGTGATCCACAAACGGCTTCCAAATACTCCAAAACCTATTTTCTTTTAATTTATCCCTTTGTACTTTAATCTCCCATGTCAGTTTGTCATTCAATGCTAAGCTCCACATTTCCTTATACCACTCTCCAATCTGTATAGCTACATCATTTTTCCAATTTCTGGCTACGCATTGTCTACCTGTAGTTAACATAATTTCCAATAATTCTTTTTCCTCCTTATTCAAACCCATACCTTCCACATTTGTTAATAGGATGGTACCTGACACCAGCTTAATTCTTTTACCCATTATTTCCCCAATCTCTCCTTCTATTCTTCTCCAAAATTCATTTATTTTTTTTCCAACTCCACCACATATGTTCATATGTTCCAACCGTTTCTTTGCATCTCCAGCATAAATTATCCCTTTTATTATCCATCTGATGGAGCCTCAGTGGTCTCAAGTACCATTGCCACAACATTTTAAAATTATGTTCCTTAATTCTTACTGACATTGTTCTCATTATCCTCTTTTTCCATTTGTTTCTCCATTCAACCTCTCCTATTTTTATATTCAAATTTTGTTCCCACTTCCGTTTCAAATCATCTTGTGGATCTTTACCCTTATTCAGTATGATGTAAAGTTTGCTTACTAGACCCTTAATGTTCTTTTCCCCTTTTCTAATCTTTAATACCAATTCTTCAAATTCGGTCTTTGTTCTATCTATCCCTACTTCTCTTCTATATTTTTTATTCCAGTTATCAACCTTCAATTTCTGAAACCAGTCCAATTTTAACTTTTCAAATATTTTTTTCCTCTTGGTTTCATCATCACAAACTTTTAACCAGTCCTTCAATAAAGACATTTCATTTTTATCCAATATTTCCTTTTTTTCCTTATCTATTTTTATCGGAAAACACACCATATCAGTCAATTCCAGGATTGGAGAGAGATTTGGGACCATATCTTTCTTTACTCTTTTCCACACCTCCATGAGGCCTCTCATCATAGTATTGCTTGTCTTTATCAGTTTATCCTTTATTCCCAAAAAGATCATTTTGCCAATATTCCTATATTCTTTCATCTCCAATTCCTCCCAAATTACCTTTTCTCTTGCCAAGATCTTCACAACATTCTTAATTTGGAATGCTTGATAGTATGCTAACAAATTTGGCATACCCAAACCCCCTTCTTTCTGAGATAAGTACCAAAGCTTCTTTGAAAGTCTAGATTTTTTACCTCCATTACAAAAATTATTAAACATCTTTTGAAACTCATTGATTTCCTTCTCCTTCAAATGGATCGCAAGTGCATCAAATAGAAAATTAATCTTTGGCAGCAATATCATTTTGCAGATTGCAATCCTCCCGAACCATGACAGATTCAACTTTTGAAACTCTTGTAATTTGCTCTTAAATTCTACTTTCAAACTGTCATAATTCAATTTTTTAAATTCTTCCAATTTGTTTGAAATAGTTATCCCCAAATATTTCAACTTTTCTTTAATTTGTATGTTAAGTGTCCCCACTATCTTTCACATCTCCTTTACCCCCATATTGCACAGCATCAATTCTGATTTATCCCAATTTATCATCAGTCCGGTTAGAGCTTCAAATACCTGTAGTTGGTCTTTAATCCTATCCATTACCACCTCTGGATGTTTCACCATTAACAGCGTATCATCTGCATACATACTCACTTTATTACCCAATATCCCTTCTATGTTTGGATCATCCCTTATATTTTTAGCTAATATTTCCATTGCCATAATAAACAGGATAGGAGAAAGTGGACAACCCTGCCTGGTACCTGCCTCAATCTTTACCACATCTGTGACCTCTTCATTTACTCTAATCCTAGCACTCCCTTTTTGGTATAGTAGATCAATTACCCTTCTAAATCTATCCCCAAATCCATAATTTCTAACTATTTCCTTGATTGAAGACCATTGTAATGAATCGAATGCCTTAAAAATGTCTAATGATAATAAACCCACCTTTTCCTTCGTTTGATTAACATTATCAATTAGATCTAATACCCTTCTAGTCAAGTCAGCCATGTGCCTACCTTTTAAAAAACCAACTTGGTCAAAATTTATATATTCCCCCATAAAACTTTTTAAACGATTAGCCAGTATTGGTGTGAAGATTTTGGCATCCTGGTTTATAAGAGAAATTGGTCTGTATGATTCCACCTTTTCCAGATTCTTTCCCGGTTTTGGCAGCAGAACAATTATGGTATTATACCATGAAGTCGGGATTTGTCCTCCATCTAAAATATAATTATATAACTTCACTAACTTTGGAACCACAACGTCTTTAAATTCTTTATTAAATTCTGTCGATAATCCATCGTCTCCCGGGGCTTTCGCCATCTTCAACCCACTAATTTCCTCCTTTACCTCTTTATCGGTGACCCTTTCCTCCATTTTTTCCTCGATGTTCCTGTTTTATTCCATTCCCTAGCTGTCTCCAAGATCCCTTTAAGCCTCTCCACATCTACCTCCTTTCTTGCATATAATGCTTGATAAAATTCCTTCACAATTTTACATTTATCCCTATTCTTGTTACACCTTAACCCTTGTTTATTAACCAATACCCCAATTTCTCTTTTTTCCCTTTTAGCCTTAGCTGCTCTTGCTAATAATTTTGAATTTCTATTACTAAATTCAAAATACTCTCTATTTAGATAAATCAAATCTCTTTTAACTTTATCAATATCCTTACCCATTAACTCTGCCTTGAGTCTTTGCAATTTAGCGAAGGTTTTTTTATATTTACTTTTTGAATGGTCATCCTGTAACTGCTTTATTTCTTTTTCTATCTGTTCTACCTTATGTCTTTTATAATTAATACTCGCCAGCTTTATACTTTCCCCTCTGAAAACCGACTTCATGGTATCCCAAACAACATTAAAATTAACTTCATTATTGTCGTTCCACTGCCAACTTTCTTTCCACCTTTCCATGATTTGCTCTTTACATTTTTGGTCTTTAAATAGGTTAGGATCATACCTCCAACTTCTTCCTCTTCGAATATCTTTTCGTAATTTCAAATCCAAAAGTACTTTGGCATGATCTGATTCCTTAAAGATCCCAATTTCCATTCCCTCAATATCTTTAATCAGGTTTTCCGTAAGAAAGACGTAATCTATTCTCGAGTAGGTCCCATGGACGTGTAAAAAAAAGAATATGCCCTTTCAGAGCCCTTGATCTCTCTCCAAGAGTCCTTCAAACCCATCGCAACCATCCATTTAGCTAAAACCTTCCCTTTCAAGCCAATTCCACATCTTGCTAAGTTTGTACAGTCTAAACCCGACCTTATCAAATTAAAATCTCCAGCCACAATAGTTTTTGCAACATTTTCTAGCTCCAATAATTTCCGAACTTTTTCTAAGAAATCCGCTTGGTGGTCATTTGGAGCATATATAATTACCAACATAATTTCCTCATCTTCTATTTTTCCTCTTACAATCAAGTACCTACCCTCTTGATCAGCAACACTTTTTGTAATCTCAAATCCTAATTTTTTAGAAATCATAATTGAAGTTCCAAACGCCATCTCATAATGTTGAATCCATCCCAAAAAAAGTTTGTTCGTATCTTTTGACTTCTGGTGCTTTTCCTGTAAGAACACTATATTGGGTCTATCTTTCTTCAATGCCAATTCCAACCTCCGCCTCTTAAGAACAGAACCTGTACCCTTCACATTCCAGGTTAATATTTTAATATTTCCCATAATCTATTTCCTTTCTAACTTCTAAACTCTCCATTGGGCGTGCCGTCACCAACCCCTTCCCCTCAAAACACACTATTTACATAGAACACACACTATCTCTCTCCCCACTTTCTTCAAAAAAAAAAGACGCCTTCGACAACCAAAGAGGGGAGAGGGGGGACATGCAAGATGTGCCTACCAACCAGTGCTACGCGCTACTCACCCTTCTATATTGTTTAAATACTTTGATTTTTATTAGTCTATTTCTCATTGCTCCTTACTTGCCTCCTCCTCCACCATGATCAGCGACAGCTCCTCCTCATCTTTTCCCTGCGGTGTTCCACCTGTGGCACCACCAGCCTCTGCCCTCTCATACTCCCTCCCCAGAGCACCCAATTCCAACAATTCTTTCTTAAAATTTATCCACTCTTCTGAATCTGTTTTTACCAACTCCAACAAACTCAAATACTCCAATGGATTGGTTCCTTCATCGATTACTTGCATTCTTTTCTCATAAAAAAGCGCAGTTGCTGTGGGAATCTCCAATTGTACCTTATGTTTTTACTCATCAACAATTTGGTTACAGGTCTCATCTTATATCTCCACGTTCTTTCTTTCAATGAAATATCATTATATACTTCTACATCAGAACCATCAAATTTCAGGGCATCAGGTCCAACTTGTTTCAAAAAAGCCATTACTCTAAGCTTATCACCCCAATTTGCAAATTTTACCAAAACATTTCTTTGAACCACTCTCCCTCTTCTTGGGCCCACCCTGAATACACTTACAATATCTTCCTGAACAAATTCCTTTCCCATATTCAAAACATTTAACCACTGAACCACTCTTTCTCTTAGCTGGTCCGGTGTCCGTTCAACCACCTGACGGATCACAATATTCTGCTTTCTCATCATATCTTCCACAGCATCAATCCTTTTCTCGTGCTCTTCCAATTTCAGCTTATTCTCCCGCACCGCCTCCTGAGTCCCTTTTATTTCCTTTTTATGACATTTACCTCATTTTGAACCAATTTCACATTTCCCTCTATTTTTGGCAAACTTAAATCCACTTTTTTGGAAAAATCTGCAACAGATGATACCACCTTATCTTGTTTTTTCATCATTTCATTTCTATCTTTCACCCTTGATTCCTCATTCTTCTCCAATTTCTGGAACAATTTACCAATTTCCACCATAATTTGAGTATGATCATAAGGCTCAGGTGGCGGTGATGAAGACTGAGGGACCTCTTCCATTGGGGCTTTTTCTTTCCTCTTAGACTTCACTACTGGTTCTTCCTCTTTTGCTTTCCCTCTTGTGCCTTTATCCATGATGACACGCAATAAGAAAGTCCAGTGTTGCAGAACGTTGCAAAATCTTAGTCAGTCCAGACAAGCCTGTGCCACTGCAACCACTAGTACCACCTAGCCAAACAGGTCAAACAAAGCTTATAAGGAGGAAGAAATCCAGCAGAAAATTAGTTACTGTAATCCACAAAAAAAAAAAAAAACAGGAACCGGAATATGCTCCAAACAGATAGAAAAAAGGAATAATCCACATCTGACCCGTTTCCCCAAAGCAGGCAGTCCAACTGTTCACCCTCCAAACCACAAAAATAGAGGCTCCAAAGAAACGGTCACCCAGATTTTTTCATTTGAGTCAAAGCCACCAGGAAGAGGGATGAGAAGAGAAAAAAAGCCCAAAATCCAAGCAAGGAGGAAAGAAAAACAGGAGGAGCAATATGTCCAAAAAGAAAATGTCATTTGTAATCCACACAGTGAAGGAATAAAAAAACAAGTTAATCCTTCTCTTGAAGCGAACGAATCAAAGCGCCCTTTTCCAGCGGGTACATTAACTTCAGGGGGAAACCCCCCTTCTTCCTGTGTGAATCGGCAGACTTTCCCCACACACTTTAAACTCTAAACACACTGCAACCTTCAAAAGCTGGAGCCCAGACGAGAACTTCTTAGACCACTTTACTATCGCCAAAGCACACCGCGGTTCTCCTGGGGCGCAGGGAAGCCATAGACCAAGGCACAATCACTTTCGTTTTCCAGGACCGCCACCATTAACGGGTCGACCGCCCGATTTTATCCACTTCCACCCGCTTCCAAGTCCGGGCTCTTCTAACCAAAATCCCCAGTTAGCTTTAACTTTTCCACATAGACTTTCGTGAACTTACATAGAATTGTTTTCTTGCCGATTTAACTGCCGCCTCAGATCTCCGCCGTCTCACTGGTCCCGTTCTCGGCTCCTCAGCAGGGAAAGCCGTGGCTTCCGTCGCGAGCCTCACCTACCCAGGAAACATCCCAAACTTCGACCGCCCGACTTGAAAACTTTCCAAATAGGCAAGCAGGAGTCTTATCGACAAAAAAATACCACTTTAAAATTTCCCCATTTTACTCAATCACATTAGTTACCACTTTGATACGCGCGAGCGTCCAGATCAAGATGTTACTCGTCGGCCATCTTAGCCACGCCCCATGGGAGATACTTTTACTGGTCCTCAGAGCAAAGGTTGTTTGCCTCATGTTTTGGCTGTAGTCTTTGGTAGGGAAAGTTTGGATGTGAAATTGGTGATTTTGTCACTTGCTTTATTTTGAAATACAGTAAAACCCCTACTTGCGAAAAATGTCCATTCTGTAGGCTTTTGCTTAAATCGGTTTTTTATGTAACTCAAAGTAAACCCATAGGAAAAATTATTTTTTACCTAACTCGAAGCAAACCCAAAGGAAAAATGAAATTTTTATGTAATTCGAAGCAAACCCATGGGAAATCGTGTAAATTGGGACATGGTTTTAGCACAAAATCATTATGTAAGTCGAATTTTATTTAACTAGAGGCATATGTAAGTCGGGGTTTTACTGTACTTGTTTACAAGCATTTCTACACAACTTCCAACAATATTCAAGTAAACAGGTAGTATTGCACCAGTACAACTGTTATTCAACCAATAAGCAAAAAAGCATATGTCTTTCTTTCAAATGTTTATTCTACAGCTGTTTCACTTAGTTATATGACACTTTTTTTTGCTGAACAGATTACTGGTGTTTGGAAGACCTGTACCGGGAAATTGTAAAACGCTACGTTGATGCTATTGAGAAACTTCCTGGGAGACGGCTAGACCCTTCTACAATAGAAGGATGCCAACAACTGAAGCCAGACAATTATCTGCTAGCTTGGCACACACCATTTAATGAGAAAGGTAAGCTTGGTTATTGTGGGCTGCAGCCCACAATAAACTAGACAATGCATATTTCTTGTGGATTAGCTGCAAACAGAAGCGCTCTTGCTTATAACATATGCCTAATTTGCAGCACTTTCCCCCTTAGTTTTAAAGTGGTGCTGGTGTGTACACTGTTACCATGCTCCTACCCCCTTTTAGTTAAAACAAAGAGAGGAGTTTGCGCGCATCTTTAGATGTGTAATTTTAACTAGAGTTATAAAAAAGGAATTGCATATGTACAGGTGTGAATGGTAGCGCACAGCAGGGGAAAAAGGAAGACATAGTGGTACGTTGTAGACCTATATAGGACAGTTAAGGTAGAAGCATGAGGAGTGGTGAGTAGGGATGGGTAAGGAAGGAGCAGACAGACAGCTGAAGGAAAGACATGGCAGTCCTTTACTGTCTAAAACTGTGGCATTAAATAAACCATAACAGAAAATAATGGGCAGAGCGCCATTTTGAACCACTGTAAAGCTTGGAATCATGTGCTATGACTACAGTCTCTGTGGATTTGATCCAGTTTTTTTTCCGGAGAGTGCAAATTCAGCCATGGCCATTATCCCCTCCCCTAAAAATTGATACCATCCTACTTCATTGTCCTTGAAAGACAACTCAAAACAATTTACAATACATGATAAAGACTTATAAGGAATTTGGCCAAAATCTGTAGGAAACAAATCATTTATTTTGCAGCGATTGACATAGGTAGCTCTGGACTGGGGTATGGGGAAATCTCCCTAATTTTGACATGAGGCCTCTCTTCACTCTGGTCTGCAAAGTGTCCCTACTAATTGGTAAGTGAATCCCACTCATTTATAAAATTATTTTGACTGTGTTTCTCAGTTTAAAAACTAAGGCTACAATTCCTATGGATTATCAAGAATGGCTGTTGCATTAAGCAGAGGAAGACGGTGACCTCGGGAAATGCTTAGAGGTGGCAATGAAACATTAGAAAGGAGTCCTGCTTCCCATTCAGTCTGTCCTGTGTATACAGTAAAACCCCTACTTACGCAAACAGTCCATTCCGTAGGCTTTTGCTTAAGTGGTTTTTTTATGCAACTCGAAGCAAACCCATAGGAAAAATTATTTTTGTATGTAATTCAAAGCAAACCCATAGGAAAAATGAAATTTTTATGTGAATCGAAGCAAACCCATAGGAAAAATGAATTTTTTATGTAACTCGAAGCAAACCCTCAATAAATTGTGTTTTGTAAATTTATGTAAATTGGGACATTTATGTAAATAGGGAAATGATTTTAGTACCAAATCATTATGTAAGTCAAATTTTATGTAGCTCAGGGCATTTGTAAGTTGGGGTTTCACTGTACTCAGCTAGGCTACTGCCTTCAAATGTAGTAAAGGAAGGATACTTTCCCCTTGCCAGTGCTGAAACAAGTTTCAGTTATCAGCCTTTTTTGGGCTTGTACTGTATGTGAAATGGGTATTTTAGTGTATGAGAACCAAGACACAGGAACAGCCGAAGGATTGGCTTAACACATCTTTATTGCATGGTGGGAACATGTGGTAATGGCGGACGAACAGCTCAATATATACAGTGGCTATACATTTGAATGTGGCTCCACGGTAGCCCATTGGCTACTGTCGGCGTGACGTCACTTCAGGTCACGCCCTTCTTGTCCAGGTGAGGTAGTGGCGGGAATCTTCCCACGCTGTAGTTCTTTGGGGAATTGGAACCGTGTGAGCTGGGCGCTCGCTATTGCCACCTGGTGGTCATTAGCTCGCGTCCTAATTACAACGGGTTACATTGATGCAGCTGGTGATTGTTACATTGTTTAAAGGCATAGTATTGAGAACACAACATCCCTCCCCCCTAGGATGAGACGAAGTCTCTCATCCAAGATGGCTTATTGCAAACGCGTTTTGGGCGTGATGCTGGCTGGCTTGTCCCGGGAGTGCTACTGCTTCTCTGTCCCCTGGTCTCTTGTCCTGCAACGGGAGAGGGAGACTCGTTAGTGACTTGCCGCGGTTCTGTGGCATTTGGGGAAGGGACGAACTCCATTGTGGAAAAACCGGGGGCACTGGGGGCTAACGAAAAACCCCACTTCTCACTTGGATGGGTGGGGGACCACTCCGAAACCCCCCCCCCCGGTTTAGGAACTGAAACTCGAAATCTTCTGCTGGGTCATTGGGGGCATCCCTCAGGCTATCTACGAGAACAGCCTCCCTCTCCTCCCCCCTAGGTGGGGACCACTGCCCCCCCTCTCCTCCCCCTTGGGCTGAACGGGTGGGGGAGAACCCTAACGTTGAATCCTTTTCCGTGCCGTCCGCGCGTTGGTTGGCCGGGACCCGGCGCCGTAGTTGGTTAACGTGCCGTCTCCAGAGAAGACCCGCACTGGTCTCTACACAATACGACACGGGACCCGTCTGCCCAACGACGATGCCCGGGACCCAGGCTGCGCTAGCGTAGTTCCTGCAATGCACCGGGGCACCTACTTCGAAACTCTTCGTGTCCGCTAACCCGATGTTCCTCCCTATGTCCTCCACCCTCGTTGGGTCTAGCCTGGTCAGAATCGTAGTCAACTTCCTACGCATTAGGAGCTCCGCGGGCGAGTACCCAGAAGCTAGGGGGGTCACCCTGTAGCCCAGCAGGAACTGGCACACTTGCAGGTTAAGATCCCCGGGACCCATGCGCCTCAGCGCGTCCTTGGTGGTGCGCACGAGGCGCTCAACCTGGCCGTTTGTTGCCGGGTGGAAAGGGGCGGAGGTGATGTGCCGAATGGCGTTGATCTCGGTGAATGCCCTGAACTCAGCGGACGTGAAACAACTAGCGTTATCGCTAATTAGGGTGCCGGGTATACCGAACGTGCTAAAGACCCTACGCAAATGTTTTACTGTCGTTGCTGAGGAGGTGCTCGTAACAGGAATGACCTCCAGCCACTTGGAGTAAGCATCCACTACGAGGAGAAAAAGTGTCCCTCTAAATGGGCCCGCAAAATCAATGTGCACACGGGACAACGGCCCCTTTGCCGCGTCCCATTCCCTGTGAGGCAGACGCGCTTCTTCGGGTCGGGAGCATTGGCAGCCCTCGCAAGTGCCCACCATGTGCTCGATGTCTGCGTCCAGTTGGGGCCACCAAAAGTAGCTTCTGGCCAGAGCCTTGGAGCGAACAATTCCCGGGTGGCTGACGTGCAGCAGTTTAAGCACCCTAGGCCTCAGGGATTCGGGGACTACCACCCGCTGGCCCCACAGAAGGCACCCCCTCTCTATGGACAACTCTAGCCGCTTCCTGAAAAACGGGGCGAACTCCGCCGCCGGGGAGGACGCCGGCCACCCCTTCTGCACCCAGGAGCTGACTAGAGCTAACGTTTTGTCCTTGCCGGTCGCCTTGGCGATGTCTGCAGGTACAATGGGGGCGAATCTAAAACCTCTATCAGGAGCACCTGGCGGTCTTGGTCTTCCTCGCCCACGAGGCCGCTACCGTGGGGAAGGGGAGACCTCGACAGGGCGTCCGCGTGGCTTATTTCCTTCCCTGGGCGGTATACCAACGCGTGCTGATACGCGTTTAAGAAAATGGCCCACCGTAACATCCTAGGGGACAGGATCTGAGGTGTGGGCTTGTCCGCAGTGAAAATGCCTAGCAGGGGCTTGTGGTCGGTTACTATGGTGAAGGGGCGGCCGTAGAGGAAATCGTGGAACTTCTTAGTCCCCGCTATTATTGCTAGCGCCTCCCTGTCTGTTTGGGCGTAGTTTCACTCAGCCTGGGACAGGGATCTGGAGTAGAATGCTACCGGGGCCTCTCTCCCGCTTTCCAGCACGTGGCACAGCACCGCCCCCACCCCCACTGGGGATGCATCACATATCAGAACCACCGGCTTCTTGGGGTCAAAATGGGTGAGAATGGCATCAGACGTTAGGAGTTGTTTCAGTTCCACGAATGCCCTCTCCTGGCTCTCACCCCACTTCCACGCCTCGTCCTTCTTGAGCAGCTTATGCAGCAGCTCCGCTACCAATGCCTTCCGAGGCAGGAAGGAGTGGTAGAAATTTAAGAGCCCTAGGAACGACTGCAATTCGGGCTTGGAGGTGGGGCGAGGGGCATTTTGAATTGCGGCTACCTTTGATTTGGAGGGTTTGATTCCCACAGGGGTTACCCGGAAACCCAAGAACTCAACCTCTTTTGCGAAGAAGACGCATTTGTCTTTTTGCAACCTCAACCCCGCCTTTTCAAACACCGCCAGTACTTTGTCTAGCCTTTCAGCCAACTCCTCCTCACTTCCCCCCGTTATCAATACATCATCAAAGTATGGCAAGACCCCATCTAGCCCCTTTAAGAGGCGTTCCACAAGCGACTGGAAAATGCCCGGCGCCGAGTTCACACCAAACTGTAGGCGCGTCACCTGGAACGCCCCCTTATGAGTGACTATTGTTTGCGCAGCAGCTGCAGCTGGGGTTACTGAGAGTTGCTGATAGGCCTGCGCCAGGTCAAGTTTTGCGAAACACTTTCCCCCATGTAACCTGGCCAACAGGTGGCTGACTACCGGCACCGGATATGCATTTGGGCGGATCGCCTTATTAATGGTGCACTTATAATCAGCGCATATGCGAACCTCCCCGTTGGCCTTTAGCGCAGTTACAATCAGAGTTTCCCACTCCGCGGAATCAACAGGAACAAGAATCCCCTGGCCCACCAATTTGTCCAGTTCCGCCTCTATCTTGTCCTTTAGTGCGAAAGGCACTCTGCGCGGCTTGAGTCTTATTGGGCGGACCTCTGGGTCCAGGTCGAACGCTACTGGGGGTCCCTTGAATTTTCCAAGTCCTTTCTTGAAAACTTCGGGATGCGCGTCACACACCTCCTGTATCGGGTCAGTCCCAACGGCATGCACCCCCCCAATGAACAAACCCAGGGGCTTAAACCATTGGGTCCCAAGGAGGCTGCAACTTCCCCCCTTGAGAACAACCAGGGGAAGTTCCGCGGCGTGTTGCTTGTATTGGACCTTGAATTTTCCAACCCCCAACACCGGAATGCTATTTCCCTGTACATCCCGCAGCGTGGACCTCAACGCTTTGAGCTTAGGGCGCACGTGGGGGGAAATTCCCAAGAACTCCCGCTGGGACATGATTGAGTAGGAGGAACCCGAGTCTATCTCCATCCTAACAGGGGCCCCTTGCACCAGTACCTCAACAAAGTAACGGGGGTGTCCCAAGGACACGCTGTACACTGGGGCGTCATCACTACTGTCGTCGGAGATGCGGCCCACGCCATCCTGTTTCCTCGCGGGCCGGGCGCCCTCCTTGGTTTTCGGCGAGCGGTCTGACAAGCCTTTCTGTTCCTTGCGCCGCCATCTGCAGACCTTGGCGATGTGCCCCCGGCATCCGCAGTTGTGGCACTCGGCCTTCCGGAACAGGCACTTGATGCGGTCGTGGGCTGCTCCACATCCGTCGCAGCGTCGGCCTTCCTTCCGAACCCTCCGGATGTCCTCGTCGTCGCTGCTCTCCGTGGGAGATTTTGGCGTCCGTCTGGCCGCATGCACCGAGCCCGCTGCCTTGTCGGACTGTGGGGGCCTTTCTCTAAACCCCTTGACTCCGGCCCTCATGGCTTCTGCGGCCTGCGCCGCCTTCACGACTTCGCGCAGCGTCGGGGGTGGCTCTTGGTTCATCAACTTTCGCTGAACCTCCTCGTCCCACAGGCCACACAGCATGCGGTCCCTGAGGGCGATTTCCAGATTTTCCCACTTGCATGGGCCGGCGGCCAACCGCAGGGCCGCTGCAAAAGCGGCGATGGACTCACCAGGCACTTGAACTCTCTTCCAGAACGCGTCTCGAGCCGAAAACATCGAAACCGAGGGCTGGAAATGGTCGCGCATCGCTTTCAGGAGCTGTTTGACCGACAGCTCGCTCACCTTCTTCGGTGATACCAGGTCCACCAATACTCTTTTGGCGGCATTTCCGAGCATCCGGGTAAGGATGGCCCTCTTCTTTCCCTCGTCCATAATGTCGGACACCACCAGCGCATCTTGGAAGTCCATTTCGAAGAGCTCCCAATCTTCCGGCTTGTTGATGTCGAAACCGGCGTGACCAGCGTGTGTCTTGATCTCGTGGGGATCCATAATCCCACCTTCGTCGCCAATTTAGTGTATGAGAACCAAGACACAGGAACAGCCGAAGGATTGGCTTAACACATCTTTATTGCATGGTGGTACGAGGGAACATGTGGTAATGGCGGACGAACAGCTCAATATATACAGTGGCTATACATTTGAATGTGGCTCCACGGTAGCCCATTGGCTACTGTCGGCGTGACGTCACTTCAGGTCACGCCCTTCTTGCCCAGGTGAGGTAGTGGCGGGAATCTTCCCGCGCTGTAGTTCTTTGGGGAATTGGAACCGTGTGAGCTGGGCGCTCGCTATTGCCACCTGGTGGTCATTAGCTCGCGTCCTAATTACAACGGGTTACATTGATGCAGCTGGTGATTGTTACAATTGTTTAAAGGCATAGTATTGAGAACACAACAGGTATCATCTTACTTCAGGTGGCAAAATGTCTTGGGCTTAAAGGATGCATCTATCATTTCCTGTGGATGGTTCAGTACACAGAAAGAGCCTCCTCGAAGATTGTGGTATTTTTTAAAGCACAATCAGCCGTACCCTGGTATACTGATACCTCATACAACATCCAAACTTGGTTCCACAAGTTTGGGCTTTATATGGATTTGGACTTTGTATGAGGCATGCAAAATCCTAGCCACAATGCCTCATACAACGTCAAGGAAACAGTCAAGGAAACAGACAGGAAACTGACAGAACTTTAAGAAATCATTGTCTAAAGGCTAAATACATTACAAAAACATGTCAAACAACCCTAATTGTCCAAGAACTTGAAGAATGCTGCAAAAATCCCAGGAATGCTTCTAAAAATTCTGATGAAAAAATTCAACAAAAATCCAAAATCGCACTCAAAACTACTCAAAAACACTCTTTGCCTCGTGCAAAACCCGCAAGAGCAATGCACGCATGTGGCCTGCCTTTTATACTGCCAAGGCACAATGCAACCTGGGAAAAACCCCAATGCCTCATACAAAGTCGCAGCGACTTTATATGAGGCAACTTTTCTCAAGGAATTAGGCGATGTTGTATGAATTTGATGTTGTATGAAGCGGACTTTGTATGAGGTATTACTTGTAATAGCAACCTTGTGTTGCTGGCTAATCTTTCTTACACTAGGTCAGGTGAAAGGAACTGCAGAATGAACTCACCAAAAGGTAGCTTCATTTTGGCAGTTTCATGTCTGGCCTAGGCATGGAAGAAGAAGTACACTTATAAAATACGGGCTGATCGTGTTTCATTTATAAGTGGGAGTTTCTACTGCAATCATTATTCTACATACTTTATATTACTGATTTAGTCTATTGTATGTTATCTTTCCATTGCTTAACCTTCCATCTCCTTAACCATTTTAAGAAGAATCCATCTAAAAATATGACATAAAGAGATGAAAATTAATATATACCGTAGATTATTCAATTTAATGGGCCTTGTTTCTGAGTAAACGTAGAATCATAGAATAATTTAGTTAGAAGGGCCTGTGGGGCCATTAGGCCCAAGCCCCTACTCGATGCAAGAATCCAAATCAAAGCAGATGTGACATATGGTTGTCAAGTTTTCTCTCAAATGCCTCCAGTGTTGGAGCTCTCATCATCTCCTGGGGTAATTGGTTCCATTGTCATATTGCTTTAACAGTTAACTTGCATCAAGTGCAAACCAAAAATTATTTCTGTTGGGTGCCGTCCAATTGAAAATGACTTATAGCAACCCTAACAGTGCCTTCAAAATAAGCAAATACTTAAGGAAGGGTTTGCCAATTCTACATCTTCAGTGAGTTTCCATGGTTGAGCAGGGATTCAGACCCAGGCCTCCTGAGTCCTAAGCTGTCATTGTATCCGGAAACCATTATACCCCATATAACGATTTTTTTCGTTATACGAAGCAATGTATCTCTATGGAATGCATTGTACAATGAAAAAAATTCATTGTACGATTTTTTCCATAGAGATTTTCATTGTCTGATACATCCCATAGGGATTTTCGTTATATGAGGCATGCTTCGCATAATGAAAAAAAATGTATAACGAAAGACATGTGGAACCAACTTTTTTCGTTATAAGGTGTTCTACTGTACTATATACTACTCCTATTGTGCCAAGTGGGACTTACCTTCAAGTAAACCAGGATAAGATTGTAATCTAAATTTTGGGACATTCTGGGAATTTATTTTTCACCTCTTTCAGGGTTAAATAATAATAGTTGCATACTTTTAAGTTGTTTCAGACTTATGGTAAACCTCCTCAGTGTTTCCTAGGTATAAAGTACTCAGAAATGCCTTACCTATCTCTTCTTCTGGGGGTGCTCTGGGACTACTCAGCTTTTTCAAGGCTACACAGGCAGTTCGGTGCACCGTGTTAAACCTGGCATTCATTACAGAGCTAGCTCAGGAGAACAATCTTAGCTATTCTTCTCTCTGTTTATCTGATCATAGTGCCTAATTTTAGCACATGTTTACTAGTGAGGTATATTTTATTTCAGCTTGCAAGTTTCCTCTTTAAAGACACTCATGGTGTCTTTCATTTTGTATGTTCCTATGAACAAAGTGCATGCTTCTTCTTTCTAAGGGCACTATGACCACAAGGGTGAACGGTCAGCAATGTTATATTTGCCCAGAGATGCTGAGTGAATTGTCAGGAATTCTTTTGGTAGGGCGCTGCGTCCTTGTGTATCTATGTCATCTCTGCTCAGCTCTCTATTTAAAGAGCCCTCGTCCTTGGCACTATACCTCCTGGTCCAAATTTTTTTTTTTTGCCCTGGAATTCTGTGTTTATTTTCAGGAATACAATCTGCTGTGTTTCATTGCTAGGCACTCGGTCAGTGTGATCTTTTGAACCCAGGTTGCCGAGATGACAAAACTGGATACAGGTCCTAAGAGCCAACATAAAACCTCCCTGTAGATCCTTGGGGAAACTTAGATTAGTGGTGCCTTGGATTATTTCACATCTGGCACATATTGCAAAAAAAAAAAAAGTATATGCAATTTGCAGAAATCATTTAGCGTCATTGATCCTAGCATTTCAGAGTTCAGTTCTTCATTGGTACAACATGACCTCACATGAGAGGTGCAGACTCCTGGCCCAGCACCATGTTGACATGATACTATATCACTCACTGGGATTCAGAACCACTCAACACTAGCATCATACAGTATAGTGATGCAGTGCCATGGCATAAACGTTGCAATGTAATACAGTATGGTGATATTTTTGTCTCTGAGCAGTCCTCTCTCTTTGACAAACCTGCTGCTTTCATCACTTTAGAATTTTCATGGCAGTTAGCATGGAAGGGGTAGGAAAGCAACAGAAAGAAAGAGAGGCCAGGAAACTCCAGTAGACTTATTTCCTATGGGCAAGGTATTGTCCAGCACAGCATGCTACGGTAGCAGCCCATGCTGTGTGTCTTTCAAGCGAGCAGATCCACTTGTATGTAATTCTTTTTTATTTACATTTTCCCCTGGGTAAGTTCAGTTAGTACAGTGAAACTGAACAAGAGAAACTGAATTGATAGAAGCGTAGTTTTGAAAGGTAGTTAAGAAACTGTTGTGTCCGGCCCTTTTAAAGAACAGTCCAGCAAACGATGAACAGAACAACAAACAACGGTTTATTGTAAAGTCTTTCTGGTTACTCTTACAAGGAATATCCGGACCTCGGATGGCTACACTAGTCCCATGTAATTGGTCTCTCCGAACTATGCCGTTCCTGGCTACTAAGCTACACGTGCATGTGAGCGTATGGAGAAGACCCAAGGCTTAGCCTGGCTTGGCTAACCTGCGGAGAATAATAAGAAGCGTAGATCCGGTCCCAGCCCCACCCTTGTTTACCCGTGGGTCTTATATAGTGTCTCCCCAGCAGTGACTCTTTTATACAATGTAGTAATTTGGTGTATGCAAACCAAGACACAGGACACAGCCTCGGGCTGGGTTAACTCAGGTTTATTGCATCGTGGACAGAGGGAACATGAGGTAATGGCGGATCGATAGCTCTTTATATACAGTGGTAATACATTTGAACGTGGTGCCATGGTAGCCCATTGGCTACTGTCTGCGTGACGTCATTGCGGGTCACGCCCTTCTTGTCCAGGTGTAGATGGTGGCGGGAAAACTTCCCGCGCTGTTGCCTTTGATGAGTTCGGACCAAGAGAGCTTGGACGCTCGCTGCTGCCAGCTGGTGGTCATTAGCTCGCGTCCTATTACAGGGTTTATATGATACAGCTGAAGGTTACATTGTTGCTATAGGCAAGGTTACATTGGCTCAGATACATTGTAATCCATGTGTAAGATAAAACCATCAGAACACAACACCCCTCCCCCCTAGGACGAGACAAAGTCTCGAGCCTACACTTAAAAACACACTCCCCCCCCCTTAGGAGACAAAGTCTCTCAGCCAAGATGGCTTATTTCGAACACGCCGGGGTCTCGATGCGGGCTGCCTCTCCCCGGGTTTGCTACCTTCTCTTTGTCCCCTGGTTTCCTGTCCTGTAATTGGAGAGGGAGACTCGTTAGTGACTTGCCGCGGCTCCGCGGCGTTGTTGGGAGGTGTGCTCTTTCTTAGGGAGGAACCGGGGGCACTGGGGGCTAACGAAAAACCCCTCTTCTCGCTTGGATGGGTGGGGGAACACTCCTGAAAACCCCCCCGGCTCGCACAATCAAAATCACAACTACAATCGGGGGCAGCGGTCGCGAACTCCTCTCCCCCTTCCCCGGCCCCTGATAGGACTGGCGTATCAAAAGGGAATGAGTCGGGGCCGCTGCTTCTGCCTTCCCCCCTTGCTTGGGACTGTTGTCCACTGCTGTCTCCCCCTTGGGTTAAGCGGGTGGGGGAGAACCCTAACGCTGAATCCTGTTGCTGAGCCCCACTGACTGGCCCACTGACTCGGTGCCTCAGTTGGTCCGCGTGCCTCCTCCAGAGGAGGCCGGTGTTAGTCTCGACCCGGTACGACACTGGCCCCGTCTGTTCTACAACCGTCCCTGGCACCCAGGCTGGCCCTGCGCTGGAATAGTTCCTGCAGTGAACAGGGTCACCGGCGGCGAAACCTTTCGAGACCGCCAACCCTATGTTTTTCCCTTTATCCTCGACTCTCGTCGGGTCTAGCCTGGACAGGATCGTGGTCAGTTTTCGCCGCATCAAGAGCTCTGCCGGCGAGTAGCCTGACGCCAAGGGGGTTACCCTATACGCTAAGAGGAACTGGCATACTTGGTGATTTAGGTCCCCCGGGCCCATGCGCCGCAGCGCCTCCTTTGTTGTACGCACCAGCCGTTCCACTTGGCCATTCGTGGCCGGGTGAAACGGTGCGGATGTGACATGCCGAATGGCGTTCGCCTCCATGAATGCTCCGAACTCAGCGGAGGTGAAACAACTAGCGTTATCGCTGACTAAAGTGTCGGGTAAACCGAACGTGGAAAAGACTCTCCTCAGCCGGCTAATTGTCGTGGCGGAGGACGTGCTCTTTACTGGGATAACCTCCAGCCACTTGGAGAACGCATCCACCACCAGGAGAAACATGGTCCCTCGGAATGGGCCAGCGAAATCTACATGCACCCTGGACCATGGCCCCCTAGCTGTGTCCCATTCCCTATGCGGAAGACGGGCCGCTTCAGGCCGGGATCCCTGGCATGCCTCGCAAGTGCCGACCATGTGCTCAATGTCCGCGTCCAGCTGTGGCCACCAGAAGTAACTCCGGGCCAGCGCCTTCGAGCGAACTATGCCCGGGTGGCTGACGTGCAGCAGTTCGAGCACCCTCGTCCGCAGGGGCGTAGGGACCACCACCCGCTGGCCCCACAACAGGCACCCCCTTTCTAGGGACAACTCTAGCTTTTTCCGAAAGAAAGGGTCGAACTCCGTACTCGGGGACGATGCCGGCCACCCCTTCTGTACCCAGGAACTAACTTTCTCCAGCGTTCTGTCCTTGCCTGTCGCCCTAGCAATGTCGGCTGGTACTATTGGGGGTGCGTCTAAAACCTCAATTAGCAACACCTGGCGGTCTCTTTCTACTCTCGCCTTTTGGTCGTCCGACAAGGGCAAAGGGGATCTCGAAAGTGCATCAGCATGGCTGATCTCCTTTCCGGGCCTGTACTCCAACTCATGTTGGTATGCGTTGAGGAAAATAGCCCAGCGCAGCATTCTCGGGGACAGGATCTGCGGCGTGGGCTTGCTTGCCGTGAAAATCCCTAACAGTGGCTTGTGATCGGTCACGATTTTGAACGGGCGGCCATACAAAAAATCGTGAAATTTTTTGGTTCCCGCTACTATTGCTAACGCCTCCCTGTCGGTTTGTGCGTAATTTCGCTCCGCTTGGGACAGGGACCTTGAGTAAAACGCTACCGGGGCCTCCCTTCCGTCCTCCAACACGTGGCAAAGCACCGCCCCCACCCCCACCGGGGATGCATCACAGACTAGGACCACTGGCCGTTTGGGGTCGAAGTGCGTCAGGATTGCCTCAGATGTTAGGAGTTGCTTTAGCTCTTTGAACGCCCTCTCGTGCTCGTCACCCCACATCCATGGCTCCTCCTTTTTAAGTAACCGATGGAGCGGTTCGGCCACGGACGCCTTCCGCGGGAGGAATGTATGGTAAAAATTGAGGAGCCCCAGGAAGGACTGTAGCTCGGTTTTGGATGTGGGGCGAGGGGCCTTTTTAATGGCTGCTACTTTGGATTTAGACGGCTTAATCCCCTCGGGTGTGATCCGGAAACCTAAAAACTCGACCTCGGTTTCGAAAAAAACACATTTGTCCTTCCTCAATCTCAGCCCCGCTTTCTCGAACACGGTCAGTACTTTGTCCAACCTCTTTGCCAGTTCAGCCTCACTCCCCCCTGTTATCAACACGTCATCAAAATAAGGCAACACCCCCTCCAGTCCCTTCAGGAGGCGTTCCACAAGCGACTGAAACAGGCCGGGTGCCGAGTTCACGCCAAACTGTAACCGCGACACCTGGAACGCTCCTTTATGTGTAACTATCGTTTGTGCCGCGGCCGTGGCGGGGGTCACAGGAAGTTGCTGATAGGCTTGTGCCAAATCGAGTTTAGCGAAACACTTTCCCCCATTTAGCCTGGCCAAAAGGTGACTGATCACCGGCACCGGGTATGCATTAGGGCGGATCGCCTTGTTAATTGTACACTTATAATCAGCGCAAATGCGCACCTCCCCGTTAGCCTTTAGAGCCGTTACAATTGGAGTTTCCCACTCCGCGGAATCAACAGGAATAAGAATCCCCTGGCCCACCAGTTTGTCCAGTTCCGCCTCTATCTTGTCCTTGAGTGCGAACGGCACCCTGCGCGGTTTGAGTCTAATCGGGCGGACCTCCGGGTCTATGTCGAAAGCTACAGGGGGTCCCTTGAACTTTCCGAGTCCTTTCTTAAAAACGGCGGGATGCGCATCGCAAACCGCTTGTATTGGGTCCCCCCCCACGGTATGCACCCCCCCTATGAACAATCCTAAGGGCTGAAACCACTGTGTCCCTAGGAGGCTACAGCTTCCCCCCTTGAGGACAACTAGGGGCAGTTCCGCAGAATGTCTCTTAAAATTGACCCGAAATTTCCCGACCCCCAACACCGGAATGCTGTTTCCCTGTACGTCTCGTAGCGTGGACCTCAACGCTTTAAGTCTGGGCCGCACGTGGGGGTCGATTTTCAGGAACTCTTTCTGGGGAATTATGGAATAGGAGGACCCCGAGTCAATTTCCATCTTAATAGGGGCCCCTTGTACTAATACCTCAACGAAGTAATGGGACTGTCCCGCGGACACGCTGAACACTGGGGCGTCGTCCTCGCTGTCGTCCGAGACGCGGCCCACGCCGTCCTGCTTCCTCGTGGTCTGGGCGCCATCTTTGGGCCTCGCTGGACGGTCCGGTCTGGCCGCACGGTCTTGTGACTGCCTCCGGCCCTCTTTCCGTTTTCTGCATGCCTTGGCGATGTGCCCCCGACGGCCGCAGGTGTAACACTCGGCCTTCCTGAACGGGCATCTCGCGCGCTCGTGGGCCGCTCCGCAACCCTCGCAGCGTCGACCACCCTTTCGGACCTTCTGGACCTCCTCGCCGTCGCTGCCTTCCGTAGACGACTTTGAGGCCCGTCGAGTCGCGTGCACCGACTGTCCGGACTTCCCGTGCACCGAATTTTCCGCCTTGCCGGCTCTAGGACGCCACTCACGCCACTGGTGCATCTCGTCCACTCCAGCATTCGTGGACTCTGCGGCTTCCGCGGCCTCTACGACCTCTGCCAGCGTGGGTGGCGGCTCCTTATTCATCAAGCTGCGCTGTACCTCCTTGTCTTTCAGGCCACACAACACGCCATCCCTGAGGGCCATCTCCAGGATGTCGCCCCATTTACAGGGGGCGGCGGCTATCCTCATGGCGGCCACGAATGCCTCAACCGACTCATCCGGCGCTTGGACTCGCCTCCAAAACGCGCTCCGAGCGGGAAACATTGCCCTCGAGGGGCAGAACCGCTCTCGCAGCAGCTTCATGATGTCGCCCGCCTTAAATTCGCTCACCTTCTTCGGAGCGATTATGCCCACCAGCGTCCGCTTGGTTTCCATCCCGAGCATTCTGGTGAGGATGGCCCTCTTCCTCTCCTCGTCGTCTCCTTTGACTCTGAGTTCTACCAGTGCCGCCTGGAAGTCCATCTCAAGCAGCTCCCAGTCTTGCGGTTTGGTGATGTTGAACCCGCTCTGTGCCCTGGCTGTTCCGTGGGGATCCATAATCCCATCCTCGTCGCCAATTTGGTGTATGCAAACCAAGACACAGGACACAGCCTCGGGCTGGGTTAACTCAGGTTTATTGCATCGTGGACAGAGGGAACATGAGGTAATGGCGGATCGATAGCTCTTTATATACAGTGGTAATACATTTGAACGTGGTGCCATGGTAGCCCATTGGCTACTGTCTGCGTGACGTCATTGCGGGTCACGCCCTTCTTGTCCAGGTGTAGATGGTGGCGGGAAAACTTCCCGCGCTGTTGCCTTTGATGAGTTCGGACCAAGAGAGCTTGGACGCTCGCTGCTGCCAGCTGGTGGTCATTAGCTCGCGTCCTATTACAGGGTTTATATGATACAGCTGAAGGTTACATTGTTGCTATAGGCAAGGTTACATTGGCTCAGATACATTGTAATCCATGTGTAAGATAAAACCATCAGAACACAACAAGTAACCAGCCGGGCAACCTTAACTAACCAGTCATAACATGATATACCAGTTTTAACCAATCACGAACAGGGTCCAAAGTTGCACCCAATAATTGAACTCTAATTAACATAAAGAGCGTGTCCAGAAGGGAAGAGTACGCACCAAATCTGGTGGCTAATGTTGATGGTGGGAAATCACCATTTTGTCTTTGCAAAGCGTTGCTGGAACAACTTGCAATTTAACCTGAATACACAACAGAAACTGAATTGATAGAGGTGTAGTTTTGAAAGGTAATTAAGAAGCTGAATTGATAGAAGTTTAGTTTTGAAAGGTACAGGTAGTTAAGGCTTGGGACAGCTACTGTTTTAAAAAGCAATTTATGAAACTTATTTAAAAAAACTCAGTTTTAAAAACTTGTAGATCCCAGACATGAATTATAGCTGATTTAAATAAAAAAAAATAGGTAACATAACTTAGTACTACAACATTTAGCTAGACCTCCATCAATGATTCCATGCAACAGATTGTCTCCAAAATAGCTTTATTAGATGAATTACAAAGAAAAGTAAAACAAGAAAATTGTACTTTGTATATTAATATTCACTTGGCTGAAACATTATTTATTTATTTATTATGTATTTATTTATTTGATTTGATTTGTATGCCACCCACTCAGCATACGCCGACTCAGGGCGGCTCACAACAGAATAAGATCATAAAAACACATACAAAAACTGTCATAAAACATTTAAAATACCGTCGGACTTCAATTTCTTTAAAGGCGCCTGAAACTCCAGTCCCTCCTCACATACCAGTCATGTGAGGTATTGTGCATCAAGGGATACATGTGGCAAGTTGTGGACTAGTCGAAATTTGCTAATACAATTTATGCCACTGTACTTATGCTGGAGGGACTGCGGTGGCTTAGTGGTTAAGATGCTGAACTTGACAATTGGAAGGTTGGTAGATCAGCAGTTCAAGACCTGAGTACTGCACGATGGAGTGAGTCTTTGTCCCAGCTCCTGCCAACCTAGCAGTTCGAAAGCAAGAACTTCAAAGTAGTTAAATAGGGACCACTTCAGTGGGAAAGTAAACAAAGTTCTATGCACTCCAGTGTTTAGTTATGCCTTCCACATGACCACGGAAATGTCTGCAGAAGCAGACAGCGCTGGCACTTTGGTTATAAACAAAGAGGAGCACTGAACTCTAGAGTCAGATATGACTGGCTTTCAAGCAAGGGTGACCTTTACCTTTACCATACTTATGCTGGTGTAAATAGCCAATAGGATTCTGGTCACTTAATTCAGGTTTCCTTAGTACAATTTTGAGATACAAGCTATACTATGTTTTTTTTATAATTTTTATTAATTTTTTAAAAATATAAATATACAAAATAAAGCAACATTACATTACATTGTAAAACACAAATCAAAAGAAATAAAAAAAATCGCTGGTATAAAGAGTATTTTCCATGTTGATAAACTTACTATATTTTATATTTCTTGAGTAATGAGTGTAATATATTGATGTATCATTATATGTACTGTATATAATTATATCTAATAATCTAATAATATAAATTACTCCCAATATTTCAGAAACATAATAACAAACAAAAATCATAAAACACCAGTGATATTTACAGAGCCCTGGAGTCTGTGTTTGTCTTAGCATTATACTAGCAGGTGTGCCTGGCTTCGTGCGGGCGGAGTTTGGGGGATCTGTCAAACTTCCCGGGGTTGAGTTGGAGCATGGCCTCCATCCACGCACCCTCTTCCACACACACACACATCCATTCTCTCTCTCTCTCTCTCTCTCTCTCTCTCTCTCTCTCTCTCTCACTCACTCACTCACTCACTCACTCACACACACACACACACACACACACACACACACACACTCACTCTTTATTCCTTCTCGGTGCACACACACACACAGTTACACACACAGAGCAATGGTGTACTCTGACTCTGCACTCTCTCCCACTCTCAGATACTCACTCTCCACCCCCTTCTCTCACACACACACCATCCCTGGCCTGTGTCTCCAGACAACGGACTGCTTCTGGAAGCGCCATTTGTTGCCTGGAGACACAGGCCATGCTGGCGGGAGATGAGGGGTACCACCGGGCTGGGCTTTATGGAGCCCCCATCCGTGTGCTAGCTAGTCCCCCCCATGCCCCTGCCTTCACCTGTGGGGTGTACTCCTTCGTGCAGCCCAGCCCGGGGCTTCCGTGCGACTGCCGGCAGCATGGCCTGCATCTCCAGGCAACGGCTGGCGCTTCCGGCGCATCTCCGTTGCCTGGAGATGCAGGCCATGCTGTCGGGAGAGACGTGGAAGCCCCGGGCTGGGCTGCATGGAGCCTGGCTAGCCAGGGGGGTCGCGCCCCTGAGGAACCACCCCCACCCAACAGTTACCTTACCTGTGGGGCATCCTCCTCCATTGAGGGCATCTGTGTTGCAGATCGGGTACTGGCGCTCTCTCAGGCTAGGCGTCTGAAACCCCAGTCCATGTGCGATTCCTGGCATCAGACATGGGCCGAACGGAATGCTCCGGTCAGCCCCTGCCTTCCAGAGAAGCCAAGGTGGAAGGCCCACCTGCCCTTCTCTGGAAGGCAGCCAGTGTACGGGTGCGCCATTCAGCCAATGCCTGCCGGAGAAGGGCCTTGGCTTCTCCGGCAGGCATGGGCCAAATTGAGCACTCTAGTCGGCCCATGCCTTCTAAAAAAGGGTCGCCCGCAGTCTTCCGGCCGAAATGGCAGCCAGCCAGTGGAGCTTCCCAACCAGGGAGGCGGTAATACGCATGCGCCAGAATCCGCGCAGGTGCAAAAGCCTGCTCGGAGTTCCAGCCACCGCCGCCTAGAAACTCCGGGCAAGCTTCTGCGCCTGTGCGGATTCTGGCGCATGCATATTACCACCTCCCCACCATTTCATGCTGCCAGGGGGCCCTTTGCGGCCAGTTTTTGGGGTGAAAGACCCCAAAATGGTCTGCCGGTCCCCTGCGCCGGCCACCCCAGAAGTGTGAGATAGGCAAGGCTGCCATTGTCAAAGATGGGGGTGCAGGTGTCTCGCTTTGTATTGGTAACATACAGCGTGACACCTCACTTTTAGTTATATAGATTATCTCTTCAAAATCTGTCATTTTTCTTACTAGACTGGTTACATCATTATATTTACTATTCCATTTATTTACTAACACTTTTTGAAACAGGTTCAGATTCATTGGATTATACATTTCCAATCTTTTTTTATTATCATAACATACCTGTATCCAATCCTTCAACATGAACACACCATTTTTCAGGAGTACCTCTTTTATTCTCATATCTATTCTAACTGAAAAAGATTTAATATCTTCCAATTCTATAATTGGGGAAATGTCTGGAACTAATTTCTTCTCCAAACTTTTCCAAACCTCCATCATTGCTTTTGTCGTTTTACACCTTACTCTTACTTTTGTCATATCTTTAAAAAAAATACATTTCCTTTTGTCATATATACTTCAACTCTACCTCCTCCCAAATTACCTCTTCCTTCATTAAAATCTTTACCACATTTTAAATTGAATACAAAAAAATTAAGTAATTCTTAACATTTGGTAATCCCAATCCACCTTCTTTCTGGGGTAAATACCACAAATTCTTAGATATTCTTGGCCTTTTCCTTCCGTTACAATAATTATTTAACATACTTTGAAAAACAGCCAATTCCTTTTCCTTCTGTTGGATTGGCAGGACATCAAACAAAAAAATATTTTTTGTAACAATTTCATTATGATAAAATAGTTCAAATGGTTATGCCCTGCTTATTTGGTCTGGTTTTTTTTAAAAAATAGCTGTTTCAATGTTTTGTTTTCCAGGTTCAGGGTTTGGAGCAGCCACTAAAGCCATGTGTTTAGGAATGAAATACTGGAAGCCAGAAAGACTGGAATCTCTTATTGAAGTGAGCATTGAAGTTGGACGAATGACTCACAATCATCCTACAGGTAAAATCCAGGGAAATGACCTTTTAAGGCTCAGATCAGCAAGCAAACCAGATTGGAGTGACAATGGGCATGAAATGAACCTCACTCTCTGCTAATCAGAAGAGAAAGAATAAAGAAAGCAAAAGCCTCAGACTAAAAGCAGGCAAAGGGCCTTTTCATGGGAACATTAGCTGCCACAGGCCTCAAACATGGAGGGACCATATCAACATTAGCACTGCCCCATTCCTGCCAACAGTTTCTGTTAAGAATCTCTAACTTGAGCTTCATCATCTTAATGGAAACAGATCATTTCAAAAACAAACCCTGTGCTGATGGGCAGAGCTGCTATGAGCAGAGAGGGATGCAGAAGCTTAGGGGGCTCATGCTCAAATGATCAGTAAAATTCTTCTCCAAAGTAAAACATTCTGCTCGTTTCCTACATACTTTGGAACATTGCTTTCTGAATTGGGGTTGATAGGGACATGAAGAAATTGTGTGTGTGCATGTGCACATGTGGTGACTATATGGAGTGGTATAGAAGTGTTACGGCTATAGCTATTGCTATACGCAAGAAGGTATGGGCAGGACAGGCTGGGAACGGCTGGCTGAGAGGGCGAGAAGTGGGAAAGGGGCTGAGCAGCAGCCATGAGCCTGAAGTGAAGAGAAGTCCAGCCTCTTTTGAAAAGTGGTGCAGATCTTTTCCTCCCTATAGCTGCTGTTTCCTTCAGTGGTACATCCCCAACATGCCAGAACATTATAGACAAATGGCAGTGGCCCCTGCCAGCTTCTGCATACACCTTTCTAACTGACCCTGCTACTAAACGTGATTTTTAAGGCCAGCCTTGATTAACGGAGGGCCCTTTGGAGATAGGTACTTAAGCAATCTAGGGACCATATCAACTTAATTTGCCCCATCTTTGCCCTGGAACAATAGGAACGTAGGAGGGCTTCCCCCACTCCCAACTCAGTTTTTGCCTGTTCACTCTGTTAACACTGAGCAAGCTGGCCAAAGGCTTTAGGACTGGTCAGCTGGGTCTCCTGAGGACTCCCTCCCTCCACGAGAAAATGGGTTGCAACCCAAAAAGCTGAGAAGGATTTGGGGAAACTCACAGAATAATGTTTCTATCCTATGTATATGTAGATGAGATTAACTTCTCTCTGTTTTCCTATGAGGAAAGCTCATCGGTCTACTTGTCTCCTTTCACATAACACACCATTGCCAGAGTATAAGAAACCTACTTTTTTGGACAATAAACCACAGAATCCCCCAGCTAACATGGCTCACATAAGCCTACTTAATCCCCCCTCCCGCCAGTTGTTTTTTTTAAAAAAAATTGCATTGATACAACGTCCTGAGAAGGAGGCTGAAAACATGAGCTTCAATTTCACATTCTGCCCCAGGTATCTCCATATCTTAGAATGTCACTGTTTATAAGGTTGCCCTTGCTCGAAAGTCAGTTGAATCCAACTCTAGGGTTCCGTGCTCATCTCTGTTTATAGGCAAAGAGCCAGTGCTGTCTGTGTCTTCAGATGTTTCCATGGACATGTGGCAGGCATGCCTCAACACCGGAGTGCACGTAGGTGATATCTTTAAAAGGCTCTTGGGATACATATGTACTCTTACGGTGAGATTTCCTTTGAGTAATGCACCTCAAGAATCAGATATGCAATTTTAGGCCATGTTCACCGTCTAACAGCAAATCACAGAAAAAAGAATGTTCAATGCAAGATGCACAGTTAAAGATGATTATGTACTATGACAAAGAGACCGATTTATTAAGAGGAGAGAGAACATTTCTTCCAAATCTATACCTATAAAATGGTGGATGGGCCATGCATGTCTGGCATGTGTGTCCACACCCGTCCTGACTATCCCGTAATGAGCTTGCCACACTTAGCTTTTGACCCTGCGAGCATCGCTGCAAGGGTCCGGAAGCCAAGAGTGGGGCCCACGGCCCACGAACCCGAACAAAAAAACCTACGCTTTCCAGCATCCTCCATGCCGCACCACCCCTCAGCCAATCAGGCTGAAGGATATGAGCACGGAGAAGGCTGGACAGCCAGCACACACAAAAAAAACCGGCCAACGTGCGTGCCTTTTCCACTCATCACCTGGGATCTCTATGGCGGCCCTAAAAAGCCACCTCCCCGATGCAGATGAAGCCGTTTCCGCAACCGTCGGCCCAGCTGAGATCACCAGGTAGGTGTGTCCCCCCATGTCGCCGGCAGGGAAAGGGCAAAGGGAACGCTTCCACCTCCCCCCTTCCTTGCCTTTCCCCCATTGCCAACAGGGAAAAAGGGAAGGGAACACTTCCCCCTCCCCTGCCTTGCCCCCCTCGCTGGCAGGGAAAGGGGGGAATGGAACGCTTCCCCCTCCCCTGCCTCCCCCCATCGCCGGCAGGGAAAGGGGGAATGGAATGGTTCCCCCTCCCTGCCTTCCCCCATTGCCAGCAGGGAAAGGGGGAAGGGAATACTTCCCCCTCCCCTGCCCCCCCCCCCGCTGGCAAGGAAAGGGTGAAGGGAACATTTCCGCCTCCCCCTTCCCTGCCTCCCCCCTTGCCAGCAGGGAAAGGGGGAAGAGAACGCTCCCCCTTCCCTGCCTCCCCCTGTCACCGGCAGGGAAAGGGGGAAGAGAACGCTTCCCCCTTCCCCTTCCCTGCCTCTCATCCGTCGCCAGCAGGAAAAGGGGGAACGGAAAGCTTCCACCTCCCCCCTTCCCTCCCTACTCACCCAGGCGCCTTCTCCTCACCTGCAGTTTCCCTCTCTCTCTCTCTCTCTGTGTACCATCCCAACCACCAGCACACACACTATACCTGCCCGGCAAGGCCAGGCAAAAATTGCTAGTACACACTAAACGCATCATCTGATTCAGTTCTTACAGTTTAAATCCTAGTCAACTACTTCTTTTAACAGCTATTCTTCTGCAGTATAATTGGAAAAAACTAAGCAACATCATTAATACCATTCACTCTTGATTTTAAATGGTTCTGATGATCACAAAAACAATTTGTTTTCAATACGTAGACCCCACTCTCACATTACAGTCACCACTAAGATTGGAACTATATCGCAGTCATCACTGAGGAATGTTAATGTCAATGAACAATAATACCATGTGAAGTGTCTACCTCCTAAGTACAGGCACAAGTTGTCAATTATACATATTGATTAGAGTTCTGATGTTGAACCTTGGCACTCCAGCTGTTTTTTGGAATTCAATTCCCAGAAGCCCAAGTTCCTGTGAATCCACATGAATGGGTATATTGTGCATTATGAATGAGTTTACTGCGTATATAAAATTAGTATATAAAGCTGACTTCTGGGTTTGCCATCTGGAACAAGGCTTTATTGAGCAGAGCTCTGGTTGCAATTTGGGCTGTTCAGTGGAGACAGTGATTGATAATCACAAATTCACTGCTTTGCTTTTTGTTATAATATTGATTTTAACAGGGCAGAACAAGTGTACTACAATCTATATAGCAGACCTTTTATTTTGCATTTTAGAAAAGTATTGATGGATCATTTGTACATTAAGTGAAATATTTGTCTAAATAATGCTATGCATAATTAATTTCTGTCAGCTAACAAATTGGTCTCAAATAAGTCTGCCATAGGATTGTTGTCTTATGTTTTTTTTTAAAAAAAAACCTTTATCATCAGTTTGAGTCACAGAAAATGTGTAGGTGGAACATTTATGTGATGGATAGATGGTATTGTAGACGCAATGGGCACAGAGCTGGGCGAGTTAAGGAAGATGGTGGAGGACAGAGGTTCCTGGCAGGCAATGGTCCTTGGGGTTGCAATGGGTCAGAATTGACTGTGTGACCGAACAACAACAAAAATTCTATTGGTACAAAATATTCCTGAAATAGAGCAAAGCCTGGAAATCTTTAAACTCAGTATGTTGGGGGTTTTTTTGCACCTGTAAACTGATTCCTTAATTTATACAGTATATTTATTTATTTATTTATTTACATTTATATGTTACCCTTTTGGTGCAAGCACCACTCGGGGCAGCTTACAATATATAAAACATTAAATAAGCAGCCAATAACCAACAACGTAAAATAAAGTACGTATAAAAAGCCACAGTAATGATCATCCCAATAATAACCCAAAAGTAATCCAAAGAGTCAAAACCAGATAGCATCAGATATTCTTAAGACCATAACAATAGCTATACAATAATATTCATACTAAAACACTATCTGCAGCAGTAAGAGGAGGTAATAACAATCAAAATGAGTCTAGGGCAACACTACACAGTTCTAATGATCTTATATGCCTTTGAAAGTCTTGTTGACACAGGTAAGTATTCCTCTGCACTCTTTTTTGGTGTACTGTTTTAGTAGTTAGTGCATGACACCTCCCTTCATCCCTTTTTCCTCCTCATCGCTCTTATCTTTTTACAATTTCAGGTTTTTTAGGATCACTGTGCACAGCCCTGTTTGTTTCATATGCAATACAAGGAAAGCCACTAGTACAGTGGGGTAGAGACATGATGAAAATTGTTCCAATGGCTGAAGAATATTGCAAAAAGACCATCAGGCACATGGCAGGTAAAAATGTGTAATAAGACATCTAGAATTCAACCACAAGATGAAGCCTTTGTCTTTTTCATGTGGGAAAGAAAGCCACATGCTTCTTGATGGTGTTGTGTTCTTTCACAGAAGTTCTTCAACTTTTAGCTAAACTTTATTTTTAACCTCTCAACAAGGTGTGGTCTTAATTTACATAAATCTGCTTTCAACAAAAGGATGAAGTCATTTGCCCAGGATAATGCCGCCCTCTAAAATGGCATATAAATCTCATATAGCATGTTACTGAAAAGTGCACAACTATTTGGGGGTGAGAACAAAACAAACACATAGAGACATATACACACAGTCCCTGATTGCAGCGAGATTCAACCTCTTTATGCAAAAATTATTTCCTTTTCAATTCCCCCCCACACACACACACAAAACAACTCTAAATCATTATTTACTGTTCTGATTCTTGGGAACTCAAAAATAATAATTTCTTTTTGTAACTGTTTTACCATGCTGCTTCTCTTTCTGATGTTTTATGCCCAGATTTAGTATTAGATAGCCACAGGTTGCTGGACAGCTCAGTTGTTTAGGATGGGACTTCTGTTTCCCAATATCCCTCCCTAACAGAGGCTAGATTTGATGATCCATAGAGTTCCTTTCTAGCTCTGCAGTTCTAAGATTATTTTTGACATTAGTTTAATATTTGCTGTGAAAGTGTGAAGATGGGCTTCTTAGTGCTACTTGGGCGACTTCATTATTCCACTTAAGGATGGCCGAGGGTCAAGAGCAAAGACATTGTAAAGAGACTAGAGAGAATCACGCCCAGGGAGGGGAAGAAAAACCACAGGCCGCAGGCCAGGGAAGAAAGGCACAAAGGCTAACATCATACATCTGTCTAAGACAGGGGTTCCCAACCTTTTCAAGCCAGGGGCTGGGTCACACTCTCTCAGTTAGCTTTGAGGGCCGGGTGGCCATTTTGCCCAGCTTGCAAGATGTGGATGGCCATTTTGTCCCAACAGCTTCAAAGGGGTGGGCATTTTGTTTCTCAAATGTCCATGGAGGGCCCCCCACATGATTCAGCAGGCAGGCCTTAGGTTGGGAACCCCTGGTCTAAGAGAACACAACTGAAGAATGCAACTGAGACAATGGGTGAGGCTAAAAGACATTTCTAACCAAACAAAAGACCAGGTAAGTGGCTGAAGTATGGTAAACATATAAACTACAGTATTTTCAGAATCTGCTGTGGCCAAGAAAGTACATCTGAGAAGAACCAATGCTGGCATGTTTCACTGAACCTAAACTGTAGGTTGTGTTCAGATATCTGTTAATAGCCAAGGTTAGGAGCAGCCCGCAGGTAGCTTTCAATTTCTAGCAGAGCCATAGGCATGGGGGCAGGGGGGACAAAAACCCTCCTGAGCTAACAGCCCCCTACCCCCACCCCATGATGACAATGTTATATATGTGACTGTGACATTGTTGCCCCTCCTGAAATCCCCCCCATAATAATAATAATAATAATAATAATAATAATAATAATAATAATAATAATAATAATAATAATAATAATAATAATAATAATAATAATAATAATAATAATAATAATAATAATAATAATAATAATAATAATAATAATAATAATAATAATAATCTAAAATCCTGGCTACAGCCCTGATTTCTAGACAGATGCTAGCAATGTTGCTGGGTCTGCATCAGAAACCAGGATAATTCTGGGCCTAATTCAGAGTTTTTTTTTAAAAAAATGTTTTCTTCAGTTAAACATTCCTCTGTATTCTACAACATTTTAATACATAGTTAAAGAGTTCAGGGCTGTTTGCCAGACTCAAAAATGCCAAGAGGTCATTTTATGCCATCCCTTTTATTACAATTTTGCTGCTCAACAAGCAATAGCTGGAAAATTGCTTTCAGAGAGATAAGATTATGTTTTCCGTCTTTCTCCAAACACTTTGCATGGTGTGTACATTCTGCCGTTCATTTCTTTGCTGAAGCTGATTCACAATTGACTCTTTGCCCCCCTAATCAGATGAATGCTTCTGTACAAAGAACACCAGATACCGACTCCACTAAGTGCAGTGAGTGTTTGTGTCATTTCAAGTACAGTGGCGAAGCTATTTTTATATATAGGTGGCGGAAACAAAACACAGCACTCTTAAGAGATGCTAATGCATTCTTTTTTCCTAAACAAAAATGAGTCATTTTAGAAAAAGGTCACCTACAAAGCATCTCAGATTTAAGCAGCATGTACTTCTTCTATGTACACTACTCTCACAGTTCACAAAGATAGTTTGAACTACAATTTACAGGTTGTCAGCCGGCATTCTCAGCTGATGGATGCTTACAGAGTTTGTGTAGCTGGTTCTGCCTTGTATGAACTTCAGCTGATGGACTAGATTGCTTAGCCTTAGTGGCCAACCAGACTAATATCCAATGTAGATTTATTTCATTGTATATGAACATTGAAAAAGTATGTGGAATTGGCAACTGGTTCAGAACGTCGAATTGTCAATTTGTGAGTAGAGACTGGCTGCCGTAAACACATCAGGCCAGAAGCATTAGAAAGACTATCTGGCACTGCTCTAGGTTGTGATCTTTAGCTTTGAAAGATCTAATGATCTGGGACTTGCATTATCTGGGTGATTGATATGTATGTACAATGTTGCTTTAAGAAATGTATGAATGTAACCTGACCACAATTACAATGTAGCCCAGCTGTAAAGGAACGCGAGTAAGCTGCCCATAGAGGGCAGCTGCGAGCGTTCAACTCACATGATTCTCATTCCTCAAATCACCGGCAGCCGCGGGAATTCTCCCGCACCAACAAACTACTACAGACACGGGGTGTGACTCACACGACGTCACGACGGTAGCGGCCAATAAGCTACCGTGCAACCAGATTCAAATGTATTGTGCTACTGTATATAATGTGATGTACCTCCGCCATTACCACATGTTCATCCTGACCATCAACCAATAAACCTGTGTTAGTCCTCACTGCAACTCCTTCTTTGTCTTCCGTGCAAGACACTAAATTGGCGACGAAGGTGGGATGATGGCGAATCCCAAGGTCAAGCCTTACCAGTTCGATGTCAGCGAGCCCGAACAATGGGAGCTCTACGAGTGCCAGTTCCGGCACGCAATGGAAGCTGCGGGCGTCGACGACGATGCGAGGATGCGCTCCTATTTCCTGGCCCAGGTGGAGCCGGCCACGCTGCGCATCCTGATGAACCTGGTGGCCCCCAAGAAGGTGGAAGAGGTGTCCATCGACCGCATGCTGGGGCTGCTGGGCGAGCATTTCCAGCCCCCCGTGTCAATCTTCCCGGCCCGGGTCGCGTTCCACAGGCGAGAGCAGCGACCGGGCGAATCCGTGTCTGCCTACGCGGCAGCCCTCAGGCTGGCAGCGGTGCACTGCCAGTGGGACAACCTGGACCAGGCCCTCCGAGACCGCATGCTGTGTGGCCTGAGGGACGAGAAGCTTCAGCGGAAGCTCATGACCCGCGACCACCGCCTCACGTTCAACGAGGTACTGCGGGAGGCCCAAGCGGCCAGAAGCGGGGTCAGGGTGTTCAAGTCCCGAGGGGCCGCATCCGAAAGGACCAAGTCACCAGTACAGGCGGCCCGGCGGACACCAGCGAAAACGGCCTGGCGGGCCCCCAAGCCGCCCGCCGGCACACCAACGGCATCCGAGGAGTCGTCCACCACGGCAGACCCCTGCTCCAGCGAGGACGACGACGTCCAGCGGGTCAAGAAGCGAGGAGAGAAGCGACAGACCCGCGAGCGGCAGGACTGCCGCTGCGACGGTTGTGGGGCGTCCCACGACCGCACGAGGTGTCCGTTCCGAAAGGCCGAGTGTCACAACTGCGGCCGAAAGGGGCACATCGCCCGAGTGTGCAGGCGCGGGCGAGTCGAGGACAAGGGCAACTCGAACCATTCCCAGACGCACCAACGGAAGGCGGCCAGCACCAGGAAGGTCTCAGACAACCACAGCATGGCAGGCGTGAACCGCGTGGGCCTGGAGCACCGGCGTTTTTCGTTGAGGTACAGTTACAGGGGGTCCCAGTGGGGATGGAGATAGACTCGGGGTCGTCCTATTCCATCCTGTCCCAAAAAGAGTTTATGCGCATTCCTCCAGATGCGCGGCCCAAGTTGCGGGCCATGAGGTCACACCTACGGGACGTGCAAGGGAACGGGATCCCAGTGTTGGGGGTGGGGAACTTCAAGGTGAAGTTCAAGAATTACTTCGAGAAACTGCCCCTAGTGGTCCTCAAGGGGGGGAGGTGCTGCCTTTTGGGAACGCAGTGGTTCGCTCCCCTAGGAATCGAACTGTCCGGCATTAACGCCATAGAGACTGACCCAATGCGGGACGTGTACAACGCACACCCGGACGTTTTCAAGAAGGGGCTCGGGACTTACAAAGGGCCCCCAGTTTCCTTTGACCTGGATCCAGAAATCCGACCCATACGCCTCAAGCCAAGAAGAGTGCCTTTCACCCTCAAGGACAAGATCGAGGCGGAACTGGACAAGTTGGTGGGGCAGGGGATTTTGGTTCCAGTTGATTCAGCGGAGTGGGAAATGCCGATTGTGACCGCTCTTAAATCAAACGGGGAGGTTAGGATTTGTGCGGACTATAAATGTACGATTAATAAGGCCATTCGGCCAAATGCATATCCGGTGCCCGTGGTCAGCCATTTACTGGCCACGCTTCATGGGGGGAGGTGTTTTGCCAAGCTAGATCTGGCGCAGGCATATCAGCAGCTCTCTGTAACCCCGGCTGCTGCCGCTGTGCAAACGATCGTAACGCACAAGGGGGCATTTAAGGTGACGCGCCTTCAGTTTGGGGTGAATTCGGCCCCCGGAATTTTCCAGTCCCTCGTGGAACGCCTTTTAAAGGGGCTTCCAGGCGTCCTCCCATACTTCGACGATGTGTTGATAACAGCGGGGGGCGAGTCAGAATTAGTGCAAAGGCTAGACAGGGTCCTCTCAATATTCGAGAAAGCGGGCCTCCGACTGAGAAGGGACAAATGCATCTTCTTTGCGAGGGAGGTCGAGTTCCTTGGGTTCAAGGTAACCCCGGAAGGCATCAAGCCCTCCGAGTCCAAGGTTGCGGCTGTGCAAAACGCCCCTCGCCCCACCGCGAAACTGGAGCTGCAGTCGTTCCTAGGGCTCTTAAATTTTTACCATTCCTTCCTGCCGAGGAAGGCATCCGTTGCTGAGCCACTGCACGCATTATTGAAGAAAGAGGCGGTTTGGCGGTGGGGAGATAGGCAAGAGAAAGCGTTTAGGGAACTGAAGGCACTCCTATCCTCAAGTGCTGTCCTGACCCACTTTGACCCTAGGAAGCCAGTAGTCCTAGTTTGTGATGCGTCCCCAGTGGGAGTGGGGGCGGTTCTATGCCACGTGTTGGAGAGCGGGAGGGAAGCCCCAGTAGCGTACTACTCAAGGTCCCTCTCGAAGGCCGAGCGCAATTACGCGCAAACTGATAGGGAGGCCCTAGCCATCATCGCGGGAACGAAAAAGTTCCATGACTTTTTATACGGCCGCGAGTTTACGGTAGTGACCGATCACAAGCCACTTCTGGGGATCTTCACTACCGGCAAACCCACACCGCAAATTCTCTCCCCCAGGATGCTGCGTTGGGCCATCTTCCTCAATGCCTACCAGTACGAGCTGGTCTATCGCCCAGGGAAGGAGATCTCCCATGCGGACGCACTGTCCCGATCTCCCCTCCCTAGTGTAGGGGACCCCACATGCGAGGTAGAGCAGGACCACCAAGTCCTACTGATCGAGTCTCTTGACTCACCCCCCATTCTCCCGGCCGACCTCGCCAAAGCCACGGCGGCCGACAAGACGCTGGCCCAAGTTAGTTCCTGGGTGAGGAAAGGGTGGCCCACTACTCCCCCCGAGGAAAAGTTCAAGCCATTTGTCAGGCGGAGAGTAGAGCTTTCCCTGGAAAGGGGCTGCTTACTCTGGGGCCAGCGGGTAGTGATCCCAGAGAAACTGAGGGCTCTGGCCAGGAGTTTCTTCTGGTGGCCCCAGATAGACGCGGATATAGAACGTTTAGTGGGCACGTGTGAGAGCTGCCAGAGCTCTCGGCCCGAGGAGTCCCGGTTACCCCATAGGGAATGGGACACGGCCCGTGGGCCATGGTCCCGGATTCATGTTGACTTCGCTGGCCCTTTCCGCGGGGCCATGTTTTTGCTGGTAGTCGACTCCTACTCTAAATGGTTGGAGGTAATCCCCATGAGCAGCACCTTCTCTGCGGCAACCATTAAACAGTTGTGCAAGCTTTTTGCCTGTTTCGGCCTGCCAGATGTTCTTGTTAGCGATAACGCTAGTACCTTCACATCTGCAGAGTTCAAGACGTTTATTGAGCGGAACACCATCAGGCACATTACCGCTGCCCCGTTTCACCCCGCCACAAACGGTCAGGTAGAGCGTCAAGTGCGCACTACGAAAGACGCACTGCGGCGCATGGGTCCCGGTGAGTTGAACCTTCATCTGTGTCAGTTCCTCATATGTTACAGGACAACCCCCCTAGCCTCAGGATTTTCCCCAGCCGAACTCCTCATGAGGAGGCGTCCGGTAACACTTTTTGACCGGATGGATCCGTCCAGGGTGGAGGATGAGGGAAGGAATATAAACATAGGGGGAGAGAGCTCCAAAAGTTTTTCAGTAGGGGACCCGGTTCACTGCAGGAACTACGTGGCCTCGGGGCCAGCGTGGGTTCCAGGGACAATCATTGAGCAGACGGGGCCAGTATCCTACAGGGTCGAGACTAGCTCGGGTCTACTTTGGAGAAGGCACGCCGACCAACTCAGAAGGCGAGTCACCAGTGAAGGGGAATCAGCGTTAGGGTCCTCCCCCACCCGCATTACCCAAGGGGGAGACACGGCGGAACCCGCGGATACAAATGCATATCCTGGGTTCTCGACCACAGAGGAGGATACTTTGAAAGAGAGGGATCAGTTTGATTGTGATTATGATTTGCAGTACCAGGGGGGTGTAGCGGAGTGGTCCCCCACCCGTCCTAGCAAGAAGAGGGGTTTCAGTTCAGCCCCTGGTACCTCCAGTCCCCCCAGTCCTTTTGTTTTGGAATATCCCATAGCGCCAGCTCCCCGGAAACAAACACCCCCAAGACAGGCAACGGGAGGGAGTCCACCCACCACAGTCTCTAGAACTCCCGGGCAGGTAACCGGGGGTGGTGTGACCACGAGGGCCTCTTCGTCGGTCCCGAGATTCGTACTGGGGGGGACCCCAAGCTCCTCAAACGGTAGGCAGGGTTTCACTTCCCAACTGTTCATTCCATTCCCGTCCCCCAATGCAAGGTTACCACAGAGCCCACACCGAGCCATTAATGAGTCCCCCCTTTCCGTTGCAGGGCAGGACTCCGCAGAACCAGGCTCCCCGGTTTTAAGTCAAGCGGCCGCTCACCCCAGGCGCACGTGCGGCAAGCCACAATGGTTGAGGGACTTCGTCCCATCCTAGGGGGGAATGTTGCTTTAAGAAATGTATGAATGTAACCTGACCACAACTACAATGTAGCCCAGCTGTAAAGGAACGTGTGTAAGCTGCCCATAGAGGGCAGCTGCGAGCGTTCAACTCACATGGTTCTCATTCCTCAAATCACCGGCAGCCGCGGGAATTCTCCCACACAAACAAACTACTATGGACACGGGGCGTGACTCACACGACGTCACGACGGTAGCGGCCAATAAGCTACCGTGCAACCAGATTCAAATGTATTGTGCTACTGTATATAATGTGATGTACCTCCGCCATTACCACATGTTCATCCTGACCATCAACCAATAAACCTGTGTTAGTCCTCACTGCGACTCCTTCTTTGTCTTCCGTGCAAGACACTAAAGTGATCCACCCCCTGCTCTTCTGAAAAGATGGAATCTACAATTTGTGTCTGCCATGAGAGACTCTAGTTGAAAACTTTCAATCAATATATGCAAGTGTGGACCTGCCCATGTGCATTGTGCAAGAGTAGGGCGGGGTACAAATTAAAATTGGATTGGATTGGATTGGATTGGATTGAGATGAAATGTACAACAAATAGTTTATTTTGAATTTAGAATATCAGGAGCACTGGTTTTACTATGAAGCAAAGTGGCAGTTTTACTTGGAGGAGAGAGAAATCAATGAAGAAAACCAAAATAAACCTCACTTTCCTGACAATTATGATGCTGAGGAAAGAGAAAAGGTAAATGCTTCAAGTTAAAGTGTTATATTTATGCATGAGGGAAATAAGTAATCCTAGCTATCTGTCTCAAAGTATATCCAATTGTGCAATCACATAGCCTTATAAGAGAGTTTGTTTTGTGTCTGATGCTTTAAAAATATTTATTAACATATTAGCAAAAATCTACCATGGTATAAAATTTCAAGAGAAATAATTATAGTTGGCTAATATAAAATTAAGAGCAGACTAAGTAATCCTTTCTCCCTCAGGCTCCAAATGCCTTGGCTGGCTTTGAGTACCCTGCTGCTTCTTGACCTCTGAGGGTAATGGTTGTTTTATCTGCTTCAGGCAGCAAAAATTCTTGGCCAGTCCTGTACCTTTGCATATTATCCCCCTCAATCCAAGACTGCTTTAATCTCATTCTAACTTCAGTAATTCAAATACTGAAGAAGAAAAATCAAGACAAGGCGTGACTGTATAAAGCAGGGGTGCCCAAACGTTTTGGGCCGCGGGCCAGTCATGTTGTTCAGCGTGCCGGTCATATGGTTCAGCATGCTGGTCACGTGGTTCCTCCCACTGGAAGTGGAATTAAAACATGCATGCATGTGCACATAATGTGCCCGCGCTTGTGCATAATGCTGCTGCAAATGACCCGCAACTGTCGTAAATGCCTGCGGGCCATAGTTTTGACACCCCTGGTATAAAGAATCAATAAGTAGGCATCAAATGTAGCTCAGATAGATTTTGAAAAAAAGGACTTCATAAATATGCAAGCACAAACTTCAATTTAACCCATTTTTTCCTGCCTCACTAAATGCAAGGCAAGCTCACTTATATGTGTACTGTGTGTACTGTATATATGTTATTGGTTTGCCTTCTTTCCCATTTCACCCAACTAAGTTATTTATTTATACGTTCAGACTTACAGACGATGGAGTTCTGAAGGTCGCGGTGGAAGGAGAGGTCATGATGCTCCTATGATTGCATATGATGCTCTCTTAGGATGTGGTGGTGATTGGACAGAGCTATGCAACAGAGCCATGTTTCATGGTGGTGAGTAAATAGCAGTTCTTTCATATTATTTAGAAATTCTGTTCCTTGTAGCTACTGGCCACAAAGTTTCTTTAACATATCTATATATATAAAATAAAGGTGTTTGTTTGTGGGTCCCGTAAAGGCTCCCACACCCCTGGACTGACCAAGCTGAAATTCAGCACATACGTACCTTGGGTTTGCGAGATCAGAGCAGTGGGGGTCAGGAGGCCCATGGAAGAGTGTATGCCCCTAAATTGATCTGCAAAGGGAAGTATACTGGACAGGAGGTTGTGTGTGTGACCCAGCGATGTCATAGTAGGGCTAATGTCATCACCCCAGGTAGGTCACCGTGATCCTCAACCAATCACAAGGGCTGACCAGGTCTGGGCCTTTGTGACATCACAAGGCCCCACCCCTTGACCAGTGAATAAAACCTCAACCAATCACAAGGGTTGACCAGGTCTGGCCCTTTGTGGCATCACAGGGCCCCATCCCTTGGCCAGCTGGCAGGGCATGACAGGAATCCAGTCTAGTCATCCACATATGCTGTGGATGAGATCAAATATAATGGGTAATTTAGTTGAAACCCTCATGGGATCTCAAAATAGAAGTTGGGTTGGGACTAGGATGGGGTAGATTTGCCTGGTTGATGTGGGCACACAGTCAGACCAACCCGGCCTCAACTCACCCTCAAAAAGCGGGATATACACAGTGGTGGGATACAAATTTTTTTTCTAACTACTCTGTGGATGTGGTATGGTGGGTGTGGTCATGGGGGAAAGCCCTGCATTGCACTTGAATTAGGACTACTTTATTTCAAAACCTAGATGGGCGGGGCCAGCCAGAATCTCTGCTACTGGTTCTAGTGAACTGGTGCGAGCCTGCTGAATCCCACACCTGTGTAGACAGTTTCCATGTCTGAAAGTGGGAAAGTCATAAAGCCTTTGTGTTTTAGCATGAACTTCTCTTGTTTCCAGCATAATGTTTATTAGCTTGCCTTTTTTGGTGATTGATCTTCAGGAATTAAGCATGGGATTCCTTTAAATTCTAATTTCAAAGTCATGAAAAGACTGCCTCAGTCACTCCCTGCAACTTTAATGTGTTTTCATCTCTAATTAAACACAATCTCTGTGGGTTGTCCGCGTTATTGATTGGCTATTAACCCTTCCCAATAGGTCGGTTGGGCTAGGACATGGGCTGAAGACCACCCTGGCTTGGATGGAAGGGAAATTGGATCGCGGGCCAATAGCATTAGGCAGCAATAGAGAATCCATATTGCTTGGCTGGGGGTGCTGAGAGGAGTAGGACAGAAGTCACCCAAATGTCACAGTACCTAGTAAACAGCTCACGGTATCCAGCTCACGTCCACGGACTGAGCTGGACAAAGGCAAACCGCAGCTAGACCAAAAAGCTATGCATAGGAGCCCAGAGCCTTCAAGGACTCTGAGATAGGGCAAGAACAATGAGTCTCGCCAAACCCACTAATCAGTCCCCAAAACAGGGACCCATGTACGTAGTAACTTCTTAGGCTGACAAATGTAACTTGGCCAGCAAATGCCATGTAAACAAGCCTTCTGTCACGGGGTCTCACTCAGGCTGTGCAGGGAGATTCCGAAGTAGTCAATAAATGCAGACCACCTGAGGATTTGGGACTGGCTTTTCCCACCACACATCTGTCTCGCGCGCCTTCCTTGCCGCCGCTCCGAGCTTCCGGGGGGAGCATTACAACAAATCTCTAAAGCCTTTTTCCTGGCCTTGGAGGCCCACGGGTATTCCTGAGGAGATTAGACTTCTCTGTGGGCCCTCTTTGTGGTTCTTATTATGTACTAGCAGAGGTTGCCCGGCGTTGCCAGGCTGTTTTAAATTGTGTTGGAAGGTTAAATTGTGTTAATGTTTTTAAAAAATTGCTTAGTCTGTAATTTTAATTTTTTAAATGTTTATTTATGTAAAAATTTTTTGGCTTGGCTGTTATTAACTGTGATCTGCTTTTTTGTTTTTTTTAGGATTAATAAAAGAACAAAGTATGATATAATTTTTTCAAATTGTTTTATGTAAGCGAATAATGTTTTAGTTTTTTTGATTTTTTTAAATTAGTTGCACCGTAGGTAATAATTTTAATAATGTAAAAGTAAATGTTTTTTACATTCAATGTTTTTAAAATGTGTTTAGATGTTTTGGGTTTTAATTTGAGTTAAAACTCAGCACAGGATTTTTAAAAGTTTCTATTGTATTTTATTGACATATGTTTGTGATTTGTGTTAAAGTGTGTGTTAGTGTATTTTTTTTACTTGTATTTATTGGTGTGACCTTTTGTGTAAAATTGTGAATTTGTGTTATGTTTTTGATTTGTTTTTAGTCTTGTGGCCTTTTGTTTGGGGCTGTTGTGTATTTTTGAATTGTTTTTACTATTGTGGCCAGCAGGTGGTGCTGGTAGGGGTTATTGTATTTTGACTGTTTTTTCTCTCCTGGCCTCTGGGTGGAGCTTCTTCTGGTAAGTAGTCTCTTTCTTTATTCATTTCTTTTCCGGTCCTCATGGAGGTAGGACATCTTTTGGTAAGTTTGTTTGTTTTCTTTCTTTTGTGTGTGTGTGTGTGGGGGGGGGAGGGTTGGTTGGAATTTTTATTTTTTGTCTGTTTGTTTTTGATTGTGTTTTTGTTTACTTCGTATTGTTTTTGGTGTTTTAGTTTGTTTTTGTGTATTTTTGGATGTTTTTGACTGTGTTTTTAGTAATTTTTAAAAATTTATTTATTTATTTGGTGGTGGGGAGGGGCGTGGTCGTTGGGGGTTAGGACAGGTGGGCTGGCTGGTGGGGAGTGGGGCATGGTCGCTGGGGGTTAGGAAGGGTGGGCTAGGTGGTGGGGAGGGGGTCATGGTCATTGGGGGTTAGGAAGGGTGGACTAGGTGGTGGGGAGGGGTGTGTGGTCGGTGGGGGTTAGGAAGGGTGGGCTAGGTGGTGGGGAGGGGGCATGGTCGGTGGGGGTTAGAAAGGGTGGGCTAGATGGTGGGGAGGGGGTGTGGTCGGTGGGGGATAGGAAGGGTGGGCTAGGTGGTGGGGAGGGGGCGTGGTCAGTGGGGTTAGGAAGGGTGGGCTAGGTGGTGGGGAGGGGGTGTGGTCGGTGGGGGATAGGAAGGGTGGGCTAGGTGGTGGGGAGGGTTTTTTATTGTGTTATGGTGCTTTGATTGTGTGGAGTCATGAAAGTAGATCGGGGTTTCCCCTTTAATATCAGTGGGTGGGGGGTTGCGAACCCCCTCTCCGCTGGCTCGCCTGTGGTTGGGAGGTTTGGGGGGGGACAAAAGGGGTATGTCCTCCCAACCCTTTTGGACCCAGGAGACCAGGGAGAGTGGATCGATCCCCCCCTCCAAATAAAAAAACCTCCGTTTTTAAAGAGAGGAAACTGCTTGGTTTCTTCTCTTTAAAGACGGAGTTTTTTTAGGAGGGGGGAATCGATCCACTCTCCCTGGTCTCCTGGGTCCAGAAGGGTTGGTGGGGCATACCCCTTTTGTCCCCACAAACCTCCCAACCCTAGGGGAGCCAGGGGAGAGGGGGCTCACAACCCCTCACCCACTGATATTAAAGGGGAAACTCCAGTCGGGACCTTCAGGCGCCGTGGGTGAGGGAAAGAAAGCCGGCTGGTGTTTGCTTGGCTGTGAGGCGGTGAGTTGTTTTTCTAATTTTTCAGGCGCCGGTTTCCTCAGCGTCCTGCGCGCTCATGTCGCGCAGGACTCTGGGGCTTGTAGTTATGGGTTTGTGATTTGTGGTTGTGGTGCGTTTTTTTTTCTGCAGCTTGATTTTGATTGGCCGCGGTGTGTTTTTCAATGTTCTTTGTGGTCACGTCTCTCAGCCTGATTGGCTGTGGTGCGGCGTGGCACAAAGAACATTGGGAAATGAAGTTGTTTCCCTTTTTTTGTGTTTGTGGGGCTCTTGCTCCACTGGCGCATTTCTTAATCTTGCGTTTACCTGGGTACCCAGTTCGGGCGCGTGCATGAATGGTGAGTGCAGGCTAGTAGGGCCTGGCTAAGGAGCCTATGCAAAGTTCCAATGGTTAACCCTCGATTTTATAGGTTAAGATGTTTCAAGTAATGTTAAAGAAGTATTAGGTCAGTCTGCATATAATAATGTTTTTTCTTTCTTTTAAAGGGGGGGAGATCTGGTTTCCTTTTTATTTCTGCCTAAAGCAGCAATATATTCTTTTCAGTTGGGGCAAACCACTTCTAAAAGATTTCATGTGTGGTATTTTGTGTGCCCTGCTGCCTCAATGTTCTTACCTCCAACTTATAGCAATTCTAAGAGGGTTTTAAAGATATCTGACATATTTAAGGAGTAGGTTTACACCGCTGCCGCTTCTGAGTGAGTCTCTGTGATCCTGTGGGAATCTAAACCTCGTTCTCTTGAGTCCTAGTGAATCAATCTGTCCAATCCACCTCACTTGCTCTCCCTTAGCTCCTACAAACCACAGTTAAAAGATTTTACCCTCAGGTGTTTTTTTTTAAATTTTCGAAGACTTTCCCAATTTAACAAACCAGAGACAAAACAGAAAAAAGGAAACACTATACCCACGGTTTTTAAATGTTGCATTTCTCTGAGAAAGTAAACATTAATAATAGCAATTGTTATGAGGAAATAAAAGTGAAATTAAAATGTTTTTTTTTAAAAAATTTCCTTACAGCTCTTTGAAAGACTATATGCACAGAGTAATGAAGAATTTTGGGATGTAATCTCATTGGATATATGATAACTAAATGTTACTGAGTCTTAGCATACCCATCAAGCGCAGCTCTGGAAAATATGTGAAATTACTGCGCATGCTCAGCAACCCATTTGCGCATGTGCTGAACCCCTTTGTGTATGTGCCGAACCCCTTTGCGATGGGCACACATGCACAGTAACCCCTTTCCCCGCCATTTGAAATACAGGACGGCAGCGGGAAAGGGGAGGAACGAGTGCTAAAATACGGGAAATCCCAGCCAATACAGGATACAGGTACTTGACAGGTATGAGTCTTAGAGAGTAGCTTATGTATTTTATAGACTGGCTCAAAGTGTTAAAGTGGTGAGTCACAGTTAGGTCTCTTGCTCCCGGGTTGTGATTTGCCCACAGATCAGGCTGCCAAGGCTGAAGGATAGAGATTCCACTTAAGTAGCTGATGAAAAGTTTAGAACTTACAATTCCTAAACTCCCTAGAGTCATGGCTCAAGCATAAGTGACCGTGCCCAGTTGGCTGCTGAGAGATAACACACTGTTTCCATGACCAACTAAAAGGCTTTGTAATGAACTTAGTTGCTCATCTTTGTTTCGTTTTACAGGAGAGAGTGCAGCTACTGGAACCATTGCTGGCTGTTTATATGGACTGTTGTATGGCCTCAACAAGGTTCCTAAAGGCTTATACCAGGATCTTGAACAAAGGGAGAGGCTGGAATACTTGGGAGAGACTATTTTCCGACTGTCTTCAGAAGAAAAGTAAAGATGTGTTTGCTGTTTTCTTTCTTTTATTTTTTAAAGGGGGGGTTCTATTATATCCTATAGCCAAATTCCTAATGCAATAACCTTCAAAACACTTTCAGCAGTTCAACAAAAGAATTGCACACCCTCAGGTCTTACAGCAGTTCCACTTTATTTTGTGTCATGGTATCGGTGGCAATTTTCTACTCATTGGCTGGAATCTTTTTTTGTGTTCATGTATGGGCAACATAACTTGCCGCAGCTAATGTTAGCAAATTGACGGGCTGCTAAAGCACATCTCTGTTATGAAGTTAGACACGTGACCAGGCACATTAGTGAAACATGTCCCACCACCTCCTCTTCAATTAGCCACATTTAGTCCCCAACCTTACTTGAACACCCAAAGCATTCCGGCTGTTTGCCATTAAACAAGCAGTTAGCAGACTACTTCAAAGTTAAAGATTTGGGGATTCAACATGAAGGTCATTTCCTGTCCTACACCTAACACTTGTTAAAAGTGCCCCACTAAAAATGTAATGTGTGAATGAAACGAATGTTTGAAAGCCCATGTATAATTATTAGTGCCAGCACTAGCATCAGCTCCCTGTCAGGTAGACATAAGAACATAAGAACATAAGAACATTAAGTGTGCAGTCTTTAACTTGTGCCCATGTATAGTGTGAGTGACACCAATAATGCCTACATGGTTGCAGATAGCATTATAAAATGCTCTGTAGATAAAAAATAGTACAATTATCTATTTAGCTAATTGAACTATTGTATTCATTGTAAACTGCCATGATAACATATTTGATAGAAAAGATACGATTCTAAAATATTCTAAGTGGAACTTAGAATATTTAAATGTCAACATTCAGCATTACAGAATGTCTTTTATTATCCCCAAGGCTTTTTTTCAACACTATTTCTTGATATTTATTTTAATTTTAAAATATGATCCTCCCCCCCAAAAAAACAACAACAACACCTCTTTTGTGGAGGGCTTTTAAAATAAAATTCTCCCTCTCTTGTTTCCGCCTGTCGCCAGTACTTTCGTGTTCACAGTGGAAATACTTTACACACAAAAATAATACAATTTGCATACTTTAAGTCAGACTAATGTTATTACCTTTCTAAAGGAATGTACTTGAGCCTCTATTTTTTATGAACAGTTTTGGTCCCCCCCCCCCTAAACTTCCTAATGCTATCTTCTCTGTGACATTTCCTAACCCAATGTCTATTGAATGTACATCCTTTGTCAGTGTTACAGAGCAAAACAATTCTAGAGAAGGAAATCTCAAAGCAAGGAAATCATCCAAAATGTCATTGAACACTGAGATACTAAAGATATGCAAACAGATGTAGCAAAACACATATATGCAAATATTCCTAACGTAGCCTTCTTCTATATTTTGTGATGCTTTATTGTTTTCTAAAATATAAACACACTTTTTAATGATATGGTTGGCTAAAATATTTGTGAATAAATTAACTTTATGCCTCTTTATATGCATCAATCATTAATTTCACCGTCTGCATGTTGCATGTTACTGTGTCAGTTATGGAATTCATGCTTGCAGTTGCCAGTACAGTACTTCATTTTTTATCATGCTTACAGTTATTTATTCATTGCCAAGGATTTCCCTTTGAAAAAGGCTGTTCTTACACAGAAAGAATATAGACTATGTGATAAATAAAAATATTAAAAGCTAGTGAATTGGCACATTGGCATTTTCCTCTTTGTGTAGAGGAACAAAAATCCATATGCGACTGTGAAACTTAACAGGTACACATAAATCCTTTTATTGCCCTTTTAAAGGAACATGAAATATTTCACAACATAGTTGTTATGATAATATGGAATGTCTACTAGTAAATAATCAAGTACTGTATTCAAATCATAATATACATGGAAGGTTCAGACAAATTTTAACACCATCGCCTTCACAACCTTATCTCTGGAATTTATCCTTTGCATTTAATGTTGTAGTTTAGTTTGAGAAACTGGAGAAAAAACTTTTTGTGTGTGTGCAAAAATCAGAAACAAATAGAAAAGTCTGGGGAATGTACTGTTTTGTTTACCATTCTTGTTGGTATAAGATACAGCATTGGGAGAAGTGGTAGGGAAGGAAACTGTGCCTTCTTGCATTATTAGACTACAATTCCCATTAACCCTAGCAAACAGAGTCATGTGGAATGCTGGAAGTTGCAGCCCAACATGTGGAAGGCCATTGTATACCCACCATGGCCACATTATGTATTTATAGACATATTTAATTGGAGCAACCTCTGAAGGTGACTTATCCTTGTGTGATAGAAGAGCTACTCTCAGCTCCTGGATTGTGGTATATCTAGTCAGATACAGAATGAATGCACCTGAATGTAGCATATGCGGTATTTTCTCACTTTTTGAAATAATGTAGTGTGGAAAAACCAGTTCTTAACATGACTATCACCATAAAGTTAATTCATGACCAGCTAGTGGTTTAATTTTGGTCACAAAGCTTGTTGTAATTTGTCAAGTCAGAAACAGCAGTTGTCAGCTTCCACCAAAGATGACATGGTTCTCTTGGTTCTTTAATACCTTGTTTGTAGGGAAATCCCCACACTGATGCTCTTTTGATTCAGCCTCCTACATCTTTCCACATTTCCTCGTAGAAGTAGAACTCTGTTGTGTATTATAGTACGTGGAGAAAAGGCTACAAATATGAGTTACCATGGGGCCAAACTATACGTTACAGGTAGCACATCATTCTATCTGAAAGCATTCTAGAAATGTGAGTCAAGCAGACCTTCCTGTGTAATAATTCTGTGTTAATGTCCAGAAGACCAATCACAGAACAAAGCAACTTAATTTGCAAACTATGTGAAAGGCTTTTGCAGCAAGAATTAAGTACTTTCAGTACTTAACAAATCTCCTCTTTAACAACGTGCTGTCTGCGGTGTATAATTTAACTCACAGTGAAATTTCTTGTACAGTGGTACCTCGCTTAAAGAGTATAATGCATTCCATGGGATTGCTCTTTAAGCGAAACACCACTGTAAGTGACCAATTGTGACTTCTGGTGTTGGTAGGGAGATTGCGAACCCTGATTTAGTTGTTAAGCGAGTTTTTGGTTGGTTTTAGTTTTAAAATGAGGTGACCATTCAGAGAAAATTCTGCTCTTTAAGTGAGTTAGTCTCTAAGTGAGACGTACTTTATGCGAGATTTTACTGTATTTCCAAAAGAATACATTACAAGGTTCTTAAAGACAACCTTATGAAAGCTTCATGTTAACTCCCACGTTGTGTTTTCTATGTTCCAGTGATTGCATATGAGTCTGAGATTCCAGTACACAACTATTTTATGGGTATGGGTCACATGATGACTTCCTTCTTGCTAAATCCATGCTGTGCTTTGGAAACATCTGCAGATGTAGACACAGGATTTTTCTTTATCATGCTGTTCTATGACTATACATAGTTGTCCTGAAATTACATTGTAAGGGCTACTGTAAATATTATTATTTTTTACAGAGCTTTGTAACTGCCAGAAACTGAATAAATATCTATTTATTTTATATTACAACCCATTCCAATGCACAATTTTAATTCCAACTGAGTATACAAAAGTTCATAAAATAGCAATAATGCTTATGAAACATAAAGAACCAGTTAAAGTTTTATTGTATCACTTTAAAACTAATCAGTAGCAATTCACAGCTCAGGAACAATCCTGGTGTAGCAAAAGCCTGCCTCTTTAACTCTTCTCTATGCTACCATAACAGTACAGTATAGGGAAGTGATTCTCATATTACTGACGTTAATGTAGAAATGAGTCCTGTAGAACCTAGCCACACAGTTTGGGTTAGGACCAATGTAGTAATAGACACACACACCAGGATGTGGGTGCAAGGAGGCAAGACATCCAACAAAGGACCCCCTGCTCATATTTATTCCTAAAATCCTAAAACCCCATGTGCATAAGGCAACCACGTGGTTTGTACAAGCTACAGATCATGCTATAACAAAGAGACATAACAATCAATCTTTCCGGGGTATAGGTAAAAGCATAAGAAGGCATATACTTTATTATCTGGCACCTGAGTGTCTGAGCCTGCTTGGCCTAACCTTTCACATACAACATGTCACCCAGGCTTCTAATGGCATCTGGTTTACACAAACAGGCTCTTTCAGAAGGCCAGACGATTAGATAAAGAGCTTCAAAGAGGCAAAGGAATGCTTGTACCATCTTCCACCAGGCAGCCATTAAGAAAGAACTCTTAATGTTATACTGAACCATGTTAGTCCAGCAACCCAATTTCAGAAGAGTATAGAAGCTTAAAAGCAGTTACCATCAAAATAATATAAGGTTATTTTCCAACAGACCAACCCAAGATGTTTTGTTGCCTGAAGAGCAGTAGCACATGGTGCGCCTTATTAGTCCAAGTCATGATTATTAGTGCTTAAAGCCAAATTACTTTGGCACATGAGGCAGAATAGCCGATAAAGTTTTAAATTATTATTAATCTACTGCCTAAGGCAGCTATCTCACCCTGCAGAAGGGCTGGCCTCGGTTTCCATTCCTTATGTAAGAATGGCATTCTTTGCCCCAGGACAGGAACAGAAAACAAAACTAAGTACAGTATTAGACTCATAGTACTGATAAATGTAACCTTTGTGTGTGCAGGAAAATCATGTTTCAATCAGACATGTATGGAGGTTGACAAATGCATCATTGCAGGCGCACCCCCCAATAAAGGACTCAGACACTGGTAAAAGTGGATAACGGCATTGGGCCACATTTATTGATTCATGCCCTAGTCCGAATTATAAATTTCTATTGGTAATTGACCAATTATAATTCTTAAGGCAAGCAGGCCGAAGTAACACTGGTAAGGTACCACCCAAAATTGCCGACGGCAATTGTTACAATGTATCTATTTGTATCCATTTGTTTGTTAACAACAAACAAATTGTTGACCGTAGTCAATATCTAACTAATGACCCCACCCTCTGACGCGTATCCGTGAAATCACGGGGTGATGCATGCTGTCTAGCTGTAGCCATCACCCCGTCGCCTGGTTCGTCGTTGACCGGACAACATTTAACCAACTTATACCTGTCTAGTGTTGTCCAGTCAATTGCGAACCTGCCGGATACCTGTGGGTCATAAATGTTTACCTTACCAGTGCTACCCGCCACACGGGGAGGCTTCCCAAAAAGGCTCACCGCCCCCCCCCCAAGACCGTCAGCTCGGTCGACAGGCCTGCTCGCCAGTCTGCTAACCAGAGGTCCATACCTCCCTGCGACAGATGGGCCCCATCCCCTGAGTAAAGCTCTTAATTTTGCAGACTGATGGTGGGGAGGCGAATGACGCGTTCCCCACCCTATTCAAAAAGGAACCGGGCAATAGCCCCGTTCACGGAGCATCGGCTCAGTCAAGAGCCTCGAGGCCGAACGCTCCCCAGTAAGCGTACCGCGACATCACGTCCGACCACTTGAGGGGTGTGGCCGGCCACACATAATGTGAGTAGGGCAGGTCACTGCAAATCGCAAGCTTCCGCGATAGGCCAGTGACCCGCCCCAAGCCATCGCCCCCAAGGTACATAACCAGGACATCAGGCGAGTCAGCATCCCTGATGTAGAAAAGGAATGGCAACAGTTCCCGCCATAACATGCCGCGCTTACCACACCACCTGAGACGTGCGGGTGCACCCAGTCCCAGTCGGGGTCCCACTCTGTCGCCGCAGCGTAACGCGCTGCCCTGTGCAGCGTAACGCGCTGCCCTGTGCAGCGTAATGCGCTGCCCTGTGCAGCATAACACGCTGCCCTGTGCACGCGGCTATGGCCCACCAGCCATACTGTCCACGGTGTAATACGACACCCAGGGTCTGTCAAGGAAAAAAAAGGGGGGGGGAGAAACAGTGCAGTGACTAAACTGGTACTCAGGTTGAAGAGGGCGAACACAAATTGAAAACATTGTGAACCCCACCCTCCCATGCAGCGTATTTCAGCCCCGGAGCACCCAAAACAGCTGCAGTAGAAGCCGCCCCCCTTCTGAACGAATGGGTGCCGCAACGAGCCCCTGAGAGGCCAACACTGTCTAGTGCCTTCGCGGCACTCTCCAAAATTGAAATTTAGTAAGGGAAGACCCACCTTGGTGACAGAAAAATGGGCCATGGTGCGTGCCACGCAGTGCAAGGAAATCCTGTAGAGCACCAACCGGACAGATGTCTGCCAAAGAACACCGTAGCAGTCTTACATCACTGCCTACGCCATGCTGATCTGTCTTAGAGGAGCGTATCCTCGACTGAGCCCAGTCTTTGGCAACATAGACATCCTCGAGTTCCAGTGCCCTACGACTTGCATCCGCCTTAGACAGCATCACAAGCTCGCTGATGCGGAGCGCTCCAAAAAAGGCCACCATTGTGGCTGCATGAAATGGGCTGCCTCATATCTATCAAACAGAGGCCAGGCCAGCCCTGGGCCAATTGGGTAAGAACCCCTGGGGAAATCGGGTGGCGGTCATCCGGGCAACGCCCACGCTACCGCACCCACCCCTCCAAAACATGTCTCACACGGAAGTCAGCGGTACTATCCACATGACCCCCCACCTTGGCCATGAAAGCCAGCGCTGACAGCCTAGATGCCATGGTGCGAGGTGCAAGGCCCTGGGCATGCAGGTAAACCATGAACCGAAGTACATGGGTCACTGGGATCGGCCAGGATTCTGGCAGCCGGAATTGGGTACAGAAGGCTCTGAAAGAATTGAATGCATGGTGATACGCCTTACGCGTGTGTGGCGCCAGTGACAAGCCAATCGCCCGGTTCACCTCTCCTTGCCAATGGTCCATATCTCGTCCGGGGGTGGCGAGAGAAATCCCTCCGCATCCGGTGCCAAGGCACGGAACCGGGAGATCTGCAGGCGGGACAAAGCGTCAGTGATATCATTATTGACCCCCGGGACATGCCTGGCCCCGAAGAGGACGTAGGGGCGCAGGCTGCGCAACACAAACTGGCGCATTAGGTCCATGACCCTGGGCGATTTGGAAGTCTGTGAGTTGACAATGTGGACAACGGCCGCATTGTCACACCAGAAATGGACGACCGAGTCGGCCCACTCTTCGCCCCATAGCATCAAAGCCCCCAGGATAGGGAAAAATTCCAAATATGTGAGATCACGCAGGCGACCCGTGCCTGCCCAGGCTGGTGGCCACCCACCATAGGCCCACTTCCCATTGAAGTACATCCCATAACCCAGGGACCCCGAGGCAGCAGACTGGATCTGAAAGCGAGGGGAAGCCAGGAGGTCAGACCTCCAAAATGATACTCCATCGAACTCCCTCAGGAACTGGAGCCAGATAAGCATATCTGCCCTGATACCCCGGGTGAGTCTAACCCTATGGTGGGGCCTAGATAAGCCAGTCATGGCGTCGCACAAGCGCCGAGCAAATGCCCTGCCCGGTGCGACCATCCTGCAAGCGAAATTGAGGTGACCATGTAGCACCTGCAGTTCCCTCAGGGATGCCTTGCGTTTAGCAAGGAACTCCGAGATAAGGGCCACTATCCTTGACCCCTTATCCCCCGGTAACCTAGATGCCTACGCTACCGAGTCAATCTCCACCCCCAGGAATACTAGCTTAGTAGATGGGCCCTCGGTCTTTTCGGGCGCTAAAGGGACACCGAGTTCCTCCATTAGTGTCTGAAATGTATTGAGGAGACGTGTGTACGTGTCCCAGCCCCGTTCACCCCGAACAAAATTCATCCAGGTAATGGGCTACAGACCGGGACCCTGACCTGCGGACGAAAGCCCACTGCAGGAATGTGCTGAAACACTCAAAGGCCAAGCATGATATGGGGTAGGACAAGTGATGGATCAGGCGAAACTCGCCCGGTAACTCCTTGGGCACCAAGCCCAAGGGTGACACCCTAAGGTCAGGGAACGGGGGTGCAGTGAAAGGGCCGGCGACCCTGCCCGCATAAACCTCCTTGTTAATGCTGGCAGCAGCCACCTCCTCCCTCCTCTTAAGGGACAAAAGGTTGGGAGCATCCTGAAGGGACCTATCACCCACAAAAGGAATACGGAACCCCAGTCGAAAACCCTGAAGCAGGTAAACCGCCTCCTCCTCCTTCGGGTATAATGCGAGCCAACGCTCGAACATGTCCATGTTAATTGGGGAGGGGGCCATTCGGTGAACCAGCTCCCCCTGCGGCAGTCTTGCCAACCCCTTGTCTGCCCCTCCCTCCGCCCCGCATCCCTCCAGGCCTGGGACAGGCGGAGGCAGCATGGGGGCCGGCACAAGAGGGCCACTCATGCCTGTACCGGCAATTCTTCCCATTGCATGAACCATTGGACAAGAAAGTCCAGCACAGCAGGCGGGCTAGAACCCCCTGCCCCGGCACCTGGCGGGGTGCCTGCGCTGGGGCCGCTCGCTGGACCGCATGTCCACAATGGTATCTCTCTCCAGGCGCAGGGCGCGTGGGAGTCATGTACAGAAGCCACAGCGTCTGGCAGGGCTCATCCCACCTCATCTCGGGGTGCAGGGGAACCCACATACGGAATTCCACATCATAAGCCAACCACGACGGGCCCGGGAAGTCGACCATCGCCCGGTAAACGTGGTCCAACTACTGGACCATCGGAATCTCCAAATCCGGCCGGGCCCTGAGGTAGACCGCCACGTATGAGGTAGGCCGGCAACCGGTTGGCCCACGTACGTGGCTGCTTGCGACGACGTGCCTGCTCCTTATCCTTCTCATCTTGCCCCTCCCTCTCTTCTATGGTGGGTTCTCTGGTAAGGAGGGAGAAGATGTCCACATACTTCCCACGCCAGACCTTTTCCTTGGTGGCTTGGGCCAAATGGTCCCCCAGGGGCAACGAATACCCCGCAGTCGGCAATGCCAACACAGGAACAGCAGGAACTGCGGGCATCTGAAAAGGAGCCTGGACCAACCCGGTCACCCCTAAAACATTCCCAACTGCGCAAGTAGTACCCCCCACACCGGGGCCCTGGGTGAGAGCTGGAGTCACCGGGTGGGCCGTCGGCGGCCGAACCGCTGCACCACCCGTGTGAGGCCAAGGCCATTGAAACCCCCCCTCCACATTGCCATGTGTGTGGGTGCGCTAGATTGAACCACATACTCACATGCTGCACCCCCATGGGCCGCCCCCACCGGGGGTTCCGACCCACTGGGGGCGTCGGAGCTCACGACCGCACCTGAGCTCGCCGACGGGGCCTGACCAGCACCGGCCTGCCGATCGGGGAGCTGCGAGGCAGTGGCCGATGCCGGGCCACGCGCCTCAGTCAGCTCGACCCGTCCCGCCGCCTGCCGCTGCCCAGCAGACGATGGACGAATCTGCACCCCAAAAGGGGTCCCCTGGGTGGTTACCCTGGCCAGTGAAGCCTCGAGGGCCGCAACGCGGGCCAGAAGGGCCTCCACACTGACGTAGCCCCCCAAGAATAGGATTGCTCAGTATGGGGCCCAGAAATTTCTGATGGCGGCCCTATCAGTCCGTCATGCAGCCCGGGAATCAAACTCCGACCTTCCAGTCGGCAAGTTCAGTGTCTTAACCATGTGAGCCACCGCAGCCCCCCAAGAGGGGGCAAAGGGCCGGCCGGCCCACTAACTGCAAGCGCGGGTCCAGATCCCTGGACCCCTGGGCCCATATAGGGCCATGATCCCAGGCCCGGCCCCAGGGCCGGGGAGAACCCTGCCAGGGGAGAGAGCTGAAACCCCCCGCAGGCAGCTGCGCACCAACGGGGAAGGCCCCGCAGAATGGGCCACGCCAGAGGTAGTGGCCACTGCTTGCGGGCCGAGGGCCGCGGCCCCTACAGGGACGGTACGCAGCCCTCCAGCCCCAGGCTAAGGGGGGGATCAACCCCATACCACCGGTCCCGGTGAGCTCGGGCAAAGGAGGCTGCTGGGTAGGCGTGGCCGCGGTCCTCCGACCCGGCTGGCGCCTCCGCGCAGAACGAGCCGCATTTGCAGCCGCCTTCTTCTTAGAGGGTATCGCAGCTAACCGATGGGAAGCCGAAAAGGAGAAAATTCAGCATCCAAGAGGCTTCCCGGTGAAGGTAAAAGCCACGGAGGTAAGAGGGAAAAACTTCTCCGCTCCGTCGCTTCGCAAAATGGCAGCTCGGCTGCCTCGTGGCCACCCCTTTTATAGAGGAGCTGGCCACGCCCCCTAACTACCCGGATGCCTTCGTCCGATGGGGGGGCCCGCAAAGAGCGCGGCGGCCATTTTGGCGCCGCGCTTGCATTGTGGTTATTTGAACTGAAATGTTGACACAGCCACCACTTTAAAAAGTTGTTATGAGCTTAAAGGGTAAATTGTAACATATCCTGGAATACTTAATCTTCTTCCTTCTGTAATGGGTAGACGGTTAAGACACTGAACTTGATGACTTGAAGGCTGGAAGGTCAGCAGTTCGAGACACTAGTGCTGCATGACAGAGTGAGCTCCCTTCTCTGTCCCAGCTTCTGACAACCTAGCAGTTTGAAAGCAAGAAATTGCAAGCAAATAAATAGGTAGGAAACAGAGTTCAATGTGCTCTCGCATCTAGACATTCCTTTGTTGATGTTAAACGGTTAGCAGAGTGGTATGCAGTGGCGAGCAAGAGGTGCGCACCTGGTAAGGTGGTCCCTTGTGAGAAGAAGAAGAAACAGGCAGACAGGTCTTGGTGCAAAAGAACAACTCAAAGCAGGTTTACTCGTGAAACATAAGGTGCAAGTATATACAGTGCAACAACTGTAACACAAAACAGATACGTCCTCTTGGGATGCTCAGTGAACCTCACTGTGTCAGTCCAGTTGTGCTATACACAAGTCTATACAGTTTGATAGCAGTCCAGTCTAGCAGTGTAAATGCAAATGCAAGCTGCAATTTCAGACAATGCCAAAGAGTTCTACAGCCTCTGTCCTTCTTGGTGGAGGCTTACCCCCAAGTAGTCCTTGTCTGTCCAGCAAGCACGGATGGCATATCAGGCAAATGCCATCATCAGGATCAGTGCAAAGGTTCAGTCCTTGTAGCTGGTTCTGGAACACGCAGGAGTCTTCGCCCAGACTGTCAGCAGAGGAAGTTGAGCATTGTAGCTGAAGGTCTGCAATCCTGGTCTGACCTAAATACACTGACTCACAGAGCACACCAGGGAAAGGTCCCAACACCTGTGTGCCCTTGCAGTAGGGCCACCAAGAAGGCATCACAGACACAATATGCCTTGCAACCAGTTAGGGTGTGAGGCAAAGACTTACATCTCCTAACAGCCTGCCACATGTCCACAAAAAACATCTGCAGATGCAGATGGCTCTGGCTCTTTGGCTGTAAATAGAGATGAGCACTGCACCCTAGAGTCAGATACAACTGGCTTTCCAGCAAGGGCAACCTTTACCTAATGGGTAGACAGGCATGTTTTTGAGATTATCACGATCTCCAATGAATTATAGTCCTTGAAGCAAATACCAAAGCATCCATTCTGTTTATGTGTTGATCATGGCATGGCTTCAGCAGGACATTGCTTTTTATAAAAATGGCATCATACATGTCTTACAGATAGAGAAAAACAGACAAGAAACTGCCCAGGTTAATTATCATAATACTTCAGGTTCTTATATTGTCTATCTCAGATGCTAGTTAATTGTCAATTTTTCCTATCTTGTGTTGTCTTTATTTTCAGTAAAATATGGCCATGGGGATCTGGTGAGGGGGAGATGTCCCCCTCACTTCCAAGAATTCTAAATATATTTATTACTTTAATATTTACAGACACGTTTCCTTACAGTAGTTTGTGCTATGTGCATTAATTAGGGTAATATACAACCATATACCTTCTCCATACCCAAAATACAGGTATGCTGCAGACACTCTTGGGCAAAGTCATTATAAGCAGAGTCTGTGACAATGGGGCCATCTGATTCATTTTAATGTTCTTGTGTGCAGCATGACGAATAGATTCTGCCATCTCTATTTATAGGGAAGAATTCCATTTAGAGAGGGATCAAGATGGGCAGTGTGCCATGTTTGTTAGGCATGACTGCTTTTCGGGAGCCAGTTGTATGTTTCTGGTGGTTATGAGACCCAACTGTCATTGTGACTGATATAACTAACAAAACATTACTTTTTAACAATCAATATATTACAATATTGATTTACTTCTCTACTCTTGTATTTGAAACTGTCCTTGTGTCTTGTCTTGCTTCAAACCTAAACTGGTACCCTCTTTATAGAAGGCAATTGAAAGCACATTGATATTTGAAAAGTGCCTCAAAATTCAACTAACGCACTTTGTTGAGCAAGAAAGAAATAGTTGACTTAAAGTGATAGAATTGGCAGAATCTATTGCAACACAGCAGCTTAATGTTGCTTCCTGAAATCATTTTCTTTGTATGGTTTGAGATCCTAAGCCTTTGTAGTCAAAAATTACATTTATTGTTGTATTCATCAAAGCCAGGATTTCACTCCATTGATGATCTGTCAGTTTGTTTTTGGTCCTATATAAAGAGGTAGAAAAGCTTAATCCTGTTCTGTTATGCAAGTGATTCCCATTCATGCACCAGTTTATTATTACATGAATTAATTTCCTAAGGTTTTTTTTAATGGTGCTAGAAAACTGAAACCCTCCAATGTGATTCTTCCCTTCCAGGCTATTGTCTATTGCTGTTGACTTCACTGTGTAGCTTTCACACTGAGTTCATTATTTTATTTAGTAACTGATCCTCCCCTGTTAAAGCATTTTCTAAATGCTCAGCTGCCTATAGGCCTAATTCTTCAAACAAAAGTATAGTCACTGCCATGCCAAACTTCCAGCCTTATGTTAACAACTGAAAAGATGGAGAGGTCATGAGGTATTACTTTGGATTTCATTACATGGAAAGCTTTTATCTCTCTGGCTCTTACAGCCTTGTTTGAATCATCCTTTCAGAAAAGAGTATCTAAGAGAACATTTCCCCAATTAATTGGTAGGAAAGTAAATTAGATTTTCACTTTGCACTCAACAGGTTTCATTGCATTATGTTTTGATTGCAATTTTAATGCTATCTCTGGTATCAAAACCTGCTGGTCATCAGTTAAAACACCTAAAAAAAGATGGGATATCAAGAGTTCCACACTAATTAATGGGCTTTGACTTCTCAGAAGGCAGTTTCCTGTGTCACAGGATACTGAAGAAGTTCACAGAAATGGGGGTCTAACTGAACAAAAAAGGTATTCTTATTTTGAAGTGTGCCTAATGTTTCAAAGGTGCCTCAAAAGTCAAATAACACTCTATACCCTAGTCCTCCTGCCCAGTGTATAAAACATAGCTCTAAATGGATTTGTTTCTCTCTTTCTCTCCCCCCCCCCAATTATTTTCTAGTAAAATTGTTCCCTTTCAGTTGCATAATGAAATACTATACCACTGGTGGTGAATCTTGGCACTCTAGCTGTTCTTGAACTTCAATTCCCAGAAGCCTTAATCATCAGGAGTGCTGACTTGGGCTTCTGGTAATTGAAGTCAAAGAACACCTGCAGTGCCAAGGTTAGCCATGGTTTGGGGCATGTCTGCACAGGTGGATTTGGTTTTTTTCAAAGAAAATGTAACGCATGGGGGATGCATCTGTTCTCTAGATAACAGCTGCTCTTAGAGAGCTACCAGTAATCATCTGTAGGTGACTGTGATGATTGAGGTGACATATTGTATGTCATCTTTTGTTTCAGACAAATGTTCATGACTGCTTTCCTGGCATTAAGTATTACTGTAAAAGTAATAATTTTTTAAAGTATGGAAATAAAAACAATGTTTATAATTTCCCACCCCAAAAAGCATTCATTTTCTTTTATGCAGCAGAAGCAAAGGTGCAAAATTGGACAATAATAAGGTGCTGATTGATCCCCTAGCACTGAAGAAGAAGCTTTCTAAGATGTCAACAGAACTAGGTCCCTTTGCTGTCCTTAGCAGCCTTCTGTTCTACCTCACAGACATTTTACCCTGCCACCTACAAATTCAGAAGACCATGTGGCTAAAAAATCTAGAGAATAAGATGAATTCAAGGCAGGAACGTCTGAGCGCACACGGTGGCATTCACCCAACAAAATTTCAACTTCTGCAGTCAAGGTTCATGAACAACAACCGTGAGCCTTTCAGAAAGAAATCAAGAGAGGTTGGCAAATTAATCATTAAAGAAAAACAGCCTACCAACAGAAATGTCCGAAACTCCATTGTGAGCAAACTAAGCAGAGGTTCTTTAACAGAAGAAGAAAGTTCAAAAATAACTTTCCAGGACAAAGCTAGATGGGTCAGTTCTTGTGGGAGAAATACTGTGAAGAATGTTCTGAAGAAATTCTTAGCTGCTGAAGAAAAACAAGCTAAGGAGAAGCAGGAAACTCCAAAAAAGAAGGCATCGAATAATGACCTGCCAAAAATACACAAGAAGAACTCTGTCTTGTCCAAGCTGAAAGAAAAGTTTGAGCAAACCAGTAATGTTTGTTCTACTCTTAATGTGAAAGCGTTGCTTCCACGCAAAGATGAGAAAAAGAAGAAGAAAGTCCTAGAGAAAAAAGCTGAAATTGCTATAATAGAGAGAAATCTGAGGACAATTACAAGATTCAGTAGCCCTCAGTATGAGCATATGGTATGTATGACTATTCCAATGCCAAAACTTTGTGTTGCTACTGAAATTAGTCACCCTTTCAGTTTATCAAGAAATACCAAGCAGACTCCTCAGCCGTCTGAGCGCAACCCCAAAGTGCAGGGGGCAAAGGACGCCCAGAGAACACTTGGCTTTAAGCCTGATAAGAATAAGGCACCGCCAGACAGCAGAGCACATGAAGGTCAACAGAAAAGCCAGTTGAGAAACAAGAGTCATGAAATGCCTCAAACGAACACTATTGAGACTGATGTAACTTCTGCAAATCCGGGTTCTAATCCAGGTAGCATTTCATCTTCAGAAAAAAATGCACCCCTTACAGGTTGTATTCTTAACATACCTAAAAAAGGCTTGGGCTGCAAAGAGAATGTTGTATTGCCTGTTGAGAAAGAAAATATATCTACTACCTGCTCCTCATCTAGTCTAGTTGAAGTTATCAATGTTTGCAGTCACCAGAAAGTTAGAGGGGATGACATTTCTGGCATATCAGAAGGGTCGTGTCGGCCAGAGGAGACAGAAATAGAATTAACAGAGCCTCCAAAAAAGCCTCCCTTTGCCAGCCAAAAATGTTTCCCTGAGCAGAAAGTGTCAGAAAATATCCCACTGTTTCAATCTTCCGTAGCTCAGGCATCTTGTAACACAGAGGGGCCTCCAGTCAATGACCAGCAATCAAGTGTTGAACCTGCAGCTGTTGACAAAATTCCTCAACTAAAGCCAAGACAGCGAAGTGAGCAAGATTTGAGAAACAATTTTTTTGATGCCCATCAAAATAAAGAAAAGCTGCCTGACAAAGAAACAGTCCGTACTCATACTGAAAATGACCTCACAAATCAAGTAAAACAAGAGGAGGCAAAATCAGGAAGAAGCCAAAGCAAAGAATCTGACCTCCATATAGAACGTCTGCATTGGCTCCCGAAGCAACAAAATAAGCATAATAACACAAGCACAACAAAAGAAACAATGACTCAACCATTCAAATTTCCCAACTCAAATAACACCCAGGAAAAGAAAAATAATACTGTTCAAGAAAATTATGTTTGCAATGATTTTGAAAATCATCACTTTCCTTTCTCTGGTGATATACAAAGCTCTAGCTGCTCAACAGAAGTAGAGGATATTGGGAAAGCCAAATTGTGCTCCACTAATGCAGTGACAGATCCTCAATGCCATAGTGGGAAGGCACATATTAGTCAGTTAGAAACTTCTCAAGACATATTAAAAGAGTTCTTCAGCCATGAAACCCATACTGTGGAGGAGAATTCTGGACCTTCTTCTGAGAAATGTCATCTATCCACAGCGGATCATTCAGCAAAGGCAGAGAGCAATATTGCAGAAATCAACAAACCTTGGTGGGGCATTGGAAACCTCCAAATATCATCTTCCAAAGAATCATCAAATGATGAAATCTGTATTCAAGAAAACAAGGTAGCTGGTTATAATTCTGAGAAACACCAGGTACCTTCTCTGAATGAATTGCAAAATCCCAAAGCTCCATCTGCAGTAGATGACAAAAGAGTATGTAATTTCCCCAGCGATTTAAGCAAGAGTAAAAAAAGTGCTACAGAAGACAAGGACATCTTGCCAAAGATAGTTAAGAAGCATGAACCATGCATTAAAAAGGCTGTTAAAAAACATGAAGATAGTTCTGTGGGAGAGACAGTCCTTATGCATAATGTGGAAAAGCAAGAAATGCCCTTGGAAAATAATGCTGGGAAGCAAGGAAAAGCACAACTGATAACAAAAAGAAACTCTGAGAAAAGCAATTTACTGTCCCAAAATGAAACATCAGGGCCAGGAAGCAGTACTGTAGGAAAGGAAAACTTACCAGAAACAGAACAATGCTTAATTCCATCATCTGTAAACAGAAGAGAACAAGAGGATAAGAGAGCAGGAGAACAAAATCATGTTGCAGCAAGTAAAAAGATAATGCATAACTCCAAGAGGCCCTCCAAATCAATAAACAGTGAACTTACAAAAGATGGTAAAAGTACAACAGACATGAACATCTCTCAGATGCAACAGGCGGCCCAACCAAAGAATAGTAAAGAGAGAGGAACAACTGACCTTACAAAAGATGGTAGAAATACTACAGAGACATGCCAGTTGGCTCCAACAAAGAATAATAATAGGCAGATTAAAAATAACTCTATTAAAAATGATGGAGATACAGCAACAACTAAGAGCTCTCAGATACAACAGTTGGCTGCACCAAAGAATAAAACTAGCAATCAGGGAGTGTCACATTTTCCAGATAATTCAAAATACCAAACCACACCAAGGGATCTAACAAAATGTGATGATGTAAAAGTGAGAGATGAAAACATTATGAAAGACCAAATATCCTCACTCGAGAAACTGATGGAATATGATGGTGCTAAATTAGAGGGAAGACATGCCCAAGATAAGGTTCAGGATGAAAAAAGGCGATCACCAGGTGATAAAGTAAAGCCTGGAAGTAAAATAGGGAAAACAAGAGAGAAGACTAGCAATTCTAGACAAAAGCTTCAAAGTGAACATCCTAAAGATACTAGTGTAAGTGAGGGGAACACTTTAGATAACCTTCAAAAGGACAAATTGAATCATCTAGCAGGGGAGCGACAGAAATCAAAATATCAGCCCCCACCGAGGGATGTAGCAAAATATCATGGTGTAAAAGAAGGAAATGAAAACATTATGAATGACCAACTGTCCCCACTCAAGAAACCAATGAAATATGATGATGTCGATTTAGAGGGAAGGCATGCCCAAGATAAGATTGAAGATGAGAAAATGGCACCATCAGGTGATAAAGTAAAGCCTGAAAGTAAATTAGGGAAAACAAGAGAGAAGACTAGCAATTCTAGAGAGAAGCTTGAAAGTGAACATGCTAAGAGTAAAGAGACTAGTGTAAATGAGGGGGAAATTTTAAGTGACTTCCAAAAAGACAAAATGAATCTTGAAGTAAGAGAGCAACAGAAACCAAAATGCCAACCTCCAATGAGGGATTTAGCAAAATATAATGATGTAAAAGTTGGCGATGAAAACGTTATGAAAGATCAAATATCCCTACTCAGTAAACCAAAGAAACATGATAGGGCTAAATTTGAGGGAAGTTGTGCCCAAGATATGATTCAAGATGAGAAAATGGCATCATCAGGTGATAAAGTAAAATCTGAAAGTAAAACAGGGAAAACAAGAGAGAAGACTAGCAATTCTAGACAAAAGCTTGAAAGTGAAAATCCTAAAGATACTAGTGTAAGTGAAGGGAACACTTGGGGTAACTTTCAAAAAGAGAAAATGAATCATCCAGCAGGGGAGGGACAGAAATTAAAATATCAAATCCCACCAAGGGATCTAGCAAAATTTGATGGTGTAAAAATGAGAGATGAAAACATTATAAAAGACCAACTATCTCCACTCAAGAAACCAATGAAATTTGGTGATGCCAATTTTGAAAGAAGAAATAGCCAAGATAAGATTCAGGATGAGAAAATGGCATCATCAGGTGTTAAAGTAAAGCCTGAAAGTAAAATAGGGAAAACAAGAGAGAAGATTAGCATTTCTAGACAGAAGCTTGAAAGTGAACATCCTAAGAGTAAAAATACTAGTGTAAATGAGGGGGAAACTCTGAGTGACTTCCAAAAAGACAAAATGAATCATGCAGCAGGGGAGCAACAGAAACCATTCTTTAATTACCCTACAAAGTCTGATGAGATGGCTAAGGATAAGAAGCAGGTGCTGTGGAATTCCAAGAAGGACCAGCTTCTCCTATCAGAGATGAAGCCGAAGAGCCATCTAAATAAAGCCACAGTAGAGAAACAGCAGCAACCTCAAGATCATGTCAAACCTAAATCTAGTCAAAGAGATAAACAACATACGCATCATATTTCCGAGATGTACAATCTGTCCTCCTCAGCTGAACTGGAACGACACAAAAAGAATGCTAGTGAAAAGAAAGGCACCTCAAAGAACATTGACCAAAAAAGTGCTCAACAGCTAAATTGGGATAGGACATTTCAGAAGAAGAAGACATTGTCTGAGGCAGATGAAGACTCCCAGTTGGGCTCCTCGAGGGAGACTTGTCCATCATATCACAGAAAAACTCAGCAAAATTTGGGCAAGCACCAAATACTCTCAGCACATGATTTATCAGGGTGCAAAAGTGAAGAGAGCAAACAAAGCATAGTTGATGTAGTACAAGAAGGCAAAGCTAGGTTAGTAGACTTGGCAAAATACAAAGCAGAGAGTTACAGTGAAGGACAAGTAATTGAGCCCTTTCAACCAATGGTTATTCGTGTGATTGACACAATTAAACTTGATAACTAAAAATATCTTGAATCAATGAAATATAGACCTGAACTTGTGATCTTTTAGTTATTTCAGAGCACTGAAGTACGGCTGAACAATTTTAAAATTTAGCTGTCATTAATTTGAGTGTCACCTGAAATCTCTAGGAGATTACATGTTAAGAGTAACGAAGAGCCTGTGCTTCACTGATAGGGATTCTTAGTTGTAGTAACTATGGGAACAATCTAACCAAATGTCCAGTTTCCTCATGCAGCAGAATGAATTTGCATCATATTCAAGAATGTATGATACATGAGATATATGAGACTAAGTGGAAATGAGTTTGTTTGGGTTTTTTATGTTTTCCTTAATTAAAGAAAAATGAAATTGTTGGAGATGTTTTCCATGGTTAAAGGAGATCAGCTCAAAGGTAAAGCTTTCCTCTGGTTGTGCTAGCTTTACGGGATTTTTTTAAATGGAAAAGATTGCCAAGGGAAAGCTCCTTGTTTAAGGGATGTGGGTTTTTTAAAATTGAAATTTTGCCAGAGTTGGAAGGGACAATATATTTGATCACATCTTGCAGCATGCTACATGTCTGCACTTAGCCAATGCTGTGAACCTTCAGGCCTCTTTCATTAAGTGAAGAGTTGTGAAAACTGAAGAAGAATCCTAATGCTGCTTTGAAGGCTAAAGGTCTTAAGTTAAGTGCCCAGTTTTGTTGGGCATAAGTCCCACTAAGCTCAATGAGACTTAACTTCTAAGTGGACAAGCACAGGACCTGCACTGTTAAGAAAATCCATAGAAGAAAAGTGTTTCATTGCCTCTTCCACTTGTAACTTGTTGTACCTCTTCCCATATTCAGGAGAGTTTGCTGACTTTGCAGAGAGGTTGAGATGGGAATCAGATGGCAGTAACTGGGTTGAGTGGGAGATGAAACTTTATATACTACCTCAGGGAGAATGTAACCCCCCCACACACATCTGTTGTTGGATGGCCAAACCCTTTTGATCACATATAATAATTTCAGATCTTAGGCTCACAAAACAAACTGATTTTGGCATACTCCTGAAAGTTTATAGCATGGCACATTCTTCTCTCAGCTTAGTCTTTCCAGGAGACCAGTAGTGATTTCAAGAGAGGACTTTGGCTCAGAGATCCAAAACTTCACCCCAGCAATAACATTGGCCCATAAACACTCAGGGTTGGCTAAGCTTAACTAAACACACGGTGGTTTAGATACAGTAACAAGTTACAACTAGAGTAGACCCATTGAGTCAGTAGAGTGGACTCACGAAATCCCTACTGCTTCAATGGGCCTACTCTAGTTGTGACTTACTACTGCAACTCAGCCATTGTTGTCTATTTTTTTTTCACACCAGAAGGATTTGAAAAGTTCTTCCCATGTGGATGCATGTAAAGATGTGCGTGTGTGTATGGGGGGGGGGAGTGTTTCTGTAGATGGTGCGTAAGTGACATAGACAGGTGAGAGATGTTCAGAATGGGGTAATATGCTCCCACGTTCTTCCCTCTCTCTGATCATCCTAATATTTAATTTTTCTTATTACATAGTAAAGATTAGTGGTATATCACCGTCACCTTATCACTAGGTCTTCATTCTATCATATGTATTTGCTGCCCAGTCTCCAAACAACATCTGCAAAAAAAGAGGAGCAAAAGAGTATTGGAGAAATTTGCAAAAGGAACAACAACAGTGTAGGATGAAATATAGGACAAAATAGAAATTACACAAGGGTTAGCTCTTTCTGGAAGAGCAATGTTTCAGTTCCCTGCTATATTACTTTAGTGCTACAGAGCCTCTGCAGGAAAAATAAATTTTAAAGGGAGAAATGATAACAGAAAGGAGCAATTAAGATGAAATTATAGCAAAACTGTTTCTCCAATGTGTTTGGAATGTTGGCAACTTTTCCAGAACACTGTGGAACCAGGGCAACACAATGAACCATAATTGTTTTTGCAAAGATGGATCCTTACCTTACCTTGGATACCTTGGAGTCATTATTCAGCGAGGAGTCCACCCATTGGTAGACGTCTCCGTGATGACATTCCACACATTCAAACGGACTGAGAAATCAAGTCTGTTTGCATGCATTTTTTTAGCCATTTGGATATCATGTCACCCGTTGGCTAGGCAGACCATGACATGTGCCTTCCACTTTCACCTGGCCCAAGGAATCCGATGATGGATGGGGAAAACATGGCAGAGATGGAGGTCGAATCACAGGAAGGCAGTTGGGGTGGGAGCTGCAGGTTGGAATGACCATTGCAAGAACAATGAAATGCTAATCAAACCTGCAAGCCCATTGTCAGTAATCATTATGTTCCCAATTGATTAATCATTAAAGCTGTAAAACAAACTACAGCAGACCTGAATCGCTGCAAATAAGCTTTTCAAAGTAGTCACACTGACAGGCGCGTGGTGGCTATTTTGGACACCAGGACAAGTCTTGGTGCACCCCAGGGTCTGGTGCCCCTAGAGGCGGGCAGAAGTATTACACTGGGCGGCTGCACAATGGCACAAGTTTATTTCCGCCCAAGCTGGAATCTTTGAGATGGCAGGGCACTGTTTCCGCAAGGTTGGTATCCCCGTGCATCAACCAGCCCCATCCCTTGCCATGGCTGGTTGGTGCACAGCAATTCACCAGCCCCCCCCTTCCCCCAATGGCCTTGGAGAGCTTCACTTGGGGAGATGAAAGAAGCCTCATTCGGGCATCCCTTGAGCGGAGTTTCTCCAGCAAAAAATCCTTTCCATCCAGAGTAATCTGTGAAATGAAATTATTTTTATCCACTCATGGGAGAGGGGGGAGGCATGCAATTCCCCACTTTGCGTGTGGTTCCTGAGCTGTGAAGGCCTTGGCACCAAGGACAGGTCCGTCTCGAGAGGGCGGAATTATCCTCCTCAGTAAAGAGAAGACTGAGGTATAATAATGATTTTGTGTCAGAAATTAATCTGTGTTGAAAGGATTTTTTGCTGGAGAAACACCGCTCAGGGGACGCCCGAATGAGGGTCCTTTCATGTCCCCAGATCTTTTCCCACCAATGTGGTCCCTATTTATCTACTTGTGGTCTTTCTTTCGAACTGCTAAATTAGCAGAACCTGGACCAGAGATGGGCGCTCAATCCATGACGTCATGCAGTACCCCCCCAGGCTCCCCCCTCCCCCATCCACCACCCTTTTAGCATAGCCAGCACGCCCCTGCACACTGAGATAGTATACTCAAATTCTGAAAGAACAAAAGGGACTAAAAGGTAGTGTATTATAAGTGATGTAAAATTTAATTTATTTTCTTCCTAATGTGTTTGGTTACTTCTATATATCCAGTACTTTCACTGCCTGCAAAGCTGTATAATTAAATTTCTAGCTCATTATATTACATCCACCATTTTATGCTACAGAATTCTGAACCTTATTGCATAATAGTACTAACTGCAAAGTCATGGTGCAGAACATGAAAAAAAATCAACATTATGAAGAAGACATCTGTAATACGACCTGAATTCAGTAACTAACTTGAGACAAAGAGTAAGAAGGTGTGTGTGTGTGGGCGCACGTGCGTGTGCGTGTGTGTGTGTGTGTGTGCATGTGTGCATGTGTGTGTGCGTGCACGTGTGTGCATGTGTGCACACACGTGGTCTCTTTCCCTCTTCATTTTCTTGGCTATGAACAGAGAAAGAGGATAATCTAGGAGCAGAATTAGGCCCAGTTTTGCTTAAGCATTCCAGGAATGGAATACATTACAGGAGGATGTAAATCCAAGGCACAACCCAGGTGTCACATTAAGGTCAAGACCACATCAACAGAATTCTGTTCCACAAAATGAAAGTTGATACAACCAATTAAGCAGAGAGGCTCCTAAACTGTCCTAAGCAAAGGTGACTTTGAGAATAAAGCAAAAAACAATAGCATTAGCAACCTCTGTCTGAAGTTAGGAAGAAATATTATACATTTGTATAGGCTCAGGAAGTTTTGTCCACTTTAATCTTTTCAGTGAGAAATTAAAGAAATGAAGTTTAGCACATCTGTCTTCTTAAAAGAAAGACTTTTTGTTTAGATCCCTGGCTCTTCTCTCTTTTAATCTCACACATAAAATGTCTTTGGCTTTATTTTGCTTTAAAAATAATGTCTTTGGCTTTATTTCGCTTTAAAAATAGTGTGTCTCTGTGAGTGTATTTTTAAAATGTGTGACTGTTTTTAATGTGTGAGTTTTCTGTTGTTAGCCGCCCAGAGTAGGAAAATCTCCTAGAAACAGACAGACAATAATACATCAGTTATTTAGTGGATATACTTGTAAGTATGACTTCAATATACAGTATATATGAACTAGAATGAAATTTTAGGGCAGAATTACACTGCAAATCACTTTATGATGTGTGCTGCATTTGACATGGTTAAATTAGATTTGTTTTCTGTCAAGTACCTGATATAAAGCTAATTGCAAGTAAGCCTGTCTTTTTTCAGGGAAATTCATTGCTTTTTGTTCAGCCAGCAAGACCTGTTGTTTTGTTTTGGTAGCAGTTCCATTCAGCATCACTTTTTAATTTGTTTTTGTTTCTAGTACGTAGGATTGCCTGTTGGTTCAAAGAGGTAGTAGTGGGTATGTCCTAGAACAGGGGTGCCCAAACTTTTCTCGCCAGGGTCCTGACCAAGCCCCCTCAAACAGCGGTGCATGCATTCGTACCACTTTTCAAGGTGTTTTTTAAACCTCTGATGCTTCTCTTGGAGGAGGGAGTGGGGAAGGAACGTTTTCTCGCCTTTTTAATTTTTTTCAGTGTGTTTTCATTGAGTTTCAGCATGTTTTTCATGCTATTTCAGCACTTCTGGCGGCAGCGGGGCACTTCTGGTGCTAGACGATGATGTCCTGAGGGATGGATCTGGCCCATGGGCTGTAGTTTGGGCACCCCTGTCCTAGAGGGTGACATAAACAGTAGAGTGTCCTTTAAAATAAAATAAAAACTGGGAAGTGACCTCACATTGAACTGATATAATACCTTGTGAAATTGCTGTGCTATTTGAACAAGATTACAAGAGGCTTATTACAGCACGTGTATGAATACAATACAATTTGAATTGAACTAAAGTCTAGAGAATCATTATTTTGATTATTTTCATTGCGCCAGTACCAACAGTTTTCTTGTATTCGTACCAGATGACAAACTCAATGGCTTGCTAGCAAAATTTTGTATGGAATTATGCAGTGGTGGGATTCAGCAGGTTCACCCCAGTTCACCAGAACCGGTAGCAGAAATTCTGGCTAGCTCCACTCATCCAGGTTTTGAAATAAAGTAGTCCTAATTCGGGTGCAACACAGGGCTTTCCCTGTGACCATGCCCACCATACCATGCCCACAGAGTAGGTAATAAAAAAAATTTGAATCCCACCACTGGAATTATATACAGAATGTGCAATCTTCAGAATATTATAGTTCAAAGTTGATCTTTTAAATAAGTTACTGGATAATTTTGAAGAAGACAGTTTGTGAGACTTCTTTGTAATTTGTCATGCAAAGCAAAGAGTTATTGCATTATCTTGCACTGTTTGCTTTTTTGTACATTTTATATATGGCACTGTACTAATGATATTGTCTTTCTATATTGCTTCATTGGTTTAAATTATTTATCTACCTACCTTAATGCTCATAGCCACCCAGTCTACCAGCAGCGGTCTATAAGAAACATGAATATATTTTGATGGTAAGATGTAAGAGATGTGCAGGGCCATCACAGCAACCAGCTAGAGACCAGTGATGTTATAAGCATGGTAGGTGATTGTTGTAGGATCAGGAAGTGACTGCATTCATGATCTTAAAAGAAAATCAAACAGCAATGACATGCAGGCGTCCATGTTAATATTTTGAGATTATTGCTGCCTCCAGCCCAAACTGGAGGACCTTTAGGATGAATTTAAGAAGCCATCTTATACTCCACTGAATCCTAGTATATCAACCCCAGGTTTCTTTAAATACAGAGATTTGAAACATGAGAAAGGATCATAGTTTTTGTATGCTCATGCAGTGGTACTCACAGTAGCTATTTTTTAGTAACGTGCAGCATAAATCCTATAGCAACTTGTTCCCTATCCTGCCTGCAAAATAACAATTTGATTAATTAATGGTTTCCAATCCCTTTACAACACACAAAATAATCTATCCTTGTCCGCCAGTCTCTTTGCTTGAGTTTAATGGTATGGCTGGACCTGCAGGCTTTTGATTACTGTAGCCCCTGGTCAGATTGCTTGCTATGTAGAAAAGGTCTCAGATTCAAGTCCTAGTCCAGGGGTGCCCAAACTAGGGACCATGGGCCGGATCCAGCCTCCGGCGCCAATTCATCCAGCCCACGAAGCCCTTGTTGCTCCCTGAAGCAGAAGTGAAACACGCCCGTATGGGAGTGTTTTACTTCTGCTTCCGAGAGTGACAAGGGCTTCGCGGGCAGGATGAATTGGCATCGGGGGCCAGATCCAGCCCATGGGCCATAGTAACTGGCTCCCTGAACCACATGACTGGCCCACAGCCCAAAAACTTGGGCACCCCTGTCCTAGTCTCTTAGTTCCAGCAGCAGGAGAACTTCAGCCCTCTGGTCTGGAACCCATGGATATGGGCTGAGGAAGGTCGGACTACCATCCCAATGCTCAGTGGGAACAACAGTCCTCACAGTTTCTTTGCTTGCAATTCAAATGCTTTATCCAGTGAATCTAAGAATTTTGTTTTAAACCAGGTTAAGTTGTTTGCTTATCTTGTCAAAGTATTGTTGCCTACTTTTTAAACCCTTCCATTTGATTAGAAATCACAAGGGAAGTAATGTTGTCAGGTATGTTGATCCACCTATGGGTGGTCTAGTACAGTGGTGGCGAACCTATGGCACGTGTGCCAGATGGGGCACTCAGAGCCATCTCTGTGGGCACACATTCTGTCACCCCAGCACAGAGTTGGCCCCACCCCTCTGACCAGCAGAGCACTTCCTCCCCCAGCACAGAGTTCACCTCTGCTTAGCAGCTCAATGGAAGCACCCCCTTCCTCTGTCTACGGTAAGGCATGAGGATGCGCCACGGACAGCTGCCTTTTAAGTCTGTGACAAAGGTGAGTTGTTTTTTTCTAAACTAAAACTTCAGTATTCAGGTCATACCTGTCAACCTTCCCGATTCGGCCAGGATTACCCTGTAAATTGACGTCGATTGACGTCATAACCCAGCCCCCGCTGCCAAAACCCCGTAATTTGGCAGCAGGGGAAACGCTTTCCGCGCATGCGCGGAAGGGTTTTACCCCTTCCATGCAAGCGTGGAAGCGATACGTCGCTTGCGTAAGGGCTGCGCAAGCGGCGTTGCACTTCTGCGCATGCGTGGAAGGGGTAAAACCTTTCCACGCATGCGTGGAACGGACCTGCGCACAAGCGATGTGCGCAGGTCCCGTTTTTCCGGAGCCGCGGGTTGACAGGTATGATTCAGGTTAAATTGCCGTGTTGGCACTTTGCAATAAATAAGTGGGTTTCGAGTTAGTTTGGGCACTCGGTCTCTAAAAGGTTCATCATCAATGGTCTAGTATTATCAATTTTTTCTAGATAAAATAATATGCTAATAGAATTAGAGCAAGTGCTAAATATTTTTACTATGTTAGTGTAGTTGTGGAGTTAAACATTATTTCACTCAACCAAAGCAAGTTCTTCTCTTGTCTGAGCTGTGTTGGTCTACACAAGAAATTGAATTTGCAGGATTTTTTTTAAAAAAACCTAGAACACTGAGAATGCACCCTTTTTAATCTGCCATTAAAATACTAGAGGATGTATATAATAAACTCTTTTGACCAAAGAAAGAATTCCTTTCTGTCAACACATATTATAACTTGGACAGACAAAGCAGGAATGCTGAAGATGTGACAGAGTACATGCTGTTCCTTAGGACATTAAAGAAGTTGTCAGCCGAGATAAGAATAGCAGTTTTTCCGGCCATAGGTACATTCAGAAAGAGGTATCCCATGTTGAGAAACTGCACAGCCTTTATGCCCCAGACCACTCATTTCCCGCTAAATGTCTGTGTGGTGTGGCAAAGGTGTATCCCAATTGCACCGGGCGTTTTGCTTGCGGTGCAAGTCTTCTGTCCAGTTATACTGGCTCATATGTGGGAAATTGTGATTTTGCGATGTCGCAGGTGTCTGGTAGCAATTTTATGTGGCAAATCAAGAGTGCCTTAAGGAATGTCTCATCCCACATAACCACACCAATTTTGCAGAGAAGGGTTGCTTTGTAAAACTTTGGGGGTGGCAAGATAAGTTTTACCTGGAGCTGGAAAAAGTGCAGAGGAGGGCAACAAGAATGATTAGGGGACTGGAACACCTTCCTTACCATCTGAGGCTGCAACAGTTGGGCCTCTTCACTCTTGAACGACGGTGTCTAAGAGGTGACCTGATTGAAGTTTATAAAATCATGCACGGTGTGGACAAAGTAGATAAGGAAAAACTGTTTTCCCTATCACATAACACTAGAACTTGGGGGCACTCCATGAAACTTTTGGGTACTGGTTCTAAAACAAATAAGAGAAAGTACTTTTTCACCAAGAGGATCACAGGTCTATGGAACTCCCTGCCAGAAGGAGTGGTGACAGCTGTCAGTCTTGACAGCTTTAAGAAAGGATTAGACAAGTTCATGGAGGACAAGGGTATCAATGGCTATAATTATGGATACCTAAGGACAACCTCCGGGTTGGAGAGATAGGCAGGATATCTCTCAATGCCATTTCCAGGGAATCCTAAACAGGTGAAGGCATCTGCTTGGGAATACCCTGAAGCAAATGGTGAGCCACTGTGTGAGACAGAATACTGGACTGGATGGGCTGATAACGCTCTCCCTTTCTAAGAAATGAAAGTTTCCAAACCTCATCCTCCATTCCTCGACGCACCCCCAATGTTAAAGAAAATGGTCCTATTGTTGACCATTTGTGTGTTATCTCTTCTCCGCAAGTCCTCCCTTCTTAGGAGTAAAAACACTACTAAAAACTTCAGTTTAGCACCTTTATTGTAGTAAAGTGCATTACCCAAAATATATAGGATAACTGATCTAAAAGCTTTTAGTGTAAGGGACCAAAGACAATGAAACAGCCGAAGGGTTGGCTTAACACAGGTTTATTGCATGATGATCCGGAGGAACATGTGGTAATGGCGGATGGGGAGCTCAATATATACAGCTGGCTATACATTTGAATGTGGCTCGTCGACAGACTATTGGTTGCTGCCTGCGTGACGTCGTGGGAGGTCACGCCCTTCTTGACTAGGTGAGGAGGTCGCGGGGAATCTTCCCGCGCTGCTGAACCAGGTGACTATGATCCATGAGAGCTGGACGCTCGCTACTGCCCTCTGGTGGTCACTAGCTCGCGTCCCCTTATTAGGTTACATTGATACAGCTGATGGTTATAATGTTGCACACAGAAAGGTTACATTGGTAACACATGGCAAAGGTACATTGTTAAAGGCACAGCTTTACAGAACACAACAAAGCTCATCTAAACTACACTGGATAACATATTCAGTAAAACAACAAAGTATAAAGATAACTAACTTAAGTAAAACATAGATTCTAGCGGGCTTTCTCGCCCTCATGTGAGACATGGATTAAGTCATTATTCAAAATGACAAGAGCTACCGCTGCATTTAAAAAGGCTGCTACGGACCTCAGAAATCAATGATCTTTTTTACCCTTTTGGGGTCCTCCACCCACCCTTAGAATGTGGAAGACATACCAAAAGACAATTATTTTGATTCTTATCATGTTTGTTAATATACACAGGTGTCCCTTATTTGGGTGTTTCATCTCTCTGAGATGTCCCTCTTCTAACTGGCATCCAGAGACTGGCTTTGACTACTTGGCAGGCTTCGTCTATTGATGTGCTAATGTGGAGTATGCGTGGGTTTTGAAATGCAAATGGCATTACAGCCGCTTCTCTCTCTGAGTTAGGTTACTGTTGTGTTCTAACAGTGTAACCTTCTACATGTGATAACAATGTATCTGAACCAATGTAACCTTGCCTACGAGTAACAATGTAACCTTCAGCTGATTACTATAAACCCTGTAATAGGACGCGAGCTAATGACCACCAGCTGGCAGCAGCGAGCGTCCAAGCTCTCTTGGTTCAAACCCATCAAAGGCCACAGCGCGGGAAGTTTCCCGCCGCTACCTACACCTGGACAAGAAGGGCGTGACCAGCCATGACGTCACGCGGGCAGTAGCCAATGGGCTATCGTGGAGCCACATTCAAATACGTTACTACCATATATATAGAGCTGTTCGTCCGCCATTACCTCATGTTCCCTCTGTCCACCATGCAATAAACCTGAGTTAACCCAGCCCTTGGCTGTTTCCTGTGTCTTGACTCTCATACACTAAATTGGCGACGAAGGTGGGATCATGGATCCCCAAGGAGCCAGGGCACAGAGCGGGTTCAACATTACCAAACCGCAAGACTGGGAGCTTTTTGAGATGGACTTCCAGGCGGCACTGGTGGAACTCAAAGTCAAAGAAGACGACGAGGAAAGGAAGAGGGCCATCCTCACCCGCATGCTTGGGATGGAGACCAAGCGAACGCTGGTGGGCATTATTGCACCGAAAAAGATGGGTGAGTTCAAAGCCGATGACATCATGAAACTGCTGCGTGAGCGTTTCCGACCCTCGAGGGCAATGTTTCCCGCTCGGAGCGCGTTTTGGAGGCGAGTTCAAGCGCCGGACGAGTCGGTAGAAGCTTTCGTAACAGCTATGAGAGTAGCCGCCACCCCCTGCAGATGGGACCACTTTCTAGAGATGGCCCTCAGGGACGGAGTTCTGTGTGGCCTGAAGGACAAGGAAGTGCAGCGCAGCCTGATGAACAAGGAGCCACCACCCACACTGACGGAGGTTGTAGAGGCCGCGGAAGCCGCGGAATCCACGAATGCTGGAGTAGATGAGATGCACAAGTGGCGTGAGTGGCGTCCGAGGGCCGGCAAAGCGGAAAACTCGTTGCACGGAAAGTCCGGACAGTCGGTGCACGCAACCCGACGGACCTCGAAGTCGTCTTCGGAAAGCAGCGACGGCGAGGAGGTCCAGAAGGTCCGAAGGGGAGGGCGCCGTTGCGATGGTTGCGGAGCGGCCCATGAGCGCGTGAGGTGTCCATTCAGAAAAACCGAGTGCTACAACTGCGGCCGTCGGGGACACATCGCCAAGGCGTGCAGGAAAGGGAAAGAGGGCCGGAGACAGTCACAAGACCATTCGGCCAGACCGGACCGTCCAGCGAGGTCCAAAGATGGCGCCCGGACCACGAGGAAGCAGGACGGCGTGGGACGCATCTCGGACGACAGCGAGGGCGACGCTCCTGTGTTCAGCGTGTCTGCGGGACAGCCCCATTACTTCGTTGAGGTACTAGTACAAGGGACCCCTATTAGGATGGAAGTTGACTCGGGGTCCTCCTATTCTATAATTCCCCAGAGGGAGTTCTTGAAAATCGACCCCCACGTGCGGCCCAAACTTAAAGCGTTGAGGGCCACACTACGGGACGTACAGGGGAACAGCATTCCAGTGTTGGGGGTCGGGACATTCCGGGTTCGTTTTAAGAGACATTCTGCGGAACTTCCCCTAGTGGTGCTAAAAGGGGGGAGTTGTAGCCTCCTCGGGACACAATGGTTCCAGCCTTTAGGTTTGTTCATAGGGGGGGTGCATGCCGTAGGCGTGGACCCAATACAAGCGGTGTGTGACGCACACCCCGCCGTTTTTAAAAGTGGACTGGGAAAGTTCAAGGGACCCCCTGTAGCCTTCGACCTAGACCCGGAGGTCCGCCCGATAAGACTCAAACCGCGCAGGGTACCGTTCGCACTAAAGGACAAAATAGAGGCGGAACTGGACAAACTGGTGGGTCAGGGGATTCTTGTTCCTGTGGATTCCGCGGAGTGGGAGACTCCAATTGTAACAGCTCTGAAGGCTAACGGGGAGGTGCGCATTTGCGCTGATTATAAGTGTACAATTAACAAGGCGATCCGCCCTAATGCATACCCGGTGCCAGTGGTCAGCCACCTCCTGGCCAGGCTGAATGGGGGAAAGTGTTTCGCTAAGCTCGATTTAGCACAGGCCTACCAGCAACTCCCCGTAACCCCCGCCACAGCGGCGGCACAAACAATAGTTACACATAAGGGGGCGTTCCAGGTGTCGCGTTTACAGTTCGGCGTGAACTCGGCACCTGGCCTTTTTCAGTCACTCGTGGAACGCCTCCTGAAGGGGCTGGAGGGGGTGTTGCCATATTTTGATGACGTGTTGATAACGGGGGGGAGTAAGGCCGAGCTGGCACATAGATTGGATAAAGTTCTGACCGTGTTCGAAAAAGCGGGGCTGCGACTGAGAAAAGACAAATGTGTATTCTTCGAAACAGAGGTTGAGTTTTTAGGGTTCCGTGTCACGCCCGAGGGAATTAGGCCGTCCAAATCTAAGGTAGCCGCCATCAAGAAAGCTCCTCGCCCCACATCCAAAACCGAACTACAGTCATTTCTGGGGCTTCTCAATTTCTACCATACCTTCCTTCCACGGAAGGCGTCTGTTGCCGAGCCGCTCCATCAGTTACTTAAAAAAGAGGAAAAATGGCTGTGGGGTGACGAGCAAGAGAGGGCGTTCACAGAGTTAAAGCAACTCCTAACATCCGAGGCAATCCTGACTCATTTCGATCCCAAACGGCCAGTAGTTTTAGTCTGCGACGCATCCCCGGTGGGGGTGGGGGCGGTGCTTTGCCACATGTTGAACGACGGAAGGGAGGCCCCGATAGCGTTTTATTCAAGGTCCCTGTCCCAAGCAGAGCGGAATTACGCACAGACCGACAGGGAGGCATTAGCGATAGTAGCGGGAACCAAAAAAATTCACGATTTTCTGTATGGTCGCCCGTTCAAGATCGTGACTGATCACAAGCCCCTGTTAGGAATCTTCACTGCAAATAAGCCCACGCCACAGATCCTGTCCCCGAGAATGCTGCGGTGGGCTATTTTTCTTAACGCATACCAACATGAGTTGGAATACCGGCCCGGGAAGGAGATCAGCCATGCAGACGCGCTCTCAAGGTCTCCGTTGCCCTTGTCGGACGATCAGAAGGCAGGGGTAGGAAGAGACCGCCAGGTATTGCTAATAGAGGTCTTAGATTCACCCCCATTAGTACCGGCCGACATTGCAAAGGCAACGGGAAAGGATAGAACACTGGAGAAAGTTTGCTCGTGGGTACAGAAGGGGTGGCCGGCGTCATCCCCAAGCATGGAATTCGACCCATTTTTTCGAAAACGAATAGAATTGTCATTAGAGAGGGGGTGCCTCTTGTGGGGCCAACGGGTGGTGGTTCCTACGTCCCTGCGACCGAAGGTGCTAAAGCTGCTGCACATCAGCCACCCGGGAATCGTCCGTTCCAAGGCACTGGCCCGGAGTTATTTCTGGTGGCCCCAGCTGGACGCCGACATAGAGCATATGATTGGCACTTGTGAGGCATGTCAGGGCTCCCGACCGGAGGTAGCCCGTCTCCCGCATAGGGAATGGGACGCAGCAAGGGGACCGTGGTCCAGGGTGCACGTAGATTTTGCTGGCCCGTTCCGAGGAACCATGTTTCTCCTGGTAGTGGATGCGTACTCAAAGTGGCTGGAGGTCATTCCGGTAAAGAGCACATCCTCCGCCACTACCATTGGCCAGCTGAGGAGGGTCTTTTCCACGTTCGGTTTACCCGACACTCTGGTCAGCGATAACGCTAGCTGTTTCACGTCCGCTGAGTTCGCGGCATTCATGGGGGCAAATGCAATCCGGCACGTCACATCCGCGCCGTTTCACCCGGCCACGAATGGCCAAGTGGAACGGTTGGTGCGCACAACAAAAGATGCGCTGCGGCGCATGGGCTCGGGGGATCTAAATCACCAAGTCTGTCAATTTCTGTTAGCGTACAGAGTGACCCCCTTAGCGTCCGGATACTCACCGGCTGAGCTGCTGATGCGGAGGAAACTGACCACGATCTTGTCCAGGTTAGACCCGACGAGGGTCGAGGACAAAGGGAAGAACATAGGTTTAGCGGTCTCGAAAGGTTTCGGCGTAGGCGATCCTGTACACTGCAGGAACTATGCCAACGCAGGCCCAGCCTGGGTGCCAGGGACGATAGTAGAACAGACGGGACCAGTGTCGTATCGGGTGGAAACGAACACCGGTCTCCTCTGGAGGAGGCACGCTGACCAACTGCGGCGCCGAGTGAGTGAGGGACCGATCAGTGGGGCTCAGCAACCAGATTCAGCGATAGGGTTCTCCCCCACCCGTTTAGCCCAAGGGGGAGACAGAGAAGGACACCAGTCCAAAGCCAAGGGGGAAAGCAGTGAGCCCGGCTCATATCCTTTTGACACGCCAGCTCTACCAGCTCTATCCGAGCCCGGGGAGGGGGAAAAGGAGTTTGCAGCCGCCGCTGCCGCTTCCCCCGAATTCGATTACGATTTTAATTTTGCTAGCCGGGGGGTTTTTTTGGAGTGTTCCCCCACCCATCCAAGCGAGAAGAGGGGTTTTTCGTTAGCCCCCAGTGCCCCCGGTTCTTCCCAAACAAAGCACACACCTCCCAACAAAGCCGCAGAGCCGCGGCAAGCCACTAACGAGTCATCCTCTCCGATTACAGGGCAGGAAGCCAGGGAGCAAGGAGGAGGGAGCGAAGCCGGGGCAGGGCAGCCCGCGCCGAGACCCCAGCGTGTTCGAAATAAGCCATCTTGGCTGAGAGACTTCGTCTCATCCTAGGGGGGAGGAGTGTTGTGTTCTAACAGTGTAACCTTCTACATGTGATAACAATGTATCTGAACCAATGTAACCTTGCCTACGAGTAACAATGTAACCTTCAGCTGATTACTATAAACCCTGTAATAGGACGCGAGCTAATGACCACCAGCTGGCAGCAGCGAGCGTCCAAGCTCTCTTGGTTCAAACCCATCAAAGGCCACAGCGCGGGAAGTTTCCCGCCGCTACCTACACCTGGACAAGAAGGGCGTGACCAGCCATGACGTCACGCGGGCAGTAGCCAATGGGCTATCGTGGAGCCACATTCAAATACGTTACTACCATATATATAGAGCTGTTCGTCCGCCATTACCTCATGTTCCCTCTGTCCACCATGCAATAAACCTGAGTTAACCCAGCCCTTGGCTGTTTCCTGTGTCTTGACTCTCATACACTAAAGTTACTCAAAGGAGAGTCAGAAAAACTACAGTGTACTTCTAAATGAATACAAAGTAACTCAAACAAAAAGTAACTTCTCGATGAATTTTCATGACATCCCCTTCCCACCCACCTTGCTGTGTAATACAATTCTCTTAAAAAGAGGTCCAGTTTAAAATAAGGCTCACTATGCTAGCAGTGTTTGGATGCGAGTTCACTGTCCAGCTGCAACTATACAAAGCAATGTGATAATCATTGGATTATCTGATTTTGCAGCATAAAATAAAGAGCAAGAGGGCCACATCCTCTTTCTATGTAGAACCTCAGTGGACTGATAGTCAACTCTTGTTTCAGCATTGTGAATGGGATACACTCCACCTGCGGGTATGTTGCTTTTGTAAAAGGCAACCGGTTAGACAACATGACAGACACAACTTTGCTCCAACACTTACTACTGCTCCCCCTTCAATTCACTGCTTACTCTACCTAATGATAGGGACAACCCTGAGCATTAGTAGTTAGCATGCATACTGAAGGATAAATGCTTTGTAGGAAGAGTTCTTGATGACTTTACTCTCATTATTATGAGGTAGAAAGAACAAAAATACAATACCAGAACAATAAATAGCACTGTTGTTTTAGTTGAAATTTAAGACCTAGAACTTTTTTGTGTACCATGGTTTTTAGCCATGCCTGTTGCTTCAAAGGAGAAGTATCATTTCTGAACAGTTAAATAGCTGGAAAACAGCACGAGTGATTCATTCTTCCTCAGTATCAGTTTGTGTGTGTGTGTTCTGTGTGTGTGTGTGAGATGGGGAAGGTAATATTATTTCATTTGTTGTTCATTTGAAATCCTACTCCTGTTTGCAATAGGGCGATGGAACTTGTTGATGCTAACTGTGCCTAATAAGATTTGTGATTACTTTGGAAGATATTTCACAGTTTCTCCAAAACTGGCATAGGTGAATTTGAACTATTTTTCAATTATCATTCAATCCCGACTTTTCCCTCTTTGTTGCTGGAGCCTTCTACATTTTAAAAGCTGCAACAATTTAAACGATATTTTGTTTGTGTGATCATTTGTTTTATTCTACAAAAGGACTGGAAGGCATGTCTTGGGATGATTTTCTGGTAACATAGTATGTTGTGGAACACCCACACCTGAAATCTTTTCCCCTAGATGCCTTGAAATATTTTCTGTTTAATTAAAAACCCAAACTAATCAACCAACCAACTAACCAACCAATCTATCTATCTATCTTTATTATGGTCCAAGACCAGCATCATACAGCAAAAGGAACAGAAGTTAAAATAAGGGTACTTAAACTATATCAGGAGACAGAAGTTAAAATGAAGGTACTTAAAATATATTTTAAAAAGGAGTGTTTTTGCTCAGAGTTAAGGAGTAGTAAAATTAGTACATAAGATTAATAATGTTACAGCTATTACTAAACCTATGATGTAGCACTAGTAGATTATTTAGCTGAAGGACTATTTAGTATAATGCTAGGCCACCTTATCACAACATTATATTAGTTTAGCACTAAATTACCTCTGCACAGACAAATGTATAAAAAAATCAAAACAACTTCAACAAACTCCAGCAGACTGCAATATTTCCATGGTGTTTGTTTGCACATATATGGAGAACTTTTGATAACTGTTCCTTGTTCCTAACCACTATGCAACCCATAATCCCAGCAGGTTGATGGCAGAATATAAAAAAAGAGCTGGAGATAGGCAAGAGAGTGGTGTGACGAGTGAAGATCTTACCTTTCATGTTTCAGGAAATTCCTGTCAAATAAGGGAAATTTCCCGGCCAAAACAGGAAACTGGACAGCTATGCTTATCCTGTGCTGGCCTTCAGTCTAACTCCAGTTTAATTGCAGTCTAACTAATACGGGATGATGGCGGGAAAGAGTGTAAAATACGGGGGTTTGACAGAAATTTCCAGAAACTTGACAGGTATGGTGGAGAGGCTGTGGGCATTGATTGAGCCATATCAGATTAAGGGGCCAACACAGACACTAACATTGGGAGAACCCAAGGTCTTTGTGCTGCAGTCGCAAAAGAAATTGGCGGGTGTGGGGGAGCCAAATCAAATTTAGTCACACCCTGACAAAGCACTGGTATTCCTCTTGGTTTTGCAGATGGGTGTTGGCATGAGGCATATGAGCAAACTATGCCATTAAAACTTGTCAATTGCCCATGTCAGTTTACCCAAACCTCTTGTGAACATCAATAGGAGTCTGGCTATCATGCACTGCTGTTAACCTACTTGCACAAAGAGGTAACAAAGCTACATTTTACCATTATTACTACCTTATCCATTAACCTTTATGCCAGTTCCACAGAGATAAATAAAATAAATAATATTACACCTTGGATTCTATATTTTTATTTTTATTTAATTGTTGGATTTCTATACCGCCCACACGACCAAGGCCGACTCACGACGGTTCACAATCATAGATAAAACAAATAAAACAGAATTAAGAACCAGCCCCCTAAAAAGGGTGCAGGTACTGAAGGAATCATCGGGGAAGGAATAATCCTCTATACCAACCACCCAACGAAAGCCATCCCTCCACCTGCACCCCACACTTGGCCCACCAGCCAGGTTTTTAGTTCTTTTCTAAAGGGCAGCAACTCCGTCTGGAGGCGCAATTCTACTGGCAGGAGGTTCCAAAGGGCCGGTGCAGACACGGAGAAGGCCCTTCTCCTTGTGTCAGAGAGGCGAGCCCCCCTGGCTGATGGAACAACTAGAGAGCTCCTCCGGTCCACTCTGGTTGGACAGACATACGTCCTTAGGGTGATGCGGTCTCTTAGGTAACCTGGCCCACTACCGTATAGCAATACAGATGGCTAGACAGTGAAAATCAATATGCAGCAAGAAATCCGTCCGCAAAAATGACTCGAGGTCAATAATAACACAAAATCCTTTACTTCAGGTGAAAACACTTTTTCAAGGTAATAACTCAAAATCCTTTACATCATATGTTCAATGCAGGTGAGCTGGTCTACCATTAAGCTACAAAAAACTAAATCCATTAGGAATTATGTTGTAAGTTCTGACTCTCACTCTGGTCCTTCACCTCCTTCTATTATTCGGGGACATTTTCGTTGCGCTGGTTGCACTGCTTGCACTGCTTGCTGGTTTGCTCTTGAAGTAAAATCGATTTCCATACCAGGTAAACGATATGAGCATAAGCTAATGGGGTTCACTAACTGTAATTCACATAATGTGATCTATGCAATAATTTGCCCTTGTGGCAAATTTTATATCGGTTTAACTGGTCGCCCCCTGAAAGTTCGGATCTTGGAACATCGATCCCGCATTCACAGCCAAGTCATGACCATTCCTCTTGTTTCCCATTTTATAGAAAAAACCACACAGAAGATGATTTAAAATTTCTAGCTCTTGAAAAACTTTCATCTAAAAAATATGAAAAAATGACATGGATAGACTTTTGATGAGCAGGGAAGCATATTATATCCATTTATTTGACTCCCTTACATCTCGTGGTTTAAACCATGACTAAAAAATCTCAGCTGTTTCTTGTAGCTTAATGGTAGACCAGCTCACCTGCATTGAACATATGATAATTAGTGATTCTAAAGTTGGGGTAAATTAGAGAGTATAAATGAGAATGGAAACTGTTCTAAAATAACGTCATAGGCACACATGAATAAACCTAGAGGCTGAGACGTGTTATACATGAAAACTAATTATTAATGAATATATCTCATATAGAATTTATATACCTTGGAGGTAAGATGTTGGTGATTCTTGGATCATTGTACAGTTATACCATGTTGTAAATATTGTAAATATTGTATAGTTCATGTAGTAATGATGTATTATGTTTTATTGTAGAAAACCCCATTGAAACTTTAAGTGAAAAGCTGTACACCAGATAGCTTTGGGTTTCTATACTTGGAATAAGAATATTTGAGTTGGTGTTCCATACCTGATGTAAAGGATTTTGAGTTTTTACCTTGAAAAAGAGTTTTCACCTGAAGTAAAGGATTTTGTGTTATTATTGACCACTACCATGTAGGGCTTTAAAGATCAAAAACAGCACCTTGAATTGCACCTGGAGGCAAACTGGTAACCGGTGCTACTCCCGAAGCAGTGGTGAGGCATGGGCATATGGCCCCAGCCTGTTGGCTTATTTCCAACTAGAGCTCAACTGTCCCTCCTTTTTGTGTTGTGTACTACGGTATTCCTCCATTCCCTATTCCCTTTTTAGTTTTTTATGTGGGGTGGGAGTGGGAGGGTGGGTTGGTGGGTGGTCAAGTGAGGGTTTTAATCTGTTTTGTTACATTTTACTGTATTTTATCTGTTTTTACCATTGTGCGCCGCCCTGAGTCAGGTTTTTCCCGAGTGGGCGGCATAAAAATCTAAGAATAAATAAATAAAATAAATAACGTCCACACCCCATCACCACCCGGGCTGCAGCATTCTGGACCAGCTGCAGCCTCCAAATGGTCATCAAGGGCAGCCCCATGTAGAGCGCATTACAGTAGTCTAGTCTGGAGGTCACCAGAGTGTGAGTGACCACGAGCAAGGAGTCCTGGTCCAGGAGTGGGCACAACTGGCAAATCACCAGAAGTTGGGCGAAAGCCCTACCTGGCCACAGCCGCCACGTGTTCTTCTAGCAGCAGCCACGAATCCAGGAGGACCCCCAAGTTGCGCACCGGGTCAGTCTGGGGCAAAATAGCCCCATCCAACCTTCCTTTTTGGGGAAGGTATTGGAGAAGGCAGTGGCGTGTCAGTTGCAGGGCTTATTATCAAAATGGCAAAGTTTCAACCAATGCTAAAAAATAGAATGCCTCAAAATTTGTTTCAGACTGGATCATTCCTCTGATCTTCCAGCAGCAGCCTGGAAGCACTTCTGAGCATATGCAGAGTTCTTTCTGTCACTATCCTCTACTAGGTGACCACAACCATGCATCTCATCTTCAGAATTTAAGAGCAAAGTTTGGCAGGAACTACATGTTGTAAGTCCTGCACTTATTTACAGAACATCCACTCTTGAAACTGAGAGGAAATCTATATCTATAAAACAGAGGTGTGGGTTTGTATGTGCTCTAAAGGAACCTACACCCCTGGACCAATGTCACTGAAATTTGGCACATACATACGTTGGGATTGTAAGATCAGCACTTGGGGGTCACAAAATCCATTTGGGGGTTTATGCCCCCCAAAGTGGGACACAAAGGGGACACCCCCACCAATAGGAGAAAAAGCAATGAAACAGCAGTACTGTGCACGTGCACCACAGCCTCCGTTTCCCCTAATCGATCCCAACACAGCCAACACAGCCGCACTTTTCCTTCAGGAGAACTTACTAACAGGATGGTTTCCAGGCTTTCTTGACAGTACAACATAAAAGTGACAAAGGCCACAGAGGGCAACATTTACAAGTAGGTAATGAAGGAAAGGGGACGCAGCTTGGCAGCGGTTTGAATTTTCCACCCGGTGGCGTCTCCGGCCCGTTAACTTACATTTCTGTCAAGCTGCAGCCTCCTTCACTGAGGGCAGGAGGACGTGGCTTGACAGCGGTTTGAATTTTCCGCCCAGCAGCATCCCCGGCCCGTAAACTTAGTTCTGTTAAGCCGCAGCCTCCTTTTGCTGAAAGAAGGAGGACACGGCTTGATAATGGTTTGAAGTTTCTGCTGGTACACGCCGTTGCTAAAGAAAGCTGTGGCCGTGATTACCGGCCACAAACCTCTTCCGCGGTGGTATCTCCGCCCCATAAACTTAAAGTTCTATCAAGCCATACACTCCCTTTGCTGAAGGAAGGAAGACACAGCTTGACAGTGGTTTGAATTCACCGCCAGGACATGCCACTGGTAAAGGTTTCTTCAGTGTCATCGTCTCAGGTTCATAAACTTAAAGTTCTGTCCAGCTGGAAAATTCAAACCACAGCCTCCTTTCTACAGCGAAAGGAGACTGCGGCTTGACAGAACTTTAAGTTTACAGGCCAGAGACGCCGCCGCTGAAGAAACTATACTTCCTTTAAGGAAAAAAACCTGAGCAAGACCAGGTAATCAGCTAGTAAAACATACCGGTATATTACAGTATTGTATGGTTTAATACAGATGTACCAAAAATGTATATACATTATCTATTACTTTTTGAAGTTGAATTGAATTATGGTAGCAATGTATAGTATGAAGTTCGCTCAAAACCAGCTACACTAGTAGTACTTTGGGAAGAAATTGAAACAGCATGCGTAGCAATACAAGTAGACATTTTGGTCAATGTGTGCACATTTTTGAGACCCTCTGTATAATACAGAACATAACATTATATCCCCTACAATACTTCTCCTGGTGTGCATTATAATTTTTGCAGATCACTAAGACACTGGCCTGTCTTTAAAATAAAAAAGGATCTTTAGCACCTATCTTTTGCAAGACATTTAGTAAGGAGAACAGTTGCATGACATTATTTTAAAAACAAAGATAGTCAAATTCGAATCTGCATGTCATAATACTCAAACTGGTCTACAAAAGCTTCCCTAACAAATCCTTAATTATGATTTTAAGAATAGATCCTTTGTAATTCTCCATGTAACTCACATACAGAAATCTATATGTAAATTAAGAAGCAACCGTTAGGACATGATACGGAACTGACTGGTTTAGAATAGGAAAAAAGGAGTATGATAAGGTTGTATATTGTCACCCTGCTTATTTAACGTATATGCAGAGTACATCATGTATAATGCAGGGCTGGATGAAACACAAGCTGGAATTAAGATTGCTGGGAGAAACATCAACAACCTGACTTATGCAGATGACACTACCCTAATGGCAGAAAGTGAAGAAGACCTAAAGAGCCTCTTGATGGGGGTGAAAGAGGAGAGTGCAAAAGCTGGCCTGAAACTCAACATCAAAAAACCAAGATCATGGCATTCAGCCCCATAACTCCCTGGCAAATAGAAGGGGAATAAATGGAAGCAGTGACATACTTTACCTTCTTAGGATCTAAGATCACTGCAGATGGTGACTGCAGCCAGGAAATAAAAAAGGTGTTTCTTGGGAGGCAAGCTGTGAGAAACCTAGGTAACATAATAAAAAGTAGAGACATCACCCTGCCAACAAAAATCCACATAGTTAAAGCAATGGTCTTCCCAATAGTACTGTATGGTTTTGAGAGCTGGACCATAAGAAAGGCTGAGCACAGAAGAATAGTCGTCTTTGAACTGTGGTGCCAGAGGAGACTCTTGAGAATCGCCTAGACTGCAAGGAGATAAAAATCAGTTAATCCTGAAGGAAATAAATCCTGACTGCTCCTTGGAAGGACACTGAAGATGAAGCTCAAGTGCTTTGGCCACCAAATGAGAAGAGAGGACTCACTGGAGAAGGCCCTGATGCTGGGGAAGATTGAAGGCAAAAGGAGAAGGGGGCAGCAGAGGATGAGATTGGTAGATGGCATCGTTGACGCAGTGGGTGTAGATCAGGGCGGGCTACAGTGGATGACAGATGACAGAAGAGCCTGGCATGCGGTGGTAGATGGGGTCGCAAAGGGTCGGACTCGACTGTGTGATTGAACAACAACAACAAAAACTCTCCATAATTCATAAGGAAAAGAATATTATTCACACTTCACATTTGTAGAATTCCAATGGGACTATTCAAATTCGTCCTGTAAGAGCCTTTAAACTAATATGTAATGATATGCCCAGTCCAGAGTTTCAAGCATGTCTCCTTGTCTGCTGACACCAAGCTGTCTCCTGCAGTGAAAAATACTTTGCTGTTTACTATTCCGGTCTTCCATATTTCAGTTTCACAGAAACTGTAACAGACACCAATGGATATTATTAGTCATGTCTCATTCCTTTTTTGAAAGATGGGGAACTATTTACTGAAACTGTTAGTCACAACGGAGAAAGCTCCATCTTGTGGCTGAATTTGTACAGCAGTGTTTGTTTTTTAAAAATGGAAATAACAATCCATTTGGAGACTAATTCCCAGGGATACGAATGCTGATCACTTTAAAAACATGGTTTATATATTTTACACATGGACATACATCTTTTAATACATGCCTATAGTAACTTTGTTTTCTTGTGTCTTAACTGGAGTTTTTTACTATAGAAGAATTGAGTGGTTGAATTTTAAGAAAATAGAAGTTTGCAATGAAAATCTGACTAGAAATGGCCTGGAGCTATTTCCCTAAGATGAAAAATGCAATATGGAACAAAAACGTAAAATTGACTTTATGCTATGCCATTCTATGTTGTATTTTTGTATTTACTATTTTGCATAAAATCATGCACAAATGAAATAAGATAGAAGTACTTTAAGGGTTTGATGCAGGATGCTGATGTTTCTTTTTAGATCAAGAGTATTAAAGTGAACAAACAAAATCCCACAAATAATCAAAGATGTAAAATTCAGAAAGATAAAACACTTCCCTCAAATAATAATAAAAAATGTTGTAATTGTTATGTGTGATTAAGTCAGAACTGACATATAGCAGCACTGATATGGCTCAAAGGTAAGTGTGATATTTAAGAAGTGGTTTTACGACAAACCAGGAAAGGGACCTTGGTGTCCTGGTGGACAGCTCAATGAAGGTGTCAACCCAGTGTGCCTCAGCAGTGAAAAAAGCAAACTCAACGCTAGGGATCATTAGGAAGGGTATAGATAATAAGTCAGCAAATGTCATTTTGCCTCTTTATAAATCTATGGTGAGGCCCCAACTGGAATATTGTGTACAGTTCTGGTCGCCATACCTCAAGAAGGATATTATGGAGCTGGGAAAAGTGCAGAGGAGGGCAACCAAAATTATTAGGGGACTGGAACACCTTCCTTACCATCTGAGGCTGCAACGGTTGGGCCTCTTCACTCTTGAACGATGCCGTCTAAGAGGTGACCTGATTGAAGTTTATAAAATCATGCACGGTGTGGACAAAGTAGATAAGGAAAAACTGTTTTCCCTATCGCAGAATACTAGAACTAGGGGGCACTCCATGAAACTTTTGGGTACTAGTTCTCAAACAAATAAGAGAAAGTACTTTTTCACCCAGAGGATCACTGGTCTATGGAACTCCCTGCCAGAAGAAGTGGTGACAGCTGTCAGTCTTGACAGCTTTGAGAAAGGATTAGACAAGTTCATGGAGGACAAGGGTATCAATGGCTATAATTATGGATACCTAAGGACAAACACCAAGTTGGAGAGATAAGCAGGATATCTCTCAATGCCATTTCCAGGGAATCCTAAGCAGGTGAAGGCATCTGCTTGGGAATACCCTGAAGCAAATGGTGAGCCACTGTGTGAGACAGAATGCTGGACTGGATGGGCTGTGGCCTGTTCCAGCAAGGCTGTTCTTATGTTCTTATGTACTAGTTCCACTCACCCCATGAGCTTCTATAGCTGAGTGGGCAATTGAACCCATGCCTCCTGAGTCCTAGTCAATCACTCTGTCCATTACACCACACTTGGTATCTAATTTTATTTTATTTTTAAAATAGAAATGTTAATAGCCAATCAGGTAAAGATAAAGGTTTCCCTTGCTTGAAAGCCATTCGTATCCTACTCTAGGGTTCAGTGCTTAGCTCTGTTTCAAAGCTGAAGAGCCAGCATTGTCTGCTTCTGCAGACATTTCCGTGGTCATGTGGCAGGCATGACAAGACACCGGAGCGCATAGAACGCTGTTGCCTTCCTACCAAAGTGGTCCTTATTTATTTACTTGAAATTTCTTGCTTTCGAACTGCTAGGTTGGCAGGAGCTGGGACAAAGACGGGAGCTCATTCTGTTGCAGTACTCGGGAATCGAACTGCTGACCTTCTGCCTAAATGGCAAAATTTGTACTGGCAGGAGAACTCAGTGGAAGAGCCTTGAAGACTGGTTTGGCTGATGCACAGTGGTCTTTGGTTTTAGAGCTGTTGCATCTGAAATTCAAGACACCCACGATTATATCCAACTTCTGGCAGAAGAGGGGTAAGAGAAGAAGAATCAGTGTTGAAATGCTTATCAGTGATATTTAAGTCATAATTCAATTTAGGTTGCCTTCTATAAAATTAAACTGTGGCAGGCACAACCATTTTATACTGGAGGTGAGCCTTTACCTAATCCAATGCTCCTTCTTTTATAACAGTGCTCTCTAACTTGAAAAGTGGGTATAAAAAAAAGCTAGGCTAGATCTAATGCTCTTTCATTTTGATTTTTTAAAAAAAAACACCAAGGACTTATTTTGTTTATAGGTTTCCTACCCATAGTGGAGGTGAAACTATGCAGCCCTCTAGGGCTGCCAGTGTAGACCCTGGCCTATTCCATTGCCCTGCAAGGTTTTCATCTTTAAAAACGAGCCATCTCATTCCCAGAAACCTCCGGTTTATAGTCCACTTTAAAGGAACATTTTTACTTGAGGTGGGGCTATACCTATACGAGACCTAAAACAGCCTTTGTTCAAAATTGGAAATGATTTTCCTGTCATTTCCAGTTTTGAAAAAAGTTGCAGGTGTGGCTTTATACACCCAAGACTGGTGGGAAATGAAGCAAGGGTAGAACCAGGCCCTCCATAGCTGATCTGAGCAAAACTGAGGTCGTAATATTTCAGAAGATACAGTAAGTGCTGCAAACCTATATTTTATGCAAGAAGTAATTTTAGAATGTTACATAGTTGCTGAATGTATTATCATTCATTGGCTTAAATCTTGTTGCTTTGTATGGTAAAGCACACTAAAGTCCATTGAATCAGTGGGGGTTTAGTGACTCAGTGCCTCCATAGCTTCTGATGATTCAATGGTCTACTCTAGTCATGAGTAGCTATATTAAGTAAGTTACAATGACAGTTGACCCATTTGAATCTGTATAACATATGGTGGAGCCAACTTGTCAAATCTACACTGATTCAGTGGGCCTACTCTAGTTCAACTTATTTCCCTAAGCAACAGGATTTCAGCCAATATCATATTGCTTAATAAATATGCAATGACTTTCTACAAAGAAGATAATCTAAAACATGTAACAATAATACTCTTATGATCTAGCAAGACATCCTTTTGACACAACAGGCAAAATAGTTCAAGTACAGTAATGAAATGGCAATTGAATCTGTAATGTAAATCTTGGAGGACACTTAGAACAAGTTTCTTCACCTCTCATTTTTTTAAAAAATAAATCCTTGAATACATAAAATTGAGATGGAGAATTTTCATGGTGATAACTGTATTACATTTCAGCAGTTTGTGAACACACAAAATGGCTGTTGACTTCTTTATTTTCTATTGTTTGCAAACCAAGAATCCTGAATTAAGAATGCTGTCTAAAATCCTATTTATTTGTGTGGTTGTATAAGGCGACTGATGCTTGGGAGGCAAGCTATGAGAAACTTGGGGAACATAGTTAAAAGTAGCAAACTAAAATTCACATAGTCAAAGCAATGGTATTCCCGGTGGTAATGTATGGGTGGGTGTGAGAGCTGGACCATTAGGAAAGCTGAACGCAGAAGAATAGATCCCTTTGAAATGTGGTGTTGGAAGAAAGTTTTGAGAGTCCCCTGGACAGCGATGAGAACAAATAGGTCAATCTTAGAAGAAATCAACCCTGATTGCTCCTTAGAAGGTGAAATAGTAAAGATGAAGCTAAAGTACTTTGGACATCAAATGAAAAGAGAGGATTCACTTGAGAAAGTCTTGATGCTAGGAAAGGTGGAGGGCAAAAGAAGGGCAGCCAAAAATGAGATAGCTAGATGGTATTGTAGATGCAATGAGCACAGAGCTGGGTGGGTTGAGGAGGATGGTGGAGGACAGAGGTGCCTGGTGGGCAATGGCCCATGGGGTCGCAAAGGGTCAGAATTGACTATGCGACTGAATATCAAAATAAGGTTTTCCTCCTCCTGTTACAGTCATTGTGAAATTGTGCACCTGTTGTACAAAGGAAGCTGACAGGAAAGAGGAAAGAGTTGTGCAGTTTTCTTACATACACTTGTAGCGATGTCTGGCCGCTAGGGCGGCGTTGGGTCCCGGAGGAGACTGATCAAGGACAACACGAGGCAACAGGAGCGAGATCAGATCAGTCACTGGAGTTAGTGATTAGCCTACCTTGCAGAATCGTCGGTCAAGTCATGTAATTGGGTGAATCAAACCCTATATTTTATTCACCCCCCTTAATTTGTCTGCCCGCAGAGCCCGCGGCTCAAGGAGCATCCTCCCGAAGCGGCCTCTGCAAGAGCCGTTTCCATGCCCGATGGGCATGGGGAAACCATATTTCCCCTTTCTGTTTTATTTAAGAACCTGACCGGCGATCTTGCGTAGGAGCGGCATCAGCTGTTGGTCGGGAATGACGTCACGGGGTCTCCTTCTGCGGTGACACTTCGAGATCAGCGGGGGAATACATTGAGCAAAACAGCAAACTGCAATGCCTAGTATGACTACCCCCACCACCACCTTGATCACCGTCTGAAGCCACCCCCAGGGGATCCATGACCACATCCATTTCCACAGAGAGCTCCACCAAGCCCCCCATGCAGAGCCTTCTGTGATGCCTGCCACTATGGTGTGGAGATCTGTGATCTGGCTTTGAATCTTACGAGAGTTGTCCGTAAGATTAAAGCAGCACATACCATGAAAAGACTCGCAGCCCAAGTGGTGCAACAATAAGAGGTAGTCGATAGCCGCCCGATTATCGAGAATGGCATGGCGAATTCCGCCTGCTCCTGATTGAGGAGCGCTATCGCTGAGGAGGTATGGTTGATGGCCTTTGCTAAGCCACAAGCCAAGCGACCGATCCTCTTTGCGTTGCCGACGGCTAAGCCGGGCACGCCAAAGATGCTGACTGCCAAGGAGAGGTATTCGGCAGGTCTCATTACTCTAAAGCTGCTCTCACAGGAGCTGTCTAACATGGTGGTGCGAGTGTGCCTTATGAGTGAGGGAACATGGGATACATTAGAAACATTGGGAACGTCAGTGCTAGGGGCAATCATATCCTTGGTAGGAAGCAACAGAGTTAAGCGACTGATACAACATATAGAGTCTGTAATATTGGCAGGAATATAGTTAAACGTGTACTGGTTACAAGTGAAGAACCATCCGGATGGTAGGGTGATGTGTGCATACTTTGAACCAAGTGACACTGGGTCGTTGCAAGTCCAATTGCCGCTGCCCACATCGAGGCAACGGCGCCGGGCTCGGCCGGGTCCGGAGCAACCGTGTATCCGGCCGCAGGTAGAGTTCGGGCTGACCGCCACTCGAGGAGTGTGGAGAGTGGCTGCATCAGCCGGCAAGGTCATGGTTAGCCGCATCTCCCACCGAGCATATTCCGAGGAAGCTGATGGGATGTATGGGCTGAAGAGTCTCCTCACCAGCCAGTCCCCGTCCCGGGGGTGTGCGCCTGGAGAATGGCACACCGGGACAAGGCAGGTGCTGAGGATTGAGGCAGAGCCAACGTCCTGCCTGAGGCAAAAATCGGACTGGTTGACAAGGGTAGCCAACCTTTCCCAAATGTTGTACTGCATCCGGGCAGAGAGGTCTCCGCCTGGCATGAGATCGCTGGCCTCCAGTGAGGCGGCCTGGACGCCTCCCCCCAAAAGCAGGGTGAGGGCCAGGATGACGGTGATCGCCACGGAGTTGGCGTGAATCTGGGCAAGGACTGCTGCTACGAGGTTCTCCGGTGTCGGCTCCCTCTCCTCGCGCTGGAGGGCATCCTCAGCCTTACTGCAAAGCGCCTTGACCATCCCCCAGGTGATCTTCGGCGCCGTCGGTGGCCGTCTCCTCCGGCGGGTCCTGTCGGTCAGCGTGAGGTCCTCCATCTCCGGGATCGGACTCGGGTCGGTCTGGGTCCACGCCATGTGGTTCCAAATGAGGCTTGACGCACCGAGCTGGGATCCAAATGACACCTGTAGGAGACATAACTGCAGCATACCCTCTTCCCCAGGTTATGAGCGGCACCGGGCCCCTCCAAGAAGGGTCTGGTGGCACTCGGTACCGGACCATAGGTCGCGGGAGAGCTTCCGAACAGCGGAAATGCTTCTCCTGCGGCGTACAATCCGAAAAAACATTAAGGTGATTGTATGTGAACAATACCTTATTCAGGCAGAACTGTGCTTCTCCCTGTGATTTGGGGAGGGCTGGTGGCTCCCCCCTTTCTGTTTGTTTTTCAATATAGGACTTTAGCGTCCGATTGACCCGCTCTACAATCGCTTGCCCTTGCGGATTGTAGGGAATTCCAAATGTGTGCTTGATGTCCCAAGTAGCCATGAAGGCGGCCAACTGCCGGGAACTGTAGGCCGGCGCGTTGTCCGTCTTCACGTGCCGCGGCTTGCCCATCGCCGCAATGCAGGAAAGGAGGTGCTGCTCCACGTGGGAAGCAGCCTCCCCCTTCTGTGCCGTCGCCCAAACGAACTGAGAAAAAGTGTCAATGCAGACATGCATGTATTGCCATCTGCCGAACTGCGGCACATGCGTGACGTCCATCTGCCACACCTGATTAGCCTCAGTCCCTCGTGGGTTGACCCCCCACGAGGGCCCCCCCGGTGCTCCTGCACAATGCTGACAAGAGCGGACTATGCCTTGGGCTTGAGAGAGCGGCAGATTGAACTGTCTGGCGAGTGCCTTGGCATTTTGGTGAAAAAAAGCATGACTTTGAATTGGAGTAGTAAAAACTCCCAAAACCGAATGTTGCTGAATTTCCTTTGCCGCCGCGTCTGCTCTGCTATTGCCCGCCGAAATCGGACCCGGTAGGTCTTGGTGACTTCGGATGTGGGCAATATAGAGCGGCTCCGTGCGGTTCCGCAAGTGAAATTGAGCGGTGAGAAACAGGCTAAGCAAGTTCTTGTCTATCGCGGGAGTGATGTAAGCTCCCGGTAGGCTGTGGAGTAAATTCCTAACGTATAGACTGTCAGTAATGATGTTTAAATGTTCCTTGGCGAAGGTGCGCAAGGCAAGGTTCACGGCCACCAACTCCGCCCGCTGCGCGGACTTCTGTGGAAGAGTTAGCAGCGTGTGCCAAGCTTCGCCCTCCTGCCAAGTCAGGACACCATATGTGCGTCCCCCATCGGTAAAAACTGTTTTGGCCCCCTGAAGCGGGACCAGCAAGAGCAATTCGAACAAACTGACTGTTCCTGTCTGGAGTGAGACAAGTCTGGGGTCTTTGGGCAAATGGTATGCCAAGCTTCCAGTGAATCCTTCCAAAGCTATCGGAAGCGAGTCACCTAGCTGCATCAACTGATGAATTTGTTCCTTGGTGAACGGGACTATGATCTTAGCTAAATCGTGCCCAGAAATGTCCCTTGCTCTCAGCCTGCCACGGTAGATCACCGCGGAGACCAGTTCTTGGGGCGGAACAATGTTCCGAGAAGAGGTGTTGGGCAAGTATATCCACTCCACAATTTTCGCTCCCTTCTCTGAGTCTACTCCTAGCGCCCCAGTGAACATGGATCCTGACCGTACGACGTACAAATTCAGGATCGGGGCATATGGCCCCTGGGCGATCCTATCCACCCACCTCTGGCTGAGAACTTGGTTCACCTTCTCAAGCGCCAAGCGCGCGTCTCGAGAGATTTTTATCCGGTCTGCCGGCTGCTTACCTAAGGTTAGCAGCGAGAAGAGCGGTTTTAGAAGATCCGTATCTAGACGAAAATACGGTCTGGCCCAATTGATGTTTCCCAAAACTTGCTGCAACTCTACAAGGGTGACTGAGTCTCGTAAATTTATCTGAGGCAGAACTGGCGCCGCAAAAGAGTGGAGAAGCCGGTGGCCCAAGTATGAGAAGGGCTCGGTTCTCTGCACCTTTTCCGGGGCGATGAGTAAGCCCTTGTCCCCCAGGCTGGCCTGGAGGTCAGAAAACATTTCGCTGCCGAGCTGCGGCAACGCTACTAAAATGTCGTCCATGAAGTGACAAACAATAGCTTTAGGGTAAAGGCTTCGGAACTTTGCCAGTGCGTCGTGAACATAAATTTGGCACAGGGTGGGCGAATTGAGCATGCCCTGTGGCAAAAATTTCCACGCGTAACGCTGCGTGGGCTCACCGTGGTTCACGACCGGCACCGTAAAGGCGAACCTTTCCCGGTCCCTGGGGTCTAAGGGGATTGTATAAAAGCAATCCTTGAGATCTACGACTAGAATCTCCCACCCCTCGGGAATCATGTTCGGATTCGGGATGCCGCATTGGAGCGGACCCATTGGCTGTATGCATTTATTGATCTCTCTGAGATCGTGGAGGAGTCGCCACTTCCCCGACTTCTTTTTAATGACAAAAATTGGCAAATTCCAGGGACTAGTGGACCGTTCTATGTGCCCTGCGTCTAGCTGTTCCTTAACTAGCTGCTTGAGGGCAACTAATTTCTCTCCCACTACCGGCCATTGTTCTACCCAGACCGGAGTGTCGGTGAGCCATTTAAGTGGCAACGCCATTACCCGAAGGTAAGCGTAGCACCGTACTGCTGCAGAATGTCTCGCCCCCAAAGATTGACGTGCACGTCAAGAATGTGCGGCCGAATTACCGCCGTGCCGTCAGCCCTTGGGATTGTGACTTCTACCCACTCTCGGCTCCTAAACGCTTCCTGAACGCCTCCTACGCCCCACACATCGGAGACCGGCTCAATGGCCCACTCTTTTGGCCACTGGCTCCTGCTTATCACTGTCACATCCGCTCTGGTATCGAGTAACCCTGAGAACACCCTTTTGTTCAAAAATACCTCGATAACGGGGCGCTGCTTCCACTCAATGTTGGTCTCCACTGTCGCTAAGACCTGGTATCCTTGCACTGCCTCACTCGCGCTCGAGCGGTCTGCTGAACCGGACTCTGAGCTGTCCCTGAGCCTCCCCTGGCTGCCTGCTGGCGAGTGACAAGGAACCATGATCAGTTGCGCTAACGTGTCTCCCTTGTGGATAGTTTGGGGCAGGTGTGTCCAAAGCTGGACCTGGAGAATGCCTGAAAAATTCGAGTCAATGACTCCTGGAATTATAAAAATTCCGCGTGCTCCAGCTACACTACGGGGCAAAACTAAACCTATGAAGCCTCTGGGCAGGGGTCCCATGTATTGGGTGTCGACTAGATAGACTGTGCCTGGCAGATCGCATGTAACGTCCGCCTGGCAAGTCAATTCTAGCCCTGTGCTGCCCTTGGGGCTGGCCTGTGCCCTCGCAGTGCCTGGAATGTGCCTGGAATCTAGTCTAAATCTGGGGAGTGCTGGATCTGGGTGAAGGAAGCCTCTGTTTGGACTGGGGCCAGAGACGTGCCCGGATTCCGGTTTCCCGAACTCGGACAATACCTGGCCCAATGGTAGCCTTTCTTGCACTTCGGGCAGGGGGTGTTCGGAGCCTTGGGACGGCCGGACTTTTGTCCGCCCCCCTTGGATCGGCACTCCCTAGCGAAGTGACCGATCTTGCCACAAGTGTGACATGCCCCTTTGCTCTTGCCATTAGGTCTTCTTCCTCCCTGCACCGCTGCCGCTAGTAGACCCATCTTGTAGGAGTCTGTGCCAACGTCGGAGCATGCTCGGATCATGTCCGTTAAGGTCAAGTCAGGGCGATTGCCCAGGGACTGCAAGACTTTACGGCAGTCCAAGTTGGCGTTGTCCTTGGCTAACTTGATCATGAGCTCTTGTTGGGCCTGCTCATTGTCAATCTGCCTGCTAATTGCTTCCTCCAGGCGATTGATGAAGTCCATGTAGGGCTCTTGGGCTCCTTGCTTAATAGCGGTGTAGTTTTTGGCCGTTTTGCCAGACGCTGGGACCTTGAAGTATGCCCTATAGGCAGCTTCGGCTGACATTTCTAGGGTGGCGAGAGGCAAGTTGATTTGAGCGTTGATGGGCTCAAAGGCACCTGAACCATACAACTGGTCAGGGATCACCGCGCCTCCCATCCTGGCAGCCCGAGCTTGCGCCTCTAGGCGGAACTCGCTGTCCCAAATCATGTACTGGCTGGGGGTAAGCATCATCCTCATGACGGCTTTCCAATCATGGGGAATCCACATGGTGGTTTCGCACACTTGCTGAAGCGTGCCCCTCGTAAAACGACTTTGGAGCCCTGTCTCTGAAATTGCTTTCCGTAAAGCCATGAGAAGCTTGTACGGGACTGGGGAGTGTACTACCTGCTGTGCGCCCGTGAGCGCGTCCATCTCCAAGCGGATGGGGCAAATCTGTCTGAGTTCAGCTAGCTGTTCAACTGACAATTCCCGCTTCCTGAGTTCTATCTCAGCTGTGCGCTGAAGGGCACTCTTCACGACTAGGGAACCGGGAGCTGTCAGAGAAGCGCCAGCGCCTCTCATTCCTTGCGTTCCTTCGGTGACGTCTGCAGCTGTCACCGCGGGAAGGCTCCCTGCGCTACTCTGCCGATAGCTAATTGACGGATAGAGTGCCGTGGGCGCAGTCGGCTCGACTGGCTTGCCGGATGGCTCAACTAACGGGGGTTCTTTGGCCTCTACCCGGACTGGCTCGATCTGCTCTAAGAGTCTCCTACACTTCCTCCATGTGCGGACTATCCCTCCTGGAGCTTTCGGGGGTTGCTGAATGCAGTCTCCTATCTGATCCCAGAGCTTCAGGGTTAACGTACCTACTTCTGGGTAAAGTAGGCAGTGTTCCCTGAGGTACGCCAAAAGTCTCGCTAGTTCCCTGCTGTGAAAACGTAACTTAAAAACCCTGGCCAGGATTCTGAACTCCTCTTCCCGAGTTCTTTGGCTAGCGGACGGACTTGGTCTATGAGAACAAGTCCCCATATTACCTGCGATTGGGTCTCCGGAAGAATCCTCCTCGGGACGAGTCGACGCGTCTTTGCAGGCAACAGGTTCGGGCGTCGGGTGTCTGGGGTAGACCTCGGAGCGTGGACCTTCTGCCACGGGCCCTTCTATCGGCCTCTGCGATGTCAGGGGCTCACAGCTGCCCTGAGCGGAACGCGTTTCCCTCTATGGCAAACCTCTCGAAAGCGGGGAGGAAGCGGTAGGAATGTCTCTCTGGAATGCCTCGCGGCGGGCCGTTCTCTGTCCGGCTGGCTGCCGACCAGAGCGCCGCGCTATCCTCCGGGCTGGCGGGTCGCGGTTCAAGCGTGGAACCGGACCGCGGGGATCGCTACTCACGAGTAGACCTCTCTGGGGTCCTTTACGTCGGGGTCACCAGCTGTAGCGATGTCTGGACGCTAGGGCGGCGTTGGGTCCCGGAGGAGACTGATCAAGGACAACACGAGGCAACAGGAGCGAGATCAGATCAGTCACTGGAGTTAGTGATTAGCCTACCTTGCAGAATCGTCGGTCAGGTCATGTAATTGGGTGAATCAAACCCTATATTTTATTCACCCCCCTTAATTTGTCTGCCCGCAGAGCCCGCGGCTCAAGGAGCGTCCTCCCGAAGCGGCCTCTGCAAGAGCCGTTTCCATGCCCGATGGGCATGGGGAAACCATATACACTGATTTTCACCAGGTGGATTTTGGCTGTTAATAAAAGGGTGGGAATAACAGTGGCCAGAAATGAATCCTTAGATCAGTGATGACGAACCTTTTAGAGACCGAGCGCCCAAACTGTAACCAAAAATCCACTTATTTATTGCAAAGTGCCAACACAGCAACAGGGGAGGAAGGAAATGCTCCCATTGGGGTGCTGGGAAGAGGAGCTGGGTGGACTCTGTGCTGGGGGAGGGAGGAAGTGCTCCCCTTGGGCTGCTGGGCAGAGGGGTGAGACAAACTCTGTGATGGGGTGACTGCACAGGTGCCCAAAGAGAGGGCTTCAAGTGCCACCTTTGGCATGTGTGCCATAGGTTTGCCACCACTGCCTTAGATCATACACAATTTAAATAATTCCTATGAAGCCTTTATCTCATAGGCAATGGAGCTACACAATATCAATTAAACTGGTGACAGAATCTGTGTTACAAATTAACACTTTTGTCAGTGAAGAGTTACTGGTAACTAGGCTCCTAAATGCTAAGGTACTGTAGAGGTTTTGGACTACAATTCCCTGAATTGCCTAAGCAGCATAGCTACAGGACTTAAGTTCTTAAGGAGAGCTGCTGCTGAGGAGAGCCAAACAAAGGAAGTGAGCGCTGGTAAGTTTTGCAGTTGGAGTAGAGCTGCTTTAGAGGCCCCCGCGCCTAACGGCGCGCAAGATCTCAAACTAGGAACAAGGGAAGAATATAGTCTTACTAGGTAGAAAGGTAGTAAACGTGTACATTTTTGAGGCCCAGAATACTGCACTTGTTAAAATGGATTCTGAGGGAACAGCTGTAGTTACCTGCAATACTTGTGCCATGTTTGTGTTCTTGCCAAAGCATATGGAGAACTTTAGTGTAAGGGACCAAAGACAATGAAACAGCCGAAGGGTTGGCTTAACACAGGTTTATTGCATGATGATCCGGAGGAACATGTGGTAATGGCGGATGGGGAGCTCAATATATACAGCTGGCTATACATTTGAATGTGGCTCGTCGACAGACTATTGGTTGCTGCCTGCGTGACGCCGTAGTAGGTCACGCCCTTCTTGACCAGGTGAGGAGGTCGCGGGGAATCTTCCCGCGCTGCTGAACCAGGTGACTATGATCCATGAGAGCTGGACGCTCGCTACTGCCCTCTGGTGGTCACTAGCTCGCGTCCCCTTATTAGGTTACATTGATACAGCTGATGGTTATAATGTTGCACACAGAAAGGTTACATTGGTAACACATGGCAAAGGTACATTGTTAAAGGCACAGCTTTACAGAACACAACATCCCTCCCCCCTAGGATGAGACGAAGTCTCTCAGCCAAGATGGCTTGTTGCATGTGCGTTTGGGCCGTGAAGAGGGCTGCCCCCCCCGGGGGCGTTATTGCTTTTTTGGTCCCTGGTCCCTTGTCCTGAAATGGGAGAGGGAGACTTGTTAGTGGCTTGCCGCTGTCTGGCGGCCTTAGGGGAAGGGAAAAACTCCATTGTGGGCAGACCGGGGGCCGTCGGGGCTAACGAAAAACCCCTCTTCTCGCTTGGACGGGTGGGGGACCACTCCGAAAAACCCCCCCGGTTCTGAAAATCAAAATCTAACTTGGTAGGGGTACCCGCATTTGTGGGGACTTTCCGCGAGATATGTATGGGGTCGGGTTCCTCCTCCTCGGAAAGATCCCCTAGGATATCTACGAGAACATCCTCCTCCCCCCTTGGTGGGGGCCCGCGGTCCCCTTCCCTCCCCCTTGGGCTGAACGGGTGGGGGAGAACCCTAACGTTGACTGACTCCCTGCGTGATCTGTGCCCTGCTCATCGGAGACCCTGCGTCGGAGCTGGTCCGCGTGCCGCCTCCACAGGAGCCCTGTGCTGGTTTCCACTCGGTACGACACGGGGCCGGTTTGCTCCACAACTACGCCCGGCACCCAGGCCGGGCCCGCGCTGGCGTAATTCCTGCAATGCACGGGGGCGCCTATACTGAAACTCTTTGTAGCCTCTAGCCCGATGTTCCTCCCTTTGTCCTCTACCCTCGTGGGGTCTAGCCTAGTGAGGATGGTGGTCAGCTTCCTGCGCATTAAAAGCTCTGCGGGGGAGTATCCTGACGCCAATGGGGTCACCCTGTACCCTAGCAGAAACTGACACACTTGTAGGTTCAGATCCCCTGGGCCCATGCGCCGCAACGTGTCCTTCGTGGTGCGGACAAGGCGCTCTACTTGGCCGTTGGTGGCCGGGTGAAAAGGGGCGGAGGAGATATGCCGAACGGCGTTAATCTCCATGAATGCCCTAAACTCAGAAGACGTGAAACAACTAGCGTTGTCGCTAATTAACGTGTCGGGTATGCCGAACGTGGAAAAGAGCCTCCGCAAATGCCTAATGGTCTGGGCCGAGGAGGTGCTCGTGACTGGGATAACCTCCAGCCATTTGGAGAAAGCGTCCACTACAAGGAGGAACAGGGTGCCTCTGAACGGGCCCGCGAAATCAACGTGCACCCGGGACCACGGCCCCTTAGCCGCGTCCCATTCCCTGTGGGGAAGGCGGGCCTCCTCTGGTCTGGAGCATTGGCAACTATCACAAGTGCTGACCATGTGCTCGATGTCGGCGTCCAGCTGGGGCCACCAGAAGTAACTCCGGGCCAGTGCCTTGGATCGCACGATGCCGGGGTGGCTGACGTGCAGCAGTTTGAGCACCCGCGGCCGAAGGGAAGTGGGAATCACCACCCGCTGCCCCCACAAGAGACACCCCCTCTCTAGGGACAGTTCTAGCTTTTTCCTGAAAAATGGAGCGAACTCCTCCGCTGGGGAGGACGCGGGCCACCCTTTCTGCAGCCAGGAGCTGGCTGTCGCTAACGTTTTGTCCTTCTCTGTCGCTTTGGCAATGTCGGCAGGCACTACGGGGGCCGAATCCAGCACCTCTATCATGAGAACCTGATGGTCCCGCTCCCCCATGCTCACCTGGCTGGGCGTTAGGGGGAGGGGAGACCTAGATAGGGCGTCCGCATGGCTGATCTCTTTTCCGGGCCGGTAGACCAACGCGTGCTGATACACGTTGAGAAAAATGGCCCACCTGAGCATCCTCGGAGACAGGATCTGTGGGGTGGGCTTATCAGCGGTAAAAATGCCTAGCAGGGGCTTGTGGTCTGTTACAATGGTGAAGGGGCGGCCGTACAGAAAATCGTGAAATTTTTTCGTCCCCGAGACTATTGCTAGTGCCTCCCTGTCCGTCTGTGCGTAGTTTCTCTCTGCTTGGGACAGGGACCTGGAGTAAAATGCTATCGGGGCCTCCCTTCCGTTTTCCAACACGTGGCACAGCACCGCCCCCACCCCCACTGGAGATGCATCACAGATCAGAACTACTGGGCGCTTGGGGTTGAAATGGGTCAGTATAGCGTCGGACGCTAGGAGGCTTTTTAGCTCGCTAAATGCCCTTTCTTGGTCATCGCCCCACTTCCATGCCTGGTCTTTCTTTAGCAGTTTGTGTAGCGGCTCAGCCACCGCTGCCTTTCGGGGAAGGAAGGAGTGGTAGAAGTTGAGCAGTCCTAGGAACGACTGCAACTCGGGCTTGGAGGTGGGGCGGGGGGCTTTTTTAATGGCTGCCACTTTGGACATGGAAGGTTTTATTCCCTCAGGAGTCACACAAAACCCTAGGAACTCAACCTCGGTTGCGAAGAAGATGCATTTATCCTTTCGCAACCTCAGCCCCGCCTTTTCGAATATCGTCAGGACCTTCCCCAACCTTTTGGCCAATTCAGCCCAACTCCCCCCCCCGTTATTAACACGTCATCAAAATAAGGCAACACCCCCTCCAATCCCTTCAGGAGGCGTTCCACGAGTGACTGGAAAATTCCAGGCGCTGAATTCACGCCAAACTGGAGGCGCGTCACCTGGAACGCCCCCTTATGGGTGACTATGGTCTGCGCAGCAGCGGCGGCAGGGGACACCGTGAGCTGCTGGTAGGCCTGTGCTAAGTCGAGCTTAGCAAAACACTTTCCCCCGTGTAACCTGGCCAGCAGATGGCTGACTACCGGCACCGGATATGCATTCGGGCGGATCGCCTTGTTGATGGTGCACTTGTAGTCGGCGCATATGCGGACCTCCCCATTGGCCTTTAGAGCGGTTACAATTGGAGTTTCCCACTCCGCAGAATCAACAGGCACAAGGATTCCCTGACCCACCAATTTGTCCAGTTCCGCCTCTATCTTGTCCTTGAGTGCGAACGGCACCCTGCGTGGTTTAAGGCGAATTGGGCGGACCTCCGGGTCCAGGTCGAAAGTCACTGGGGGCCCCTTGAATTTCCCCAGTCCCTTTTTGAAGACTTCGGGGTGCGCCTCGCACACCTCCTGAATTGGATCAGTCCCAACGGCGTGCATCCCAACGGTGTGCACCCCCCCAATAAACAACCCCAGGGGCTGGAACCATTGAGTCCCGAGGAGGCTGCAATTTCCTCCTTTGAGCATGACTAGGGGAAGGGACGCGGCGTGCTCCTTGAATTTGACCTGAAATTCTCCAACCCCCAACACTGGAATACTGTTCCCTTGCACGTCCCGTAGTGTGGACCTCAATGCTTTGAGCTTGGGTTGCTTGTGGGGGGCAATTCCCAAAAACTCCCTCTGGGAAATGATTGAATATGAGGACCCTGAGTCAATTTCCATCCTAATGGGGACCCCTTGGACTAGTACCTCAACAAAGTAGCGGGGGTGTCTAGTAGACACGCTGAACACTGGGGCGTCGTCCTCGCTGCCGTCGGCGATGCGGCCCATGCCGTCCTGCTTCCACGTGGCCTGGGCGCCGTCCTTGGGTTTCGTTGGGCGGTCTTGTCCCGTGGAACGGTCTGCGGAGCTCCTCCGGGTCTCGCGCTTCTTTCTGCACACCTTGGCGATGTGCCCGCGGCGGCCGCAGTTGTGGCACTCGGCCTTCCGGAAGGGGCATTTCACGCGGTCGTGGGCCGCTCCACAGCCGTCGCATCGCCGGCTCTCCTTCCGGACCCTCTGGACGTCCTCGTCGTCGCTGCTCTCTGTGGACGACCTCAAAGTTCGCCGGGCCGCCTGTACCGAAGTCTTTGGCTGCCAGTCCTGCAGTTCTTGGACCCCGGCCTTCGTAGCTTCTGCGGCCTGAGCCGCTCTTACGACCTCCTGCAACGTGGGAGGCGGCTCCTGGTTCATTAACGTGCGCTGGGTTTCGGCGTCGTTCAGGCCGCACAGCACGCAGTCTCGGAGGGTGATTTCGGCATTCTCCCATTTGCACGGGCCGGCCGCCAGCCGCAGGGCCGCCACGAATGCGGCGACCGTCTCCCCGGGCGCTTGGACTCGCCTCCAAAATGCACTCCGAGCGGGAAACATCGCTGTGGCGGGCCGGACGTGCTCACGCAGCATCTGCATGAGTTCCTTGGCCTTGAATTCGCTCACCCTTCTCGGTGCAATCAGGTCCACCAAGGTCCTTTTTGTTTCTTGTCCGAGCATTCTGGTGAAGATGGCTCTTTTCTTCGCCTCTTCCGTGACTTCGGACTCGATCAGTGCGGCCTGGAAGTCCATCTCGAAGATCTCCCAGTCGCCCGGTTTCCTGATTTCGAAACCGGCGCATGTCTTGGTCCCGTGGGCTGCCATCATCCCACCTTCGTCGCCAGTTTAGTGTAAGGGACCAAAGACAATGAAACAGCCGAAGGGTTGGCTTAACACAGGTTTATTGCATGATGATCCGGAGGAACATGTGGTAATGGCGGATGGGGAGCTCAATATATACAGCTGGCTATACATTTGAATGTGGCTCGTCGACAGACTATTGGTTGCTGCCTGCGTGACGCCGTAGTAGGTCATGCCCTTCTTGACCAGGTGAGGAGGTCGCGGGGAATCTTCCCGCGCTGCTGAACCAGGTGACTATGATCCATGAGAGCTGGACGCTCTCTACTGCCCTCTGGTGGTCACTAGCTCGCGTCCCCTTATTAGGTTACATTGATACAGCTGATGGTTATAATGTTGCACACAGAAAGGTTACATTGGTAACACATGGCAAAGGTACATTGTTAAAGGCACAGCTTTACAGAACACAACAGAGAACTATACTTGCAGCAAGTGCAAGCTGGTTGCACTACTAGAAGAGAAGGTCCAGCAGCTAGAGGCCCGCATATCTAACCATCAACAAATTAAGGAGCTTGAGCTGTTCTTGGACAGAGCGGAGCAGATTATGCTGGACAAAGAAGAGACCGGGCACAGTTCTGAGGGAGAAGGCCCTTCACTAACTCAGGAGGGAGATGTTTGGAGAGAAGAGTAGGGGATCACTCTGAGAGTCTGAAATTACAGAATAAATTTGAGGCTCTTTCCCTCATCACACCTGATGAGGAACACACAGAGGAACAACTGGTTCCACCTGATGATCTCTCCTTCATCACACTTGATGAGATCCAGGAAGATAAACAACAGGAACAAACTGAGGTTCTCTCCCTTAATATGGTTGATGAGGTGCATGTAGATGAACAGATTGCAGGAGAGAGGCTCCTTGTACTAGGCGATTCAATAATTAGAAATACAGAGAAATGGATTTGTGATGCACATGATAACCATATGGTGACTTGCCTGCCAGGTGCAAAAGTTGCAGACATCACAAGAAATCTAGATAGATTGTTAGAGAGAACTGGGAACGAGCCAGTTGTCATGGTTCACGTTGGTACCAATGATGTTGGGAAGGCCAAGCGGTCTGTCCTGGAAGCCAAATTCAGGTTGTTAGGAAGAAGATTGAAGTCCCAGACTTCGAAGGTAGCATTTTCAAAAGTACTGCCTGTCCCTCGCGCAGGACCTACCAGGCAGGCAGAGCTCAGAAGCCTCAATGCGTGGATGAGGCGGTGGTGTCGAGAGGAGGGCTTCAGATTTGTCAGGAACTGGAGAACATTTTGGGACAAGCCAAATCTGTTCAGGAGGGATGGGTTGCATTTGAACCATGATGGGACCAGATTGCTGGCACTCAACATCAAAAAGGTTGCAGAGCAGCTTTTAAACTGATAACTGGGGGAAAGCAGACAGGAGCTGGGCAGCATCCGGTTCAGGAAAGTGTGTACTTAAGTAGTGAGGAGGATGCAAAAATTACTGAGCAGAGCAAGGAGCTAGTCACCAGCACTCTAGCAGAAGGATGCAAGAGGCAGTCTAACAATGTAACTGGACTCAAAAGACTGTATCAGGAAAGCATATATAAATGCTTGTATACAAATGCCAGAAGCCTCTGGAAGAAAATAGGGGAGCTGGAATACTTAGCAATAGATAAGAATATTGATATTATTGGTATCACTGAAACCTGGTGGACGGATGATAACCAATGGGATACAGTTATCCCAGGCTACAAACTGTACAGGAAGGGGCAAACGGGAGGTGGTGTAGCCTTGTATGTCAAAGAAGTGAAAAAATCGTATGAATTGGAATATCTAGGTGATTTGGAGTCACCATTAGAAGCACTGTTGGTAAGAGTACCAGGCCACAAGGATGGTCTAACAGTAGGCATATACTATCGGCCTCCGACCCAAACTCTTGAGGGAGACTGGCAGTTGGAGAATGTTGTAAAGGAGGCATCCAAGAAGGGAAGCCTGGTTATAATGGGGGACTTCAATTACCCTCACATAGACTGGGTGAACTGTTGTTCAGCACATGATAAAGAGATAAAGTTCCTAGATATGCTAAATGATTGTTCCCTGGGACAGATGGTTGAAGACCCAACTAGAGGTACAAGAATCCTTGACTTGATCCTGAGTAATACTCAGGATCTGGTGCAAGATGTTAATGTGACTGATCCAATAGGGAACAGTGACCACAACTCAATTATGTTTAACTTGATCATAGACCGCAAGTCACTGATAAAATCTAACACAGAGACCTTAAATTTTCAAAAAGGAAATTTCCCAAAGATGAGGAAACTAGTAAAAAAGAAACTGAAAGGGAAAATTGAGAGAGTCCAAACACTCCAAGAGGCATGGAGGTTGTTTACAAAAACAGTAACAGAGGCTCAATTGGAATGCATACCCAAAAGGAAAAAGGGCACTGCTAGTTCCAAGAGGACTCCGATGTGGCTTACAGGAGCTGTTCGGGAAGTGATCAAAAGCAAGAAAAGCTCATTTAGAAGATGGAAGGCTTGTCCGAATGAGGACAGCAGGCAGAAACATAAATTCTGGCAGAACAAATGCAAGGCAACAATCAGGAAAGAAAAGCAAGACTTTGAGGAGCGTATTGCTAAAAATACTCAGAGAAATAACAAAGACTTCTTTAAGTACATTAGAAGTAAGAACCCAGCTAGGAAGGCCATTGGACCATTAGATGACAATGGAAGGCAAGGGGTTATTAAAGAGGAAACAGAGATTGCAGAGAAACTCAATGAATTATTTGCTTCAGTATTCACTGAAGAAGACAGAGACCACATACCCAAAACAGAGCCTATCTTCGTAGGGAGGGAAACCAAAGAATTAAGCCAGATAGAAATAACCAGGGAGGAGGTCCTTGCATGTCTTGTTAAACTAAATACTAACAAATCACCAGGACCAGATGGCATCCATCCACGAGTTCTCAGGGAACTTAAAGATGAAATTGCTGATCTCCTAGCCAAAATATATAATATTTCCCTCAAATCAGGCTTTGTGCCTGATGACTGGAAGGTAGCGAATGTAACACCAATTTTAAAAAAAGGATCCAGGGGTGATCCAGGAAATTACCGACCTGTCAGTTTGACATGTGTCCCAGGTAAAGTGATGGAAACCATCCTAAAAGATAGAATTAATAGGCACATAGAAGAGAAGGTGCTGCTAAAGGAGAGCCAACATGGCTTTTGCAAGGGCAAATCATGCCTCACTAATTTGTTGGAATTTTTTGAGAGTGTCAACAAGCATGTGGATAAGGGAGATCCAGTTGACATTGTTTATCTGGACTTTCAGAAGGCTTTTGACAAGGCCCCACACCAGAGGCTCTTGAATAAACTTACCAGTCATGGAATAAAGGGACAGGTCTTGTCCTGGATCAGCAACTGGCTAAGGGACAGGAAACAGAGGGTAGCACTAAATGGACACTTCTCCAAGTGGAGGGAAGTAAAGAGTGGGGTCCCCCAAGGTTCAGTACTGGGACCCCTGCTTTTCAAACTCTTCATAAATGATCTAGAGGTAGGAGTAAAAAGCAAGGTAGCCAAATTTGCTGATGACACTAAATTATACAGGGTAGTGAAAACTGTGAGAGATTGTGAGGAGCTCCAGAGGGATCTCTTGACACTGGGGGAGTGGGCAAAACAGTGGCAAATGACCTTCAACATTAGTAAGTGCAGAGTGATGCATGTTGGGGCAAAAAAAACCCAATTACATTTATAAACTGATGGGGTCTGAACTCTCTGTGACAAACCAGGAAAGGGACCTTGGTGTCCTGGTGGACAGCTCAATGAAGGTGTCAACCCAGTGTACCTCAGCAGTGAAAAAAGCAAACTCAATGCTAGGGATCATTAGGAAGGGTATAGAAAATAAGTCAGCAAGTGTCATTTTGCCTCTTTATAAATCTATGGTGAGGCCCCATCTGGAATACTGTGTACAGTTCTGGTCGCCATACCTCCAGAAGGATATTATGGAGCTGGAAAAAGTGCAGAGGAGGGCAATCAAAATGATTAGGGGACTCGAACACCTTCCTTACCATCTGAGGCTGCAACGGTTGGGCCTTTTCACTCTTGAACGACGGCGTCTAAGAGGTGACCTGATTGAAGTTTATAAAATCATGCACGGTGTGGACAAAGTAGATAAGGAAAAACTGTTTTCCCTATCGCATAACACTAGAACTAGGGGACACTCCATGAAACTTTTGGGTACTAGTTCTCAAACAAATAAGAGAAAGTACTTTTTCACCCAGAGGATTACTGGTCTATGGAACTCCCTGCCAGAAGAAGTGGTGACTGCTATCAGTCTTGACAGCTTTAAGAAAGGATTAGACAAGTTCATGGAGGACAAGTGTATCAATGGCTATAATTATGGATACTTAAGGACAACCTCCGGGTTGGAGAGATAGGCAGGATATCTCTCAATGCCATTTCCAGGGAATCCTAAGCAGGTGAAGGCATCTCCTTGGGAATGCCCTGAAGGAAGTGAGCCACTGTGTGAGACAGAATGCTGGACTGGATGGCCTGTGGCCTGTTCCAGCAAGGCTGTTCTTATGTTCTTATGACTTGTGGTTCAAGAACCAAATCTGCATACCTCTAAGTGAAACTTTAAATAATGCCTCGGATGGTTTTTGTGCCTCATCCAAAGGACAAAATGGTATCTTCCTATTTCACACGCAGAAGCAGAGCAGACATGCATTTGGATCTTCAGCACTGACTCTCTGCCATCCATTCCAGGAAGCAGGCACACTAGACTGCATGGTGTATACACAGCTTTTTGTATGAACACCTTGCTGTCATTGCAGATCCTTGAAGATCTACAAATCTTCATGGATCTGGAATTTTATCTGCCTAATGTCAAGACTAGCCCTGCTCTCACAATCTCTAGTCACAGTCTTCATACACATACACACACATCCCACGTCCCCAGTCATTCATAACATCAGATGGTAGCTCCTACAGACTGAGATGCATGCACAGTTACATCCATACAGATACAGTACCAATTTTCACTATCATGGGTAAGTGATATTTTTATTAGACCACTAAAAGCCCAAGTTATAAGATGGCTTTTAACCTCATATGGGCCTTCACCAGGCTGGGCATTACAGAACTATGGGTTTGCTTGTGATATTTGTAGTGGTCTAATAAAGGTTTCACAATCTTTTCTTTTGGATTATATACAAGGACCACACAACTATTTATTGTTTGTTGGACTTCAGACAATACACTGAATAGCCAACTAGGGTACTGTCTAAAGCCAGACATGGACATTTAACATCTCTGTGGGACTGTGAACTAAGGACAATATATTTTTACAACCATTAGATAACACTATTAATGTCCAAGCAATTGGCTCCCCTCTAGTTGTATAGACTAAATTACTTCCTAGTGTCTCAAATTTAGAGTTACTGTACCACATTTATGTGTGCGTGTATGTCTAGCCCAAAGGAAACCTTATGTTTTAATATGAAGAAAAACAGAGATGCTAAATGACTGGAAAAGACAAACTATTTAGACCAGGAGTTCCCAACCTTATCAGGCCACAGGCCTGTCACGTGGTTCAGTGGGCCAGTCACATGGTACCTCCCATCTGGAAGTAGAAGTAAAACATGCCCCCACATGCACAAAACGTGCCATAAATGCACCCGCGGCTGTCGCAAATGCATTTACGACAGCCGCAGGTCATTTACAGCAGCATGGGTGCATTTTACTTCCACTTCTGGGAGCAATGAGGGTTGTTGGCTGGATCCGACCCATGGGCCATAGGTTGGCAATCCCTGATTAAGACCTTTATGGCTTGATCTGTCAAGATGACCTCCTTTAAGTGATGGGGGGAATGTGACATAAACATCATTTTGATGTTTATAATAGTAGAGTTTTATAGTTTTTAAAGTTGTATGTTACACTCCATGTTTATAAAAGTAAAATAAAAATTAAAAACACCACAGTGAAATGGATGAAACAAATTATGTAATTGAATTTAGCAGCTCTTTATTTTAAAATAGTTACATTCTGCCCTTCCCCTGAAAAGGACTTGAGGTGACTTACATTAATAGGAAGTAACATTAAAAAACTAAACACAATAAATTACTATAGTATTAAAAAAAGAATTAAACAAATATTAAAAACAGTAAAAGCAACACATTTAAACATACCAAGGATGAAACAATCCCATTTTAAAACCTCTCTCTCAGATTGTCAGTCATTAAGGGAAAGCCTGCCTAAAGAGAAGTAATTTTCTTTAAGGTTTTCTCCAACTTATATTAGTATAACAATAAATTATTCCATTGAAGGGATTCAAAAGAGCATTCCCTTGTATGGATGTTGCCATTTTTTAGTCTGAAAGAGCCTCCTAGAAGATAGCATTTTTGAACCACAATCGTGTTCACGTACCCTGGTAATACCAACTTTGTGTTGCTGGCTAAACTTTCTCACACTAGATTAGGTGAAAGGAACTGCAGAATGAACTCACCAGAAGGTGCCTTCATTTTGGCCTTTTCACATCTGGCCTAGACATGGAGGAAGGAAAAACACCGTGATTTGCTTGTAATACCACTTTTTTGTCCCTAGATGGTGCCTTTACATTTTCCAAAACTATTTCTTCATACAGCAACAAGCAAAGATCACATATGTGTGCAGCATTTATGTACTGTATAGTACATGCAAATTGTGCGCTACTACATATTCAAAATAAGATCTAGTGAACAGCTGAGATAACATTAATGAAGTATCCCACTTCTGGTTAAACATAGTCTAACTATTTTAACTTATTTGAATTTTATCTATATAGTTATGTGGTTGTAATTTTAAATTGTGTATGTGGTTGCAATTTTAAATTTGCTCTGATACAAATTAGGAAAGATGGAAGCTTTGCTTATTAAACAATTACACATATCTTGGAAAAGCTGCTCCTGCTATAACATATTCACAATACAACAATCAATTAAGTGTCTCAGGTTTGAGATGAGTACAAGAGAGATACAGAATAGAGGTATTAATTTTTCATAGGAAAAATTATGGACAAAAATATGGTAGCAGAGAAAACATTTTGAGTTTCATTGGGGGTTCCACCAGCAACAGAGGCTGGATTATGTTTCATCCAGGAACCACATATGGCCTCTAAAGCCCTTCCATTGATAAGCCAAGCCACTGTAACCTCCCATGATTTTGTTATTGTTGCAAAATCACAAACCTTCAAGTGCCTCTGGGGAACACAAGTGCTATTCTAAATGTAATTTCATTCTCCCAAAATGGTTTTAGGCAATGACAGAGTCCAGAACAATTAAGCAGCCAGCTAGCAGCACAGGCACAGAACCTAGGTCAACCAAGGTAAAGGTCCAATGCCCAACCTTAGCCAGTTCCAAGGTAAAAGCCAGGAGCAGACAGAGGAACAAGGCTAGGCAGGAGGTATACATAAAGCACCACCCCAAAATCCAAAAACCTTCATTGCTGAGACAGCTTCTAGGGCTATTCCCCCAGGTCTTTCAGGTGGAACTCATAATGGCCCTAGCAGCTACAGCAGGGGTCCCCAACCACCGGGCCACGGACCGGTACTAGGCCATGGGTTGTCCTGAGTTAGGCCATGCGATGGGTGGCACTGAGAGCCCTGATGACAGCCTTCTGCCCTCAACGTGCTCCACTAGGTCTGCCCGGCGAATGGAGCAAGAGTATGGGCTTCAGACACAGCAGATAGGCAGGTGGCCGGCCCCCTCCCTCACATTGCTTAACTATGATGGGGTTCTGCCCCACCCCACCACCACCACCACCACCACATTGCCAGAGTCGAATGGTGTGGCTGGAAGGTGGCTGGGCCCTATCTCCTTGTGTACTTTATTGTACAGTATTTTATTATGCGCTTGCACCATCCATTACCACCACCACCACCACTTACCAGTCAGTTGGGTGGGGGGGATTTAGCATGAAACCAGACTGTGGTGCAAAAAAGATTGAGGATGCCTAAGCTAAAAGGGTTTCACGATGCTACTACCAGAGCTGCTTTCCTAGCAGATGAAACCCTGAAGGTGTCTCAGATCCTGACAGGCAACTAGAATGCACCAATTTTTATATTATAACATTTAGAGGACTGTAGGCCCTGATGCTTAGTAGCTATCTTGTATGGGACAGCTTGGGCATGGGGAACCTGCAGCCTTGAGGGAAGACTGGGATTCTGGGAATTGAAATTTCAGAACACCTTGAGGTAGATACTCAACCATGGGCCTCCAGGTGTACTTGGACTTCAATTTTCAGAAACTCAGGCTCATCTCAGGGCTGCAGACTCTTATCCCTGGCTTAGGCAGTTTGGGTTTTATATTATTAAAATATGCTCATAGTGTAAAAATTGACATAATTTTCCTCTTTTCTAAAATCTAAATTTTCTAAATTCTGTAGCCAGTCTTGGATATCATCTTGCTGTAGATGCAGATACTGTACCTGTGTTGATGTTTATTGATGACTAGCATTTTTTGCCCGGCCTTGCCGAGCAGTTATTGTCTGTGTGTTAGTGATTGGGGTGGTTTTGGGGTGTGTGCACACACACACCCCCAAACCACCCCAACCACTAACACACAGATAATAACTGCCCGACAAGACAGTGGTGCCTGGTGTGTGTGTGTGTGTGTGTGTGTGTGTGTGTGTGTGTGTGTGTGTGTGTGTGTGTGTGTGTGTGTGTGTGTGTGAATAAGAGAGGGGGGAAGTGGTGCTCTGCATTCGGCCCTTGTCTGTAGGGGCACAGAGAAAGCAAGCCCCTTTTCCAACAGGCAAGGGCCAAATGTGGAAGGGGCTTGCTTCCCTCTGGGAGGCAAAGGCAGAGAACAGAGCACCGTTCTTGGCCTTTGTCTCCCTGAGGGAAGTGGCAGGTGTGTGGGGAGAAGATGGGCTCCCCCTCTTCTTCCTGCTACCCTGCTGAAATCATGGCAAGGCTGCCATCAGCCTTCGTCACCAGGGTGGTGGGGATGGCTTCCCTCGGTGGTTTTTTTACCCATGCGCCAGCTGCCCTGCCCTGATTGGCTGAGGGGTTGCATGGTGCGGAGGATGCTGGGAACCATAGTTCTTTGTGTTTGTGGGGCGTTTGTCCCACTCTCTGTTTCTGGACCCTTGCGGAGATGTTAGTTAGGTCTAAAGGTAAGTACAGGATGGTTGGGCTGGGTGTGGCCACGTATGCCGGACACATACCACGCAACCCCCCTCTTATAGGGATAGATTGTGTACATGTGCCTAGATCAGTGTAACTGAAAGACGTGGTATCATAGCTGTGGTTCTCCTATGTTCAGTGAGCTTCCCCACAATAATAACCCAACCCAACCCCAAAACTAAGCCAGGTACAGGAGGAGCAAGGTGACAATCAACAGAAGAAAATCCTATTGTGGGTTGAAGTAGCTCAAACACAGGTAAAATACTTAAAACTATCACATGTAAGCTCATGGGATAGATGCTGATGATAGTAGGGCTAGAATAGCAAGAGATAGTACAAGCGTGATGTAGTACAATAAATAAATGGTATGAAAATAGTGATAAATGTTGCCTTTCAGGTATTTTTGAATTATAATGCCTGTCAGTCCTAGCCAACATAACCAGTGGGTGAGAATCCATGGGACTTATGGTTCGGTAACATCTGGAGAAACATCTGGATATAGCAACACCATGTGTTAAGTAACAGATGAAGAGAATAGAGAGATCTGCATTGAGCCAGTAAGAGCAGTGCTTTCGCTCAGTGAGCCAGGAAGTGAACCCAAGGGGCTATTTTTCAAGAAGGCTGTGCCCATCTGCCATGGAGGTGGCAAATTGGGTCTTCATGGAAGTGTACATACTGTAGTTTGAAAACCAGATGTTCCGTATTGGCACATGATAAAATGATGACTCAGAAGTCCAAAAAGCCAGAAAAGGGAGTCTTTAATTAATGAACAGTTACCCTGCAGATGATGTCATAGTCCAGATGTATGTGTGTGTATCAAACGTGGCATGAGTTTAAAAAAGATTTTAAAAGGGGTGCTTTAGGCCCATAACTGCTTCTGATCCAAACTTCTCTTATTGTGTTGATTAAATGAGGAGGTACTGAGGAAACTGCCCTGAGCTAACTGCTAGAAGTAGAGGAACAGAAATGCAATAAACAAGCACACTCAAACTACCCTGATTCATGAACCAGTACTAACATGAATAGCGCATTTCTGATCAACCAATATTTCCATCCTCAAGTACCTTTTGCACTGTTAAGCAATTTAGCTCTTAATTGGTGTGTGTGTGTGTGTGTGTGTGTGTGTGTGTGTGTGTGTGTGTGTGTGTGTGTGTGTGTGTGTGTGTGTGAGAGAGAGAGAGAGAGAGAGAGAGAGAGAAATGGAGTAGCAAAACAAAAAATGAGAAAGTAACAGAATCAGAGGTATGCAAGTTGTTGTATACATTTCAAGAGGGTTTTTTTAGTCAGAAACTACAAACTGTTAGATAGCACAAGCTCTGTTATTTTATCTTAACTGCCATAGCACAAAGGACACAGGAATGAGGCAGTGCACTGTGTGACATGAAGCTTCCTTTAAAGAGACCAACTTATGTGGAAGACCAGCTATCACAGGACAGCTGAGCACTGTACTACAGCCGCATTTCAGCTGTCTGTCCAAGGATAGTGTAGAGAAAGATGCAGTGTCTAAAAATAACCCTGTTACCCACATAGCATCTAGAATATTGATTTGATCATTCAGCCTCAAAGCACGCTCTGAAAAGATCATAATTTCTGAACCATAGCATGGGTAAGTTCGTTTTGACTAATGCTATCTGTTTGTGCATCCAAGCACACACATACAAATAATTTTAGCTTTGTAGAATATCTTAGTTTTGAATTAACTGAAAACCACAGCCATCATGATAGCACAAGAGCTTGCTATATTTGGGAGGCACAAATTTAGTAAGCAGAGCAGCAGGGTCAGGCTAGGATTCAAATGTAAACCTGAAGGGTCTCCAGATTTCTAGAATTCCTGAGGTCAGTTTCTTCCACCAGGCACTCAGCCTTGCAGTGCGATAAGACCAAAATGTTGCTCTGTTGATTTAGCACAAGCAGAAGGCCAGCTTTCAAGGGCAAATTCAGACATGGCTAGCCAAGAGTAGTTGTGCCACAAAATATGGGGAAATATGCCCAGGGCTCTGCTCATTGTAAACAAGAAGGAGGGCTTCAAAAGCAGCAGATATTTTGAGAATGGATAATGTAACACACATTACCATTAGAAAAGAACTATGTCCTCAAAACCACTGACACTACAGCTACGGCACCCTTCATCTAAAGCAGGAGTTCTCAACCTTTTAAAGCTGGGGGCCAGGCCACACTCCCTCAGGCAACTTCAGGGGCCGGATGGCCATTTTGCCACGTGGCACTTCCAGGTGTGGTAGGTGGTGGGGGCACATGAAATGGTGCCATGGGCCATATCCAGCCCACAGGCCGCAGGTTGATCTAAAGCTTTAATCCCCAGAATTCATTTCTGCTACACAGTGAGCTTGGGAAGTCTTTTTAAAAAAGAGTTATACTTACCGAGTCAGTGTAGCATCCAAGTTACAGTAATGAATTAGAATTTAGGACAGATGGGTTCAAATCCCTGCCAGCCATGAAAACATACTTCTTCATCTGGAGCCCAGATGCCTGGGATAACCAAGTACCCATGCTGCATTTATCCAGAGGAGATGCTCCAACAGGTAAGAAGGTCCAAACCCATGAAGGGCTTTCTAGGCCAGCACTAAAACCTTGAATTGGACACAGAAGCTAACAGGTAACCACTTCAAATGAACCGAGATGGGTGAGGATATGGTCAAACTTTTGACTGCCCACCACCAATCTGGCTGCAGTATTTTGCACCTGCTACAGTTTCTGAACATCTTCAAGGAAAGCCCTATGTATAGAATGTTGCAGTAACCAATTTCCAAGCTTATCAAGACATAAACTAGTATAATTAAATAAATTAAATTTGACAACGAGCCTCATGACATTCTGATTAGCAAGCTAACTTGGCCGGGCTGGCATCAGAAATTTCCGGGCCTGGTACACCCCCACACACACACACACACACACATTTTGGCCACACCCCTGTGGTTTTCTGCACATGCGTGGTTTGTTTGCGCATGCACACATCAGTGATTTCCTGGCAGCGCCGGTCCTCCATCATCTCCGAGCCCGGGACAGGAATCCTGATGGTTCCCCCCCACCCCTTGATGGCACCCTGTAACTTGGTGTGGCCTGGATAGCACAAGTGTCAGGTGGATATACAGTTGGTTACAGAATTGTACTCCGAGAGTTCTTATTAATGGCTCCTTCTCAAGCTGGGAGGCGGTAACGAATACCATAAGGGTCAGTCCTAGGTCTTATGCTCTTCAACATTTTCATAAATAACTTGTATGAAGGAGTGGAGGGAATTCTCATCAAATTTTCAGAAAACTGGGTGGAATAGCTAATGCCTTGGGAGACAGGAGCAGAATTCAAAAAGATCTTGATAAGATAACACTGGGCTGAAACCAACAGAATGAAATTTAATAGGGATAAGTGCCAAGTTTTACACCTAGGGAAGAAAAAACAGATAGAGTTACAAGATGGGAGATACTTGGCTTTGTAATACTACAACTGAGATGGATCTTGGAACTGTTGTAGATCACAGGCTAAATATGAGTCAACAGTGTGATGTGGCTGCAATAAACGCCACTGCTGTTTTAGGCTGCATTAAGAGAAGTATAATCTCTAAAACCAGTGAAGTACTAGTCTCCTTCTATTCAACACTAGTCAGACCACTTTAAGAATGATGCAAACAAATTAGAGCAGGTACAGAGAAGGGCAACAAGGATGATCAAAGGACTGGAAACCAAGCCATATGAGGAAAGACTGAAGGAACTAAGGATGTTTAGCCTTGAGAAAAGGAGACTGAGAGGGGATATGATAGTACCCTTCAAACAACTGAAAGATGGTTATAAAGATGAAGGGAAGGATCTGTTTCTCATAATCCCAGAGTGTAGGATGCATAAAAATGGGCTGAAACTACAGAGAACCAGATGTAAGCTGAATACAGTGTTAAGAAAAACTTCCATCTCAGTTATTCTATGATCTCACATCAGGGATTAAGCATAGCTGGGCAATCTGCCCAAGATGGCAAAAGGTAGCTATCAGCAGCTGTCTGCTTCTGTAACAAGAGTGACATATCCAGGATCACACCTGTAGAAATCTGATTCATGTCTCAATCAGTCTCATGAAGCAGCAGTTTATATCATCAGATCTTTTAAGATAGGGAGTTAAGAGTCCACGAAGTCCAGCTTCATTAGGCTCAGAGTAAGGAAAGACAGAGACAGACAGAAAACACGACTCCAGTCTTTGGCTGAACAAAGGATACTAATGGCTTCTCTTTATTCCAGCAGAGTAACTCCGAAACGAAACTTAAGCAAGCAGAATATACCAGAAACAAAACTTAAGGCACAGACAACCAATCAGAAAGTCAGAACCCAAATAAGGAGAAGAAAGGAGAAATCTTCTCATATTCTACGCATGCCCAAAATCCAGTGTTATCTCTCATGCAGACAAAGAGGACTTTTGTTTACAATATGTTTAGGACGACAGGCAAGACAAAAACCAGATGCCTTCCCACATGTCCTCCTTTTTCATTTAAATTTGAGAGAGGGACGGCTAATCATACCCCTGCATGTCATCATACTCCATAACTACTCCTCCATATACATCATCACTGTCCTCCTGGACATCGTACCCCTCCTGATTCATGGTACCTTGTTCCGGAGGATGATACCTCATTGAGTACAATTGCCGTCGTGCAAAACTCGATGTCTCCCTTCTACGCAGTGGACATGCGTTACACATAGAAATAAGGTTAGGAATACAATTAATGCAAAAACACAAAGATATAAGGCAGATAATAATAATGAACCCATAAAAGAAAACTTGTCTAAGGACAGATAAATCAGGCAACCAAGAAGTCACCCAATCAAAGAGATTAACATCAGTGTGTACATTGTTAGTAATACTCTCCTGTAAATTCTGAAGTTCTTTCTCAATAATATTATTCAGATCCTGGAATTTTACCCGACACCCCTGGTTCCCGACCAGTTTACAAAATCCTCCGGATTTTGCTAACAGGTAATCTATGGCCAGTCTGTCCTGCATTTGGTCTTGATGAAGCTCAGTGATTTCCATTTGAAGATCCCGTATGACCCTCCCTGTGGCATTGATTGATTTCTCCAGCCTACAGGTGAGTCCCAAAATGGACCTTCTATTCTCCTGGGAAATGACACCTGGGTATGATCCCAAGGTGAGTGCTCCAGTGATAGCACTCCCTATAGCTCTCCCCCAGGCGCTACCATCAGAAAGCTGAACATCAATTATCACTTCATCATTGCAACCAGAACCCATCGGGCCGGCAGTAGCTCTCCGGCGCCGTGCATCTGCCCGAAGTGGCATTTGCACTTGTACGGGTAAGGTAAAATAACCCAATGCTGCACATTGATATTGTCCTGGATGGAAATTCGTGGCAACTCCATTAAAAAAGAACCACATGTTAGGATCCTTGATTTGCCATCCATTGCAAATTGAACCACTATCTATAGCAGAATAATCAGGAGTAAACATAGGAAACACATCATATATATCTTCAATAGTAGTGTTAAACAAGGTATAATTAAGCTTATAAGAACTGTTATAACTACCCCATAACCAAAAATAATCATCACAACCCGTATAATTGCCTACATTCCTCAAAACCCTTTGTGCTTGAGTCCAGTACTTCCATTTACTATTCCAGACTCCAGAACTATGACAGCAGAAACAAAGTCCTTTAGTGTATTTCTTGAATGTCATGCTTCGCCAGCGGGTGTTGTTAAATTGTTCTGGAGGATTAGAGAAGAGCGTAGACCTATCAACATGTTGCAAATGTCCAATAACCAACTCAGGCGTGTTGAACAATGCCGGAAGAAAGGCCATTTGAGACACGGCCAGTGGATGCTCATAGTATAACGTTGCATTCTTACCATGAACCTCAAACATATAGTTAGCATAACGAATCCAAAAGTTAGGGTTGCCCCATGAGGTATTGTTCTCACAGCTGGAAGCACAGTAAGAGGGAAAAGAACAAATGTCAGCAAATTTAGTCTACTGGTGAACCACCATCCTGGAGCTGAGTAATCTTCTTCTCTCTCCATGGGCGGATCGCTCGAGCAGGAATCCTTCCACTCAGGATTCCCTTGTTGCCAATAAATGACCAATGGCTTAGGAAGACACTCCCCTAAGAAACAGGAGCATGCCCTGTTATTACTAGTACCATGTAACTAGATATGAAACATGAGTGACATATAACACAAATGCAATATCACAAACCCATTTACATGTGTATGGTACTGAAACTCTTCCATGTACTTCTGGAGGTACCTTGAGATATGCAGTTTCATAAGACAAAATATAACATAAGCAAAGACAGGTCCCTGCAAGAGAATAAGCAAACATTTAAGCATGAACAAAACATGAACAGTTCTCTTCTTCCTTACATGAAGGAGGTTTCTGTTGCATTCTAGAAAGCATTTATCACTCCCCAAGTACATGAGTAAGGCATTAAATTTTTTCTTCTCCCACTGGTGTAAATGAAAGAAGCATTCAATAACTTAAAATCAGCATAGCATGGTAACTCAAATACAGTACAAATCTCATTAGAGCATTTCACACTCATAGCATGAGCAGGTTGCTTAAAAAAGGTTTTCAGGTTTTAAAATGCAAACAAAGCCAATTCTTCTTTACAGTCCACACAAACTTTTTTCCTTTTAGTCCAATTAAAATGTCCAAATTAAAAGTCCAAATGTTGATTAAGCTTTCTTCTTAAACACTCTCTTCTCTCCAGCACAGTTCTTGGCATGGCAAAGGTTGAAATTAAGCCATAAATTAAGTCTCACTGACTTCACAAGACAATCCCACACAACCCCCCTTTTCAGCTTTTCTGGCAAACACACATTCCTTTATGCTCCAGCCACACCCATCTGCATTAAGGCAGGCCGATGAGGTGTGAAGGCACAAAGAACAAATTCTCCAGAAGTTGCAAGTAATTTCACACAGAAGAAAATCACAGGGAATTCCAAGTTGCTTTCCCTGAAATCCTGATGCCTGAAACTTGGGACAGCTCCCTCTGGATCTCTTTGTTTGAGGGTTGGGCAGTTCAAAATCAGCCAAAAACTGTATGTCTTCTCCCTCCTTGTATTTTTGCAACAGCCTGCTGTCCATACAGGCAGGATTCACGCCCCTTTTCCTCTGCATTTCTTTCATCTGCAGCTTCTGATTCTCAACCTTATGACAAACTGCATCTGTTAGTTTGTACTTGCACCCCTTTCTGGTCTTGGGTTTTGTGCATTCCTCCTTTGGGCCATCCTTCCACTTCTGTAGGATCTTCCTGCCCAAACGTGAGGTATCAAGTTTACTACTCAGCTTCTCCTGCTTTTGTGATGAGGGTTGCTTCACGGGGGGGCTGAGATCCCCTATGCTGCTCTTTGAAACACACTTCTTGCTTCCTGCCACTCTGCATGCATTAATAGCTTCAATCTGTGATGAGGTCGCCACCATTTGTTCCCCATCAGCTGGCACAAGTTGTTTTTTAGACTCGGCAGGCAGTATTGCAGCAGAGAACAGGTCTTTTGTAGGGCTAAAAGTGCTTGATTGCTGCAAGGCAGGATATAATGTCCCATCTCCATTTCCACCTCCACCCCCATCAGGGGGCTGTTGTTTCTCATATGATGGAGGGGCAGTTGCCATAGCCCCTCCCTTGTCTGGGGGCAAAAGCTTTGGGAGGGGGCCAGCAAGCCCCTGAGACAACAGAATATTCTTTGGAGTGAGTCTTTGAAGGCAGTCTCTGACTTCCTCCCATGTAAATAGCACTGATACAGAAATTCCATTATGCTTCTGCATTTCTCTCCCAATCTGTTTCCACTGTTTTAAGTCCAAGCATTCATCAAATTTAACCCAAGGACTGATTTTCCCTATAGCTTTGACTAGCTTTTGTATCTCCTTCTCATCAGCCTTCCGCCCATTGTTATTCAAAACATCTGAGATATCTTTACAAAGTTCCTGCATTTGCGAAGAAAGCACACACCCCATGATGTCACTCACCTAGTGTGGGACCCAAAGTTGACTTTGGATGAATCTCGAGCGCTCGATTTATGACCTTCCCGGTCGTAGGTGAATGAGACCTTGTCCCGGTCGATGAGGTGATAATTAGGTACTAATTGCTGAAGCAGAATTCAAAGCATTCCTTTGACTTTCATTCAATGGCCTCACACGGGGCACCACTTGTAGAAATCTGATTCATGTCTCAATCAGTCTCATGAAGCAGCAGTTTATATCATCAGATCTTTTAAGATAGGGAGTTAAGAGTCCACGAAGTCCAGCTTCATTAGGCTCAGAGTAAGGAAAGACAGAGACAGACAGAAAACACGACTCCAGTCTTTGGCTGAACAAAGGATACTAATGGCTTCTCTTTATTCCAGCAGAGTAACTCCGAAACGAAACTTAAGCAAGCAGAATATGCCAGAAACAAAACTTAAGGCACAGACAACCAATCAGAAAGTCAGAACCCAAATAAGGAGAAGAAAGGAGAAATCTTCTCATATTCTACGCATGCCCAAAATCCAGTGTTATCTCTCATGCAGACAAAGAGGACTTTTGTTTACAATATGTTTAGGACGACAGGCAAGACAAAAACCAGATGCCTTCCCACACACACCCAGATCCCAAAGCTGTTCCTTCATGGGGAGTGTGACCCCCATCAAGAGTAGGATGATTTGCACCCAACCTGTCAAAAGGGCCAACCAACAGCAGGTTCCCCATCTTGTCAGCTTTCAGCCTCAGCCTGTTAGTCTTCTTCAGTCCATTATTACAGCCAGGCAATGGTCTAAGGTCCAGACAAGCTTCCTCTGCTGAAGATGTAAAGGAGAGATAATGTTGCATATCTTATTCTGCATTTTTGATCATTGTTGTTGTTCAGTCGCACAGTCGACTCCGACCCTTTGCGACCCCATGGACCATTTTCCTCCAGGCGCCTCTGTCCTCTACCATCCCCCTCAGCCCTCCCAGCTCTGTGCCCATTGTGTCTATAATACCATCTAGCCATCTCATCCTTGGCCTCCCCCTTCTTCTTTTGCCCTCCACCTTTCCCAACATCAATGCCTTCTCAAGTGAATCCTCCCTTCTCATTTGATGTCCAAAGTATTTTAGCTTCATCTTTACTATTTGACCTTCCAATGAGCAGTCAGGGTAAATTTCTTCTAAGATTGACCTATTTGTTCTCCTCGCTGTCCAGGGGACTCTCAAAACCCTCCTCCAACACCACATTTCAAAGGCATCTATTCTTCTGCGTTCAGCCTTCCTAATTGTCCAGCTCTCACATCCATACATTACTACTGGGAAAACCATTGCCTTGACTATTCTAATTTTTGTTTGCAATGTGATGTCTCTGCTTTTCACTATGTTCCCCAGGTTTCTCATCGCTTGTCTCCCAAGAATCAGTCGCCTTTTTATTTCATGGCTACAATCCCCATCTGCAGTGATCTTTGATCCTAAGAAAGTAAAATCTGTCACTGCTTCTACTTCTTCCCCGTCTATTTTCCAGGAACTGATGGGGCCTGTTGCCATTATCTTGGTTTTCTTGATATTGAGTCTCAAGCCAGCTTTTGCACTCTCCTCCTTCAGCCCAATCAAGAGATTCTTTAGGTCTTCCTCACTTTCTGCCATTAGGGTGGTATCGTCTGCATATCTCAGATTATTGATGTTTCTCCCAGCGATTTTAATCCCATATTGTGATTCCTCCATCCCTGCACTGCGCATTATGTGCTCTGTGTATAGGTTGAATAAGCATGGTGACAAAATGCAGCCTTGTCTTACTCCTTTTCCTATTCCAAACCACTCTGTTATTCCATGTTCTGTCCTAACTGTTGCTTCTTGGTTCATGTACAGATTTCTCAGGAGGCATATGAGGTGCTCTGGTATTCCCATCTCTTTAATTACTTGCCACATCTTGTTGTGGTCCACACAGTCAAATGCCTTAGTGTAGTCAATAAAACAAAAGTAAACTTGTTTCTGGTATTCCTTTGTTTTCTCCATGATCCAGCGTATGTTGGCGATGTGGTCTCTAGTCCCCCTGCCTCTTCTGAAACCAGCCTGCACCTCTGGTAATTCTCTCTCCACATGCTGCTGAAGTCTGTCCTGTATTATCTTGAGCATCACCTTGCTGGCATGTGGGATGAGCGTGATTGTTCGATAATTTGAACATTCTTTGGCATTGCCCTTTTTTGGGATTGGGACGTTTACTGATCTTTTCCAATCCTGTGATTTTTGATCATATTGTATGCCATTGTCTCCATTGACTGTATCGCTTGCTATTGTCTGTTTTTCTACGCTGTTATATTTTTTATTGTATCACTGAAGGTTTCTGTGATGTATGTAAACTGCCCTGAGTCACACGATAGATTGGGCGGCATACAAATATAAGAAATGAAAAGAATGAAATGAATGAATCAGTGTCCTGATGACAACACTCTCCAATACTCTGGATGGCCTTTCCCAACAGCTTCATGCAGAATATGATATGCAGCATTATCTCTCCTTTACATCTTCAGCAGAGGAAGTTGTCTGGACTTTAGACTGGATGTAATAATGGACTGGACAAGACTAACAGGTTGAGGAGAGATTGTTGAGGCATTGGGAAGATTATTGAACCTTGCAGGCCCCATAATTGTTGGACCCAAGGGGCCTATTGAGCCTCCCCAAAATGCACCATCTGGATCTGGCCAGTGAAGGAGGAAACAATGCAAAGCGACACCTCTGAACCCCAACCCAGTCAGCCTGTCCAGAAAGATACTGTGGTCAATGGTATCAAAGGGTCACATTCTTCTGTCTGCCTTTCCTCAGAAAGTCATTGAGCAGAGCTGTTTCAGTTTCAATTGGAGGTGACAAAAAGGACTGGTGAGAAAATGGCCTTAAACTTGGGGGATGGGGAAACCAAACGCCCTTCAAAAGTGATGTGATGGTAATTAGGATTTGATGTTGTCCTAGGAAGCCCTCTGGGGGCTCATTTAGGTTTCTGTGCTGCCTGTCACATTGATGGCAGGATTGACAAGAGAAGGATGAAACACACATACACACACTTCTATTGCTCTAAGACAAAGATGGAGAGAATGAAGTGAAAATAAGTGGGAGCTGCCAGTAATATGCAACACCAGGAAGTAGTCCTGGCCACCAGGTGCTTTCTGTCTCTCACATGTCTACACATATGTTCATCGCCTTCCCTCCAGCCACAAGACTTACAGTAGCTGCATGCCTTCCATTTCCACAGTCAGTTGTTTCTTCAAATAGGTACATTTCTCTACAGTGTGTGTGTGTGTCCTTGGGAAGGGTGGCCTCAAAATCACCTCTAATGGCCAGGTGAGTGGGAAGGGTATTCATGTGTACATGAGCAGGGAATGGCTAGGGGAGTGATGGTGAACCTTGGCACTCCAGCTGTTCTTAAACTTCAATTCCCAGAAGCCCTGATCAGCAGGAATGCTGACTTGGGCTTCTGGGAATTGAAGTCCAAGAACACCTGGAATGCCAAGGTTCACCATCATGGGGCTAGGGCTTCTACCACTTTTCTTCACACACCCACACAGCTTTGTTCTAGGACAGTCTAGGTGTCTCTGGCCTCTCCCCTCCCCCCGCCCCCAAACACTCACACACTCTTGCTCCACTTAAGGAAATAGCAATTACCAGAAAGAACAGTTCGGCACCATTCAAAAGCCTGCTTCTAGTTGAGCTATTCCAAGCTAAACTAGGAATGTTGCATTTCACCATGAGCTCATGGCTTCTTTGTAGTCTCTGGCCTGTCCATTGCTTCTTCTACCACTCCTCTCCACCCGACCTATGCCCCTCAGCTGCCCCTTCCCAACTCATGTATTTTCTTTGCCTCTCCTTCCCCAGTTTGGGATTCTAGGAAATGGCAATAATGTTTTTGTTCAGAGAAGACAAGAGCATGTAGATTATTTATTTATTTATTTAATCATATTTCTAATGCCACCCCCTTGCCAAGGCGACTCTAGGCAGCTCACATATACAGTAAAAGCACCCAAATATTTAAAAAATATTAAAAAATTAAAATTATTTAAGGTTTTACGATTTTTCTTTAAAAGTACCCTCCAGTACCACATCCCAAGCTTCAAGAACTGACCGCTCAAACAAGCCAGACCATAGTGGCTATCTCCCCAGCCGCCCCACACACCCTCTGCGCAAGCCAGGTCTTAAGACCCCTGTGAAAAGGAAAAAGCTCTGCCTGGAGACGAAGTTTAATTGGCAGGAGGTTCCACCGGGCCGGAGCAGACACAGAGAAGGCCCTCCTTTTTGTGCTAGAGAGGCAAGCCTCTCTAGCGGATGGAACTATGAGAGAGCCCCTCCAGTCTGCTCTAGTGTGATGGGCAGATGTCCTTGGGGTGATGCAGTCTCTTAAGTATCCTCGCCCACTACCACGTAGGGCTTTAAAAGTAATCACCAGCACCTTGAATTGTACCCGGAGGCATATTGGCAGCCAGTGCAGCTCCCGAAGCAGTGGTGAGGCACGGGTATAATGCCTGTACCCCATCACCACCCTTGTTGCCATATTCTGGACCAGCTGCAGCCTCCGAATGGTCATCAGGGGCAGCCCCATGTAGAGTGCATTACAATAATCAATAATTATGTGGGTAAGCTCTCACAAAAGCTTTTCCATCCCTCTCCAGTCTATCATAACATTGGAAAGAACAACCAAGTTGTTAGTTACCTGGAAAGAAATTAATAACAGGAAGAATACAGATATAGTAATAAATTGTCTATGTTTTCAGACTATTTTGGTACTACAAGAAATATTCATGATTTCAGGACAATGTAAGTAACACCATAAGCAATGCTCATGATTTTAGCACAATAAGATGCTAATTCCACCAACAGAGTTTTAATCTGGAAGAAGAGATTTGAGATCAATACTACAGTGCCAATGTTGATGCGGCCCTGCTATGTGTGAGACCCCATGCATATTTGAGGCTCCATGCAATTGCCCTTCCTGTCCTTCCCCTTTAAAAAGCCTTGCCTACAAAATACATGTTCCTGTTTATGTGTCTTTTGCCTACTCTGAATCCTTAACCAATCACGAAACTACTCTCAAGCTCTGATTGTTGCCAGTGGACTAGAATAACCAGAACTACTTGCTCTAGCAAGAGCCCGAAGATATTTGGCTAGAACACAATGACTATAATTCTAATGAAATATCTCAATCCAGTGCCTCCTAGATGAGCACAACAATAAAAAAATCCTGATTAGCAATCATTAAACTTGCACATATCATGTGCAGGATATGAATGCATCAAAATGTCATTTCCAAGAATTGTAAGTGCTCTATGCAGAAACTGTATTTCTTCTATAATTTGCATAACACGGAAGTGCTGTCGCTGGGGGTAAAAACAAACTGCTTCTTTAGAGTTATTCATAGGTTACCATCCAGACCATTAAAGTTCAGTTTTATATCTTATATCTTATCATAATGAACCAGGTTTGCCTGACGTGCTCTATGTATGCTTCAAGTGGATGTTCATCTGCCATTTCCCCTAGCACATCCAGATAAGGCATACAGGTATAGCCTTCTTATCGAGGTTTTCAAGGTCACTACTACTGGTAGCAGCCACACACTGTGGATACTGGAATTCCCCAACCGCTCCTTTTTGAATGCACTGCCATACACATCTTTCCCAGCATCTGTGGGTATACTGGAGTATATATGGGACCCTTGCAGCATCAAAGACTGCTTCTAGTATAACATCTAGTATGCTGAAGTGATTAACAAGTCCCTCCAGCATGTCAGGTGTTTAAATTAAACACTTCATCTGCTCCTCTTTAGAGGGGCAGGGGAAGTGTAATTATTTTTTCTCTCCTCCTATCTGATCATAGTAGTGTTGCACTAGTTAGGAGAGTAACTAGTCTCATTTGTCTCTGTAATGCCAATCAAAACCACAGCTGTGTATAGTTTCTCAATCAGCAATATAAACAAACAAACATAAAAAAAATTAAAACTTTCCTAACTAGCACAGTGGTACAGTGATCAGGCAGGAAGATTTTTTTACATTTTCTCTGTCCCTCTGCAGAGGAGTGGAGGAAGTACTTAATTTGCCTATACCAGGGGTTCTCAAACTTGGCTTTCCAGGTGTTCTTGGACTTCAATTACCAGAAGCCCAAGTCAGCATACCTGCTGATCAGGACTTCTGTGAATTGAAATCCAAGAGCATCTGGAGAGCCTAGTTTGAGGATCCCCGGCCTATACCATGTTCATCAGCCACTTCTCAATACAGTACAAGCAAAAATCACTTGTATACAGTCTGGATGGAGGGAGCAGGGTAGATGTGATTTAGCTTCTCCGCCACTCTCAAATGACTTCAGAGACAGCAATGTCTCCCCACCATTCTTCTTTTTTGGGCATTTGTACATGTGCAGCACTGTGGTCTGTTCCCCTCATCTTTTCCCCCTACCCTTTCTGAAAATCAGGAAAAGGAAGACATGAAAATAAATTTTGAAAAGTTTCAGAACCCTCTCCTCAAAAAAATGTTGGCCACCAAAAACTTTGCACAAGCAAAACCAAGAAGTGAAAGAAAACTGTTTGGCATAGCATAGAATACTACTCATTTACGAGAGGTTTTTTTTAAAAAAAATCTATAATCATTTTTTCATTGGGTCATTGGAAGGAAAACTTGGGCATCACTGTAAGTTTGATTGCTGACCTATCTTTGAGGAAATCCCATTGGGGGAGAGAAATCTAATAATAAGGAATAGCAAAACTTGCATCAACCATATTAATTTGGTGGGTTTCACTCTAAAGAGGCGAGTAAATCAGAATCCCAACATTACACTGTGAAATCACCTCATTGATCTATCTTCTCAATTCCAAAGTTCAGAACAAAAATGACTGAGCTGTGAATTCTTGGGAACATTCTTCTTTACATTAACCTTTCACAGTAACCCTGGGCCTTCAAAATATGTGGGACTATACTAGTCTTCATTACCCTGTTCCAACACATTCATAAAGTAGCCCAACATATTTTCACATTTCAGTATACCTGAAAGGATGAGGGTTGGAAAAGGCTAGTTTAGAAACTGTTAGTTTGTGGCCAGGACAATTCAGCTCTACCTATTAGGATTTAACAGCTATAATAATGTTGATATTAGAGTTAGTGTTTTCACCAATATGAAGCATGTATGATTGGAAAGTATGACATCACCGATTGCTGTAGGACATTGGTGGCCAACTTTAGTGGGTCCACAGCAAATTTTATGCCCCCAGAATAGATACTGTCTGGCTCAGTGGTATAGGACTGCCAACAAAGTAAAAGGAAAGAAGGATTGTAAGTCTTTGGGGAACTTACTTGTCTGTTTTGACCATGTGTAGTTACAGATATATTAAGCACTGCAAAGAGGCCTACAACTTATCTGCAAGGTGACTATCTGTTTCTGGGGATTTCCAGAACTAACAACACACTTTTTTGGATGTGGAAAATCACTTATGGGACAAGAGGTAGGAAGATAGAATAGGGGTCAGTGTCTGGTACATAGATTCGACTGCAAGCAGTTTCTCAACCAGCTCATTAAGATGAGGCAAGGAAAATATGTGTTTGTTAACTATAACTGATGCAGTGCATCAGCAGATGGGCTATTACACAGTCTTAAAATATTTCAGAGGAAGTGATTAATTTGCCAATATACTGAAGTGGCTCGCTTATTAAGCCACTTCCTAATATTGACAAATTCAAACCATAAGGCTTGCTTTGAATTGGCTCTAGCAATTACATATGATCCAAACAACACAATCCTATCTGTACTAAAAAAAAAAAAGGACTTACCGTAATAACCCTGAAAGGGTCTCAGAAAGGTATGGCTAGATCTCCTCTGGGGGCAGGCTCATTCACTCCAAGAAAGATGTCATTTGATTGCCATCTTGAAGAGTGAACCAGCCTATTCCTTCAACAGACCAAGTGGCAGGTTAAACACCTACTTACTCAGTCTAGTACTTTGGAAAAACTTCAGCATACACAAGGCACCATAAGGTACCTTGGCCCTTTGCTACAGGTATGACTTACAATGGAACAGAATTCTCTCTCTCTGACATGTCCAGCAGTCATCTAATTCAAGTCCTTGATGTGGAAAGATAGGCTGTTTATCATGCCATGTTTGGGTTAACAGAGCCAATTGTTTCCTCCCAGTAATGACTAAAGAGCAAGCTACAGTATATTGCAGTTTGTAAAAGATGCAACCTAGAAGACTTCTAGTGTATTGGATAATAGCTGTAGGATTCTGGCTATGGTAAGCGTTTAATGCACATTTCTGTTTCTCAGCTCCAGAGTTCACAAAAAGTGGCATGGGATCTTTTTGTCCAAATACATGCAGGTGGCCTAAGTCCCTACTGAATCTTTCTCTAAATTTGCCACTTATTGTATCCAGGGTGTCACCATGTATCCATGTACTTGTCACAATATGCTCTTCAAGTGTAAATAGGCTTAAATTGGCCATATTTCTCTGAAATAAAGAATAAAAGTATAATACATATGGATGGGTAGGGACTTATGGGCTGGGAATATTTGTAATAGATTTCTTGAGACAAATCTAGACTTTTGGGGGCCAGGCAGGAAAGAAATCTGCTTTTTTTAAAAAAAAACTTGGTATGGCCAGCTGCTATAACATGGGGGCTTTGTTTACAACTACTAAAGGAAAGTGATACAGAATGCTCACACTGTAGCCCCAGTTCTACTTGACCTTTTGTTTTGTTTATTTACATTTATTTTAACCTATATATACTAAGTGCCCCCCCCTTTTTTTGGAATGGTAATATAAATCCCCCATGGAATATTTTTTTTAAAAACCTGGCAACTTTCTAACGAACCAACAACAGGGGAAGAATGATGGTACGATCTTAAAAAAATACAATTAAACGGAGACTGAGAGATTTTCACACTCACTTCCATCTCTTACTTGCTGGACATTACGCACATAGTAACTCTTGGTTTCTGCTTCTTTCACTTCTGTTAAAGCTGTAATGTGAATCTTCAAGCTGCTGGAAAATTCAATGGTGACAGTCATGGATGTTTGTAAAAACAAGTGCTAGAATTTCACAGCAGGAGGTATGCATCATGGCCTGTATTGATTTGCAGGAAGGATATGATTAAGCCCTCTGTTGGCGTACCTGTAATTAACCCGTGTATATTGCTCCATTTATGATTGTAGTATTCTTTCATATAATATCAAAGCAACGCATAGATGAGGAAACCATGAGCAAAATAAGCACAGTACTATATAATGGACATTATTCAATTAAAGGTAAGTACAGGATTTCTTCAAGCAGCAGTGCATACTAACAGGAAACTGTGATATCACAATAGGATATATACAGTTAAATCAAATTGTTAATTCCAACTAGAATACACCCATCAAATCTAAATCAACACTTACATAAATCCCATTGATACAATGAGTCTACTTTAGTTGGGATTAACAGTCAGATTTCACACAGACCTAATTGCCAGTTAATATGCATTGCATGGGTATGGAAAAGCACTTAAGTTTCATTGGATCACATTCATTATCATATATAAATTACTACCAACAAATTGGCCAATGAAGGGTGGGTGGGTGGGTGTTAAATCATAGGCATAGAAGAAGTCTGAATTTTCTTGCCAAAATGTATTTTATTTTAAAACACCTGGCAAATTTCATTTATTTTGTACGGATTCCTAAACAGCTGCATTCTTCTGTGTGCATGTGTGTGTCAGTGCATGTTACCAAAACTAGACACCACACATAAGATAGGGAAAAAAACCTCGTCAGAACCTCCAGAATATTTCTCTTCATCCAAATATTCTCTCTCCTTCTCTTCTTGGCAGTTTGGCATACTTCAAAACCAAGTATATGAATTCGAGGAATTTTTGGAAGCAATATTGTATCTACAGAGAGCACTGGAGAAAGAAAAGAAATTTTGTAGAGATACACAACTTTCAGTTTTAAATGAAAGGGCGTGCTTTTTTCTGTAAAAAAAACAACCACCACCACCTGGCGCTGTAGGCTGTAGGGGAAGTGGAAAGCTCCACTTGGGAGTGTGGTTACAGTAGATTAGACTCTTTAACACACTATCAAAGGACTGTGGTGGTTCAGTGGTTAAGAAGCTCACCTTGTTAGCTGTAAGGTCGGCATGTTGGCAGTTTAAGACCAGAGAACTGCATGACAGAATGATTGCCTGTTTCTGTTCCAGCTCCTGCCAACCTAGCAGTTCAAAAGCAAGAAATTGTGAATAGATCAATAGAGACCACTTCAGTGGAAAAAGATCTTGGGGACATGAAAGGAACCTCATTTGGGTGTTCCCTGAGCAGAGTTCCTCCAGAAAATCTCCTTTCAACCCAGAAAACACCTTTGTATGCTTCTGACGTGATTAAAAAAAACACTACCATACTTACATCTATATTTAGTATGAAGTAAGAACAAAGTTCAGGATATTTAATTGGCCAATTTCAAGGATGGCATCAAGCACCGTGCAAAATCTTCCCCCTTTTGATTCAATGGATTTAAGCACACTGCAGCTTATCTGTGTTTCAAAGTTTCTATACAGGAAAATGTTCTTCCTAGCTAGCTTGTCACTGCCAATGTCCATGCTACAAGATATTTTGCTAAAACCAAATAAATAAATTTTTAAAAAAGTAAATAAATTATGAACATACAACAATTTACAGTTAAAGAGGGAGGATTGAAACTGGTAAAACCACTCCTTAAATAATGCACTTACCTTGAAAACACTAGTATATAACAACAAGTGCATCTCTAAGGGGCTAAATAGCAATCAAGGCTTCGTAGTGTTGCCTTATTAATACAGGAATGAAATGATCAAACTGCAGAGCTGGAAGGGACTGAATGGATCATCAAATGTTATGGGTATAAAATAATTGTTTCCCTTAGCAGACACTGACCTCTATTTATTTTATTTATTGGGCATAAATAACTTGTACCATTTCTGTGGCCACTACGTCTACCCAAAATATCCCCTTAGGTAGGACCTGCTAATTCACAGTCTGATCATCTCATTCCTGTACTACTGATGCATGTTTTCCTTCATCTATTATCTGTCTATTCACCTGGACATGAATTTTAGGTTAAAGGTAAAGGTTTCCCTTGTTCGAAAGCCAGTTGTATCTGACTCTAGGGGTCAGTGTTCATCTCTGTTTCAAAGACGAAGAGCCACGCTGTCTGCTTCTGCAGACATTTCCATGGTCATGTGGCAGGCATAACTAGACACCGGAGCGCACAGAGCGCTGTTACCTTCCCACCAAAGTGGTCCCTATTTATCTACTTGCAATTTTCTTGCTTTCGAACTGCTAGGTTGGCAGGAGCTGGGACAAAGGCAGGAGCTCATTCCACCCTGCAGTACTCGGGAATCGAACTGCTGACCTTCCGTCTCCCACTCAGCGTCTTAGCCACTTGAGCCACTGCAGTCCTATAAATTTCAGCACAATGGGAATAAACATAGGGAATATGTATTTGCTTTCTTGTGTCTGAAGAACTGGATTTTGATGCACAAAAGCTCACACTGAAATAAAAATTGTTACATTATTTTGTTTTGTCAGCATGCTGAGACAGATTTAAAAAGCTGATTGTTTGGAAACAGAAAACATATTAGATGGATCAAAATCTATTATTTAGTTCTACTCAAATCATACCATCAGCATATCTTTCAGAGGCGAATTAATGCAAGTTAAGTTAGAACAGATTGCCTGTCACACACTGAGGCAGGTAACTGGTACACAATAGAAAAAGCTTAGGCAGACGTTTTTTACCAGCAGTAATTCACACCAACAGTTATGCCATTCTTGTTACACAGGTGGGCTTAAGCTAACGCTATCATTTCAATGCTTATTCAACAAATAGACAGGGATTAAGTAGAGAAAAAGAAAGCTCAGAGAAAAAACCCAAAAAGAGAATGAAGAAAAAAAAAACACCAAGGTTAACATCCCTGATGGATTTTACCTGACAACTTTATCCTTCAGAATGCTTATTTTGAAGAGTGAATAAAAAGTCACTTATTACAATTTGCCAGAGGGAACTTTAGACACTCCAACTTACTTCGTCACTTGCCAAAAGCCATGCTTGCTATGCTCAAGGGTGTGCTGGCTATGTTAAAAGGGTGCTGGTCAGGGAGGGATGGGGCGGTGCCTACCGGGGGGGGGGACTGCATGGTCATGGATTACAGCCACCAGGTGACATACTTCTGCCCACCTCTGAGGGGCGCCAGTCACTGGGGCGCACCGGGACTTGTCCCTGTGTCCCAAATGACCAGCACGGGCCTGGCTATGCTATCAGAGACAGCTGGAAGACCAATCCCAGCCCCATATTCCACTATTTCCCTGTTAATGGCAGTAGATATGCAGTGGTACCCCATACAACGATTTTAATCCGTTCCAAGGGGCTCATTGTTGTACGAAACAATTGCTATACAATACATGCATTGTATAGCGATTTTCCCTATGGGATGCATCGTACGATGTATTTATTTATTTATTGCTAAGTGGTTGAAAAAAATGTTGTACAATTTTTTCCATAGGGAAAATTGTTAAGCGGGACACCATTCACACACACACCCCAACCTAATTGTTATGCGGTTTTGTTGCTATACGGGGCAATTGTTGTATGAGGTTCCACTGTACATATATTTCTAAAGCACTTGAAGACTGCAATTTTATACACATTTATGCAGATTAAGTATACTTAACTCAGTAGGGTTACTGCATTTGATACAGGCACATTAACAGTCAAAACAATACGCAATTCAGTTCCTACATGGTTCCTTTTTTTTGTGAGACATACTGTTCACCTTGTATTTATTATTTATTTATTTGGATTTGTATCCCGCCCTCTTGCCCTAGGGCAACTCAGGGCGGCACACTTACACGTAAATATTATCAAAATCCCCATTTAAAAATTCAATTTTTAAAACCATCCCGAATTAAAAAGCCCTCCCTTCCCTCCCAACAATAAAAGGGACATATAGTTCTAACAGAGCCAATGAGCGGAAGTCAGCACCCCGTCGCCCCCCCAAACTTGCCCTGCTAGCCAGGTTTTCAACCCTTTCCTAAAGGCAGCAATTCCGTCTGTAGCCGTAGGTCTGCTGGCAGGAGGTTCTACAGAGTTGGGGTGGAAACAGAGAAGGCCCTTCTCCTTGTGCTAGAAAGGTTGGCCCCTCTAGCCGATGGATCACTGAGGGAGCCCCTCCGGTTCGCCCTAGTAGGGCGGGCAGACTCCCTTGGGGTGATGCGGTCTCTTAGGTAACGTGGCCCACTACCATGAAGGGCTTTAAAGATCATTACCAGCACCTTGAATTGCACCCGGAGACAAACTGGTAACCAGTGTAGCTCCCGAAGCAGAGGCGAGGCATGGACATAATGCCCATACCCCGTCACTACCCAGGCCACCGCATTCTGGACCAGCTGCAGCCTCCGAATGGTCATCAAGGGCAGCCCCATGTAGAGCACATTACAATAATCAAGTCTGGAGGTATGTAATGTTTAGGTATTTGGCTGCGAAGCAAGTGGTTGGGTCGGGAGTTCGATTCCCCCTTTACAGGGGCTGGATTTGATGATCCATTCAGTCCCTTCCAGCTCTGCAATTCTAAGAGTATAAAAGTCCTGAGCAGAGGCAGAGCTTCCCATCTTTAATGTGCCACGGAAGCTTAAGAAGACGGCTTTTAGCCTCTGCCAATTGCTGTTATCAGAAGGTCATCTATTTCAGAAACAGGAAAATTCTTAAGCTGCTTAAAAATTGATCTTAGCTCTTACTGTTCTTTAACACTCCCTGATGAACTTAATCCTCTGTGATTTGGGAGACACGACACTGCAGCCGACTTGGCCAGATAACGGGTTCACGTGCAGGGAAACATTGACTCAGAATTGTGCAGCACACTGTTTTCTCTGGGCTGGTCAGTATGAACCACGCTTGGTGTGTGAGCAATTCACATGAGAGAGAGGGTGAGAAAGAAAGAGAAGCAACATTTTATAATATATTTTGCATACTTTTGAAAGGGCTGCATTTCTTCCTGTTGTTCTCAGATCCAGAATCCATTCCTGGACACCATTTCACTTGTTCAACTCCTGGGCTTTTGAATACACATCCATCGCAAATGAGATTATTGTACCCAGTCACTTGCTTGACTTTATGGTCCTTATCTGAACCACTGGGAATCCCTGGATTATGACCTGGCCGTGTACCTGCAGGGCTTGCATTTAAATCCCAGCTCTACGTGGGATTTTCTTTTCTCACCATGGAAATAATTTAAAGGGGTGGATTAAAATTAATACTCCTCAAAGACCAGCCGATTAGCTTCACAAATATAGAATACTGCCTTGGGTCGGAATCGACTGTGCAACTGAACAACGACAACAAGCTCAGTTTACTGAAGACAAGTACCTCTCCAGTGCAACCCTATAAACTTTACTCAGAAATAATGCCCATTGACTTGAATGGGGCTTACTTCCAGGTAAACAGGTAAAGAATGGTACCCCCACCCAGAACAGATCACGCCCCTCCACCGCAAAAGAAGTGTGCCCTAATCTCATAAACTGGTTCCCCAGCAAGACGTTGTGTAGGATGGATCAACACAGATTACAGTCTTAATACAGGTTCACTGAGGTTTCCTCCAACTCGGTGGGCACCTAGTTAGGCATCATTCTCAATGTGTGTGGCGCTTAAAGGAGTAGGAGAGATCAGAGAGGCTCCTGCCCCAAAGAGTTTACAGTGGGCACCTGAGCATGCCAGGAAACAACAGAAGAAGCCGAAAGGAGGGAAAGAGATAGTAGGATTTTTGATTTTGATTTGAATTTATTTTTATATACCACTTTCCTTCCTCGTCTAGCAGACGACCCAAAGGTTAAACCAGGGGTGCCCACATTTTTCAGGCTGTGGGCCGGTCATGTGACTCAAGGGGCTGGTAGCTATGGCCTGGGGGCTGGATCTGGTCCAATGCCATTACATCTGGCCCACCAAGCCATCATGCCCAGAAGCGGAAGTAAAATGCACCCGTATGAGCGTGTTTATCTTCCACTTCTGGGAGCGATGAAGGCTTCATGGGCCAGATGTAATGGCATTGGGGCCAAATCTGGCCCTGGGGCTGTAGTTTGGGCACCCCTAGGTTAAACTAAGTAACAATATTTAAAAGAATTGCAAGTTTCCAAGCACGTTGCAACAGAGGTCGTGTAGCAGAAGTAGGTGTAAGAAAGATGCGTTTTTGCCTTCAGAATAGCCGGGTATGAACCGTCCACTTGTAGCCACCCATTGACTCACACTGGTGATTAAAAACAACCCCGTGGGGGTTAAGACGCTGAACTTTGACGACTGGAAGGTCAGCAGGTGAGCAGTTCGAGACCCGAGAGCTGTACAACGGAGTGAGCTCCCATCGTCTGTCCCAGCTCCTGCCAACCGAACCGTTCGAAAGTGTAGGAATGGCTGGCCGCAAGGAAGACACGCGGAGGCAATGTGTGGTGAAGTCCAGCCCCGACCAGAGTCGGGGATACGCATTTATTACCCTGCCTTGGGGTTTGTGACACGTGCCTATGACACCCGTGCCTATGACACTCGTGCCGCCCCTATACAGAAGGCTTGTATACGTGGCATTTTCCGGTGGTCAGCTACAATGACTGCTCTTAGACATTGCCCTGTGGTTAATGGACAGCCCGCAGTTAATTACTTCGGGCTGGTGAAACCCATTGTTCCTGCCCTAATCTTGAGGTCTATGTATATTGACTCCGGGTACCTAGCTTGTCCTTTGTCTGCTCTGGCTTGTTTACCTTACTCTATTTGCCCCCAGCCTAGGTTTATGATTCATTTCTAACTAGCCCGCTTTATCTTCCCAATTTCCTTTCCCGCCGAGCTCGGGTGGTCCCCGGATCTGTCGAAAGCCGACCGAACCCCTGGGGAGAGGTTTAATTGCCAATTATTCCCACGGGCAACCCACACGAAAGCAAGACATTGCAAGGAGACAAATAGGGACCACTACGGTGGGAAGGCAAACAGCGTAATTATAAAGGTCACCCTTACTCGAATGCCAGTCGTATCCGACTCTAGGGTTCAGTGCTCATCTCTGTTTCAAAGCCGAAGAGCCTGTCTGCTTCCACAGACGTTTCCGTGGTCCTGTGGCAGGCATGACTAGACACACCGGAGCACACGGAACGCTATTACCTTTCCCACCGAAGTGGACCCTATTTATCTACTTGCAATGCCTCGCTTTTGAACTAGGTTGGCAGGAGCTGGTTCAAAGACGGGAGATCATTCCGTCCTGCAGTACTCGGTTGGGAATCGAAGTGCTGACCTTCCAGTCAGCGTCTTAGCCACTTGAGCCACTGCAGTTCCCCAAGGGCGACCTTTACCCGTCTCCAAACAAAGGCATGCTCGACGGCTCTTCCACTGCCTGCCGTTTTTTGGGCACGGGCTCCGTCCGGGCCAAGGCCTGCCTTTCCCCACCCTTCTCCCTCTCGCCTGGCAGACGAAGGAGCCGCGGTGGCGCCCACCACGGGGCAGCCCTTACGACGACGCCACGGGCACCCACCGCTAGGTGGCGTCCCCCGGCAGAGCCGCGCACAGTGGCGTCGGAGAGGGCGGGGCTGTGGGAGAGCAGCAGGTGCCGCGGGGGGAGGAGCCACTCGGGGAGGGGGCGGAGCGTCTCTCGCTCTCTCTTCAGCTGCTGCGCTCCTAAGTTAACTTACCTCGACAGTCACGAGAGGGAGGGAGGGAGAGCAGGAGGAGAAAAGCGCAGCCAGGGCTGCCCTTAAGGGGGCGTACACTGTCTGGGGTGCTCCAGCCGAGCCTCTTCGAGCGCAGCAGGGAGTCCCCCCCCTCTCTCCCCAAGGGAGGGGCAGGGGGGCGAAAGGCGGGCATGGAAGGGGCGCCCCTGGCAGGCACCACCCGGCGTGGCACCGAGCAGCCTCGCTAAGAAGGGGTGTGTGTGGGGTGTGGGTGTGCCTGATCTGGGCACTTTCCAGGCTGCCCTCCCTCCCCCAGGTGGACACAGAGGGTTTCCTCTGACTGTCCCGGGAGGGGCTCTCCAGAGTGACTTCGGAGTAGGGAGGCGGGCGGGTGGGAGAGAGACAACAGGACTTTGACTCCTCTCCAGAGGAGGAGGAGGAGGAGGAGGAAGAGGGTGGTGGGGGTCCGGCGACCATTCTCTGCTGGAGGCACCCCCCACTACGCCCCCTCCCCATGGACGGCGAGGAAGAGCGTCGGCGCACCAAGCTCGACAGTAGGGAGAGCAACGTTCACAGGTACTTTGGGGGGCTCGGCCCTTCTTCATGCCCTGATCTGGGGGTGGGGGTGGGGTGGGCAGCGGGGAAGGGGACCCTTTCCTTTGCTCCAGGCTGCTTCGCCTTGGGCTGGGGTGAGGCGCAGCCTTGTGAGCCCGTCGGGTGTAGCAGGAAGTTAAGCAAGGGGTACCTCGGCTTACGCAAAGGCAACGAGGCAAGAAAGAAAGGCAGCGCGCTTTTACCTGCCCAGGTAAACCAAGGGGTGCCCAAACTGTGGCCCGGGGGCCGGATCTGGCCCACGACGCCAACTCATCTGGCTCACGAAGCCCTCGTCGCTCCGTACGGGTGCGTTTTGCTACCGCTTCCGGGAGCGACGAGGGCTTCATGGGCCGGATGAATTGGCGTGGGGGGGGGCAGATCCGGCCCATGGACCATAACGACTCGCTCCCTGATCCATGTGACCGGGCCGTGGCCCGAAAAGTTTGGGCAACCTTGAGGTAAATAATGCTCAGCGTTGGAGCAACACCCCCCTTCTTCTCGCTGGGAGGGAGTCAGGGGGACCATTGACACTGCCACACTTTTTCCTCCATTGCTGAATCCACAACAAGGGCGATCGTTCCAGTGAGTGATCACCAGCTTTTAATTAGGTCACAATTAGACAGGGCCATGAATATGCTGCTGTCTTGTTCAGTGGAGTAGCTCACGGCACTGAACTCTCGCCCCCACTCCCTAAAATAAACTAATATGTTTTATTGCACTTGTTAAACTACTACAGGTAGTACCCTTCACTTTTTGAGATAGGCTCAGAGTCGCACAGCGAGAGAGAGAAAACTACTACAGCTCTAGCATTGTGCCAGAAAGGAGCAGGATGGGGCATTCTAAGCCAAAACATGTGCAGATTTGCCATAATTTGATTGGAACGAAACACACCGAGTGCCATCCAAGTAGCAAGCTATATGCCAATTTGGACAAGGCACTAAGGCAATAGTATTCTGGAAAGTTTATTTACTATGTTGACTGCCTAGGAAACCTTTTTCTTTTTTTGGCATTAACAGAAAGAGTCTTGGAAAAGTAAGAAATATCTGCAAATTTCTAAATCGTATGTGCTGTCAAGTCAATTCTTTTTAGGGTTTTCTAGGCAGAGAGTATACAGGAAAAGTTTACCATTCCCTTCTTTGGGGGGCAACCTGGGACTGTGTAATTTGCCCAAGGACACACAGGCTGGCTCTTGAACAGTGGGGAAATGAACTTCCAGCTTCTGGCTCCGTAACTTCAGGTGAAACTAAGAAAATTAGAATATCGTGCAAGTGTTCATTCATTTCACTTAAAAGGTGAAACAAATATATGAGATAGACTCACTACATGCAAAGCGAGAGATGTCATGAATTAATTTGTTATAATTGTGATGATCATGGCATACAGCATACATGAGATTATGTGATGATTATGTGATGATTATGGGGTACATGAGATTGGGGGGTTGGGGTTTTCATAAATTGTAAGCCATAAGCATCAATATTATAACAAAGTAAGGTTTGAACTACCTCGTTTTGTGTGTAATGAGTCTATTTCATATCTTTGTTTCACCTTTTACGTTGCATTGCTGAACTGAATGAACATTTGTTTTGCACGCTATTCTAATTTTCCGAGTTTCACCTGTATATACCTAATTCACTGAGCTATGTAGCTAGCATAGTTTCTAAATATGAGTGGTTAATTTGAAATGAGTTGTAATTGAACAAGGAAAATATTTAACTTATAATAGAATGTGCAGCAACTGAGGGGAGGAGTTTGTAAATTTAAGAAATTAAACATTAAATTTTACGATGCAGAAGTTGATAATACTAAGTAAGTAAGTAAGTAAGTAAGTAAGTAAGTAAGTAAGTAAGTAAGTAAGTAAGTAAGTAAGTAAGTAAGTAAGTAAGTAAGTAAGTAAGTAAGTAAGTAAGTAAGTAAGTAAGTAAAATAATCACTGAAGAAAATTAACAGACTGATTGCTGTCCAGACAGAAGTTTGGCATTATTTACCAATTCCTTATAATTGTAAAATGTTCTTCCCAGTGGAAAGTCTTCAAAGGGATAGATGAGACATCAGAGTTGGTTAATCACTTGTTTCCATCTTCATGACTGAACAGTGGCTGACAGTGGTGATCTTTGTTCCAACACACTTAAAGTGAAAAAGCCCAGATACAGGAGAATCAAGCAATGACCCTTGGACGGCTCAACTTCAGGTTTTTGGAGGAAGGTGATTGTTCCTCCATTGCTCAATTGCTTGTTCCCCTACAAGTGAGGCAAAAAAAGCCTTTGAAAGCTAAGCCTCATGCAGTGTGCTAGTGGTCCTCAGACTGAAGCTATCTTTTACATGTTTCCTCAGTTTCATCACACACAAGAATTCAGTCCCATGGGTAGAAATGGAAACCTGGTGGAGTCAACTGTCTTAGTGCTTTTTGTGGAGGGGCACATTCCATAGCTGTCAAGTTTTGGATTTGAAAATAAGGGAAATTTCCCGGACAAAACTGGAAACTTGATAGCTATGCTTATCCTTTGCAGCCCTCCAGTGGTGGAATTAGGGCATTGCAGTCTGACTGATATGGGACGCCGCAGGGAAAGGGTAAAATACGGGAGGTTCCCGGCCAATACGGGACACTTGACAGCTATGGCACATTCAGAACACCTGAATCCTCTTCCTTTGGGTTTTTGAAAATCATTCAGTCAGGTCTGGACAGGACATCTCAACAAACAGGCCACATCCTCAGAAGGATTGTCCTCTAGCAACTTCATCAGATAGATAATTATCCTTCTTAAAAGAGGATGTGGGTAGTCTGCCATTAGACAAAACGAGATGGCTGCCTCAGACAGCAGATGCTTAGGGGCAGTGATGGTAGAATTGACCTGTTCTCCCTGACTCTAACTGTTGGAAGTGGAGCTATATGTACCACAATGTGCGTCTTAGTGGCAGTCTACTCCCCTAAGGTATAATGAAGGGTCTCCTATTCTTATTAGTTTTCAAGTGGCAATGCAGTACATTTGCCAGTATCTGCACATGGTGTTAGGGGTGCTTTGCTTCAGGCAGCAAAATGTCCTGAGCTGTAGGCCAGCTGTGACTGCATGTTTAGGTACAGTTAAAACCAGTGATGCTTAAACACATGTAACAGGCCATTTTTCTTTGAAGACATTATGAACTGGAGATTGTTTCTTGGAAATGATCTAAGCCGGGGGTGCCAAAACTTTTCAGGCCGTGGGCCAGTCACGTAGTTCCTCCCATCAGAAGTGGAAGTAAAATGTGCCTTGCAATCTGTTTTGCAACAGGATGAGATAGATTTTTAGGCTGCCATTTTCTCTGCTTAAACCATTTAAAATATGCTTTGGAATGACTGTAAAGTTGCGGTATCTAGTAGTTTTAAATTATTACATGTTTAATTATTTTGGGGGAAAAACCCTGTTATTTATTATATTTGTAATTGGCTTTAAACTTGCATACAAAAATTCGTATAGTCAAAGCAATGGTATACCCAGTGGTAATGTATGGTTGCGAGAGCTGGACCATTAAGAAAGCTGAGTGCCGAAGAATAGACGTCTTTGAGATGTGGTGTTGGAGGAGAGTTTTGAGGGTCCCCTGGACAGCGGGGAGAACAAATAAGTCAATCTTAGAAGAAATCAGTCCTGACTGCTCCTTAGAAGGTCAAATAGTAAAGATGAAGACGAAGTACTTTAGATATTAAATGAGAAGAGAGGATTCTCTTGAGAAAGCCTTGATGCTAGGAAAGGTGGTGGGCAAAGGAAGAAGGGGGCGGCCAAAAATGAGACGGCTAGATGGTATTGTGGGCACAGAGGGCACAGAGCTGAGCGGGGTGAGGAGGATGGTGGAGGACAGGGGTGCCTGGAGGAAAATGGTCCGTGGGGTCACAAAGGGTCGGAATCGACTGTGCGACTGAACAACAACAACAAAATTGGCTTAAAAGTTACAAAATTTTACATAAGTTGCCTTGGGTCCATTTGCCAAGAGAAAAATGAGGTACAATACTGTACAAACAAACAAGTTCTGCTGGCATTCTTCTGGCTATATAGAAAGTAAAAGATCCATAATTGATTTCTTATCATATGTTTATATTGTAGATCTGATGGGAAGCATTTGGACATTGTACTAGACTATTATTTAGTGAGGTGTGGAAGCTTCTTTCCTTGGATGTTTGTTCCTGCCTTCCATAGGGGTAGAAGGAGGAGTTAGAATGTTTTGCTTTCCTTTTGCAGTTGACCTCAGTTTACTGTGTTATTCTAACTTAGGGCGTGACTACACTGAGAAGCCAAATCAGAAGGCTTCGGCTTTGCTTTGATTTCATTCAGAGCCTGTATAATGTTTGAAATCATGATCGCACTCACAACAGGATCTGTGGATTGATTTGAGAGTTTATGTTTCCTATTGGATTTTTGGGGGTACATTCCAATCCACAGCACCCCCTTCTTTCCTTCCTTCCTTTGGTCCCACCTCTGCTGATCCTTTAATGCAGGAGTTCTCAACCTTTTAAAGCCAAGGGCTATGTCATGTTCTCTCAGACACCTTCAGGAGCCGGCCGGATGGCCATTTTGCCCTTCCTCCATCACATGGCACTTCCTGGTGTGGTGGAGGTGGTGGTGGGCCACATGAAATGGTGCCATGGGCCGCATCTGACCCACGGTCCACAGGTTGAGAATCCCTGCTTTAAAGGTTTTCTCTGAAACCGTTTTTTCTTTGAAAGCTTCAGATTACTGAATTTCTCAAAAACTTTTCCATGGAAAACATAATGTGGAAAGTTATGGTACACTCTAAGAATACGGAACGTCTACAGCAGTGTTTCCCAACCTTGGTTTTTGGACTTAGTGATTTCAAGAACTGATCAGCCAATGTAATGGCTTAGGCTTCTGGGAATTGAAGTCTCCCTGTGGGGCGTGGGCCCCACGTTGGGAACCACCGGTCTAAAGTTTGGTTGTATTTTTGCAAAATACATTGTGATTCACATGTAAGAATGATTCCATTTGGAATCTAAATCAGTGGTTCTCAACCCTTTTGCGCTACGGGCGGGACCACTCCCCCTCAGACAATTGAGAGGGCCGAACATGTGGTTCCGCATCGTAAACTCTGACATATACAGTGGCAGGCACGTTTATGGCTGTTGTAAATACGTCTGCTTCAGCTTCTGGGGTCGACGTTTTTGGCCGGATGATTTGCTGTTGGGGACCGGGTCTGACCCATGGGCCATAGGTTGCGAACCCCTGATCTAAATGATTTCAAGAGCAAAATAACCTGGATCTTTTCTGACATTGTCGATTAACATACTCCTTTTCTCCTGCTATTTTAACGTTTAGATTCCCCCTCTACCTATGTTTCTCAGGAACTGCCTAGCGTTTGACATGTGAATGAGTTTTATTTAACTGCAACACTGATGTGCCTATGCAATTGTCCATTTTGTATTGTAGAGTGGATCCATATGGATTTGAAAGGCCTGAAGACTTTGATTATGCAACATATGAAGAATTCTTTTCTAGATATTTGGTGGTACTTACCAGAAGAGCAATTAAGTGGTCCAAGCTTTTAAAGGGAAACATTAGTGTACCAAAAAGCTTAAAAGGTAACATTCTAGTGTGCTGGGGGATTTTGACACAGAACCATTAAAAATAGTTTAAACGTAAAATTGCAATTCCCTGTTTTCTGTTCTTTCCCGGACGTGATAATTGAGTGCCCTTTTCAGGGTTTTCTAGGTAGAGAATACTCAGAAGTGGTTTTCCATTCCCTTCTTAATGGGGTATTTTGGGATGTGAAGCTTGCCAAAGGACAGCTTCTCAGTGGGTTTAGGTATCTGAATGCAGAGCTAGAGGTTGGGAGTTTGATTCCCAACTGTGTCCCCTAGCAGAAGAGCCAGCCTCTGTGGCAAAATGGAACACAATTATTTATCTCCCCCACCCTCTCAAATACCTTATTTAAATTATTTTCAAGATATCTTTTGGGGACAATTTACAGTATGTATCTGGTAATGTTTGTTCTCCTTTGTTTAAGTTTATTGTCTTGCCCAGTACAGTACTCCACTTCCTTTTCCAGTGAATTTGATCAAATAACAGAGTGGTGAAACAGTATAAAGTGCTGGAGGAGAGGAAAGTATCCCCTAGATCTGGCGATTGCTCAGTGATGAATTGTTTTCATTTCTATGTTGGTTTTGTCCTTGTAAGGAACTAATTTGATCAGTCTGTTGCTGTAAATGCCCATGACATTTATTTGTTGCAAACGTGGTACAGTGAATTGTGCTGGACCGAAAGTCAGCCCCTGTCTAAAATAGAAACCCAGTCTCTCCACTGTGAGTAATTATAAAAGCAAACTTACATGATACGTGAATGTATATTTGTTTCTGAAAACACTATAGTATGTCCAAAGGTGAGGAAGTAAAGCACGATTTGAACATCCTATTTACATAACTTATAAATAGAATAGGCTTGGTCCAGACTTTCCCGCTGTAGGCAAATAAAGGCACATGAGCTTGCTCAAGGATAGGTCTCTGGGGTTTTTGGGTGATTCTGTCATGTACCATCCTATATTGTTGCAACAGAGGGTCCCCCAAAACTTAGGGAGAGAAGAAGAGCTGCAGGAAAAAAATGGGTTGTAGATGATCCTATTTAATCAGTAGATCACAGAAGCCAGGATCCTGGTCAGTGAGACTAGTATATAATGGGAAGCACAGGATAGCAGTTTAAGGTGAATGCCATGCCTGTAGCAAATAAAAGGATTACTACATCAGCATCTACATAGCACTTCTGGTTTGAATCACAAAAAGAAGGATTCTGAATCAAATGTAATTTCTTGTTCTGTGCAAAGAGTTGGGTAAATGCACACCTTACGCTCTGCATGACAAACATATCGTTGAAAGATGTTAATATATAATCGTAATGTTGGCTGTAGCAATATAACCAGTTATATCTAACTGGTTATACACAGCAATATAACCAGTTAGACAAGCAGATTCTCCAGGTGTTTTTAAAAAACCTATTGAGAAATACGTTAGCAGTTAGAAACAAACTGTGAAATGATTAGTATGTGTACAAGAGTGGGAGAATATCCCAGAATAGCAGGATATAAATGTAATAAATAAATATAATAGATGCAAGTGGAATTTTTTTTGACAGATTCTTTAGTGGCAGGGTCTCTTTAAGTGTCACACCTCCATAGCTTTCTAAATTCTGGCAACATATTCTGGGTCCCAAAGGTGTTTCTTGAGATTGTCTCTGTACTACGATATTCTCACCAAGTTTTGGCTTCCATTTAAAATTGAAAACTTGATTTCACTCCCTTAAAGGATTCACCTAGCAAGTGTCCCTGGTAAAATTTTAATTTTGTAGTATTGAATGGACTGGAATGTCAGAATTTGGCACAAATATAAATGGAATAGATTGTGATCTGTGAGAACCTAATTAGACCATTTTCTCTCCCAATTCAGGAATGGAGACAATACCCTGAGTTCATATTAAGAGTGAGTTAGATTCAGCAGATGTGAAAATTTCCACAGGAATGGTTTTTTTTTTTTTTTTTGAGATGTATGATGTGAAACTATTTCCATTTTTAATCCTGGCAGTCTGAGAAATGGTTACACAGTCTTTGAAACTTAAATGGTCTTCTCACCAAAGGCCTATGGCCCTGCTGTCATAATGACAACAAATATTGAAGAATAATGAATGTGTCTTCAGCCTCAGGGTTGCTTTCCCCTTGCACTGGCCACCAAAGTCAGAAGGCTTTCTGAGCTTGCAGCATCTGATTTAACTGTGTTCCAGCTGGCTTTGCTTTCAGAATCAATAGCCGTGATGGGAAAGGGTCAGCTGTAAAGTAGAAGGGACATTATGGGAACATATTCAAACATCTTGATGTTTTTCTTCTTAGCCATAAACATCTATATATTGTAAGATCTTGGGGGGTCCATTTTATTATCTGGGGCATAATTTGGCTATCAGGATATCTTTAGTATTTTTTCAATTTCCAAAGAAGTAGTTGTGGTGGATTGCTTCAGCACCTTGACAATATTGGCAGCAAATACTGACAAAAGTGTTGTCTGGAAGAGTCTGTCAAGTGAGACAACTGTTTTATAGCTATAAGACAGAACAAGCTCAGTAATTAATACAGTATATTTATTTGTTTATTTATGTAATTTATATCCCGCCCTCCTGGTGGGAAACACCACTCAGGGTGGCTAACAACAAAAGAAAGAGGAAAAAGCGAAAACAAAAATAAAAATAGAATACAATTAAAAACAATTAAAAACATTCACAGCTAGAACCCCCAGCTAAAATCCACATTAAAACACATAAAATCTATGTAAACATTCAAAAAACAACCCTCACCACCCACCACCCACAATTAAAACTGAGATCCAAGACAGGACAGGTCCGTCTCCCTGTCTAGACAAGCCAGCGGGCCTGAGAGGTAGGGGCACTCATGCCCCACCCATGCTGAAACAACCATGTCTTCTGCATCTTCCTAAAGGGGAGTAGTTCCATCTGGAGGCGCACCTCAGGTGGAAGGAGGTTCCACAGGGTTGGGGCAGACACGGAGAAGGCTCTCTTCCTGGCCCCAATCAGATGTACCTCTCTCATTGATGGGACCACCACTGAGCCCCTCCTGTCTTCCCTGGTAGGACGGGCTGAATTTCTTGTGACGATGCGGTCTCTTAAGTAGCCTGGTCCAATACCATGAAGGGCTTTAAAGGTCAAAACCAGCACCTTGAATTGCACCCGGGGACACACCGGCAATGCACTAAGAAGTCTTGTTCTCTGTTGAGGCCTTAGGAATGCACTGATTAAACAATGACATGCTGTCAAGTCGATTCTGACTTATGATAACCCTTTCCAGGGTTTTCCAGGTAGAGAATACACAGAATCAAGTCACCATTCCTTTTTTCTGGAGAGTGTGAAATTGCCCAAGGGTACACAAGCTGGCTCTTCCCCTAGGGACACAGTGAGAAACTGAACTCCCAACCTTTACTCCTAAGCCACTGAGCTGTTCAGCTAGCTAGAGATGCACTGAAACACATTTATTTAGCCAGCTCAAGTTCTCGGCCTCTTGATGGTTCTTTTGTAATTCTTTTTGCCTACAATAGCTACTTTGAGATACTGTATATAACTGAGTATCTTAGCATTTTTGTGACAGCGATCTGCCTCACATACAGCTTATCAACCTGGTTGAGGCCTGTTGTCTCATGTAATTGACAGTTTGATAATCTTATTCCTGTGTTAAGAAAGCACTGCCAATTTCTAATTTGCCTCTATCCTTGCCTATTCATAACTGTCACCACCAGGAGAATATGTGTAAGTATAGAGCAGGGGTGGCCAACCTTGATGCTACAGCTGTTCTTGAACTTCAGTTTCCAGAAGCCCTGGTCAGCAGGTGTACTGACTTGGACTTCTGGTAATTGAAGTCCAAGAACAGCTGGAGCGCCAAGGTTAGCCACCAGGACTATAGAGTATTTGTGTTCCTTGTGTCTGAAGAAGTGGATTTTGAATAATTCTTGAGCTTAAATAAATCTTGAAGCCCATCAGAAGTCACTAAATATTGAAGTAGTATTATACCTGTCTAGTGTTAGCACCACATGGAATGCTTAGATATTAACCCTACATAATTCTAATTCATATATTCATATCACCACTAAATATTGGTAACTTAGTAGAACTTGAAGTGGTGGGAACTGGACCAGTAGCCAAAAGATAAGGGGAGCAAGACCTACTGTAATCTATATATTTATTTTAAATGTTTGATTCATTGGGATGCTTCCCTTGGTTTATTTCTCCATTTCCTACTTCATCAAATAATTCTTTATTTCTACTGTATATTCATATCACAGTAAGTGGTTTGTTTCAGGGAGCAAGGGTTCATTGAAAGGAACAACGGAGTCAGCATTTTGCTCCTTCACCCATCCAATTACTTTATGAAGTTGTATCTCATTCTTTACCATCAGCATCTCATAAGGTTGTTTGTAGGGAATGCTGAAGAAGTATTTTGCTAGCCAGAGATAGAAGGATTGATGGCTAAAAGGAGGGCGAGTCACCATAACTCCTGAGCCATTATAATAGTTGAGTTGACAGAATGGCACAATTTATGTCATTCCTTTCTAAGATCAGTTGCGTATTAGAGAAAATGCAGAGCTATAGAGCAAATAATAATTTAGAATTTATTCTCATTCCCAAGTTTGCTCTTCTGCTTGCATGAAACTAATGTACACTAAGGCTCTTTTCAGACAGGTAGCCATGGTAATCTGTTTCAGGGACAACATAAATGAAGCAAAGCCAAACATACTGTGGCTCTTTTAAAAACTAATACATTTGTTAGGGGGAGCTTTCGTGGATTACAGTCCACTTCTTCAGACATATGCAGCCACTCTTAGGGTGTCTGAATTTTGGATCATTTTTTAAAAAAATACCACACCCCCAGGTAGTCTCCCTAGTTTGTTGTTTATTCGATTTGTACCCTGCCCTTCTCAGCACAGAGCCGACTCAGGGTGACCTACAACATGTCAATTAACAAAAAATGTCCAATAAAATACAATATACAAATACAGTTACAAGAAATTACATTGAAGTTAAGACAATTTCCCCAGTCAAACCATAAAAACATTTATATATTGTGTAGGTGTCCATTTCTCATTGATGTTTTCTGTCTTCATCTGTCAGATCACCTAAGTGATGTGTTTGAGGAATGATTAGTAGATAATCTAGGATATGAAGGCAGATAGATAGATAGAGGTTTTTTTTTTATACCGCTTTTCTCATCCCAATGGGAGACTCAAAGTGGTTTACAGCATTTAAAGTAACAAAAGGCAAAGATACAATGTAAATACAAATAAATGACAATTACAATAGAAATTTCTACAATATGGCAAATTCTATATTACAGGGTACAATAAATACAAAACACAATATAGGCAATATAAAGCAAAGCTACAATAATTCCTACCCCCAGCTGATGAAAATACAGACTACAAAAGGTGGACAGAACAGTATTCCTTTGTCTCTTCATCTAACTTCAAATAATATATTTATTTTTTATTGCAGTGAAACGCTATATCAGGAAAGGCATTCCAAATGAACACCGTGCACTGGTTTGGATGGTGGTCAGTGGCGCTCAGATCCAAATGGAGCAAAACCCTGGCTATTACCAGAAATTACTTGATGGGGACAAAAATGACAAGCTGATGGAAACTATTAAGACAGGTTAGCTTGTAACCATATATGTGTGCCTTCTCTTTGACTATCTAGAACACATTCCATTCTTAGAATGCAAGCAGTTGTGGCTGTATGGGAGATGTAGAAATAAATTATCATTATAGCATTCTTTTTAGAAATAAATTATCATTATAGCATTCTTTACAGAAGCATTGTTTTCTGCCAGTTTTTTTTTTGTCCCCTTCCTTAAGATAATTTCCCGCATTTCTTGTCGAAACTACGTTGTTTCGTTTGGTAAATACACTGCAGTCAGCCTGCCTTTCTTCTTACATATAGTTCTCAAGTTTGTTCTTTTAAGAGTTTTAATATGGTTATGTGCTATTATTCAGCAAATAACCCCATCTACTGTTTCTAAAGCCCCTTTAAGATAGGGTTGCGAGATGATAATTTGAAAAAAGAGGGGTGATGGGTCTAAAAAAGAGGACTTTCACAAATCAAATGAGTTTTTAAAAAAATATAATTTACTTTATTTTTAATCATATTTAGCTGAACTGCCAATTTTCGAAAGAAGTTCTTGGTTTTTTAACAAATAAGTATTATAGAAAAGAAAGACATGTACTCCTTTAGGATACCATCTGGCAACCCTACTTTAAGAAGAGAGCAACAGTGATACCAGTAGTGATAGGAGGGCTGGGTGCAATCCTGAAAGGGCTGAAAAAACATCTTAGTTCGATTGACATTGATAATATCATGACAGAGCAGTTGCAGAGAGTAGCACTACTAGGTAACAGCTACATTATCAGGCAATGCCTCATTAACTCTTAGGTCCAGGGCTTGATCCAAGCAGTAGGCTTCCAAAACTCCAGTCCAAGCATCTGGTGGACTGTGTACACCTACATCACCACCACCACCACCACCACTATCACCGCCACTAGTGGTTTTAATTCATGAGTGCCTCATGACTAATTTATGTGTTCCACAACACAGCTTCAAAAAGACCACAAAGGTAAATATTAAGAACATATATTTTAGTTCTCCCATACTTTCTGATAACATCAAATTCTAAGTTCGAGCATCATACTGGAAAATGCATAAATGGTAATTAATGAGCTACTTACATCAAATGAGAAGAGAAGATTCACTTGAAAAAGCCTTGATGCTGGGAATGGTGGAGGGCAAAAGAAGAAGGGGGTGGCCAAAACGAGATGGCTAGATGGTATTGTAGACACAATGGGCACAGAGCTGGGTGGGCTGAGGAGGATGGTGGAGGACAGGGGTGCCTGGAGGACAATGGTTTATAGGGTCGCAAAAGAGTCGGAATCGACTGTGCAACTGAACAACAACAACAAACCTAAATCTTACAAAATGGGGTTTAAATAATAGATAACAAAATACCATAATGAGAAGTACTACTGTATGTAATCAGAAAAATCACAACTTTCTGTGAGGAGTCAATGAGAGACAGGAAGATAGAAAAACTATGACATACTAGTAAGGAGAGTGGTCGGGGTTATTTCTGTCTTCCTCTGTACCATACTATGTACCAAGGTTCTCATACCATCTTTCCCCTGCACCTTCGTTTAATCTCGATACCATGTGTTTAAAATTATCAGCTAGGTCTCTCCCATGATATCAGAGGAAACTGTGTCAGGTTCCCCCACTCCCTGCCCCAGGATTAGCCTCTAGGAGATGTACCAACAGTCTGTTAAGATGACCCTGAATAATCACCTTAGTAGCTTGCTAAGGATAGGAAGCTTCTTTAAGCTAATATTATTCTAATTATCTCAAGTGTCAACCTAAGTATCAACCTAAATATCTCAGATTTTCATTATGCCACATGCAGAAGTAAAATCCCACCATGTCAGGATTTTCACAATCCTCTCATACCCACCAAAAATATCTATTCAAGCACTACTAGAATCATTAAGAAAAGAGTAATAATTTGTTAATAAAACAGACTATTTTTGTTTCCAATTTATTATTATTATTATTATTATTATTATTATTATTATTATTATTATTATTATTATTATTATTATTATTATTATTATTATTATTATTATTATTATTATTATTATTATTATTATTATTATTATTATTATTAAAACAAATAGCAATAACAATGCAATAATCAGCAAAGTAAAAGATAAATACATACAAAATAATACAGTCAAATCCATATGATCAATGACATAGTAACAATAAGATACCCAGAGATACAATGTACAACAGAGCATAAGCCCATACAGTGCATCTTGCCTCACAGACCACAGCCCTAACACAGCACAAGGTATACTTCCCTGGGCGATGGAGTGGCTCCGGGAGGAGGCAAAGAAGTCCAGCTTTTTTGTATCGGCCTGAGGCGGAACCCAGGAGCACAAAGAAAAGAAAAGGCACTCCTCCCCACCCCCCCACCCCTCCCACCCCCACCCCCACCCCCACCCCCACCCCGCAGCAGCAATATTCCTTGAGTGGCAGAAGGTCTTTGGCTCATCCTGGTAGCCCATAGCCCTTTATCCTCCCCACAGATGGACTGGGAAGGAAGGGCGGGGCTCCCCACAGCTGTGGGAGTAGTCCTCAGGCGGCAGCAGGTCTTTGGCTCATCCTGGTAGCCCACAGCCCTTTATCCTCCCTACAGATGGACTGGGAAGGAAGAGCGGGGCTCCCCACAGCTGTGGGAGCAGTCCTCAGGAGGCAGCAGGTCTTGAAAGAACACACACACACACACACACACACACACACACACACACACACACACACACACACACACACACACACACACACACACACACACACACACACACGAGAGAGAGAGAGAGAGAGAGAGAGAGAGAGAGAGAGAGAGAGAGAGAGAGAGAGAGAGAGAGAGAGAGAGAGAGAGAGGGAGGGAGGGAGGGAGGGAGGGAGGGAGAGAGAGAGAGAGAGAGAGACTCCTCCCAAAGCCAATTTACCTCCCTTTGTTGAGCTCACCACCATTTTGAAACATTTTATTGCTCTACTGTGTGCGATGGAATCTTGAAATTCAAGTTGTATGGATAACTGTATAGAAATGAGGCAGTGAACAGCTTTTTGTTCCCCTCTGTGAATCCTGGACTATAATCTACTGCCTATGGAGCTAAATTTTCATTGTGACAGGTTAGATTATGTATTTATTTATTTATTTATATCCTGCCCTCCTGGTGGGTACACCACTCAGGGCGGCTAGCAACATAATAATAAAAATTACAATAAAAACAATTAAGCAACAATAGTTAAAACAGATCTAACAGCCCCAGTTAAAACCAGCATTAAAAACACAAACAGATCATCATTAACAAACAACCCACCCCAAACCTACCCCCGTTAAAACAGAATAACCAAGCCAGGGAACAGCCCACCACATAGGCTAAATCAGCCACCGGGCTTGACTGGTAGAGTCAAGCGTGCCCCAAACCTGCTGGAAGAGCCATGTCTTCAGCATCTTTATAAAGGGGAGTAGTTCTGTCTGGAGCCGCAACTCAGGTGGTAAGAGGTTCCACAGGGCTGGGGCAGACACGGAAAAGGCTCTTTTCCTGTTCCCAGTAAGATGTACTTCTTTCACTGATGGGACCACCAGTGAGCCCCTCCTGCCTGCCTTAGTAGGACAGGCTAAATTCCATCAGGTACACAGATTAGAACATAAATCATTGTATGACATGTATAAACAAGTCTGTGACTGCTATCATACACACATATAACCACTCTGACCAAGGTAGTGAGTTGTAGGAAAGGGTCATTTTGATTAGAACACTTCTTCAGGGGTCAGGAGCCATACATACAACATGGGTGCTATGCACATGGCTTTCATAGGTAGGCCCACACTCAATATGTTTATATTCACATGGTTGCTCTCTTTAGATTAAGACGGCAGATATTCCTGTAATGAGGGGAAGGGATTTCTGTTTTTACCATGGTGTGATTTGACTTTGTGTATTTGTAAGGGGGAGGAATTGAATTGGTCCTTTCTTTCTGCATTCTTAAAGGAATTGAAAGAAGTGATAAAAATTTTGAGTTGCATTCAGATTTCAGTCAGACTTAAAGCAAAATACATGGGACTTAAAGTGCTGTTGATTGTATTGCCAACCTTGCAGTTCAAAAGCAAGCAATTGCAAGTAGATAAATAGGGACCACTTTGGTGGGAAGGTAAACAGGGTTCTGTGCACTCAGGTATTGATTGAGGCATGCCTGCCACATGCCCATGGAAAAGTCTGCAAACGCAGAAAGTGCTGACTCATTGGCGATAAACAGAGATGAGCACTGACCCCTAGAGTCAGATACGACTGGCTATCGAGCAAGGGTGACCTTTACCTAATAAATATAACTCTACCTGGCTGCAGTGCAGCTCCCCCGGTGGCTTAGTGGTTAAGATTCTGAGCTTGGAAACTGGAAGGTCGGGTTTCGATAGCCAAGGGCTGCATGGGGACATGAAAGGAGTCTCATTCAGGCATCCCCCAAGCAGATATTCTCCAAGAAAAATCCTTTCAACCCAGAAATTACAGGTATTATTATTACCTGGCTCCAGTCTGTTTTTTTAGGGGAAACAACTGCAATGTTCAGTGAAATTTGCTTGGTTTTTAAAACTACAGTGAAATATCTTCATCTTGAGACTTTTGCCAGGCACTGCTCATTCTCAATGGCCAGTAGCTTCTTGGCTAGTTCTGCTGACATATGTGCAGTGGCTAAAATCACAGCAGTGAATTACCACTAGATATTAAGTTTCCACTTGTATCCCACTTGTAACCTAGGGTAGGGGTTCTCAACCTTTTCAAGCCAAGGGCCGGATCAAGCTCCCTCAGACAGCTTCGTGGGCCGGACGGCCATTTTACCCTGCCTGCCACACATGGCACTTCTGGGTGTGGTGGAGGTGGTGGTGGGCCACATGAAATGGTATCATGGGCCGCATCCGGTCCCCAGGCCATAGGTTGAGAACCCTGACCTGGGGCAACTGCTCATTAAGTAGCAGCACGTTAGTGCTGCAGTTTGAGACAGTGCAGATGAACCATTGTAATTAACAACCGGGATTCTGGCTTGCCTCTTCTGTTTGTCTGATACATTTCTGCTAAATAATTCCATGCACCTAACTCCAGTTGCCATTTAAATTATTTATTCATGCACACATGAATGTGGGTTGAATTGCAATCTTAAATTGCATGGCAAAAGAGTAACGGGAAGTTCTTGTTTTTATAATGGTTACAGTGAAATCTTATCCTACTTAACATTGAAACATTATGCATATTGACATGGAGTTAAATCATACTGTGTTATGTTCATTTGAAATTAAACTCACTGTATTCAAGAAGGATTACTTCATACTAAGGGTTTTAGGACTTCAGCCTTAGCAGGCAAGATTGATGAGTTCTGCCTGGTGAAAGATAATTTTGAAGTCAAAGAGGAGTGTACCTAAAAGTCAAGCTGCATTTTCAGTAACATTTCTTTTTGAAGTGAATACAGTACTGTCATTCTTTTGGCCCATGGGTTCATAAGAGTTGATCATGGTTGTAATCTGAATGTTTTGTTCCATGGGCCATATTTCTTGGAGATATTCTAAATTGTTGACCTTTTTATTTCAGACATGAACAGAACATTTCCGGATAATTTGAGATTCCGCAAAAGTGCTGATCCATGTTTACAGAAGACACTCTACAATGTGTTAGTGGCATATGGACACCATAACCCATCTGTGGGATACTGTCAGGTAATGTACCTCTAAGAATCCAAATAAATGTTCTTTATGTGGCAGATGCCTTGACTACTTTTATAGTCTTGACTGTTCTGCAAGCATGGAGCAACAGAAGTTTCACATACTAAATCTTATTTTCAGGGCATTTACATAATATCTCAAGTTTAATTTGATTTAATAGTTTTCAGTTTGCTTCCTCACTGGTAGCTTTCTAGCACTGGAACTTAGAAAAGTTTTTTTTAAGACTACAGCTCCCAGAATCCCATACCAGCTGAAGGATTCTAGGAACTTTAGTCCAACAGAGATTTTTCCATTCTCTGTCCAAAATAGTCTATAAAATGGATTGCATCAGAACTGGAGCTGGCTTGGCCTTCTATACCAACACTTCCAGAAATAGTATGTGCAACAGCATGTGAGAGTAGGGGACCTACCCATTCTGCTAGCATTGGAGGAGAACAAAATGATGATCAGACAGAAAAAAGCAGCAGACTGAAATAAAACTGGGAGTTTGCACTTCAGTATGTATCTTAAGGCCAATATAGGGTTTAGACATTTTTTGGGAATCCTATTGACATCCAAGGAGAGAGTTAAAAAGGTTGAGAACTCCTGGTGTAGATGATGAGGCTGTAGTTCAACAATATCTGGAGGACCACCGTTTACACAACCCTGTTCCAGGTGAATGGACACCCTTTGATAGCCTCACTGGATTGGGCCTGTGATGATGAAACAAGCTGCCATTACTCTCCAGGATTTATGTAAATTAATATTTTTTTAAAAAATCAAGCAAAGACTTGTTCAGCTAGATCAGGGATTCTCAACCTTTTCAAGCCAAGCGCCAGGTCACACTCCCTCTGACAGCTTTGGGGGCCAGACAGCAATTTTGCCCTCCCTTCCACACAATGACACTTCAGGGTGTGGCGGAGGCAGGAGGGGGGCACATGAAATGGTGTCATGGGCCGCATCCAGCCCCCAGGCCATAGGTTGAGAACCCCTGAGCTAGATAAAAGAATAGGTATTCTAGAATACACATAGTGCAAGGAAAATAAGACTGCATTGCTTTTTAAAAATCTAGTGAGTGCCAAGAGAAATCTATATAATGCTTTATAACTTGAGCTCATGTATCAGGACCTTTGTAATGCCTCTCAATACACCAGTAGCATTGTGTTGCTGTAGTTAACTTGCACTGAACACTGTAATGGTGAACTTTCCCTTGAGACAGTTTGCTTTGCCAATTATATGCAGCAGTTCTGCTTTATGCTGGCAATGTATAATTAGTGAATGTGTTTGCTTCCTGAATGTGTTCAGAGGGGCAGCCTTTTGTGCCTGCTACGGTTGAAGTGCCAAATAACCTTCTGTCACCATGGCTGCTATTGTCCAGGCAGACTGGAAGGATATGGACTGGAAAGGCCTCCTTGCTATTGGAGGGCAAAAACAGAACAGTTTTTACAACAGCTGTTGGCTTTCTACAGTTTGGCAAGAGAGGTTGGGCAGGGGTAGAAGGGCAAGGGAACCTTTTTGAAGAGTTCCCCGTTAGATGGGAACAGATTGCGATGAACTCCTGGGATGTAAAAAGGACAGTGGGTCTGTTGGAATCGAGCAAAATATTTTAGGAAAGAACCTTTCTGGTTTCCCCTAAGACTCCCCCTTCTATTGGCTTCTTCTTCAATTGCGATTTTTCATTATTATTATTATTATTATTATTATTATTATTATTATTATTATTATTATTATTATTATTATTATTATTATTATTATTATTATTATTATTATTATTATTATTATTATTAGGAGTAGGAGTAGGAGTAGGAGTAGGAGTAGGAGTAGGAGTAGTAGGAGTAGTAGTAGTTTTATTTCTATACCGCCTTTCTTCCCCAACGGGCAACTCAAGGCGGTTCACAACAGTAAAATAAACACTAAAACAAAATACAGCATTACAATATCAAAACAAATAGCAATAACAATACAATAATCAGCAAAATAAAAGATAAATACATACAAAATAATACAGTCAAATCCATATAATCAATGACATAGCAACAATAAATAAGATCCCCAGACATACAATGTACAACTATGTACAAATATATATTTTTCTGCTGTGGAAGAAGATGCAACTACTGGTGAAAGACAGAAAGGAAAAGAAAAGAAAGGAAAGGAACAAGCCAGAGATGAATCTGAAGTTTCGAACTGAGTAAAGACAACAGATACTAGCAGTCATGCATATTCTAAAGCACTTGTAGAATTCAAATTGTCCAGAATAACAGTACTGTATATAGTCAAACCTCAAGATCAGAATGGCTCGACTGGAAAAGCTCAAGATACATCCGGAAATCTCAGGAAAAAATCAGGTTCGATATAAGAATTTTTAATAGGATGAACTAAATTCGTATGTAGAAGTTTGACTGTATATCAATATGGCCAAGAGTTTCCACCTTTGTGGCAAAAACCATGCCCATTTTTTTCTGTTAGAAAGCTGGAGAAATACAATAAGTTATTTTAAAACATGGATGTAGTAACATTGCTATGAATATATAAATCCCAAAATGACTATGTAAATATTTAAATCGCCTCCTTCCAACCTGGTACTGTCCAGATATGCTGAATTATAACTTCCATCTTGAGGGAACCAGCTTTCACGTGGGGCTGCCTTGAAGCTGATCTCTTCTGTGACCCACCACACACTGTAAGGAGACCATTTTACTATTATTATTTATGGAACCCATATTTTTGCTCAGCTTTGTACCAGATTATCTACATTCTAAATGGCTGATTTAATTGGCTCCTTAATTCACTCCCATTGCATTAGGCTGATAATGCAGTCAACTGTATTTTATGATGTTGAAACCTAATGATTCAGTTGTGTTGCCTGTATTGCTTACTGCTCTCTAGCCTTGACTTAACTTTAGACACCTTTAGTGCTAGTTTGTAGTGGAAAGGTGGGGTATAAATTAAATGAAAAACTGATGTTAGCCACTTTAAAATTGCTGTAGATTCATTAGTAGTATTCCTAAGTGGTATTAATAACCATGTAACAGAATCCAAAGAAATATTTGATAATTATTATTGGCTGAAATTCTCTTGTTTAATGTAGTTACTTCACATTAGATTAGGCCTACTGAATCATGGAGATTTGGTGGGTCAACTGCTCCACAGGTTCCATCAAATTAAGTAGGTCTACTATATAACAGGACTGCAGTGGCTCAAGTGGCTAAGACACTGACTGGAAGGCGGGAGGTCAGCAGTTCAATTCCTGAGTACTGCAGGACAGAATGAGCTCCCGTCTTTGTCCTGGCTTCTGCCAACCTAGCAGTTTGAAAGCAAGAAATTGCAAGTAGATAAATAGGGACCACTTTGGTGGGAAGGTAAACAGCGTTCTGTGCATTCCAGTATCTAGTCATGCCTGCAATATGACCATGGAAACATCTGCAGAAGCAGACAACACTGGCTCTTTGGCTTTGAAACAGAGATGAACACTGAACCCTAGAGTCGGATATGACTGGCTTCCGAGCAAGGAAAACCTTTACCTTTACTATATAATGACTTGCAAGGAACAAGTAGAATAGTGAATAAATGGGAGGTAAAGCAGAGTTCTCATCAAATCTCTATGGATTCTCCTCAAATCCCTATTGATTCATTGAGCATACTCTACATAGCTTAACTACACTAAATGAGGATTTCAGACATTGATGAAAAACAAAGGATTGTGTTTAGTGTGATGTAAATTAAATCATATAAAATTAATTTAGTTTACATTTCTCTGGCAAGGCTTGGAGGCAGTTTGTTAGGTGGGATAGCTGAATTTTTATGGGGGCATTTCTTTGGGGTGGCGGAAAGATACATAGTGCAAGCCAATTATAATTCTGATGGGTGAGGAAGATGTGAAGACCAGGTCAGAGGTATGACAAAGATATGATCTCCCCTAAAATGGACATGATGCTTGGTTTTTTTAAAAAAATAGTTTTAATATTGTATCTCAACAATACCAAGTGAGGAAACAATTTTAAACATGGGGTGATAGGATGTTACAATGCAAACATAGCCAAAGATTTAGGAAGAGTGGTGCTGAATTTCATGAGATTGAGTCTTTAAGTACATAATTAAATTATATTCCACGCAATTGAATTCTTTTTTTAAATTTATCAAATATTTTCATAGACATGCAAAAAAGGTTTCTGAATGATGGATTCTCTGCATACTTTTTCAGAAATTAGTGTGTTGGGGTGTGTGAGCATAGCACCTGAAAGCCATATTTTAGAACAGTTGTCCATTTTGCTTTTAAAAGAATTGAAGTAACATAGCAATTCATCAGATTTAAAAATTTCTCTGTATAAGGAAAAAACAAATTTGCTAAACAGTTTTGATCCACTTAATGTCTTTGTGGCTAATGCTTTCCTATGTAGCCTGTTCAGGGATAACTAACAATTGGGATAACATCAACAAATAATTCAGATAATAACTGTTGCCTTCAAGAACAGAAATTGTTCGCTAAAATGGACACAGAAATTGTAGCTGAGAATCCCCTTTTCTGTGTGATACAGCTGCTGCTCCTGAAAGATGTCCTGTAGATGTAACATGTTTGTAAAACCCATTGGTTTTTCGAGTAGAGGTCCATGAGACCTCTTAAGGATGCATTTGGTTGCAAATGCTATAAACACAACAGAAAGCTGCATCAGCTGATAGACAATGCTCTTAACTTCTGTTGGACTTTCTTGTTGGAAATAGCCTCCCTTGCTGTTCTTGGAAGGGTAAGAATGTTGTTTAATGTTAAAATATCACACAAGTGGTGGGTGTTGTTGTTGTTGTTGTTTTGGGGGGGGCAAGGTATTGTTGTGTTGTTGTGGGTTGTTGTTGTTTTTTTGAAAGAGAGACAGAGATCACCAAGAAAACCAGACCCAAAGGTTCCCCCCTGCCTGTAGATTTACCTGTGGTGAACCCCCATGATTTGGTTCTTCATAAACTGAACTAGTTCAATAGTTCACAGAGCTAGACAGTGAATCCCTAAAGTGGACTTTGATGCTGGATTAAATATCTCAGTTTAAAATTCCATCTGAAAAGAAACTTGTCCATGTTGCAAGAACTGTATATAAAAGGAAGGAAAAATAACAAAATAAATACTATAGGATATGTTTGTTGATTCCTCTATAACAGCCCTTCTTTCTACTCTTGTTACTGACCTTTGGATTTTTGTTATTGTTGCACAGTAAAGGAAAACTTTTCAACTGGTTACTATATAAACCATTAACTGGTGAAAACTAAATGGAGAGAACAATGGTTGTTTTAATTGTATGCTGGGATGATTTCTCTTTCCAGAACTAAAAATGCTAAGCTGCAGATGTTGGGGAAAATCAGAAATCAGGCTTGAGTTTTTGCTTTAATTTGTTTTATTCCTCAATAATGCAGCTTTTGATCTTCAATTTATGAGTGTGTACATTTGGACAGTGTCATGGCTTTTAAAAGTTCGGTTGGGGGAAATGATAGTACAGTATTTATCAAGGCAGCAAATGTTTATACAACTAAACATTCATGTGATCTGCTGGATTCTCAGATTAAGGCAGCCCATTCATACTCCTTGTAATGTTGCTTCAGAAACTGTGATGCACTTTAATCGCATCTGCAGGCCAGGGTTTACTAGTGATATTTTAAAAATCAATTTTTGATTGATAGAGTATTGGTGTTGGTTCATTTTTCCTTCATTTTATTTTCTTACTCCATTTATTATTATGTTTTGTCAAGATGAAGTCAAACTAAATCTTCTAAATGAATAGAATTCTTCCTCTTTCCATTTTTTTAAATCACAGGGTATGAATTTCATAGCAGGATACTTGATTCTTATCACAAGGAGTGAAGAGGAATCCTTTTGGTTGTTAGATGCCCTCATTGGTCGCATATTACCTGGTACGTCCTATTGTCCTCTTTTGGGTTGTGCTGGATTTCATTTCCTGTGCTTACTTTTTTTAAGTAAATAAATGTATATGTAACCTATTTTAACCTTATGCACATGGCATAATATTTTGTGATATGGCTGTTCTTTTCACATAGAAAGAGACACCCAGAGCATATCCAGACTGTTCCTTTTCATTTAACCTGCTCCCTCCATCCAAAAAACCTGAAGTGACCTTTGCTCATATAAGGAAGTAGTTGATGAACCACTTCACCATACAGGTGAAGGAAACACTTTCCCTGCTCCTGTGCAGATGGGCAGGGAAAGTATCATTATTTTACCCACTCCTAGTTGATTGTTGTAGTTTTCAAGCAGTTAGGAGGAGGGCCTCCTTTTTTCCCTCCATTCTACATTTTTTTAAATCCCCAATTGAAACCTTTCAGAAGGTTCACCATCCTAAACAATCCAGTGCTACAACAATCAGCTAGGAGGGGATAAAATAATTATACTTTCCCTGCCCATCTGCACAGGAGCAGGCAAAGTGTTTCCTTCACCTGTATATTAAAGGGGCTTGTTAGCCTCTTCTGCATACCAGATGTTTATCCTGGAAGTAGCCTTTAATGGCTGCAAGCCTTCCTTATATGCCATTCCCATAGGCATGTCCTGACCTTAGGCATAAATTTATCCAAGAAAAAATGCAAAAAACAAAAAAAAAAACTTTGACTGGTGGTGAAATCTAGGCTGATAGGCTTGTTTAACACACAGCCCACATGCAATTCTTCATTTCTAGGTAATATCTGATCCCTCGCTTTCTTGTTTCTTCTTTTTTCAAATTTCTGAACTTCCAGCATTGACGTCTGGTCTCTATATTTTCCTGAGTGGTACTAGTACCTCTTAACCTCTTTAAGAACAGAACCTGCTGAAACGTTAATCCCCAGCAAGCTGGTAAATCTCTAGCTGGAGTATAGTGCACCACTATGGGTGGTGTTTATGTGAATGAATATTCCTGTATATCAAATTCAGGGAATCCATCCACATAGACAAGTAAGTTTTTTAAAAGGTTTGTCCTGAGCTGGTGTCTACCTGACAGCTTCATTTTCTTTGTGTAGGGAATATTTTCTTCAGGGGTCAGCATTCCTTCTTGCGAGCCCTTTTCTATAGTCTAACCTTTAGACTGGGGATGGACAAGTTTTGCTGGTTCAAGAATCATTTTTCAGATTTCTGGAGCCTGTGGGGACATACGCTCCAGGCCCTGATCTAATTTTGTATCCTCTAAAATAGAAAATTACGCTCTCAGGAGTCTTAGTAGGGCATGTCATTTTACCATTACCAAGATCCTTTTTAGGGTAGAAAATGCATTTTTAAAAAAAAATATCAGAAGTGACCAGCTGGTCACTGTATTTAAAACCATGGAAAGGAAACCCTGTGAACTACATGTTGCAGTTTACCAATTTGTCTGCATACATATAGAAATTTACTACCTTGGTGAAAAAGTAAAGGCTTTTTGCTGTACTTTTGAACTTAGGTTCAAGCTACAGAAAACAGTTGCACTAGGCCAGCGTTATCTTCTGCAGACTTTTTTTAGAATCGCCTCCCTTTAGCTTGGTATTATCTAGATATGTGGAACTGTACCTCCTACAATATAATAATAATAATAATAATAATAATAATAATAATAATAATAATAATAATAATAATAATAATAATAATAATAATAATAATAATAATAATAATAATAATAATAATAATAATAATAATAATAATAATAATTATTATTATTATTATTATTATTATTATTATTATTATTATTATTATTATTATTATTATTATTATTATTATTGTTTATTTGTATCCCACTCTTCTAGTACACGCACCACTCCGAGCGGCTTCGAACAATAAATAACAAGCAATATACCATACAACATAATAAGAATACAATAGATATAAGCATATCATACATAAAATTACAATTAAAAGAATCATATCAAGAAAATAACACATACATTATAAAGAAAATTACAAAATTAAACCTCAACCACCCAGTGGCCACAAAAGCACCCCAAGGTTCAAACGTCTGTGAGGGCAGCTGCGTCGGCGGTAGTTGCTCCACCTGTCTCTCTCCCACGGAGCCAGAGGTGTGGGCTCCCGGGGCGAGACAGGGAGCTTCTCGAGGCGGCAGGCGTTGGCTTCCTTTCCTGCTCTCCAGACGGGCCATCCCGGAGAGCAAAGGCAGCTGCGTCAGAATCCCAGCACTTCCGGAAACAAACTGAGGCACAGCTGGGCTGATGCTCCCACCTCCCCTGAGTGGCTGGGTCAGGGGAGATAGCCGAGGTGGTGTGGCGGCAGACTCCTTTCCCCATCAGCCATGCTGGGTGAAGCTTGTGGGAAATGTAAACCAAGTTATCTGGAAGCCATCACATTGGGGAAGATTAAATGATCTGACTAGTTACTTCTAAGCGCTATCATTTCCTTATACGGAAGGAAATGAGATGATTGGGAATGGTGATTCTGCTGGAGCGCCAGATTCTTCAGGGCATGGGCTGCAACTTGACCTGATTGTCATTGTCTGCTACTTATGTCCGAGTACTATATACATTTTTTTCCTGAAAATCATTTTCACAGTTGATGGATGTGTGAAAGAAGAGTGGCAAACAGTAAAAATGCTACTGGTGTGAATTTGTCTAAGGTGGATTCCAGCTTGCCACAAAGTGACCCAAACACTATGAACACGGAGCCATCTCCTGCGGCACACATGAAATGAGACATGTAAGATTTAACACTGGGACTGCAATGGACTGCCGCAGCCTTGAGGATATGGACAAGGTGCACCTTCACAACCAGTCCATCTGGCATGGCCTCTTCCGCCTCCATTACCGTTAAGAATCAGAGTTCTTCCTCCACTCATTTGTCGTTGAGCCCTATCTGATGGTTCCAGTGGCATTTCCTCCACTGAGGGGACCATCATCCCACCTACAGGTGCTCATCCGTCCGTAGCCATTGTCCCCTTTAGGGAGTCAGGTTATTTACTGCCACCCAACACTCGGCGTTGAGTTGCTGGCTGGATTTCCAGCCAGACATATACCTGATTGTATAACCGAGGCCAGTGATGGTGAACCTTTGCATTCCAGCTTTCTTGAACTTTAATTCCCAGAAGCCCTGATCAGCAGGAGTACTGACTTGGGCTTCTGGTAATTGAGTGCCAAGATTCTCCATCACTGACCTAGGCACATTGCATTTGACTCATGTGTTAACATTTGGGTTAAATTCGCTTTGCGAGTGGGGTGGCATACAAGTTGAATTAACAACAACAACAACAACAACAACAACAACAACAACAACAACAACAACAACAACAACAACAACAACAACAACAACAACAACAACAACAACAACAACAACAACAACAACAACAACAACAACAACAACAACAACAACAACAACAACAACAACAACAACAACAACAACAACAACAACAACAACAACAACAACAACAACAACAACAACAACAACAACAACAACAACAACAACAACAACAACAACAACAACAACAACAACAACAACAACAACAACAACAACAACAACAACAACAACAACAACAACAACAACAACAACAACAACAACAACAACAACAACAACAACAACAACAACAACAACAACAACAACAACAACAACAACAACAACAACAACAACAACAACAACAACAACAACAACAACAACAACAACAACAACAACAACAACAACAACAACAACAACAACAACAACAACAACAACAACAACAACAACAACAACAACAACAACAACAACAACAACAACAACAACAACAACAACAACAACAACAACAACAACAACAACAACAACAACAACAACAACAACAACAACAACAACAACAACAACAACAACAACAACAACAACAACAACAACAACAACAACAACAACAACAACAACAACAACAACAACAACAACAACAACAACAACAACAACAACAACAACAACAACAACAACAACAACAACAACAACAACAACAACAACAACAACAACAACAACAACAACAACAACAACAACAACAACAACAACAACAACAACAACAACAACAACAACAACAACAACAACAACAACAACAACACCAACACCAACACCAACACCAACACCAACACCAACAACAACAACAACAACAACAACAATTCACTCATCTTTGCCTGCTTCAAAAACAAAATTGTAACAGTCATACACCATGTTTCAAAAGATGAATCTTAAACCTCTTCACATAATTCATTTGAACATGAAGATTTATCCCTATAAAAAGCCTGAACCTCTATTTATGGAGATTCTTCTAAATCTTTTTGTGGCAGAGGGCAAGGTTACATCAGCTTTATGACCTTTATTCCTTATTCTTGGCAAATCTCCTTACTGCTTCCTGGGCTAGAGTTGTAACTTCATCTTTGCATTGTTAAAGTTCTTGCTATTGCAACCAAACAAATGAAACATAGGCACACCGGAGGATGGTGTGCCTCTATCAGATATGTGTCCAGCTGGGTTCGATATTTGACACCAGCCTAGGGGAGAGGGGAGGGGCGGTGGCGTCACCATTGCAGCCAGAGAGTCACTGAGAGTTGCGAGAGCCATGGCTCCACAAGTAGGGTTGTGCGGCCCTGCTTCTGCAATTGGGCCCTAAGGGTCAGTTGGGTTTTCTGACTCCTGTACCGGCCCCCTTGCAGGGTAATAGATTCCCTGCCTGAGCTCCCCGAGGTCGTTTCGATGTTGGCACTGGAGTTCCCTAGACGTATGGTTCTGGGGGACTTTAATCTGTCTTCATTGGGCCTGGATCCAAGGTAGTTCATGGCTTCCATGGCAGCTGTGGGACTGACTCAGGTAATTCAGGGCCCGACCAGGGGGCAGTGGCCACACACCAGATTTAGTCTTCTTGGCAGAGTGATGGCAGAGTGATCTGAAATTACAGTGATTATACATAATACCTGTGCCATGGTCGGATCGCTATCTGGTGACTCTAGACTTCCTGGGGGTGGCGTTCCATCGTAGGGAGGCAGGGTCTAATAAATTGGCAATATTTCACCACCCTTATTGCCTCTGCGGATAATCACCCAGCTACCCTGTTCTACCAGCTACCCTGTTCTGGGTGACTAGGTCTCTCCTTGGTAGAGGGGGGCCTGTACCCAGTTGGCAGAGATCGGCTGAGGATTTTGCTGATTATCTGATGGAGAAAATCACTTGGATTCACTCGGGGTTTAATCCTGGCATGGATTATGTGGTTCTGGAGTCGACCGGACTGCAGTCTAGCCATGTTATCTGGGATTGGTTCAATCCAGTTGTCCCTGAGGAAGTGGACAGGCTCCTTGCATCTGTTCGCGCCACTACATGCCCTTTAGAGCCTTGTCCTGCTGGCTGGTGAAAGCCTCCAAGGTGGTGACAGGTGGCTGGGTCGGGGCAATAATTAATTCTTCACTTCGGGAGGGAGTGTTTCCTGCTCCATTAAAACATGCTTTGGTGTGCCCCCTCCTGAAGAAATCATCACTTGACCCAGCAATACTAACTAACTATAGACCTGTATCCAACCTTCCCTTTTTAGGGAAGGTACTGGAGAAAAGCAGTGATATGGCAGTTACAGGAGGTCATGGATGAAGCAGATTATCTGGACCCTTTTCAGTCAGGATTCAGGCCCAGATATGGTAGAGAGATGGCATTGGTCGCGCTGATGGATGACTTCTGGCGGGAGCGGGATGGAAGTCATCGTCCATTCTTGCTCTTCTTGACCTCTCAGTGGCCTTTGATACTGTCGACCACAGTATCCTTCTGGAACAGCTCCAAGGATTGGGGATCCAAGGCACTGTGTGGTCCTGGTTTTCCTCATTTCTGAAGAGCCGGACCCAGTCAGTGTGGTTGGAGAGCGAGAGGTCCAGCCCTAGGCCTCTTCAACCTCAGGTCTCGGTGCTCTCTCCTCTCCTATTTAACATCTACATGAAGCCATTGGGTGAGATCATACATTCTCACGGGGTGAGGTATCATCAGTACGCTGATGATACTCAGTTGTACATCTCGGCCCGTGGTGATCCAAGCGATGCTGTCAAAGTCCTATCCAGGTGTCTGGAGGCTGTTGGGGTCTGGAAGGAGGACAGCGGGCTACAACTGAATGGCTATGGATCAATCCATCTTTGATTCTGGTTGGGGCTATTTTGCCCCAGACAGACCCGGTGCATAACTTGGGGATCCTCCTGGACTCACGACTATTGCTCAAAGAGCAGGTGGTAGTCATGGCCAGGAGGGCTTTTGCACAACTTCATGTTATCTGCCAGTTGCGCTCTCTCCTGGACCGGAACTCCTTGCTCATGGTCACACATGCTCTGGTCACCTCTAGACTAGACTACTGTAATGCGCTCTACATGGGGCTGCCCTTGATGACCATTCGGAGGCCGCCTGTGCCTCACCACTGCTCCGGGAACTGCACTGGTTACCGGTATACCTCTGGGTGCAATTCAAGGTGCTGGTAATGACCTTTAAAGCCCTACATGGTAGTAGGCCAGGATATCTAAGAGACCGCATCCCCCACGAACATCTGTCCAACCAGAGCAGACCAGAGAGGCTCTCTAATTGTACTATCTGCTAGAGGGGCTCATCTCTCTAGCACAAGGAGGAGGGCCTTCTCTGTGTCCGCACCGGCCCTATGGAACCTCCTGCCAACAGAGTTACAGCTGCAGATGAAATTGCTGCCCTTTGGGAAAGAACTGAATGCCTGCTGGCTTATATAATTAAGATTTCTCTCTCTCTCTGGTGTATGCAAACCAAGACACAGGACACAGCCTCGGGCTGGGTTAACTCAGGTTTATTGCATCGTGGACAGAGGGAACATGAGGTAATGGCGGATCGATAGCTCTTTATATACAGTAGTAATACATTTGAACGTGGTGCCATGGTAGCCCATTGGCTACTGTCTGCGTGACGTCATTGCAGGTCACGCCCTTCTTGTCCAGGTGTAGGTGGTGGCGGGAAAACTTCCCGCGCTGTTGCCTTTGATGAGTTCGGACCAAGAGAGCTTGGACGCTCGCTGCTGCCAGCTGGTGGTCATTAGCTCGCGTCCTATTACAGGGTTTATATGATACAGCTGAAGGTTACATTGTTGCTATAGGCAAGGTTACATTGGCTCAGATACATTGTAATCCATGTGTAAGATAAAACCATCAGAACACAACACCCCTCCCCCCTAGGACGAGACAAAGTCTCGAGCCCACACTTAAACACACTCCCCCCCCCCTTAGGAGACAAAGTCTCTCAGCCAAGATGGCTTATTTCGAACACGCTGGGGTCTCGATGCGGGCTGCCTCTCCCCGGGTTTGCTACCTTCTCTTTGTCCCCTGGTTTCCTGTCCTGTAATTGGAGAGGGAGACTCGTTAGTGACTTGCCGCGGCTCCGCGGCGTTGTTGGGAGGTGTGCTCTTTCTTAGGGAGGAACCGGGGGCACTGGGGGCTAACGAAAAACCCCTCTTCTCGCTTGGATGGGTGGGGGAACACTCCTGAAAACCCCCCCGGCTCGCAAAATCAAAATCAAAATTACAATCGGGGGCAGCGGTCGCGAACTCCTCTCCCCCTTCCCCGGCCCCTGATAGGACTGGCGTATCAAAAGGGTATGAGTCGGGGCCGCTGCTTCTGCCTTCCCCCCTTGCTTGGGACTGTTGTCCACTGCTGTCTCCCCCTTGGGTTAAGCGGGTGGGGGAGAACCCTAACGCTGAATCCTGTTGCTGAGCCCCACTTACTGGCCCACTCACTCGGTGCCTCAGTTGGTCTGCGTGCCTCCTCCAGAGGAGGCCGGTGTTAGTCTCGACCCGGTACGACACTGGCCCCGTCTGTTCTACAACCGTCCCTGGTACCCAGGCTGGCCCTGCGCTGGAATAGTTCCTGCAGTGAACAGGGTCACCGGCGGCGAAACCTTTCGAGACTGCCAACCCTATGTTTTTTCCTTTATCCTCGACTCTCGTCGGGTCTAGCCTGGACAGGATCGTGGTCAGTTTTCGCTGCATCAAGAGCTCTGCCGGCGAGTAGCCTGACGCTAAGGGGGTTACCCTATACGCTAAGAGGAACTGGCATACTTGGTGATTCAGGTCCCCCGGGCCCATGCGCCGCAGCGCCTCCTTCGTTGTACGCACCAGCCGTTCCACTTGGCCATTCGTGGCCGGGTGAAACGGTGCGGATGTGACATGCCGAATGGCGTTTGCCTCCATGAATGCTCCGAACTCAGCGGAGGTGAAACAACTAGCGTTATCGCTGACTAAAGTGTCGGGTAAACCGAACGTGGAAAAGACTCTCCTTAGCTGGCTAATTGTCGTGGCGGAGGACGTGCTCTTTACTGGGATAACCTCCAGCCACTTGGAGAACGCATCCACCACCAGGAGAAACATGGTTCCTCGGAATGGGCCAGCGAAATCTACGTGCACTCTGGACCATGGCCCCCTTGCTGTGTCCCATTCCCTATGCGGAAGACGGGCCGCCTCAGGTCGGGATCCCTGGCATGCCTCGCAAGTGCCGACCATGTGCTCAATGTCCGCGTCCAGCTGTGGCCACCAGAAGTAACTCCGGGCCAGCGCCTTTGAACGAACTATGCCCGGGTGGCTGACGTGCAGCAGTTCGAGCACCCTCGTCCGCAGGGGCGTAGGGACCACCACCCGTTGGCCCCACAAAAGGCACCCCCTTTCTAGGGACAACTCTAGCTTTTTCCGAAAGAAAGGGTCGAACTCTGTACTCGGGGACGATGCCGGCCACCCCTTCTGTACCCATGAACTAACTTTCTCCAGCGTTCTGTCCTTGCCTGTCGCCCTAGCAATGTCGGCTGGTACTATTGGGGGTGCGTCTAAAACCTCAATTAGCAACACCTGGCGGTCTCTTTCTACTCTCGCCTTTTGGTCGTCCGACAAGGGCAAAGGGGATCTCGAAAGTGCATCAGCATGGCTGATCTCCTTTCCGGGCCGGTACTCCAACTCATGTTGGTATGCGTTGAGGAAAATAGCCCATCGCAGCATTCTCGGGGACAGGATCTGCGGCGTGGGCTTGCTTGCCGTGAAAATCCCTAACAGTGGCTTGTGATCGGTCACGATTTTGAACGGGCGGCCATACAAAAAATCGTGAAATTTTTTGGTTCCCGCTACTATTGCTAACGCCTCCCTGTCGGTTTGTGCGTAATTTCGCTCACCTTCTTCGGAGCGATGATGCCCACCAGCGTCCGCTTGGTTTCCATCCCGAGCATTCTGGTGAGGATGGCCCTCTTCCTCTCCTCGTCGTCTCCTTTGACTCTGAGTTCCACCAGTGCCGCCTGGAAGTCCATCTCAAGCAGCTCCCAGTCTTGCGGTTTGGTGATGTTGAACCCGCTCTGTGCCCTGGCTGTTCCGTGGGGATCCATAATCCCACCTTCGTCGCCAATTTGGTGTATGCAAACCAAGACACAGGACACAGCCTCGGGCTGGGTTAACTCAGGTTTATTGCATCGTGGACAGAGGGAACATGAGGTAATGGCGGATCGATAGCTCTTTATATACAGTAGTAATACATTTGAACGTGGTGCCATGGTAGCCCATTGGCTACTGTCTGCGTGACGTCATTGCGGGTCACGCCCTTCTTGTCCAGGTGTAGGTGGTGGCGGGAAAACTTCCCGCGCTGTTGCCTTTGATGAGTTCGGACCAAGAGAGCTTGGACGCTCGCTGCTGCCAGCTGGTGGTCATTAGCTCGCGTCCTATTACAGGGTTTATATGATACAGCTGAAGGTTACATTGTTGCTATAGGCAAGGTTACATTGGCTCAGATACATTGTAATCCATGTGTAAGATAAAACCATCAGAACACAACACCCTTTTAATGGAGGGGGTGAGTGGGTAAAATTATTTAGAATTTTAATGGGGTTTTAAAGGGATTTTAGTTAGCTTTTGATGTTACTTTTAATTGCTCTTAGCTGCCCAGAGTCGTTGCCAAGTATGGCGGCAATAGAAATTTGAATAAATGAAATAAATAAAATTATTCCAGCTTGGCAAACAGAAATAGGTTGTCTACAAGTGTGAGTCCTGTATCCAGCAGCAGAGTCATGCATGCACAGCCTGTCAGCCCTGCCTATGTTAATGTCAGCACTTTGTGGTACAGACTGAATCAGAGTCCTGTCAGGGGAGATGGATATTTTTTTAAAAAAGAATAGACCTGTCCAGCAGAATAGGAAGCACAGTGAGATACTTTTGAGCAATTCATATGTGAAGCTTAGGAGTCTTGTGCTTTTCCCGCCTTTAAGCTAAATATATCTGAAAGGTAATGTCGTTCACTGAGGCTTCCTTATTGTTGGGGCTCTAACTTTGGAACTCTGTTCCTCCAGGGACAAACCTAATACGTTTCAAGCATCTGGTAAAAAAAACAAACCAAACAATCAAAAACCTTGTTTTCCTTGGTGTTCAATGAATTTTCATTGTTTCCAAGGACGTAAACGACTTTTGAGGACTCAGTTGCTGCAGAAAAAATACTGTTCTAATTATTTTTTAAATTGCGATTTGGTTTTCAATCTATATTATAGCAAATAACATTGCAAATATTTGTGAAAGGAAATTTAAATTTATTTATTTATATTTATACCCAGCCCTTTAGGTGCAAACACCCCCCCTCTCTCTCTCACTCACACACACACACACACACACACACAACTAGTAAAACAATATCCTGCCTGACCCTATTTATTTCACTTTCCCCATTTCTTTTTTGCTTGGCCATGTGTAGGAGCTAGCGAGTGAGGAAAGCCACCAAAGCGTTTTCAGGATAAAAGTAGAAATCCTCGCTGAATGTCCGCACTACTTTCCCCTGAATAGGGTAATTCAGTTATTATGTCCAGCCTTGACCAAGGACTATTTCTAGGTGCCTGGAACGATGCCCTGCTGTTCTTGTGTGTTCATCTTCTGCTCTGGGGCTGCCCTGAGAGAGTGAACACAGCAACTGTTGCCTATGCGCAGATCATACGATTACAGCAATGGAGGCCACTCAGTGTCGGATGATCTGTGCTGTCACAGGGCGACATCTGGTGGTTTGTTTACAATAATAGGTCCTTTTCCTTCCAATCCATGTAAATATGGGACAGAACAGAAGTCTTGAGGTGGGATATTATAGTCAACCTCACATCTTTCTGTGCCACTTGCATCAAGGTGTATTATGGGGTTAGGCCTATCACAGCACTGAGTTAGTCTGATGGAGTACAATAGCAGTTTAGGTAGTGTTGCATTAAATTTAGTGACACTGTATACACCTTATTTTCAGATGGCTAAAATGCAAGAGCTAGCATTTTTAGTAGTATCTCATCCAGACTGATGGTCAGGCCGCACAAGCATGGGGTTGATAGCCATGTCACATCCTTCTGGCAGTTGCAGCTCACCTGATTTCCCACTCCTCTCTCCCCCACTACCACCCCAGATCTTGGGCGTATCTTGTTACTTCATATTACAAAGAACATTTGGATGCTGCTCTTTGTTCAATTATCTGCCATATGTAGAGAACCAAGTAAATGAAAAGGAGAAGTGACTCAGTGAAAATGAGATTTGGAGGCATTGAAGCAAACAATCAGTGTTTCTGGGTAAGAAACAAGTTCTGATTCACATCCAACACTGACGTAAACCAAGACCCTGGTTTCCCTTGGCCTTTAGTGGTTGTACATAATGGTTAGCTACCTATGCCTTCATGCTGAAGAGATCCTGTTTTTAGTTGTGAGGCAGTGTACAGCTCAGGTTGGAGCAGCTGACTGTAGACCTAGGTCTGTGATGGCGAACCTTGGCACTCCAGATATTCTTGGACTTCAATTCCCGTATGGGCGCGTTTTACTTCTGCTTCCGGCAGTGACGAGGGCAGCGCGGGCCGGATGAATCACAGTAAACCCATTCATGTAGATTCACAGGGTGCTTGGCCTTCTGGGAATTGAAGTCCAAGAACATCTGGAGTGCCAAGGTTCACCATCATGGACCTATGGTAATGAGTTTGAACACAACACACACCCCATTGCAACTAAAGCAAGGCAATCACACTTATATACCACCTCATAGTGCTTAGTGCACTCTCTGGGTGGTTCACAAATTAATTAGCATTTTGCCCCCACCATGTTGGGTCATTTTACCAACTTTGGAATGATGGAAGGCTGAGTCAACCTTGAGCCCTGGTCAGGATTGAACTCACAATCTTTTGGTTGCAGGACAGCAGTTTAACCACTGTGCCAGTGGTTGGTCTGTGCAGAGCTAACTGGGAGGGGCCAGCCACTTACCTGGTGTGTTTCATAGGGTTACGTGTCCTGCCACCTACAATCTTGAGTAAACCTGCAATCCCAGAATGCTTTCAGGAGGGTCTATTAAACAACTGATTACTGTGCAACAGAAAATCCTGAAAAAGTTGCTATAAATTGGAACTGATTTTATAATTACTATTGTAAGAGTGTTGTGTAATAGCGTGGCCTCAGAACATTTTTTGGCACATTAAGTGAAGGTTTTATGTAGGTAAGCGTTGGGCTACAGTAGAAGATAAATGGAAAAAGATAACAGGACCGTGCCCAGCCATTGTGGTTTCCTTCCCTATTGCCCACTGTGCAGATACACATCTGGAGTTGTCTCCCTTTTGACAGTTGTGCATAGAACCTTTTGAGACTTTTGTTGAGTGTGGCTCAGCACTTCCAATTTTTGTGCACAAAGAAGAGCCATTCAGAAGGTTGACAAAAGATTCCATGTCCTGTACCACAGGTTCATCCCAAAATGAAAGGATATACATGATGATTACAGTAAGAACATGAGATTACTTTCAAAACAATACTAAGTTATAATTATGTACAAAAGACCTTTTCCCCGGCTGATCTTTTTGTTTCTCTCCTCTCCCCTTACAAAGATTATTATGGTCCAGAAATGATGGGTCTTAAAACAGATCAAGAAGTTCTTGGAGAACTTGTGAAAATGAAAGTTCCAGCTGTAGCAGAATTAATTGAGAAGCATGGCATCATGTGGACTTTGGTGGTATCCCGTTGGTTTATATGTTTATTCATTGACATTCTTCCAGTAGAGGCAAGTGAGAATTTGATGGCATTTTCACATGTTTGTACCGTAGACAATTATCCAACTTCTAGTGCACAGGTTGCATGCTCTGGTCACATCTAATCAAAACCGCTCCTTCTTCTATAGACTGTACTTCGAATTTGGGACTGCTTGTTCTATGAGGGATCAAAAATAATTTTTCGCGTGGCCTTAACGTTAATCAAGCAACACCAAGCTTTCATTGTGGAAGCCACTAACTTCCCAGATATCTGTGAGAAGTTTAAGGAGATCACCAGAGGTCCCTTTGTAACAGACTGTCACCATTTCATGCAGGTAGGTGTCTCTTTTGTTGTTACATGCCATTGTCTCAGAATTATACTAACCCTATGAATAAGAGACCTCCAAAATGTCCTGTCCTCAACAGCCTTGCTCAACTCCTTCAAGTTACATTCTATGTCTTCCCTTAAGAGAATCAATCCATTTTGCATTTGGCCTTCCATGTTCCCTGCTGTCTTCTACCTTTTCCAGCATTATTGTCTTTTCGTCTTTCCTTCTCACGATGTGCCCAAAGTAGGAGAGTCTCAAGGTCATCATCTTTGCCTCCACATTTCAGGCTTGACTTTCTCTAGGATCCATTTTTTTTTTTTGAGAGTCCCAAGTATCTACAAAACTCTCATCCAGCGCCGTATTTCAAATGAATTTTCCCCCTATCAGCTTTTACTCCAGATTTTGCATGTTTCTTCTAAAAGATTATAAGCTTGCTTAAAGAGCTGTGGATTTTGGCAGCCTTCAAAGTGTTTAATCACAGCTGTACAAACTATTGTTTTAGAAAGCTTACATACAATGTATTTTAAAATTCGGCTGAATCCATAAAGTGGGTCAAATTTTGCACATAGGACAGTTTACTGAAGGATGTGAGTGTAGTTTTCTCCTCTTCTCAAAAGCTGCTTGGGAGGACAAGGGAATCCTCCAAAAATGGTGTGGGATGTGACCATAGAACTGGTAAAAACCAACATTTCCTTATTCCACTAGGAAACACTACAGGATCTCCATCTTTCTTTCAAATAGAGTACAAGTAATTTTATTCAAAGGGGGGATATCTTAAGTCAGAAGATATCTGTCTCATTACTCCGGGGTAGTGGGGAGATGAATGACAGTATTCAAGGATGGGAAAAAGAACTAGCCTAATAAAAGAATGATAGTTTCCCTTGTTAGTTTAGTGTTCATGTAGGTCAGGCATTCTCAACCTCCGGGCCACGGGCCAAACCTGGCCCCCGAAGCCCTAGCCAAACCCGGAAGCGGAAAAAACTCTGCCACACATGCACAGAAGTTAAATGCATCATGTACATACGCGACATGCGTTTTACTTCCGCTTCCGGGTGGGCAGAACCATGTGACCAGCCCGATCAGCTGCCCAGGTGAGATCAGGCCTGCGACCCGAATGGGTTGAGAAAGCCTGATGTAGGTCATTTGCTGCTGCTACAGTATACTTCCCATGTGGAATCTAATACAGGCAGTGGCTGGATGGAACATTTCATGACACAAACGACACTCAAGAATTGAGGTTTTAGGTGCATAGCTGATATTTAATTTAGGGGTTGGTGTGCCTGACTGTGGAGCTAGAGGAAAGGAGTTCAAAGCCTTCAGCCAATATTATTCAGAACATGTGTAGTTGATAAGGGAGAACATGCTCACATTCCTGTTCTCAGGGTGGCCTTTAGCAAGTTGTATGGTCCAGGAATAACAAGGACTAGTAAACTGCTTCTGTGTATTCTATAGCTCAAATGCCCTAGCAAAATCACCGTTGTCATAATCAACTTGATGGCACTATTAGACTTTATTGCAATTTTTGTCTTGTTTTTTTTCTCCAATGATCTAAAAGGATCATCTTACTTTCATGATTATTTTGACATTTTTACCTCAACCTGTTTATTATATAATCCAATAGTTGTCTTGTGGACTGGAGTGGGAAACTGCATAGTGACCATTGCCCAACTACCCTTTGCAAGATGCAGATGGGACACCTGCAATTATTTTTTAATCAGTCTGTGCCTCTGCACAGTCCGCCATTTTCTAAGGAAAATGGGTAGAACCTGGGTGAAAAGTTATCAAAGTCTGGATCAAAGTCCAACTATATCCAATTTGTGGCTAGCCTGATGAACTGGAGTTAGTATTCTGCCCCTTGCCATGGTGGTTCTGTTCGTGTATGTTAGTAGGTGACAGGTTCCATCATCTCTTACCTTTGAGTGTACTTAGATCTGATGAGTTGCTGTCTTAACATCGAGGAATGCTACAAACACACTCCCCAGTCTCTGCTGTAGAGGCTGTCAGTGCCAGATAAGTGTCTGGGAACCTGCTACAAAAATGACTGTAAACTACATTATATGGCAGTTTATTTGAAACTAAATAATTGAGATGGAAAGGATACCAAACATATTCCCTACTGTTCATATTTTCGGAATGTGATTTATTTATAATCTTTATTTTATGTTCAGACTTGCACCAGTGAACTCCTGTATGAAGATATATAGATATATATGTATGAAATGTATCCGTCTAAAGATCTGTTCTGTGTATATTAAGAGAATCCTAACTATCTGGAATACTGTGAAAATGTGTGCATATCTGGTTTGGTGCTTGCCTTGGTTAATAAACTGAAAGTGTGATGTATTTTCACACTAAGAAAGAAAAGTTTATGAATGCTTTTTTTTAAAAAAAAGCAAGTGTTTTCTACTGCTTCCTGTTCTGTCCATTAAAGCAGGGGTGGCCAAACTTTTCACGCCGCGGGGCATTCATGTAGTTGAGTGGGCCAGTAACGTGGTTCCTTTCACCATAAAACACGTCTATGGCCATCATAAACACATTTACAACAGCCACGGGTGCATTTACTGCAGTGTTATATGCATGCACATGTGGGTTATACGCAGGCCGGGCATGTTTTACTTCTGCTTCTGGTAGCGGCGAGGGCAGGATGATTTGGCGCCATGGGCTGTAGTGTGGCCACCTCTGCATTAAAGCATATTGACCTCCCTAGTTCCTCTAGTAACCGATTTCTAATTTTTCTATTACAGAAAATATTTACAGAGCCTGGAAGTTTGCGGATGGCTACAATAAAAAAACTGCGAGAAAGCTGTAGAGCAAATCTGATTGCTCAGAGATAAATGGATCTATTTAAGATAGTATGCTGCAAAACTAGATACATTCCTTCACATTACTGCACTGATGCACTACTGTTGACAAACACTTGACTCCTTTCCCCCCCAGCACTTCATGTTAAGTGCAGTCAGATAATCTTACATTTTTTGTTTTAAAAAAAAGCAACACACACCTTAATCATGATGTAAATAAAATGTAATTAATGTGGTAGTAATTTCTTTTCAAAACTAAGGTTCTACTTAATTTCAGGACATTCTGTAATTTATGTCCACAGTTGTAAAGGTTCTCTTATAAAAATACAAGAGAAATTATATTGGTTAAAAACTGGAAATTTAAAAGATAATAAATATGTAGGGATTGGCTCCCGTTACATCCAGATTGTGGGACTGAATCATCTTTAGATAGCTGGGCAAGTGGAATATTATCTCTTGACTCTATGATTCTTTGAAAATACAACATTTGCTTTTCTAAAAACAGAACACTGAACAGTTTTTGAATGCAAACATTCACTGTATGCGCCTTTCTCTAAAAGCACAGATTACTACAGCTGACTACTGGAATAAGAAAACCGTGTGGAAAGAGGTTGGAAAATACTACATTTTCTGAATGTTCATCCCATGCATCAATGCACCTAAGTTGATGTTGAGAGTCTGTCCTTTTCAAACTAATTCTGTAGTAAACTGATTGTCATCTGGATTTTGTGCAGAAAAATCACTATCCGTTTTAAATACCGCAGTCCCCAGAAAATATCTTCGAACACAAAGTTAAAAATATTTGATATGCCATGATGTATTAAAGTTTCCAAGTCAGTGTTCTGAAGTGAGCAATGGACTGGTAAAGTATAAAACTTCCTCTACTTCAAACTCAACCCCTCAGAAGTATGGACTGCAGACCACCCCCCCTGCCATTGTTTAAGAGAAAACGAAAAATATACAGAAAAGTCTTTATTAGCACTGTTACAGGCAATGCATCCATAACTGATCCTTGCAGTGTACAGTCCCAGCCAAAATCAAAGCAAGAATTAGCAGATTGAAGTCTATTGTACACATGTGCCAAACAGGATCTCCTCTGAACATCCAACAGAAGACTATAATTCACTTAAAAAAAATAAAGTAACACCCATTTTTATGTAAAAAAGGGCCAGCTCCTACCAAGTTGTGAGACCAAAACTATCTTAAGAGTTGGCCAAACCATTATCTTCACACCCCGTACATACCAGGCTTAACATTTAAAATATAATGACATATACCTAAGTTGGGACAAAGTGGAAATAACTGAGTCAGTCATTGCTTTTTAGCTGCATTAAGTGCAGTAGCCGAGTTAAGCACAGGTTGGTAATACCAGAAAGTGGAAGTTTCCCTTTGTTAGATACAATTAATCTGAATTTAAGTGAATGAATGTGAATTAACTACATCACACTCATTTAAGTACAGGTACTTGACATTCAAAACCATGCCAATTCAGAAAAGCATTCTTGAAACTTCAGCCTGTTTCTAGGTGGGCGAATACTTGACCCATTAGCAAATTAAACAGAATTAAAGAGGTTATTCTTTGTGCATAGTTAAATGCCACGAGATGGATTTCACATTTAGTAAAGCAGACACTGCAAGAAACAATTGGTAAGGAAAAGACTGTATCCCTCATATCGATCTATTTGAGGGGATGACAGGAATTTGGTGGTGGGGAGGAGGGGAGAAATCAATGGACAATATCTGCTTCTTGCAACTGCAGTTCTTCCCTACTGATTTAATTAAGAGGCAAGTCTTAAATTGTTTGATAGCCAGCATGACTACGTTTTCTACCAATTAAATATGCAATCAGCACTATAAGAACAAGTCCCGCAAGGGCTGCACCAACTATGATAGGGATCAGCATATTGTTTTCATCCAGCTGACATTCTTCAACTGAAAAGGAAAATATAGTGTCAATTACTCAGAGCTTAGAATGTGCACATAAGGAAGTCATCTGAGGCCTGTTTCCAATGAAGTAACCACAATAGCCTGTCCAGAAAATTAAAACAGTGTGTGTGTGTGTGAGTGCAAAGTATGGTGGCACTTTAAAAGACTAACACAGGGTTCTCAGCCTATGGCCCAGCCCCCGCTGCTGGTGCCGGAAGTGGACGCATTCATGACAGCCATAAATGTGTCCGCGACTGTTTTAAATGCTTTTATGACAACCACAGATGTGTTTACAGCAAGGGAACTACCAGCCCCGCCCTGCTCAACTGCCTGAGTGAGCGTGACCCGGCCTGTGGCTTTAAAAGGTTGAGAACCCCTACACTAACAGATGCATTGCAGTATGGGCATTTGTAGATCAAAATCCACTTCTTCAGGTGCATAACTGCAATCCCATGTTTTTAAAGTAAATTTTGATCCACAAAAGGTCACACCCCAATATGCCTGATAAGTCTTTTTAAAGCACCACCATATTTTGCTTTCCCTCCCGCCAACCACCAGCTTTAATTATTTCAAAATTTGAGATGCAGTCACTTGGTAGAACTCAGAAATGGAACCCTGCTTACAATAAGCATGATAGGATTTCCAGATGGATATACAGTAGAACCCCGTATAATGAAAAAAACTCAGTTCCACGGGGCTCTTCGTTATACGAGTTTTTCTGTTACACGAAGTGCTATTGCTGATACCCTGCATAATGGGGAAAAAGTTCGTTATATGGGGTATACCCCGTATAACAAGAAAAAAAATCATTATGCTTGGTATCGGCAATAGCACACAAAAAAATTCATTATACGCATTTTTTGTTATACGAAGCATTTGTTATACGGGTTGTTCCACTGCATTCTACTTTCCCACTAGTAATGGAGACAACTTTCTAAGCTGTTTCCCTTGAAAGTTAAAGCTATACCTAAGAGCAGGATAAAGGAGATTAATACAGTTCAGAATGAAATCATGTATAGAAAAGGCAAACTTTAAGTTCACCAAACTATTCTCCCATTCCTTCTAATTAGCAAATACTGGAAGCTTCTCCACTAAAGGGACTCTCTACTGAAGATTATCAACAGATCAATATGCAATAAATAGGAAAGAGAAAAGGAATACAAGTTACAGTGACCACCCAGCGAAGGTGGGTTATACCTTTAAAAGACCACTGCGAAATTACAAACAGAAACCAGCTTTCAATCCAAATAGATCCTTATCAGGCTGGCCACCACAGCTGTGCACGGTATTTCAGCTTGGCCTTCTCCCAAAAGGTAGTATACAACTCTCCAGACAAATGTGAAAAATAAAGGGAGGGGACAGGATTGCTGCTTGAGATTGATAAATAGTCAAGAAATACCTTAGGTTGAAAGAAATCAAAACCCCAGGGCTGGATGAACTGCATCCAGTTATTAAATGAAGTGGTTGAAAAGATCTCAAAACCACAGTCTATCATTTTCTTGAAATAATGGAGGAAGGGTAAAGTGCCAGATGTTTTCAGACTAATTTTATTTCATTTTTCAATCAGGTAATTTCCTTGGTAGATAGAAGGAACGCTGCAGACATAATATATCTTGATTTCAGCAAAGCCTTTGACAAAGTGCCCCGTGATATTCTGACTAACAAGATAACTAGGTGTGGCCTGGATGGCACAAGTGTTGGGTGGATAGATACAGAGTTGGTTACAGAATCATACTCAGAGTACTTATTAAACTGGAAAGGGACAGCAATTGGGAGCCACAAGGGTCAGTTCTGGGCCTAGGTGCTCTTCAACATTTTCATTAATGACTTGGATGAGGGAGTGCAAGGATTACTTATATAATTTGTATATGGCACAAAAGTGGGTGCAATCAACCTTGGAAGACAGTAACAGAATTCAAAAAGACCTTGATAGGCTTGAACATGAGCTGAAAACCACAGAATGGAATTTAATAGGGATAAGTGCAAACTTCTACACCTAGGGGGAAAAACTGAAATGCACAATTACAAGATGGGAGATACTTGGCTCAGTAATGCTACAAGTGAGGAGGATCTGGAATTGTTGCAGATTGTAAGCTGTATATGAATCGACAGTGCGATGTGGCTGCAGAAAAGGTATATGCTATTTTAGGCTAAATTAATAGGAGTATAGTCTTCAAAACCTTTGAGGTACTATTCCCCTCCTATTTTGCACTAGTTAGACCACATCTTGAGTACTGCGTCCAGTTCTGGACACCACATTTTAAGAAGGATGCCAACAAACTAGAACAAGCTTAGAGAAGGGCAACAATGATGATTGACAACTGGAAACCAGAGCCTATGAGGAAAGACTGAAATAATTTGGTATATTTAGCCTTGAAGAAAGGCAACAGAGAGGATGTGATAGCACTTTTGAAAAGATAAGTCATAGAGACAGATCTGTTCTCGATCATCCCAGAAGGCAGGACGCCAACACATTTTTAGACCTTTTATATTTCTTTTCCACATACAGTCCTGTGATGCCCAGTCTGATAAAAGACCTGCAGGGATTGAAAGCTATCTTGTTTGTAATCTTATAGTAATCTCATAAAGGTTATCAGTCATCTTTACCTCTGGACTGTGCAAAAGAGCCACAGCTCCCCCCCCCCCTTTTATGAATTGAATTCATATCAGTTACAATTAGGTAACTATCCTCTGCCAAAACTAGAGGGTAAATTATCCTACATCGCAGCATATTAATTGCTTATCAAAGCTGAGTACATCTCACCTGATCCAAACTTGTCTCCTGGAATCTTGAAGGCTTGGACCTGAACATTGAATATGTTGACCGAAGCATTGTCTGAGATCCAGATGCTCTCTTCTACAAGACACTTGTAGGATTTCCCAACTGTGGCTTTCAGGGCGCTCAGGCTATCGTTGGAAACACTAAGCGTATTTCCTGCATATAAACATGAACAAGATTACGTTCCTAAACATGGGCATAGTTTGTAAGATCAGAAAATACATTTCATTAAAAAAAACTGGCTCTCAAGCTGATGCAGGTTAGGCGCGCGCGCACACACACACACACATTTTCTCTCTCTCTCTCTCATCTCCTTGTTTCACTGATAGTGGGTTGGGTGCAAAATGAAGAAGGAAGGGCCAAATGTGGGTCCTCTTCCTGGCTGTCATAAGTCACCCCTTTTCCAACATCAGATAAGACATGTGGAGATTTCGGCAGAGTTTGGGCAGCCTTTCAAGGCCAAACTTTACCCTCCCTCCAAAGGGCCACCTTTCTAATGATGACACAGACTGCACGGTATGACTCTTTGAAATATGAGAAATCTTACCTTTAGCTTCAGATGGCAGAAGTGTAGTCACACTGAGGCGTTGCAGAAAATATTTGTCAGTACTTGTATTCTTTAAAAAAAAAGAAATAAAAATTTAATTTTGCATTAATATCTGCCCTATTGATATTATAAAGCAATCATGTCATGATCAAAATATTCAGCAGTTGAGTTTTTGAAGAAACCCTATGTTGTAAAGGTTGCCCTTGCTCGAAAGCATCGTATCTGACTCTAGTGCTAATCTGTTTAATAGCCAAAGAACCATCTGCAGACGTTTTTGTGGACATGCGGCAGGCATGGAACGCTATTTACCTTCCCACCCAGTGGCCCCTATTTATCTACTTGCAATTTCTTGCTTTCAAACTGCTAGGTTGGCAGGAGCTGGGGCAGAGATGGGAGCACACTCCGTCATGCAGTACCCAGGAATCGAACTCCGACCTTCCAGTCAGCGAGTTCAGCATCTTAACCACTTGAGCCACCGCAGTCCCAAACCTATATTGACCAAGCTCTAAAATAAAGAAGGCAATTGGGAGATCCAGATTCTCAGACTGAAAATAAACTTTTCCATAGCTATTTTGCATTCAATAATTCTACACAAATACTGCAGAAGCACAGGTGTTGGTTTGGAATTCTTTGTACTGTGTGGCCATGTATGAACAATTTCTAATACAGTGGGATGGGAGACAAGAACTTCTAGCGGGGAGAGCTTTCCTACCCCCATGATTCCAATGGATCAAGCACATAAAACAAATGAATGTTCATCTGCATAGCTTACACGGCCAGACATACTTTTAACTGCCATATACTTAGTTCAAATCACACAGCCCTCTAAAGTACCATGGACAGCAACTGTATGCAAAAATAACAGAAACAAATTCCATCTTGGGCATGGCTTAAGGACTCTGCCAAATCTTGTGTCAAATTCTACTTACCTGGGCAAACTCGAAAATAAGGTTGGTGGTCGAAGAACTCAGGTTTAGAGTAACTGTGGCGCTGTCACAAATCCCAGCGTATGATGCATTTTGTGGAAAATTAAACGCCTGTGATTTAACAATCTTAGGAGGGGAAAAAAGAAAGTTACAATGAGAGAGAAAAATCCAACAGGCTCCTATTGGAGGCAAAGTATGCACATTTTCAGGAAAACCTTCATCTGAACAAATATATCGCAGAATGGGCAAGCTGAGACTCAACAATTCCTCCTCCCTTTCTAGCTGATCAGTTTATCCACTGGCAAGCGGAGATCAAGATTCCTGTTTCACCACTATTAATGGGAAGACTGGTTATGTGTTTATCTTCAACATTCGCCCAGCCAGACAAACATGTGGCCATATCCACCACTGACATCTCTGAAGGTTTCTACAGCCATTTGTGTGGTTATTTACTTGAAAATGTTTGCTACTCCTGAACTATGGAGAACTGGACAAAACTGAAATGTTATTTTCAGAACCACTTAAAAGTAACACCTGGCCATGTGTGATATAGTTACAGGACTGGATTTTAACAGAAACAGGCCCAAAGGTACCCTGATCTACACAACTGATACAGGGCAAAATGTTCCTACCACCAAGATAACTTGAGGCAGATACTGTTCAACTCTTGGGCCCAGGGTTCTAAAATTTGAACAGGACTCAAGTTAGAGCCCTGAAATTTTATCTCTTCATGCAATAGTGATCCTACTTTCAGTTGCACTCAAACTAGATGGATACAGTGAATTAAATTAACTTTTCACCTTCACCCAAGGAGGGTTTGGTTGCACATGCCAGGGCTTCATATTCAAGCAGGAACAAGTCTTAGATCAGTGTTTCACAACCTTTGCTTTTTGGACTTAAATTTCGCAAAACCGTAAGTCAAATCCCCAAAGCACTGATCAGCCAAAGTACTGGCTTAAGCTTGTGAGAATTGAAGTCCCCTTGTAGGGCATGGGCCCCATGTTGGTAAGAACCTCTGTCTTAGGTCATATGCTCCCTCCCAACCATCTCCCAGACTATATAGTAATAATATTTCATGATCTGACAAGCATCCACTGGCGAACTAAAGAAGCTCTGCTGTGGATGGTGAAACAGGAGAAAGAATGGCTTCAAGAGAATTCTTCCTTCTTTTCTGCTGGCCTCTTGTGCATGTGTGCACACAGGGGATTCTAAAATGATAAGCAAAAATAGGACAGTACCTCTTGTTTTGTACTGTACGTGACATTAACTTGCAGACCCATCGAAGCCAGCAAACAGGTGCCATGAGGGCCAGATATGTTGTAATGTCTAATGTCTGGGTTTTTTGTAGGCGTGGGTGGTGCCAGACTGGTAGTTGTGGGAATATGTGTAGTTGTAGAAGCAACAGGAGTAGTACTTCTATCTTCAGAACAGATGCTTTCTGAAAGGTAACAGTGACAAATTACAAAAATAGAAAGCAGCAAAAGCCCGTCTCCCTTGACTTTGATTGTGAACTCAAAAGGTCCTCAATTCAATTACCATAAACAGGAAAGAAACACAAGAAACATGTAAAACCAATTCTAACAACCATCTCTGGCATAGTTACCATTTCATTTATTTATTTATTTGATTATTTATATCCCGTCCATCTGGCGCGAACGCCACCTGGAGCAGCTAACAACATGAGAGGCAAAGGCACATTACAACCAAGCCACCTCGACAATACACAGTACAAAATACAATACATACCCAATAAACCCGAGAAGTACAATAAAATACATAAATAATCGTAAAACATCTAAAACCCTCCAATACCCTCCCTAACCCCTTAAAAGGATAAGATAGTAAAATTAAAAGATAAAAGTCATTCTAAAAAGCATAAAAAGTAAACAAACAGATACAAAAAATCTGACAGATCAAGGCAGCTAAACTAGCCAGCGGGTCTGGGCCGTTTTACAAGTTGGATCCCATACTCGCTGACAAAGCCAGGTCTTAAGTGCCTTTCTAAAGGGGAGCAGCTCTGTCTGGAGGCGCAGTTCCGGTGGTAAGAGGTTCCACAGGGCCAGGGCAGACACTGAGAAGGCTCTTTGGTACAAAGGCCAACCAGTCAAGTCAGCACATATTTATTTAGACATGCTTAGAAAAATATATACTTGTGCACCAATTTATAAAAACAAATTTATTTATTTATTTATTCATTCAGAAAATATCTTTCCTGAGAACATCTGCCCGCCGCACCAGAGCAGACCGGAGAGGCTTTCTCACTGTGCCATCCGCTAGGGAGGCGCGTCTCTCTAGCACCAGGAGGAGGGCCTTCTCAGTGTCTGCTCTGGCCCTGTGGAACCTCTTACCACCGGAACTGCGCCTCCAGACAAGAATTGCTGCCCTTCAGGAAAGGGTTAAAAACCTGGCTGGCAGGGCAGGTTGGGGCACCAGCGACATGGTAACCCCCTGCCTGCTGGCTGATTTAGTAAGAACACTCTCTCCCTCTTTTAATCTCTAGGGGCCGGAGTAATTTTTGGTGGCAGTTTTAATGGGGTTTTTATTGGTTTTTAAAATGTGGTTGGTTTTATTTTTTGTGAGCTGCCCAGAGTCTTCGGAGTTGGGCAGCAATATAAATCAGAAAAATAAATAAATAAATTTATATACCACACATTTAGTGAAGTCCACTAATCTGGATGGTTTATATACAAAAATGCAAACACATTTCATTGGTGTGAGCTCTTCTATCCCAAAAGAAAAAGGTCTCAAGTTGAGCATGGCTATTTGGATCCGTAGCAAGATTGAAATTTGCTTCCTCATGTCATGAAAATGGCCATATAATAAGTTTCAATTTATTTCCCTACACCTTATCACTACCACAGATCATCCCAGCGTGTGTGTCTCTTTCCTCTCTGGGAGGCACTTTATCGGAAATAGGATTCAGTATGGCTTAATCCATCCTAATCAAATTCAGTTACTGACCAGAAGAGACACTTCTAAGTAGTTACTTAAACTTCCTATTGTGCTACTTTTAGGAAACAAATGCCACACGCACGCACAGCAACTTTTTTCAATTAAAGCAGCAGTCTGAAAAACAAGGGGTAACAAAGATGACTTTAGGCAAAGACACAACAGGTCAACAAATCCTAATTAAGAGCCCTCTGCCTTCACCTGCTGTTTTATTGGTTCAAATAGAGGGGCTCTGGTGACTTAGTGGTGAAGAAGCTCGCCTTGATAACTGGAAGGCCGGCAAGTTGACAGTTTGAAACCCGGGTACCGCATGACGGATGGAGCGCCCGTCTCTGTCCCAGCTCCTGCCAATCTAGCAGTTCGAAAACAAGAAACTGCAAGTAGATAAACAGTGTTTTGTGTGTAATGCTTGCCACATCACCACAGAACGTCTGTAGAAGCAGAGAGTGCTGGCTCGTCGGCTTTGAAACAAAGATGAGCACTGAACCCTAGAGTCGGATACAACTGGCATTCGAGCAAAGGAAACCTTTACATTTATATAGGGACCACTTTGGTGGGCAAAGATCTTGGGGATATGAAAGGAGCCTCAATCGGGCATCCCCTGAGCGGAGTTCCTCTAGCAAAAATCCTTTCAACCCAGAATAATTTCTGATACGAAATTATTATTATTATTATTATTATTATTATTATTATTATTATTATTATTATTATTATTATTATTATTATTATTATGTTCAAACGATGGGAAGGATCACATGGCGGTTTAACAATCCTTTCTAACCCCTCATCTCACTGTTTAGCTGACTGGAAGGGAAGAAGAATGTAGAAGCCAGGGAAGGGATAGGATGCAAATTATACTGAAAGGCTCCGCAGGTCAGTAGTTCTCTAGCCCTATTTTAAGTACGAGCCTAACAAGTTACTGGTCAGTGAAATCAGAAACTACTGTGACACAAACCGTTACAAAACTTATCATGCAGCATTTTCCAGCCCGAATGTGTCTAGCTCTATTAAGGAAAATTTGTCTTGACAAAAATGGCCTTTGAAGTAAAGATGCTCACCTTTTTCACTGAAGCTGTTGTTTGTAATGTATGCTTCAAGGATAACGTTACTGAACAGAACAGTCACATTTGCCATGCCTATTGTATTCTTGTTGTGGCATCTGTATGTTGTATTTAAGCCTGCTTCGATATCCGTTGTTTTACTTGTTTCTTTTTTCCCTGCAGCCCAAAATGCACACTTATTAAAGAATGAATAGGTAACTTTTGTCAGACAATTCTGCGCATACAAAGCAGCATTCCATATAGAGTGGAACCTCAGTTAACGTAATTAATGTGATCTCTGGGACATTTCTTACAGCGAAAATTACTTTAACTGAATTTCCCACAGGAATGCACTGAATGCAATTTCCCATAGGAATGCATTGAAAACCAATTAATCTGTTCCAAAAAAATAATTCAGTAAACCGAGCCACTATTTTCTATGGATTTCTTTTTGTTACGCAATTTTTATGTTAACTGAGCCGTTTGTTAACTGAGGTTTCACTGTACTATAACAGCATCGTAAAATTTGCAAATCTTTAAAGTGATACCTACCTCCGGTTGCATTTGGGAAAACAGTGGTATCTGACAAGTTGTAGCTAAATGTCAAATTACTGACCATATAGGTACTATTATCTTTTTCAAACATCAAGTGTAAGGAGTGCCCATTGCCAAAGCCAATTGCAAGAATTTGTGAGGCTTCTTTCACACCGCCACAGCTGCTATCGTTTTTCAGTACTTGAGCATCAGATGGTAGTGAGAAGATCTGGATCTAATAAACATCAAAGCAGTAATACTGTTAGAGCATGCATCAAATTAAACCACAAAACACCTTCTAATACTGCTCCCACTACTATGGCAGTCCGGCCTCCTAGAATGCCTAGTTTATCAGCTGTGCAAACAGATCAGGGTTGCACAAAGTCCGGCCCTCCAGGTATTATCTGACTTCAACTCTAGCAGCCCTAGCCAGCTAATAATGAGAAACGCTGGGAGTTGCAGCCCAGCAATCGCTGGATGGCTGTATTTTGCCTGCCACAATATAGAGGCTTCTTCTTTGATTTTTGATCATATCTCCCTAGTCATTCATCTTCCGGGCTAGGTACACACCATCCTCCCTACCAAATAATCTTACTACTGATAAACAATCATTCTCTATTACACATGCATACATCCTCACACACAATATATATTTAGGTAAGTCAGCCTATGTAAGTTTAATTGGATTGTGTGATTCATTATAAGCATGAGATTTAGTTTTCTTTGGTACTTTGCACACCCCTTTAGCTATGCAGGTATCCAATGATAACAAGACCCCTTCACTTAATCGGAATAATATTTGATCACAATCTTCCCTCAAGAAATTCATGCCAGTTTAATTAATTTTAATTTAATTTAATTCTTCAATTTTTATCCCGCCCACTCGGACAAACCCGACTCAGGGCGGCGTACAAAATTAAAAACATATAAAGAACAAGTTTTAAAAAAAAACAACCCCAAAAAAACCACCCACCTACCCACCCTTCTACCACCACCCCATTAATAAATAAGCTAGAAGGGGAATAGGAGGAATGCGGAAATACAGAGGAGGGATTCTAATTGGACTCTAGATGGAAATGAGCCAACAGGTTGGGGCCATATTCCCATCAAGGCCCCAGTGTATGCCTCCACACATTAAACCTGGTAACAAGCAAAAAGATGGCTTGTTCAAGGCCACCTATCACTGATGTAAACCCAAATCTATCCACCACACAAACCCATCCTTAATCCAAATTAGACAAGCAATGGAACAGTGTTTGACTTCCATTATTGCACTACAACTGTACTTAATTTGTACAATTCTACTTTCATGCAACGATATCAAATTCTTAAGTGATTTTGGTGCAACTAGGCATCGGTGAAACTGACATTTTCATCACACAGATAAATACGGTTCAGAAGGTACTATCATGTTTTTTGTTTTGTTTTTTAAAGGGGGCACAGATAATATACACAAAATACTTAAATTGAAATTATATAAAGGTACTATCATGTTTTTTTTAAAAAAGGGGACAGATAATATACACAGAATACTTAAATTGAAATTATATAAAGGTACTATCATGTTGTTGTTGTTTTTTAAAAGGGGACAGATAATATACGGTACATAGAATACTTAAATTGAAATTATATAATGTCCCATTGGTGGAGGGTACACACAATAGTTTATATAGATTTTTTGTTGTTATTTTTAAAAAGATTTTATGTGTTCATTTTTATATTTTTTCTTTTTTTTATTATGTAAAATATTTTTTAAAAGAAGGTACTGAATATTTTACTCCTAGATTACTCCTACATTGAGAAAACTTTCTTAGATTACTCCTAGGTCTGAGAAAAATTTCTTCATCTCTTATCAGGTGCTGTTTTACCACAAATTACTATAATACAAAATAAAATGTGAAAACGAACCCTTTCTCCTTTACATCTTTTTTGTTGTTGTTGCTCATAGGATTAGAAGTACTTAAGACTTTCTAACAACTGGGAAATGACACTCTAAAAGCTGCCTTCATGCACCGAGACTAGGTAAATCTGTAGCTATAACACAGCTAAGATTATTAATGGGAAATAATGGGACTTTCTGTCATTTTACTTCAGGTAAACAAAGTTTTAAAGAATAGGACCATGATAGCCTAGTACAGGGGCTCCCAACCCAAGGCACGCAGGCCAGATCCAGCCCACAGCATCATTTCATGTGGCGCCCACCCCTCCAATGGCATTTGAGAAACAAAATGGCTGCCCTTTTGAAGCTGTTGGGACAAAATGGCCACCCCAATCGTGCAGGCAGGGCAGAATGGCCATCCAGCCCTCAAAGCTGACTGAGAGAGCGTGACCCAGCCCCTGGCTTAAAAAGGTTGGAAACCCCCTGGTGTAGTATATGTTGCATCAGAAAACTACCCAGAAACATTTAGAAGTGAGTAACTCAATGGTACAATGATTAAAATGCTGTAATGACAACTAAAAAGATTCCGTTTAAAATCTGCTTTCAGTGCCACAGCAGACTTTGTGACCTTTGTCATCTCCTTCCAGCCCAACTATTCTCACAAGGTTGCTGAGAAGATAAAACACAATCATGAGCAATAGACAAGAAAGGCAAGATAGAAGCAGAAATTGGGAAAGCTACCGTTTAGACTACAGCTCTCAAAATCTTCCAGCCAACATAGCCAGTAGCCATGTTGATTTGAGTATTCTTAGATTTTGTAGTCTAAAAAATAACCTCTCCAGGCTCTGAAGAATATAGATTCTGAACCTCTATTTGTGATGACATTAGAACATAACCGCTCCCTCCGATAGCATAGCTGAGAAATTCCAAAAATCGTATTTGTGTCCTCAGCACTTGGGAATACAGAAATTTTCTACATGTAACTAGATTAAAATCCAAACTATAGTTTTAATTGATATTGTAGACCGTAATCAGTCAGCCTAACTATCAAATTCACAGTTGATACAAAAGAAAGTAACTGAGCAAACATTAGTATTTCCTAAGGTAAAGGTAAAGGTTTCCCTTGCTCGAAAGCCAGTCGTATCCGACTCTAGGGTGCAGTGCTCATCTCTGTTTCTAAGCCGAAGAGCCAGCGCTGTCTGCTTCTGCAGACGTTTCCGTGGTCATGTGGCAGGCATGACTAGACACCGGAGCGCACGGAACGCTGTTACCTTCCCACCGAAGTGGTCCCTATTTATCTACTTGCAATTTCTTGCTTTCGAACTGCTAGGTTGGCAGGAGCTGGGATGAAGACGGGAGCTCATTTCCGTCCTGCAGTACTCGGGAATCGAACTGCTGACCTTCCGCTTCCCAGTCAGCGTCTTAGCGACTTGAGCCACTGCAGTGGTTTATTTCCTGCACTGGTTTATTTCATTATATGATTTGTTTTGCCTTTTGCAGCTAAGTCACACATTATTATTATTTTAAGTGTGCAGTGAGGGACCAGCTGAATTTTAACAGCATCATTCAGACATTTGAAATTATTATTATTATTATTATTATTATTAATTTATTTGACCTTATATCGAAAGATGGTTTACTCGACTCATGAGGACAGCATGCCAACTTTGTCCCTATGCTGTTGCTTTACTCCCTATGAAAAGCCTCCTCTAAGTGTGAAACTTCTAGTCTTCTAGGATTATGCTTGTGTGGAGAGCTTCAATGCAAAGACAATGCTCCCTAGACTCACCACATTATGAAAAAAGGGATGGGTAAAGCATGTTCTATGCCTCACATTTAGTAAACTCTAATAACGATGGTCTGATTATAGCTAGCATAAAAGGATGAACATAATACATACACAGGAGTTAGCATTAACCATAGTTCCCTGGCAAATGTGTCCAGGGTCACAGTCCTGAGTTTAAATTCCAGCTTCAACAGGCCACTGTATCTTAAAAAGGATCAAGTCTTTGAGTCAGCTTTCTGGTTTTGCATTAATTCTGAACACTGGCAACTCACCTTCTTTATCGTCCCTGTGCTGTATTCCACTGCGAACTGCACAGAGAAGTTGGCTAATATGCATATCTTTCCCTTGCTATCTTTCACTTCAAATGTTGAAGATGCTTGTAAAAACCCTGTGAACAAAAACAAGTTATCCAAGAGTACACAGCTAAAGCTTTAAAAAAGCAGTTTCTATGCCCATGAGTTAACATGAGATTTTATTAGCATGAATGATGATTAGAAACAGAGTAAGTGATTTTTAAAAGAATTAACCCATGAGAATGATGTTTGGATGACTAACTGGCCTAGACCAACACTACATATATTTCACTGCTTGCTGCAAAACTGTCCATTGTTTCTGTGGTGATTTTACTTTTATCAAGATTTTCGTTATACAGTAAAAACCCGACTTATGAAAAAACTCCTGTTCCCTGGCCTCATTTGTAACTCGAGGCATCCCCATAGAAAATGGCAGCGGCGCCATTTTGGCACGGGAAATGTGATTTTCTTTACATAAAAAAATGGTGGCCATGCCATTTTAAGAAATTTCGTAACCCAGGTTTTTCGTAAATCGGTACCCTGGGTTACGAAAAACCATTTTGTAAGTCGGGACCCCGGTTTACAAAAAAACAAATTCGTAACTCAAGCTTTCCGTAATTCGAGTCGTTTGTAAGTCGGGGTTTTACTGTACGGTATACCTCGCCTAACGAAACCCTGTATAACAAACTTTTTTTGTTACGCAGAGTATCACCCATTTGCTTCGCATAATGAAAAGAACGCATAACAAAGAGCTACGTGGAATGGAGTTTTTTTGTTATGCGGGGTTCTACTGTATTTGTTAAGTGTCGGAACAAACAAAATACTTTTCTTACAATCTTAAAAACTTATATAGGATCATATGAGGGTGTTGTCTTTCACTTGGCCCTGTCCCAAACCTTATAGGGACTCTGAACTACACCCAGAAACCAATTGACAATATGGAATTTCTGAGGAAAGGAGAATGCCATGTTAATCTATTGCAACAAAACCAACAAAGACTCTTGTGACATCTTATTAAGTTTCTGTTTCATGGACCACACACTGTGCATGCAGAAGTAAGGAGCCACTATGCTACCTGTACCTGGCCTCAGGTCAGTAGTAAGTTGCAGTATTCTGCATCAGCTGATATTTCAAAACCCTTCTGAATGAATGCCCCACATAAAACATAACAGTTCAAAAGGGATATACTGGTAATTATGTGTCACTAGGAGCAGATCTGACATTAAGTTTTGTTAATCTATCATTTCTGAACCTGGTAAAATAGCAATGATTCAAACTTTTAAATAATATTCATGTATACAACCTGTTCTTGAGAAATGCTTTACGCAGAAAGGGAAAAAGTCCACTGCAGTGTTTTCCTTTTCTGTTTAAAAGTATAGAAGCCTATGTGGAAAACTATTTTCAAATCACTATGTTTTGCTGCAGTATAATGCTACTCAAAACACTCAGTGCAAGACATAAAGGACTTCTCCAACACAGAAGACTATGAATGCAGAAATCTGAACTGCTGGTATGCTTATACTGTATATACTCGAGTATAAGCCGACCCGGATATAAGCCAAGGTACCTAATTTTGACCTGAAAACCCAGGAATAGATTGGCTCAAGTATAAGCTGAGGGTAGGGAATGCAGCAACTGCTAATGAGTTTCAATAATCAAAATACACGAATATACAGTAAAATTAATTAAATTGTTGGTACGTCTCAATCCAATATGGTATTTGGATCCTCGTGGTCACTGACCTGAGTATAAGCCATTTCCCCTTTTTGGGGCTCATTTTTGGGACTAGAAAACTAGGCTTATACTCGAGTATATACAGTACATTTGAGACACTGGTATGCATATACATTGTGTGGCAAACTTAATAAGAGCAGAAGAGCAACTTATGCAGTGCACAAAATATTCTTCAAAATCAGCTTTCCTCTCCATTAGCGATGTGACAATTCCCGAGGCAGAATTCTGCAAGTTCCAGCCTACAGAGCCACACTTAAAAAGGTATACATTTTGCTCAAAAGTACTAGAGTACACCTGCATGGGTCTCTTGGGCTTATTTTCTAGTAATAATGTACAAAAGGGGAGTGTGGTTGCTTAGTGGTTAAGATGCTGAACTTGACAACTGGAAGGTTGTACTGTATGACGGAATGAGCTCCCATCTCTGTCCCCGCTCCTGCCAACCTAGCAGTTCAAAGCAAGAAATTGCAAGTAGATAAATAGAGACCACTTCGGTGAGAAGGTAAGCAGTGTTTCGTGCACTCCGGTGTCTAGTCATGCCTGCCACATGTCCACAAAAATGTTTGCAGATGCAAACAGTGCTGGCTCTTTGGCTATAAACAGAGATGAGCACTGAAGCCTAGAGTAAGATATGACTGGCTTTCGAGCAAGGATAACCTTTACCTTTACTAATGTACAAAAAAAAGTGAGGGGAACTGCCATGGTACTTTTTGTGCAGTGCCATTCTTTGGGAAACACCCTGTATAAAGCCTAAAGGAAAGCAAGATAGCAAATTCCCGGAAGCACCCTAGCAGTTTCCTTCTTTCCCCTGTACATTTAAAACAGGATGCAAGATGAGAGCTCTAGGTAAATGAAATACAGGCTGGAAGTCCCAGAATTCTGTTTGGGGATTTACGGGAGAACTCAAGAATTTGGGAGTCCAAGAAACTCAACAGTTTTAAACAATATTCCCCTTCTTCTTTCCGTCTCTAGGCCAGATGTGAAACTGCCAAAATGAAGGCACCTTTTGGGTGAATTCATTCTGAAGTTCCTTCCGCCTGACCTAGTGTGAGAAAGATTAGCTGGCAGCACAAGGTTGCCGTTGCCCAGGGTACACCCGATTGTGGTTCATAAACACCACAATCTACAAGGAGGCTCTTTCAATATTTCCCTGAAAAATACATTGATATACGAGTGTCACTTTCTTGAAACAGTTTTCTTCCAGTATTTCTTGTGACAGAAGGGCATTTTAAATGTACGCATAAACTAGTATTATGAAGCACAAGAAATCAGCCTTCTTTTGCAAGTTCTCATTAGTCTGAAACTAACCCCCGCACAATATAGAGCAGAAATTAGTGATCTGGAAGAGAAAATGCACAATACTGTATGTAAGAAAACTGTGATGGGTCAAACTTAAGCATGTCACCCCCTGATTTACTAGAAATCACATTAATGATGTGTAGTACACATTCTGAGAGGTATAGCCACATTTTTACCCCATTGCCTTGAGCACTAGAAACGGCCATAAGTTAAAAAAAAAAGTGGTTGGAAGAACCATTCTGTTTTTAATTTTTTGTCCTCCAATTTATTTCACATTTAGGAGACAGCTTCAATTCCCCTGTGCAAAAAACAGCTCTTCCTAGACCAGGGGTGGTGAATCTGTGGCCTTGAGGGGAGCCTGGGCTTCTGGGAATTGGAAGTTGCAAAACACCTGGAGGACTCACCTGTTTCCTCTAGGCCAGGGTTTCTCAATCTTGGGCCTCCAGGTGTACTTGGACTTTCTATTCCCAGACGCCCAGGCTCCCCTCAAGGCCGCAGGTCCTCCACCCCAGTCCTAAATGCACCCAGGACCAGAATAACTAATTCCTTCATTTGCTTTTATCTTTAACATTTTTGGGGATGTGTCCGAGCTACATGAACGACTGGAAGGACTATATGGAAACGGCTCATGACACCATTGGTACTAATTGTTTACTCATCTAGACAAAATAAAAAAGCCAAAGAATAAGATGCTAGATTGCAATGTCCAAGAAATGTAACACACAGCATTGAGTATTACATCAACATGGCTAAATGTATTTGTCATGATAATATTTACAGTGGGCAAGAAAAGAGTAATAAAGACAACCAGAACATACCTGTCAAGTATCCCGGATTGGCCGGGATTTCCCGTATTTCGGCACCGATTTTTGTCCTTTCCCGCCCGGAGCTTCCACTATCCCGGATCTTGGCAGTGGGGGAAAGGAGTTACTGCGCACCCTTCTGCACAGATCCTTTCTACGCATGCGTAGAAACCTTCTACGCATGCGTAGAACCGACCAGCGCAGAACGGTTTTGTGCAGGTCCGTTGTACGCATGCGTAAAAGCCTTCTAAACATGCATAGAATGGACTTGCGTGGAACCGTTCTGAGCATGTCCGTTGTACGCATGCGTAAACGGCTTTTACGCATGCATAAAACGGACCTGCGCAGAACCATTCTGCGCAGGTCCCGTATTGTCCGGAGCCGCGCTTGACAGGTATGAACCAGAATGATTTCTCTCTCCATGAGCAGATGGTTCAAGTACTGTACTAAGAATTTAAACAATAGTAATATCCAACATGACAGAGGAGTCAGACATGCAGTGATCAATGGGGTCACAAAGGGTCAGACTCGAATGTGCGACTGAACAACAAAATATCTAATAGCTACATAAGGATGCTAAAAAAAGTACTGTACATTTTCTAGTTATATCGAGTGTAAGTTAGATCGAGTGCAAGTAATATCTTTCATCACAAATCTTGAAACTAAAAAGTTCACAGCTATGAAAGCTCTTATCAAGACAAGGCACCACAGCTTCCTGCCAAACAATTGCTCCTGTCCAAAAGTTATGCTGAATTAGCATTTTGATTAAAAACAGCTTTTCCTGGGTAAGCAATTCTACTCCATGGACAAACACACAGGTTTTAGTGCAAAGTTATATGTAAATTTTGTTTGCACGTGAAATGAGCTGATGGAAAGTTAGATCTAGTATTGATAGTCTAAACCGGTGGTTCCCAACATGGGGCACATGGCCCACAGGGGGCAATTTGATTTTTAAGGAGGGCAATTTGAGAATGTGTAATTAACAGTTAATGGCCTTTTAGACTTCCTCCACGTGAATTGTTCACTTTTTGAATAATAAGAATTATATGTCATGGGGGGTGTTCAGGATTTTAGAAATGCTTAGGTGGGGCATGGCCCAAAAAGAGGTTGGGAACCACTGCTCTAAACCATTCCTGTCATGTTTGTAAAGTGCTTTCCTGTAAACACTGATCAAATGTAAATAATGGGAAAAAGTGAACATTGCCCTTCAGATAATGCAAGCATATTAATGAGAAATGTTCAGTTTTTGGCTAGGCAACTCCCTCATCCAGCTAGACAATGTTAAATTAATACTTTCTGGAAAGGCATGACAAATTGTGTAAAACACGTTTAGTTTGAACACCAGTTTGTAGAAAACAAATCACCATCATCTTGCCTATGGTGGACCAAAAGATGGGTGCTTCTTAACACCAATGGACAAGTCTGCCATGGAGTGTAGTGCAACCACAACTGGGCATACCCTGATAACTGCAATCTTGTGTTACCGGCTAATCTTTCTCACACTAGGACAGGTGAAAGGGACTGCAGAATAAATTTACCAAAATGTGCCTTCATTTTGGCAGTTTCACGTCTGGCCTAAACATGGAAGAATACCTAGGTTTGTCTACTAAGAGGTACAAAGGTCTATTATTTGATTTACTGCACCTACTAAGACACACAAACATCTGTGATCCTTTTTACAATCTTGTTTATCTTCTGTTTGTTCTTCGTAAACTCTGCAAGGTTTAGTATATCTGATTTACCGTCCTTGTAGTTAGCTGCTTGTGTGCACGTAAACATAGATTTCTTAATGCCCAGGCCTGCATTCAAATGTGTGCTAGTGAAATTTCTACTTATCTGTAAAATAAAAACCACAGGTATTCAATTCACCCTCCAAATTTAATGTGTCAGTGGTATCAACCTGAGTTGTGTGGCTATCGGTTTCTAAATCCTATATTGCCAAAACAGATCTCTCCCTACAAACTTTAAAACCTGCTTGCAGCCAACCCAATGTTAGATACAACACACTGTGTGCTATAGACAGCTCCCAAAAAAACAGCTGCATGCTGGCATTTGGTCTATTAGGCTTGGGAACTCTGCTAAATAATATTTCTTGTGGGTAGAGGTCCACTACATCCACAAAATGTTGACCATTCAACATCGACTAAAATATAAAGTTCACCTTCCATCCAAGTAAACATATTTGTCAACAAATTAAGAAAAATTGACAACCCTCGATTCTCACAATTTTTTGGGAAATAAAAGTGCTCAACTATTGGGCACTAGCATGTATTCAAGAGGCCCGGCAATTAAGAGCTCCAGAAAATGTACAATTTGATTGAGGTTTTGGGAAATAATATGTTGCAGCAGTTTCCTAGGCAATATAATACTATTAAGGTGCCCTTCATCACTTGTTCTTTTAGAAGCAAACCCGACTACTGTATTTTGAAAACAACAGATCAAAAATGAAAACTGATAATTAGGCAAAGGCAGAGTGAAGCTGAATTTTAAACAGTAAAGGACCACAGCCAGAATGTCCAAAGTCAACTAAATTGATAAACTCATCTCTAAACTGTTCAGGGTCAAAATATTATCACTTCTTTACGTACTATATCTTAACTATATCATGGTGTGGATTTGGTATCAGTAGTCCTTTTCTCTCTCTACAAATCTGATGTTTACCTTGAGTTTTATACCCAGTGTATACGTTGCTGCTCTGTCCCACTGAAGTTTGCTTCTTCAGAAACTTAGTTGATGCAATTCTTACATCAACAACATCAATACTGTACCTAAATCAGAAGAGCTACCACCATAATTTTGCACATCAAAAGCAATGGGAATGACTGGCTTCCAAGCCAGACTTGTCTTTCCCATTTCAGTGATTCAAAGCCACTAGAATAATACAAGAAAACTTGCAGTTTCAAAAGGCCATCTCCAGGGACACGATGTGCAGATACAGTACCTGCACATTTGTGTTGGCCGAATGGGGGATATCAGATGCAGCCTGATGGCTTGTCCAACTCACCTCTAAGAAACAAAACCTTACACATCCTCCCATGAACTTTTGGAACTCTCGTTGATAATTTTCCTGCACTATCCACAAGAAATGTGTACATGCCTGAAGAAGTGATCTTGAATCACGAAAGCTTTGTAATGTTTGATGTTTATTAGTGATCAAATAAAGGTACAGGATTTGACTTTCTTCTAAATTTGTACCGTCAACCAAACCAGTCACATCAAATAGTGCTTTTTGGTGCTAACACATTTCTACTTTACTTTCTGAGAGCCAGAAATACTGCAACCAATAATACAATTTTTTCAGTAAAGTAAAGCAGATCTCAGTATCAAAAAAGAAAGTGAAAGGTAATTGGGGCAAGACTGTAGATGCAAGGCATGAAGTGGAGAGTTTCAAACTCCTAAAAAGTCCTAGAAGGTTTTGACTATTCCGCATATGCACGAAAATAACCAGTTAGTGTGGATTCACAGGGACCAAAAAGCAATATATTTAAGCAAACAATTCTAACTTAGATAGAAAGACAGGCTAACTAACATTAACATAAAACCATAGCAGTCATTTCAAAATCAGATCCCCATGTTTGTGCCACACACTATAGTTTGGCATGCATAATTGGAATTTGCAAGATCTGTTGTTATTAAGCCTATATAAAAGATGCAACCTGTTTTAAGGAAGAACCAACTGGTCTCAGTTGGGTTTATATATTCTTTATATATTCTTACCTGGAATGATATCCCACCGTTTTGAGTAGGACATTTTCAAATCAGTGTAGGATTACATCTTCTTATTACTATTAGTTGGCCAGTGACTAACAGCATCATTCACAGTGGTAATTACTGAAAATATGGGAAATAATCATGCTCGTCCAGAATTTTACCTTCAGCTGAATCATGTTTGTTTGTGACATGTTACAATCAAAAATTATTTGCAAGATCCTGCAAAACACCATTTTTAATTCTCATCAGGTATAAGTGTGCAAAATAAATTTATAAGGCTCTTTTTAGTAAAAAAATATATATCACGTACTGGGAATCTGGACTGTAGCCTCTGGGAGAAAGGGAAAGCAGACTAAAAAGACTAAAATGAAGAGGAACCAGGTGGCCTATTTTAAAATCAGTATTTGTGCAGCCATTTGTCTTTTTTTGCCTTGATAAGAACTCTCATATCAAAATGATATAGCATGATAAAAGTTTATTTTTCAAATATAAACAAAAAAAAGGAAAACATGAAGGGAAGTGTTGTGCAGCAGAACTAAGATTAGATAATGCTTGCAACATGTGTTGGAAGATCATATTATTCCTACTGCTAAGGAAGCATGAGTGGGGGAAAGTACTGTAACTGGATTTTCCATTACCACAGAGAGAAAAGAAAAGGCTAATGTAGTTTAGTAGCATTCAGATACTACTTCCTCATAAAGAAAAGACACCCACATAGGACTACAATAAAACTAGAATTTTAAAAAAATACTACCATAATTATGTAAGAAGGGCCTGATGTTCTATTACCAGATGTGGCACCAGTGGTTATTTTGAACAAAAATGTTTAAAGCTTCTACTACCACAGCTGTAAGGCCTGAACAACCATCACTAATAGATTAGCAGCCTTAACAATATGAAGTTAAGAGCATACAAGGTTTCATGTACAGAAGGAAGGGAATTTTCCTGGCTCACCCCTTTAAGCTGCTAAGCAGCAAGTACTTTTGATTAACACTTGTCTGCAGAGCTTCAAGGGAAGCAAAATATAGGAAGATAGCACCTGAGCAGTCTTCAAAAAACATTACCATGAAAGGAGGACAATAAAGTATTATTGAGGGGGGGGGAGGTAAGAGAATAGGCCTCAATGTTTAAGATTTCAAATCCGCCTACACTAGTCTGGAGGTGCATTTCAAATGCAGTAAAGTGACAGCAACTAGTACATGAATTTCTTGTGTCTTCACAGAAAAACAAATGGTTACTAGATGCTTAAGAGAGAAAGGTTTAATTTATGCTGAGCCCTGAAAATACCGATTCACTAATACTCCTATAATCTCTCACCACTGACCAAGCTGGCTGATGGGAACTGGAGTTGAACATGTACAGGAAGCAAGAGAAACAGCAGCCCCCGTGTTTTTACTCTATGTTTGCAATGTATGTACATACAGATTGCACTGCTACATCTATAAAAACAATACAGTAAAAAAAAAGGGAAAAAACATTAGCTGATCTGGCTGTTTGGATTTTTTTACACAATGGTTGTTGTTCTAACACTCCTCACTGTTAACATGCGTACTCTTCAACGCCAGCACTATGGGAGTAAACAAAACGACAAAAACATTGTGGCACCTTAACGACTAACGCCTGCATTTCAATGTTAGCTTTGGAGGAGCATGTCCAATTCATCAGGCATAAGGGTGAGACTTCATAGCATTAACGTATACATATTAGGTACAGAGGCACACAAGGGTTGGTAAATGGAAAACCTATCTGTTATGCTAAGCCAATCATTGTACCTGATGTGTATACATTAAAGTCTTGAAGTCTCACTCTTTATGTCTGACAAAGTGCTTACAATACAGGAGTCCGTCTTTAAGGTGCCACAATGTATTTTTTTGTCTTGTTTACTTCCTGAAATGCTTGAAACACAAGCTAACACAGCTACCACTTCTTAAGCACTAAGTGAGAAGATCTTCTCCTTATGGAAACGCTGAGCAGACGGGGAGAGATCTTGAGCAGAAAGTAGAAAAAGCAGAAGTAGCTCTCGCTTTCTCACTTTCCACAGAAAGCCTCCAATTTAGAGAGAAAGAAAGGGAGAGATTAGCAGGGGAGGCCTACATTATGCCCGACCTTGAGTTTGGAGACCTGGCTCGCTATAACTCTCAAACCACCCAACTAGGAAAAACTCTTTTCGTTATTAACAGAGACAGGCACTCTTCGACACCCCTCTGTAAGGAAAATATTGCGTGGAGTAAAATATTTTCTTCTTGTTGTTCTTCTGTGGAATAAAACACCATTATATCAAAACAGGAAAAATGGGACTCTTTCTCAAGTGTTAAAAAGAAATAGAGCTACAAATTGCTGCACATTAAAATGCTTTCGAGTGTTTTTAATGTGCATTAAAATGCACATTAAAATGCTGGCTTTCGAGCAAGGGAAACCTTTAAAATTCACAGTGCAAGTAGACTACTACTTCTTCTTCTGTTGTCTAGGCCAGACGTGAAACTGCCAAAAACGAAAAGCCACCTTTTGGTGCGTTCATTCCGCACCTCCTTTCGCCCGACTCAGTGTGAGAAAGAGTAGCCGACGCAACAAGGTTGCCTTAATGCCCAGAGTACGCCCAATTGTGTTCCCCAAAATAATAATATCACAATATTCGAGGAGGTTCTTTCTGAAAGATACTATAGGGAAGAGGTGCTAAGGAATAGAGCAAATTCTCGGTAAAAGGTAAAGGTTCCCCTTGCTCGACAGCCAGTCGTATCCGACTCTAGGGTTCAGTGCTCATTTCTGTTTCAAAGCCCAAGAGCCAGCGCTGTCTGCTTCTGCAGACGTTTCTGTGGTCATGTGGTAGGCATGACTAGACACCAGAGCGCCAGAACGCTGTTTACCTTTCCCACCGAAGTGGTCCCTATTTATCTACTTGCAATTTCTTGCTAGGTTGGCAGGAGCTGGGACAAAGGACGGGAGCTCATTCCGTCCTGCGAGTACTCGGGAACCGAACTGCTGACCTTTCCGCCTCCCAGTCAGCGTCTTAGCCACTTGAGCCACTGAATAATATATAATAATATATTTTATATATATATATATATATATATATATATATATATATATATATATATATATATATATATATATATATATATATATATATATATATATATATATATATATATATATATATATATATATATATATATAATTGGAATATTATTCCCTCTTTCCTTCCTTCCATGGGGCCTTCTAGGCAAACCCAAGCCCCGAAGGCAGGCAGGCAGGCCAAGCGAGAGAAGGGGAAGAAGAAGGCGGCAGGAATGGCGCCCAGCAGGTGAGAGACCAGGGAGGGAGGCACACCCGTTGCCTCAGCCTCCACTCCGAAGAGGAGCCCAGCGAGGCCTCCTTTCCCTCCCCCTCCGCCCCCCCCCCAACTATACTTACCCAGCAGGGCGACGACGGCCCCCAGCAGAAGCCCCCGGTGACACCGAGGCGCCATGACAAGACCGAGTCGGGCGGGCAGGGAAAACAAACAAAACAAAACAATAATAAGGAAAACCCAAACCGACCGAGCCAGGTGAACCCGCACGACTCGAACCACAAGGGGAAAAGACGACGACGACACGCCGAATTTTTTTTAAAAAAACAAACGCCGAACGCGGTGGGAGGGGGCAGGGGGGGTGCGGTCACGTGCCCGAGTGACGTCAGCCTCGCCCCGGCGCCCTCCTCTACTTTCGATACCTCTTTGTCACCTGACCACTTCACTTCTGCTACGCCCAGGCAGCCCCTCCCCCCACTTTAAGGGTCGGAAAGGGTTGGGCGAAGGCCTCGCTCTCGCGAGAAGTGGCAGTTGGGGGGTAGTAGGGTGGGCGCAATTAATATTAATAATAGTAATTTCGTGTCAGAAATTATTATGGGTTGAAAGGGTTTTTTTGTGTGTGGAAGAAACTCCGCTCAGGGGACGCCCAAAATGAGACTCCTTTCATGTCCCCAAGAGCTGCGACAGAGATGGGTGCTCAATCCGTCATGCAATACCCGGGTCTCGAACTGCTGACTTGCCAGCCTTCAAGCTAACAAGACGAGCTGCTTAACCACTGAGCCATTCATGGCGTGCAATGAAAGCATGGGGAGCTGCCTCCTTCCTTCCCACACCCACAAGGCAGCCCTTCAATCTCACTTCACGACACTTGAGTTAGTGCATAGGACCCTGATGGCGAACCTTGGCACTTCTTGGACTCCAATTCCCAGAAGCCCAACCCCCCATGAATCCGCACGAATGGGTTTACTGCGATTCATCCGGCCCGCGCTGCCCTCGTCGCTCGGAACGAGTCCGTACAGGCACGTTTCGCTTCCAGGAGCGACGAGGGCAGCGTGCGCCAGATGAATCACAATGAAGGCATGGGGAGCTGCCTCCTCCCCACCCACACCCACAAGGCTTCCGTTCAATCTCACTTCACGACACTTGAGTTAGTGCATAGGACCATGATGGCGAACCTTGGCACTCCAGATGTTTTTGGACTCCAATTCCCAGAAGCACAACACCCCCCCCCCCATGAATCCGCACAAATGGGTTTACTGCGATTCATCCGGCCCGCGCTGCCCTTGTCGCTCCTGGAACGTGTCCATACAGGCACGTTTTGCTTCCGCTTCCAGGAGCGATGAGGGCGGCGTGGGCTGGATGACCCACAAGGCTTCCGTTCAATCTCACGTCACGACACTTGATTTAGTGCATAGGACCCTGATGGCGAACCTTGGCACTCCAGATGTTCTTGGACTCCAATTCCCAGAAGCCCAAGCCCCCATGAATCCGCACGAATGGGTTTACTGCAATTCATCTGGCCCGCGCCGACCTCGTCGCTCCTGGAACGCGTCCATACAGGAACGTTTTACTTCCGCTTCCAGGATTGACGAGGGCGGCGTGAGCCGGATTAATCACAGTAAACCCATTTGTGTGGATTCATGGGGGCTTGGGCTTCTGGGAATTGAAGTCCAAGAACACCTGGAGTGCCACAGTTCGCCGTCATGGACATAGGAGAAGGGCTGGTATGTCAGAGGGAATGTGGGGGTTGTTTCAGTCCATCACTTTCTGCTTGTATGTACTTTCTGAAGTGGCAGCCATGAGTCTGTTTCAAACATGTCAGAGTAAATGAAACCAAAATGTTGTGGCACTTTAACGCAGGGATTCTCAACCTGTGGCCCACAGGCCACGGAACCATTTCATGTGCCCCCCCACCACCACCACCACAAGAAGTGCCGTGTGGTGGAAGGGCAAAATGGCCATCCAGCTCCCAAAGCCATCTGAGGGAGCATGACCCTGCCCCGGCTTTACAAGGTTGAGAACCGCCTTAAATACTAACGCCTGTATTTAAACGTGAGCTTTCGTGGATCAAGTCCACTTCGTCCGAAGTGGACTTGATCCACGAAAGCTCACGTTTAAATACAGGCGTTAGTCTCTAAGGTGCCGCAATGGTTTGTCTTTTTGTTGCTGTTTTGTTTACTCTGATATGCTTGTATGTAAGAGTTCTCCCCCCACTTCCTTGAAAGCCAAGAAACTGGAAGTCGATAAATAGCAGGAAAGGTATGTACGGTAGTACTAAAAAAGAGAGGCAAACCCTTCTTCCGCGTCTAGGCCAGACTTGAAACTGTCAACGGAAAGGCACCTTTTGGTGAGTTCACTCTGCAGTTCCTTTCCCCTGACCTAGTGTGAGAAAGATTAGCCGGCAACACAAGTTTGGTTGTGGTTCCAAAATATCACAATCTTCAAAGAGGCTCTTTCTGTGCACCCCGAGGCAAGCCCTTGGGAAACCCAACAATTCCTCCCCCCCCCCCCCCATCACCCATCGCAGGGAACAAACGCCACCGAAGCGCCACGGACCGATCCTCAAAACATGAGACAGGTTGGCTCCTGTAATGGGAGATGATGTGTCATCGTCCTTAGAAACCGTTCAAAAGACTTGTCCAGCATAGCTGTCAAGTATCCCTTATTGGCCAAGAAAAAGTTCGGTTTCACTTACCAGTGATAACTTTCGTTCGAGTATATAGTTTGTGAATACACACTATTGGGTTATGCGCCTGCGCAGAACGTCGATCGGAGGCTTGAAAAGCTATTGGTCAAAAGTTTTGGCGGTAAGACCGCCCACCGTACCGCCCACCCTGAGGCGCCCGTGCGCCATTTTACCTCAGTTCCATACTTAAGCCAAGCACAGGATAAACCAATTGATCTCATCCGTGCAGCTCAAGAGGGGAGGCAGGGTGGGTAGTGTGTATTCACAAACTATATACTCGAAGAACGAAAGTTATCACTGGTAAGTGAAACCGAACTTTCTCCTTCGCATAGTTTGTGAATCCCCACTATTGGGAGATTAGCAAGCTCACACTTACTTGGTCGGTGGGCAGTCGGATGAAATGATCCCACGATGAAGATGATGATGGTCAGGCAGGGTGAACTGTCAAGGGCGATGAGCCCGGAGCCCCCTAGTGAGGACAACACGGACAAGCCTGGCGTCCGCAGTGGCTCTGGTGTCCACCCTGTAATGCTGGACAAATGTAGAAGGTCTGGACCAGGTGGCAGCCTTACATATGTCCTCAAGCGGTGTGCCCTCCAGAAAGGCCGTGGATGTTGCAACCGCTCTGGTAGAGTGCGCCCTGACATGCGGCGGAGGTGGCAGCAAGGCCGACTCGTAGGCCAAGTAGATGGTAGACGTGATCCATTTGGAGAACCGCTGCGCAGAGATGGGTTCACCTTTGGACCTGCCTCCATACGCCACAAAAAGGCGTTGCGACTTCCTGAACTCCCTTGTCCTGCTGGTGTAAAACAATAAAGCCCGTTTGACATCCAGCGTGTGCCAAGTCCTTTCTTGGGCGTTAGTGGGGTTCTGGAAGAAGGTTGGCAAGGAGATAGTCTGTGCCATATGAAACTGGGAGACCACCTTGGGAAGGAAGGTGATATCCGCTTGGAGTACCACACGGTCCTTGAAGAATTGAAGAAATGGTGCGTCTGCCCGCAGAGCAACCAGTTCACCAGCTCGTCGAGCAGACGTGATAGCCACCAGAAACGCCGTCTTCCATGTGAGGAGACGAGCATCCGTGGTAGCCATGGGCTCGAAAGGAGTCCTGGTGAGCGCGTTGAGGACGGTAGAGAGTGACCATTGGGCCGTCGGAGTCCTGACCGGAGGGAAGGCGTTCCGCAGCCCCTTGAGGAAACGCTTCACTGTTTGGTCGCGGAAAGCACCAGAAGCGGGCGAGCCAGCCGGAGAGTGAGCCACCACCGCTGCGAGGTGTACTCGGATGGAGGTGATGCTGAGGCCAGACTCCGCCAGATGGAGGAGGTAGGTCAAGACGTCCTGTAGTCCCACCTGTGAAGGGGATGTCTGCTGGGATGCCAGGAAAGCACAAAAGCGTCTGTATTTGGAAGCGTAGGACTTCCTTGTGGAAGGGCGCCTCGCTAGTTCCAGGATCCTGGACAGTCTGGGGTTATCCTCCACGCGGTGAGGTGGAGGCTGGGCAGGTCCGAGTGGTGAAGCTGGCCCTGCTCCATTTGGAGAAGCGTCGGTGACTCCGGCAGCGTGCGATACTGAGACGACATGCGTAACAGCAGCGGAAACCAGGGTTGGCGAGGCCACGATGGGGCCACAAGGATGGCGTTGGTCCCTTGTTGATACATTCTGGTGAGAACTTTCTGGACCAGAGGAAACGGAGGAAAAGCGTAGAAATAGTCCTGATCCCACCGTTTCATGAAGGCATCGCCCTAGGAGTTCATTCCGATGCCTGCCCTGGAGCAGTACCTGTGGCATTTCTTGTTGGACTCCGATGCAAAGAGGTCGATGTTCGGCGTCCCCCAGGCCTCGCAAAGCGACTGAAATACCTCGTCGTCCAGTTCCCATTCATGGGTCGTCGAGGTGAGGCGGCTGAGATGGTCGGGCAAGACATTCAGCTTGCCCTGAATGTGCACTCCAATCGGGAAAATGTGCCTCTCTAGGCACCACTCCCAGAGCTGCACAGCGAGGTAAAGAAGGGTGGTGGATCGCGTTCCTCCCTGCTTGTTCAGATATGCCACAGCCGTGGTATTGTCCGAGGCTACTTGGACCGCCTTGCCCGTGAGCAGGCTCTCGAAGGAACGTAGGGCCTTCCAAATGGCCAGTAGTTCCAAGTAGTTGATATGGTACACCCTCTCCTGAGGCGACCAAGGGTTGTTGACCGTGAGAGTCCCGCAGGCAGCCCCCCAGCCGAGGTTGCTTGCGTCGGTCAATATTTGCAACGAGGGTTGCGGGGGGTAAAAGCTCTTCCCCGTTGTCACGTTGAGTGGTGCCGTCCACCACAACAGCTGGTCCCTCAGCTCCGGAGACGGAGTTAGCCGTTTGGACTGGCTCTCCCGGAGTGCGTCGAATTCGTGAAGAAGCCATGACTGCAGGGACCGGAACTTTAACTTGGCATGAGGGATCACCGCCGTCGTTGAGGCCATGAGGCCCAGTAGTCTTTGAGCCTTTTTCGCCCGGATGCACGGTTTGGTGCGAAGGTCGTTCACTCCCTGCGCGATGTCCTGCAAGCGCTTCTGGGGTGCAAAGGGTCTGGTGGCAAGCGGGTCGAGTACCGCTCCAATGTACTCGACGCGTTGAGAGGGAATCAACTTCGATTTGGTGAAGTTGATCCTGAGGCCGAGACTCTCCATGAGGTGGACCGTGAATTGCGTGTCCCGAATGGCCGACGAGCTGGTGGGGATACAATCAGCCAGTCGTCGATGTATGGGAAGACCCTGATTCCCCGCTGGCGAAGGAAGGCAGCCACCGGAGCCATGCATTTGGTGAAGACCCGTGGTGCCGTGGCCAGACCAAACGGTAGACACCGGTACTGGTACACGGAATCGCCGATGCGGAATCGAAGGAACCTTCGGTGCTCCTCGAGGATGGAGACATGGAAGTAAGCGTCCTTGAGGTCTATGACTGTGAACCAGTCCCCTTTGTTGATGAGGGGAAGGACGGTCTGCAGGGTCACCATCCGGAACTTCCTGGTGTGGATGCACTTGTTGAGGCGGCGTAGGTCCAGAATTGGGCGAAGTCCTCCGTCCTTCTTCTGAACCACGAAGTACCTCGAGTAGAAGCCGTTGTCCCAGTCGGGCGGCGTCACCCGCTCGATGGCTCCCTTGGACAGAAGAGTTGATATTTCTTCCTCCAAATGGGGGGACAAGGTGGTGAAGCGATGCCTTCCTACCCGAGGCGCCCGCACGAACTCGATGGCGTAGCCAGAGGACAAGATCTTTAAGACCCACCGGTCGTCCGTGATGCCTGACCATACTGAGAGGAAGTTTCAGAGGGGAAGGTACGGGATGTGGAGCGAGAGAGACTCGGCCGTCGCAGCTTCAAACGCGGGACTTGGACTTCGCGTCCGAACGCTTGCCCTGCCCATAAGGCTGGTAACGGGGTTTGTGCTGGCGCCAGTGCTTGTAGGAGCCAGACCTGGGCTGTTCCGAAGGGCCACCTTGTTGCTGCGGGTTGCCCTGATATCGCCGCGTGAAAGGTTGGAATCTCGGCCTGGCGGGCGGCGTCGGCGTGGTAAGGCCGAGGAACTTGGCCGTAGAGTTTGTTTGCCGCATCTCGTTCAGGACCTTGTCCGTGTCCTGTCCGAAGAGGCCTTGTCCGTCGAAGGGGAACTCCTCGATGAGCTTCTTGATAGCATCATCGAGGGAGGTGCCCCTGAGCCAGGCGTGGCGACGGAGCAGAATGGCGGAGGCCATGTCCTTCGCCGCGTAGTCGTTGATGTGCCTGGCCGTCCTCATTTGCTGCTCCGACAGGAAGTCTCCTTCGGATGCCAGCGCGTCGATCCGTTTCTGGACGTCGGCGGGCAATGTCGCCGTCTCGGCCTTCACCCGCTCCCAGAGGTGGGACTGGTAAAGGCCCATGGCAGCCGAGTAGTTGGCGGCGCGGAGGAAGAGGGAACCGGTGGCATAGAACTTACGGCCCACCGCGTCCAGCTTCTTCCCTTCCGGAGTCGAAGGCACCGGGAAGCCGCTGGTGGCCGTCCTGTGTTGAAAAGCCTTGACCACCAGCGAATTTGGCAAGGGGTGAGCTTGCAGGAACTCGACGTTCTCGTCCAGGACTCTGTACATGCCGTCGAGCCTGGACGAAACGGAGTGCGCTGATACCGGCTTCCTCCATGTCGCCTTCGCTGACGTCAACATGGACAGAAGCATGGTGATATGGACCGGCCGAACCGCTCGTCTGTCCAGTTTGGCGGTCATTTGGTCCTCGCCTTCCAGTGGCGGCTGGTCCACCTTCAGGTTCAGGGCGGTCCCCAGGCGCGTCAGCAAGGCCGTAAGCGAGCGTTGATCCTCACCACGCGGTGGGTCAACCGCGCCGATGGCTTGGTCCGGTGTCCTTTCGGCGTCGACGTCTCCCTCGTCGTCCGAGGAGGAGGCGCTGGAGTCATCGGAGGACGAGGGAGGAACTCTTACATCCACGTCGGGACCGCGCCAGTACGGCCTGGGCGGGCCGGCGGGATGGGAGTCCACCGCATCAACGTCTGGACTGCACCGCGACGATGTGGGTGGGCCAGCGGAGCGGACACTCGACCCTCGGGAGGTCGGAGGGGCCACAGCAGGGCCAACATCCCTGGGGCTTGCGGTGGTCGGTACCGGAGTCGCAGAGGCCGCAGGCATGGAGGTCTTGAATTGGTTGGCAAATGTCTGAGCCATGACCTCAAACATCCCCTTGAGGAACTCCATCTGGGATGGATCTGCCACCGGTGGGAGCGACGAAACGGTGGCCGACGAAACGGTGGCTGGTAGAATCAGCGACGAAACGGTGGCCGGCACGGTGATTGCCGCGTCGTCGAGCGTTGGAGTCCTGGGCCTTGGGGAGACGGAGGCCTGTCTCATAGGCGAACGGGCCCTCCCACGAGGAGGAGACGGGAGAACCTGAAGTGGGCGAGCTGGAGCCCCAGCCCTGCGTCCCTTTTCAGGAGATCCCGAGGAGGACCGTCCTCCCCAGATAGATGACCCGGGCGAAAGACATCTTGCGACCGAGTACGGAGGCGAAGGCCCCGGCGAGACAGGGGGCGAGGAGTAGGCGGGAGCGATCGCCTCTTCTCCGACCCGTGCTTCTTTTTCTTATCTCTGTTCTTGTCCTTCTTCTTCTTCTTCTTGATGGGGAGAGTGGAAGAAGAAGCAGAAAGCGGAGGAGGCTGAGAGGCACTAGCAGAGGTAGAGGCAGCCGCGGCGGGAGCCAGAGAGAGTTCCATCAGATGGGCTTTGAGCCGGTAGCTCCGGTTCTGCACTGCAAGACGGGTAAATTTCTTGCAGTGAGGGCAAGACTGGCTCTGGTGAGACTCCCCCAGGCAGAAAAGGCAAAGGCTATGCCCGTCGGAGGCAGGGAACTTCTTCAGGCAAGCAGAACACTGCTTGAAGGCAGCGGCCATCAAAGAAAAATTCTTCCAACGGAAGGTTCTGGAACGCGGGTACCCCGAAGGGCAGGCCAGCCGCCACCCCCTTGAGGGGGGAAACGGTGACCGAAGCGAGTAGGTAACTGAGTCCACCAGAAGGAAGAAACAGCACCGGGGTGGCGATCCTGCCCGAAGGACAAGATCACCGAAAAAATTGTACGCGAAGTTAGCCAAAAGACTTTCCCTCAGAAGGGCGAAAAAATTGAGGAAGCTCTCAACGATCGTCCTGCTGCTACAGCGGAAAGAAGAGAACTGAGGTAAAATGGCGCGCGGGCGCCTCAGGGTGGGCGGTACGGTCGGCGGTCTTACCGCCAAAACTTTTGACCAATAGCTTTTCAAGCCTCCGATCGACGTTCTGCGCAGGCGCATAACCCAATAGTGGGGATTCACAAACTATACGAAGGAGAACCCCTTATTTTACCCTTTCCTGCCGTCATCCCTTATTAGACTGCAATGCTCTATTGCCGCCATTGGAGGGCAGCACAGTATAAGCATAGCTGTCAAGTATCCCATATTGGCCAGGAAAACCCCTTGTTTTACCCTCTTTCCCGCTGTCATCCCTTATTAGACTGCAATGCCCTATTGCCGCCATTGGAGGGCAGCACAGGATAAGCATAGCTGTCAAGTATCCCTTATTTGCCGGGAAATTTCCCTTATTTCCAAATCCAAAACTTGACAGGTATGTTGTCCAGACGACTGCCATGTTATGATTTCCAACCATGGTGTGTGTGAGAGGGGTACGTTGACCTGAGTTTCCACATTACAGCTTTTTTTTTAAACCAAGGAAAGCACATTAATGTATATTCACCAGTTTGAAATTGGCACCATGACTTGTTGCAGATGAAGCAAGCAACCAGTATTTTTTGGTTCTAAAATCAGTCAATACTGTACTTCCTTTAAGTCTTACATCAGCTGAGCTTGCAGTGCTTCGGACCTTATAAGACTGCACGTGGAAAACCCTTCCTTGGGGCAAGCGATACCCTCCTTTTAAACCCTGTACAGTATATCTGTATGTGAGGATTGCTTGTTTTCATTGAACATGCACACACGGGGGAGACAGATTTAGCCACCGTCTCTGTATATGCAGATTTTGTTATGCCTGAAAGCAGCTTTGGTTCTGAGCCAAGATGATGAGTCAAATACATCACGAGAGGTTTCCTGCTATTTAATTCCCACTAGTGCTAGATCCAGAGGAAGGACATGTGCAAATGGTACCAAACAAAATCTCAGCTAGAGGATTTTTAGTCTGTTCAGGCTGTCATCTGCTACAATGTCAGCACACTGGTACACTGATGAGAAGGCCACACCAAACTGAAAGGAGGTAGCCCACAACCAGAAATGTTATATCATATGTACATATGCAAATACAACAGCGTTTCAGTAGTGAAATTTTAAATATAGATTTAAAATTTAATTATTTAGTTAAAATACATCTCTGGCTAAATGTCAAGTGGTCACATGGGCCTTCTAAGGCAGTGATGGCGAACCTATGGCACGTGTGCCAGAGGTGGCACTTGGAGCCCTCTCTGTGGGCATCCATGCAGTTACCCCAGCAGAGTTGACCCCACCCTTCTACCCAGCAGCCCAATGGGAGTGCTTCCGCCCTCCCAAACACAGAATTTGCCCCGCCCCTCTGCCCAGCAGCCCAATGAGCTTCCTCCCTCCCCAGCACAGAATTTGCCCTGCCCAGGAGTCCAATGGGAGTGCTTCCTCCCTCCCCCAGCACAGAATTTGCCCCACCCCTCTGCCCAGTAGCCCTTCTAGCTAAGTATACATGGGATCATAGCTATAATTACTGTACATTTTCCCACAGGAAATGCCAGTTACATTTAGACTTTGGTAGTTTCACAGCCTTTTGTCTTTTTCAACTGAGCAATTTACAATAAGCCTTTGTGACTAGTTAGTGAATAACCAGTAATAAAAGATGCATGTGGTGGCTTAGTGGTTAAGATTCTGAACTTGGCAACTGGAAGGTCAGCAGTTTGAGACCAGAGTGCTACAAGACAGGGTGAGCTCCCATATCGGTCCCAGCTCCTGCCAACCTAGCAGTTCAAAAGCAAGAAACTGCAAGTAGATAAATAGGGACCGCTTCGGTGGGAAGGTTAACAGCATTCCGTCCTCTCCAGCATCTAGTCATGCCTGCTGCATGACCACAGAAACCAATGGTTCTTTGGCTGAAAATGGAGATGAACACTGAACCCTAGAGTTGGACATGACTAGCTTTCGAGCTAGGATGACCTTTAATGAGCAAACAAGCATTCTCCTCTATGCTGGATTAATGGACAAGCTTAGTACCTTTAGTGCACTAAGTAAATTTAGGGGCTCAGTTTATCAAGGGTCTATAAATACAAAGATAAATATTATGTTTCAAGCTTTACAGCATTCTTAAAATAATAGATATGTTTGTTAATATTATGGGACTTCTTAAAATTGGACATAAATTAAGGCCCCAGTATATTTTTAATTCATCCCTAAATTACCTTGTCAAATTTAAGATGGCAATTTTTTTACCCTGTTTATAGTAACTCGGGGAGATTATTAAATTTTCGATAAAAATTCACCTCTGGTAATATATTTGAGTTTCTCAGTTTACACCTTCCTCGCCGGGCAGCAGCAATGTTGATTTTCCTCTTGTTTAGAATATCAGTTTTCTACTGAAAGCATCTTTCCCCACAGCTCTAATTTATTAACATGAAAATCAACAAATAAACCAACAGTTTGGAAAGCAAACTTTAGTGTCTATAGTATGCCTCTGGTTATTGCTGTATATAGATTTTGTGGTAGAATGGTAAACAATGCTGCAACTACATTTTTGCCATCGAGAGATTTTGCCTATATCTTTGTTAATAATTAACTATGTAATTACACATTAGCAAAAAATGTAAGTAACATCTCTGGACTCAAAAAGCAGGAATTAAAACAGTTTTTGAAGACAAAGAATAGACAAATGAGGTTTCTACATTGTAAAATATAAAAACCCATGAAACTAATTAGTGGCATAAAACTTTATGATGGCATCCCATCTTTTACACTCTTATGGAAGTATAAGCTATACATTTCTCTTTTATATTTGAAAAAAAAGGCTAGTAGTATAATTGAAGCAGTTTCACTAGTAATTGATAGATATATACTGCAGATAGAAAACACTAAAATTCAGTCTCTAAGAAACAGATTTCCTTTAACTATATGCAGATATCTAAATCTATAGTTTGAATTTGCTTTAACTGAAACTTTAAAATGTAACAAGAAAACAGAAGGGAAATTGAATAAACAGTTATTGACAATAATGCAGAAACTTTAATTTGCCAAAGCCAAAATAGTACAAGGGAGTTTTAATTTATATAATTTACTAATTTAGGCAAATAATTTTAATAAGATAATACTACATTAAATAACAAATAACCATCAATCCCTGCTCCCTTTGGTTTCTTTTTAACATATATACAATTTTGAATATCATCTTAAAGGTAGACATAACAATTACTGCTTTACACAGCTGTCTTTCTCCAAATTTCTGTCAATTTCATATAAACAATATGAAATAAGATACAAAATCTGATGACAAAAATAACGGAACAATCTAGTCATTTTCTGCATGTACGTGTGAGGAGGCCAGTAATGACAAGCACCTTTTTCAAATGTGTTTCTGCAAATATGAGGATCAGAAGGAGTGGATAGTCACCCGTCTCCTCATAATGGGGCCAATAAAGCACTTGAAAATAGGTTTAAATGTTCAAAGATTATTATTATTTGTGAAGCTCTTAAATTAAAATATCCTGTATTTTTACATGAAAGTTTATGAATAAATGTCATAAGGTAAGAAAATGATTATTTGGTTAATACTCATGGGGTTGAGAAGAACAAACCAACTAAATCACTAATTAAAGAATTAGAAATGCAACTATGTTTTCTATGTCGTTATCCTCTTGGCACTTGAATTATCTAAACAGGGATAACGTTTAGAAAGATGTACTTTTTAAAAAAAATCAAAAAAGGAGTACTGTTCTGCATCCTGCATAGTTAAGATTTAAGATACATAGGGACCACTGCTTCTTCTGAATCCAAAAATTTGGAGTGAACAGAATTTTAAAAAGGAACTTATATAATAATCTTTGAAGCTAAAGAATGCATCCTAAAGGATCTTTATGGTGTGCATTTAAACAGACACAATCACTTTAACTTCTCTGGACTGAAGAATTACATCATCAAAGACTATTATGATTCAATCCAGCTCCAAAATAAAATATGAACAGAGTACGGGGGCAAAAGGGGGAAGTTGATCTAAAAATAAATATGTCTTTGTATACCCCCAGAGACTCTAGGCAAGAATTTTTCAAGTTCCAGCATTGTATGCAACTGATTAACATCATCCCCAGATTTGGTAAAAGTCTTGAGAACTCAGGTATCTGTTGTTGGGAAGTTAGTGTCCTCTTGCTTTATAAAAACAGCTTCTTTATCATGCAACATAGTGGTACTGATTAGGATTATCTTTGTCTCTTTCCATATATTCTCTGTCAATAAGTGATTCAATCCGCTTTTTCAAATCTCCAGGCTGCAAATAAGAGATATGTTTCCCATTATTTATTTATTTATTTTTCATACTTCTATGGCCGCCCAACTCGACAATGACTCTGTTTAGTACACCAAGGAAAAAGGAAAGATAATTCAATTCATCAAAAAAAACCTCCACTTTATGAATCTGAGATATACTTCTGTATCGACACTTCAAAAATGGCACAAAACAAATCAATTTTGGATTGAAATTATGAAGGAAATAAAAGAGATAATTGCTGAAGATATAAAAATAGAGGCTAACACGGTACTGCTAATGGAGACCAATGATCTAAACATTGATAGATATAAGAAAGATTTGATAATCATTATGACAACAGCCGCAAGATTATGTATAGTGTGTACTTGGAAAAGCGGAGATTTGTTGAATATTAAAGAATGGTATAACGAAATGTGGTCGATTGCGTTAAATGATAAGCTCACATGGGAATTAAACCAAAAAAGGGGAGTTATAAAGGAAAATAATTTTTATGAGATATGGAACCCATTTTTGACTTACACACTAAAAAGAAACAAAGCAGCAGATCAAATGAATTTCTGGAAGTAACGGGTATTTAAAAGAAAACAATCTCTGAGGCTTTGTATATATCACTGAGATTTATATTATTTTGTTGCTAATATAAGTGTGCTGTATGGCTATTTGGGTGAAATTTAAGGTGTAAAAAATGTTATAAAGTAAATTTTGGAAAAGGCAGTATAAGAAAAAGACAGTTTAAAATGATTTATAATATAAATTATATAAATATAAAAGTGAAGAATAACACTGAAAATGAAAAACATTGCAACAACATTGTGGGCCATAGCATATTGGTTTTTTTCTTCTCCTCTTTACATTTGTATTTGTATTGAAATGTTTTTGTATTTGTATATTTTTAGTGTCTGTAATAAAAAATATTTTTTTAAAAAAATGGCACAAAACGACCTGATATTGCTGTACAATATTATGCCCATATTGACAGCAGGAAAAGGATGCCAAACTTTACAAAGCACAGGACAGTCTGAGTGCTGACTACACTTTAGTACAGCATATTATTATTCTATACTACATTATTGTTTTTTCTTTGGAAAGGGGAAAAACCCATTCACTCACCTTTACTGGGAATTTTAATTGATTATATAACTCTGAAACTAGAAGATTATGACCTAGTGTTTTTCTCATCTTCATTATTCGAACTATAGCAGCGTCAATTTGATATTGTCTGTCTTGAAAGACTCTTTCGGTTGTGCTGACTTGTTCTTCAACCTTTGAAATATAAAGGCACATATGAAGGATCCGACTTATTTTATAACATTTGTTAATGCATTTAATGCTATGACTGTTGATTCATAAAACCCAACAATGTGTACTGATTGACATACAATGACAATGTATGTAAGGACAATGACAACAATGGACGTCCAAGACGCTGTATGCAATGCCAAACCCTCCTGGAGGGAGAATTAAGAATATGCAGTTCACAAAAAGAGGTAGCTTTGAGAGCTGCTTCAAACACAGAGAAATCTGGAATATAATTCACATGCAACTCGGTTGTTGTGAAAAACATGTATTTTATTCTACTTACGATGAAAAAAGTCCTGCCTTTGTTAGAGATTTCAAGTAACTAGTTCAGGGGTTCCCAACCTAAGGCCTGTGGGCTGTATCCGGCCTGTGGTGCCGTTTCATCTGGATCGCCACCCCTCCAAGAGCATTCGAGAAACAAAATGGCCACCCCTTTGAAGCTGTTGGAACAAAATGGCCAGCCCATCGTTCAGGCAGGGCAAAATTGACATCCGGCCCTAGAAGCTGACTGAGAGAGCATGACCTGGCCCCGGGCTTGTAAAGGTTGGGAACCCCTGAGCCCCACTAAGGGCATCACCATGTTACACTGCAACCATAACTTGGGGCGTAACTACCCAGCAGGGGAAATGGGAAATGCGAATGGATCTGCTGTGAAATTGCACCCAGGAAGTTGGGGTTTCTCTGGGTTCACTTACTTCAGCCAACCACATGTGAGTCAGCAAAAAGAAAGGAGAAAATTGGCACTCAGCCTTGTCAGCAGCTTGTTAAGCAAGCTTTGGTCTGGCTGCCCAGATTTGCAGGAAGCATGCATACGAAGAACACAGCTACTTTTACAAGCTAGAAGCAAGGCTGATTCTTCGTTCTTCACCCCCTCCTCCTCTCTCTGTGCCTTTTCTTCATTCTTTTCCCCCACCTTTAGTCACTTGGCTGCTCTAGCAGTAAGACTTTAACAGAAAAGATAGGAAACAGGATAAGAAAGGGGGGAGGTAGACGCAGGAACCAAGAGTGGCAAGGAGATGTTTCTCACAGCCGCCATTACCCCTGCCTCCCTGCATCTCTCACTGCTGTTTTATTTAGCTACAACAGCTTCAAATACAATGGCTACAAATCCCCCACATCAGCTCAAGCGGCCACACTAGTTTGCTTTTGCTTTCTGGTTTGTTTTATTTATTTATTTTTTACATTTTACTATAATCTGTATGTAAACTGCCCAGTGTGATGAAGTTTCAATAAATAGGGAGTATATAAATGTATGAAATAAACGAATACGTAAATCAATATTAATGCATTTGATCCCAAAAAAAAGTAGAAGCCCCAGCAGAGGATGAAAAATGCATGAATTGGAAGATAGATTCTGGTCTGCTTTTCAATGACTTGTTTGTCATGTAGTCATCAAAAAATGACGTGAACCCGACTATCCCAATCTTGGAGCATTTCCTGCATTGTCAATCTAGTCTGATGAGAGATATGATGAGAGATATGAGCACCCTCTTGCCATGCAGCTAATGTTTAACATACTTTTACCATTATGTGATAAACCTATAATGTAATTCAAATATTGGCTTATGATTTGCCTCATTCTCTCATACCAAGTATCCCGCTGTCCCGTATTTTGAAAAGCAGGGAAAGGGGTTACTGCGTACGCGCACATGCGCAAATGGGTTTTGCGTGTGCGCACACATGCACAGAAATTTCCCATATTTTTGGGAGCCACGCTTGACGGGTATGCATTCTCTGTGATGGCTGTTAAAAATAATGAGGACGGGAGGGGAATGCGCTTTGCGAAACAGAGAATCTTGCAGTGTTCCGATTTTAAAAACTTATTAAAAAGTATTCTTTGTTAGATCTTACTGTGCTTCCTGGGAGAAGAGCCAGGCTGTGCAGACATGGGAGAGCTGTACACTCCCAGGGGACACCCAGAAGGGAATCATAAATCACCTCTGTGTATTGTCTACCAGGAAACGCTGAAAAGGGTCACCATAGGTCAGAACCTATTAGTTCTTAAGTAAATGAAGTTTTAAGCTAATAACTATAATTGCTACATGAGGTGGAGCTATGACTATAACTAATTAATCTTAAAATCTGACAATTGACTATGTTTTACTAGGCAAAATTAAAGGATGTTCCACTTGAAAAGTTAGCTCAGTGAACTGGCTACCTGGCTATACAGCTAAATGTCAAGAGTTCATATCCCCACTGTGCCTCCCAGAAGAAGAACAAAGCCTGCATATCTGGGCAAGCTGTAGTCCCAATGCACCCACATAAAAAGGGAATGGTAAACTGAATATAATTAGAAAAACATAGGAAAGTGCGGCCATAAGTCAGAATTCATTTGGTGATGCATAGTTGTACAATATGGAAACCATCATATCCCTATATATGTAGCATACAGATCATATCCAAGTGACTCTAGTATTTAATACATACAGTTTCCTTCATCTGGATTTGGTTGATCTTTATTCTGAACAATTTGTGCTTGAAATCAGCATTAAAGATGAATTTGTCTCCATCTTCTACATCTTTGCCTCTTGGAATTTTATTCAATACTCTTGCTTTACCACAAGCCAGTGACTGCAAGGTTCTTTTTAATTCGTTCTCTTCTATAAAACAGGATTGAATGGCAAAAACACAGTGGAAATATTATGATTATTAATTCTCATACACAGAGAACCTGAAACACAAACTGAAGGTAATATTTTATAACAGGGGTGCCCAAACTACGGCCTGTGGACCAGATATGGCCCCCAACACCAATTCATCCGGCCTGCACCACCCTCATCTCATCACTCCATATGGGTGCATTTTACTTCTGCTTCCAAGATCGACGAGGGCAGTGTAGGGCGGATGAATTGGCGTCAGGGCCAGATCTGGCCCACGGGCCGTAGTTTGGGCACCCCTGGTTTAAGCAGAGAAAATGGCAGCCTAAAATTTATCTCATCCTGCTGCAAAACATTGCAAGGCGCATTTACTTCCCCTTCCGGTGGGAGAAACCGTGTGACCGGCCCACTGAACCACGTGACCAGTCCACTGAACCACGCGACTGGCCCATAGCCCAAAAAGTTTGGGCACCCCTGTTCTATAACAATACGAAATACATGCTGGCTGGATGAACTTGTTCTACTTCAGTCCAGAATTTGCCATTCATTTGATTGGGTAAGGCAAAGAGAGCTGTGTAAATATACTGAAGAAATAAATTGAAAATTGATTTTTGTTTACCTTTCTTCTCTGCAATTTTTTAAGACCAGAAGACAAAGAAAGAGACACAAGTCACAAGTGGAACCAATATAGCAGTTCGTTGAGTTTCTTTGCTTAGCTGAACCCAGTAACACTACTATGAACTCAGGCCTCTCAGCTCCACTTTTGCTTACTTTTATGAATCATGTTAGAAGAAAGAGTAAGGGAGGACAAATCAATCATACTTTTGTTGTTTTGCTCTAACTCAGTGTTTCTCAACCTTTGGTTTTTGGACCTCAATTCCCAGAAGCCTAATTCAGTACATTGGCATTGGGGCATTGACTTTGGCTTCTGGGAATTGAAGTCCAAAAGCCAAAGGTTGAGAAACAGTGACGGGTAACACATTCAGGTCAATTTTCAAACTCACAAAACATAATTGAATTGAATACTACATACCTATGCCAGTGGCCATTTTTATTTCTTCAAAAGTTAATTCATCTCCTTCATTGAACATCAGAAGCACTAGTGTTTGAAAGAGTGACACCTGAAACTCCTTTTTCCCCTAAAATGGAAAACCACACGAACAGACAACAAATATAAAGATACAAACACATTTGCTTGGTTTTAAAAATTGCAGCACCAAGCACAAAAGCCAAAATTATTTGTCTAGCAACCGTCAGCATGGATAGATTAAGCAAGGTTTTTTTAAAATTATTATTATTTTTTAAAAAAAATTAAGTTTTTTTTAAAAAATACAAATGATATATTTAAAAAAATACAACAAATACAAGAAATTACAAATCAGAAAAAAGAGATTAAGCAAGGTTTAAGAGTATATTACAGCATCACTTATACAGTAAACCCTCGAATTACAAATGGCTTGACTTATGAAAAACTTGCGATACGAAAGAAAATAACGTGAAAAATTGCTTTGAGGTACCAATTTTTTTGAGATACTAAGGTGTGTTGTTGTTGTTGTTTTTTGTTGGGGGTGTGTGTGTTCTTCCGATGCTTCCCATGGCAGTGTTTGGAGCCGGAAGCTTTCCCCGCAACCAGGAAGTGCCAGAAATCCCCCTGCAACAGCTGGTCATTGGGTACTGAGCCGGCAATTATCAGAGCTGGCCACTAGAAGGTGCTGTCAGAAATGTGCTGAGTATGCATTGAAAACCAAAATACAGTACTGTAATCAGTTCCGGAGCTCAAAAAAAAAAAAAAGGCAAAAAAAAAAGTATTTTCTTTGTTCAAATCTCTTTATAAAGTGGCCAAAACGCAGCAAGAAAATTCCAAAGTGCACTTTATGAAGAGTTTTGAACAGAAAGTTTTTGGGTTTTTTCTAAGCTCTGGAACAGATTACAGTACAGTATTTGCTTTTCAATGCATTCCTATGGGAAACCACGCTTCGAGATACTGTACAAATTTTTCGAAAAACCTTGAGGAACAAATTAATTTTGTATCTCAAAGTTTTACTGTACATCTATACAAAACGCTATAGAAAAGAATAACATCAGACTTGGAGTTAAAGGAGACGTGATGAGCACCTTAATAAGATCTCCTGCCTGAGATTGCTTTTTATGTCCCCACTTCCCAACCCTTTTGTTTTGTGTCCTGTCTTTTAGATTGCAAGTTTCTCTTAGGCGCACATGAGATTCCTTTGTGTTGAGCCAGAACATTGAACAGCCCAGCCTAGTACTGTCAATCCTGACTGGCAATGGCTTTCCAGGATCTCAGACAGAATTTTTTTTTTTAGCTCTGCCTGGAGATGGTTAAGTGCACATGACTTTTTGCATACATAGCATATGTTCTACAGCAGGGGTGCCCAAACTATGGCCCATTGGCCAGATCCGACCCCAACACCAATTCATCCGGCGCGCACCTACCTCGCCATTCCCGGAAGTGTAAGTAAAACGGGCCAGGCATGCGCAGAACACTGCCATAAATGAATTCTGCACATGTGCATTTTACTACCGCTTCCGGTGGGAGGAACCACATGACCGGCCCAATCAGCTGTCTGAGGCGTGGTCAGGCCCACGGCCCGAAAAGATTGGGCACTCCTCCTCTACTGATACAGTAAATTGCATAGTTACAGTCTTGATGAGGTGTTTTAGCTTGAGAGAATAGTTAAAACTATCAATAAAACAAAGTGAAGGATCAAACTCAAATCAATTCTACCTCTTCAGATTCTGATTTTTGGCAACTCATTTATATTACTATATCTGAGATAGAGAGTAATCACAAGATAACTTTTCTTTTCAGAATTTAGTATGTCAGATGTTTTTTATGAAAAGTAATCCTATAGGAACCAAGTGACCACATCCTGAAACCACATTAGAAATAAGTAGTTTGGAAGATATGAAACTTGTATTATGGTTTCCAACAAATGCTTCAGCGAGAGCGCAGGTCACATATTCTAAATCCAGTCTTTTGATCAGACTTTACAACCTATCAAGGGAGAGCTAGTTTAATGATACATTTAGTGATAGAAAAAGAAATTAGGGAAGGTATCTCCCCTTTGATGTCCTCTCCCCGACATTATTGTAGAATTTTGCTGATGGGGAGATCCTCTTAAAGTTACAGACTCAAGAGTTCTCCAAGTTATTACTGATGCACGAGACAAGGACTTGCACAAGTGAATATTAAAATATTCAATTTTTAAAAGCAAGCTTAATCTCTTTACTCAAATGTGAAAAAAGCATATTTTGTTCATGAAATTCATGCAATTCAATGGTGATGACTACAGAAAAGAAACTTCTCTCGAAGTTTCAGCTTTTTCAATTATTATTATTACATGAATCCATTAGACTAATTTTAGATGTCTTTTAAGCTCAGCTAGTGGTTCAAAACATCTAAGGAAGGTAAAAAAACTGTATTAATATACTAGTTCTTTTATACTTTTACAATGCTGTATGTTTTTACAATGCAACATTCATCATCTTTAACTGTACAGTATCGTGGTTTTTTTAAAATCACACACGTCTTTCTATCCTTCAGGTGTCACTATTCAAAAACAAACAAACCCCAATAACAATAAAACCAATGACACAACTATTTTAATACAGTACTTGGTCTTGGCCAGATATCTGTATCAACCTTTCTTGACTAGTTGCTCATCAGATCCTTTGGACTGCAACTCTCATCAGCTTTTGTTGTCAGAATATATAGCAAGGGATTTTGGCAATAGCAGTCCCAAAATCCAGAAAGTTATCTGAATTGGCAAATAGTCTTGTGGTATGTGCCTGATACGTACCACAAAGCTGGGGTACACAGAAAGAACCTCCTCAAAGACTGTGGTATTTTTGAACCACAATCGGGCATACCCCGAGCAACAGCAGCCTTGTTGTGCCGGCTAATCTTTCTCACACTAGATCAGGTGAATGGAACTGTGGAATGAGTTCACCAAAGGTGGCTTCATTTTGGCAGTTTCATGTCTGACCTAGACACAGAAGAAAAAGAACCACAAAGCTATGTTCTTCCAGGCTTCCAATCTGATAGCAACCCGCATATGAAAGTGTATTAAAATGTGGTACAAAAATTACTGTCAATTTTTAAAGTTTTTTAAGGATGTAGTTCAAGAAAATGAACTCTATATACTGTAGTTACAAAAAGTAGTCTGTTTCTCAAATTGTATTACAAATTGTTCTAAACCAGGAGTTCTCAACCTTTTTGAGCTGGGGGCTGGGTCACTCTCCCTCAGACAGCTTCAGGGGCCTGACAGCCATTTTGCCCTTCCACCACCACATGGCACTTCTTGGTGTGGTGGAGGTGGGCCACATGAAATGGGACTGTAGGCCGCAGGTTGTGAATCCCTGTTCTAAACTATATTACTTGTCAAATACTCAGAGACTTTTTATGCCAAGAAAAAAGCCAAATAAAAAATGTACTTTTTAAAAAGAAATCATTACAAAAGAGCAGCTATTAAACATACCTCTTTAAACTCTGCTTTAAGGACAGCATGTCCTAAACTAGTTTGCCACTGAAGTTTTCGACCACTGTGCTTTCCAAGATAAAATGTTTTAAATACTTCTTGCAATTTAACCATCTGCAATAATATTAAAAAAAGAAGGGGAGAAATCATTGCAGGCAAAGACACATAGAGATATATCAGCATAAGATTTCCTCCAGTTTCTTTTAAATTCAATTAGAATGCAAAAAAGTTACCAATTAAGTATAAACAACATTTTACTCTCAAAACATAATTTGTCTTCAAGCAGGGAAATAAGCAATGCATGTTATTAAAACAGCAGAAGACTAATTTGTTCCATTTGTATTATTTATTTTATTTGTTTTATTATTTAAGTATAAGATTTGGGTAGGCTTCAATGGCTTAGACCAGTGGTTCCCAATGTGGGGCACATGCCCCAAAGGGGGGCTTTAATTCCCAGAAGCCGCCTAAGTCAGTACATTGATTGATCAGTGTTTTAGGGAATTGACTTAGGCTTCTGGGAATTGAAGTCCAAAAACCAAAGTTTGGGAAACACAGTCTGGCTTAGACCCATTCCATGTAAATTCCATAGTGTAAGTCGGATTAAATCATCAGCTGGGGTAATTTTTGCAAAACAAACAAACCCAAAAACATTTTGTTCTGTCCCAAGGAACTATAGGTCCCATGTAGTACCTTTCACCAGTAGAAATCTATGGAGCTGCAGAGTGGATAGGGTTTTTAATTTCATAAAATCTATGCTGCCAGTGAAGTCCTGTGGTGGAGAGGAGTAGTCAGAAATTTACTATGGCTGATGACACCAACAGCCTTATGTGGTGTAGGAGTGTGAATAGGATTTCAGCTGCTATTTTCTCCTTAAAGTCCCCATTAATGTTTCACATAAGAAAAAAGATCCAAGATCTTGAATATGGTCTTAAGTATTCTTCAGATCACATTTAAATGGGTGTTAAAGGTTTGAGATAAGTGACTGTAAGAATATTGAAGAGGCTCCTGTAATCAAAGCATGTACAAATCACATGTACATACGAATAATAAAAAAAAATATTTCATATGCCTATGTAGATCTTATCTAAAGCACCTGTCAACAGGGGACCTAAAGATCTTGCTCAAGGCTTACCTCTGGAGGTAAAAGAACATCCATAGGTGTATATGAGGGCCAGTATCCCATCGTAAGTATATTTACTGTTAAGTCTATATTGCCTGGATCTCTTTGATTCTGCATATACTAAAGAGAAATAAAGGGGAAGGAAATAATTTAAAATCATGCTTATACACAGTTACAAGAGTAATTCATCTACATTATTTTCTGTGTAAAGATGTACTCTAGCAAGGGTAGCAATTTCTATGATTAAACATTTAAAGCAAAGCTGAATTTATCAAAAATCTTAAAAACAACCAGTGGAACACAATGTGTGTGGGAGAGAGAACTATATATACAAATGTGACTGAATTTAGTAATCTGTCATTCTTTATGGCAGCCCTTTGAAAACTCAGACTAACTACAAGTTAAGCTTCAGATGCTTTCTAGAGTTCAGATGGGCAAACAGGCATATTCTATAGTTCCTACTTCTGCAAATTCACCTAGTGCCAAATGAATGAATGTTGTAATATTTAAAATTTAGTTCAGTGTCAAAGAATGTATCTATACATATTCTACATAAATCATCCCTGATAGCACTTCAATTCATATTAATATATCGGGATATTATTTGGCAAGTCAAAGTGAACTGATTGGCAACATCTTAAGGCAACCTGTTGTATAGGTAACTAGCAAGGGTTGCCTGGCGTTGCCGGGCTTTCCCCCCCGTGTTTTAATAAAAAATGAACCAATTTTATTTTTGCAATAGTTTTAAATTGTGTTGGAAGGTTAAATTGTGTTAATGTTTTTTAAAAATTGCTTAGTCTGTAATTTTAATTTTTTAAATGTTTATTTATGTAAATTTTTTTTGGCTTGGCTGTTATTAACTGGGATCTGCATTTTTGGGTTTTTTTGAGGATTAATAAAAGAAGAAAGTATGATATAATTTTTTCAAATTGTTTTATGTAAGTGAATAATGTTTTAGTTTTTTGAATTTTTTAATTAGTTGTACCGTAGGTAATAATTTTAATAATGTAAAAGTAAATGTTTTTTACATTCAATGTTTTTAAAATGTGTTTAGATGTTTTGGGTTTTAATTTGAGTTAAAACTCAGCACAGGATTTTTAAAAGTTTCTATTGTATTTTATTGACATATGTTTGTGATTTGTGTTAAAGTGTGTTTTAGTGTAAATTTTTTTACTTGTTTTTATTGGTGTGACCTTTTGTGTAAAATTGTGAATTTGTGTTATATTTTTGATTTGTTTTTACTCTTGTGGCCTTTTATTTGGAGCTGTTGTGTGTTTTTGAATTGTTTTTACTATTGTGGCCAGCAGGTGGTGCTGGTAGGGGTTATTGTATTTTGACTTTTTTTTTCTCCTGGCCTCTGGGTGGAGCTTCTTCTGGTAAGTAGTCTCTTTCTTTATTCATTTATTTTCCAGTCCTGGTGGAGGTAGCACATCTTTTGGTAAGTTTGCTTGTTTTCTTTCTTTTGTGTGTGTGTGTGTGTGTGTGGGGGGGGTTAGAATTTGTATTTTTTCTCTGTTTGTTTTGTTTTTGATTGTGTCTTTGTTTACTTCGTATTGTTTTTGGTGTTTTTGTTTTTGTGTATTTTTGGATGTGTTTGGCTGTTTTTAGTAATTTTTTAAAAATTATTTATTTATTTGGTGGTGGGGAAGGGACGTGGTCATTGGGGGTTAGGAAGGGTGGGCTAGGTGGTGGGGAGAGGGGCATGGTCGTTGGGGGTTAGGAAGGGTGGGTTAGGTAGTGGGGAGGGGGGCATGGTCGTTGGGGGTTAGGAAGGGTGGGCTAGGTGGTGGGGAGGGGGCGTGGTCATTGGGGGTTAGGAAGAGTGGGTTAGGTGGTGGGGAGGGGGCATGGTCATTGGGGGTTAGGAAGGGTTGGCTGGGGGGGCGTGGTCGTTGGGGGTTAGGAAGGGTGGGCTAGGTGGTAGGGAGGGGGGCTTTATTGTGTTATAGTGCTTTGTTTGTGTGGAGTCGTGAAAGTAGATCGGGGTTTCCCCTTTAATATCAGTGGGTGGGGGGTTGCGACCCCCCTCTCCGCTGGCTCCCCTGGGGTTGGGAGGTTTGTGGGGACAAAAGGAGTATATTGCCCCAACCCTTCTGGACCCAGAGGAACAGGCAGAGTGGATCGAATCCCACCCCCCCTCCTTAAAACAACTCCGTTTTTAAAGAGAAGAAAAGACGGAGTTGTTTTAAGGAGGGGGGGATCGATCCACTCTGCCTGTTCCTTGGGTCCAGAAGGGTTGGGGCATATACCCCTTTTGTCCCCACAAACCTCCCAACCCTAGGGTAGTCAGCGGAGAGGGGGATTGCAACCCCCCACCCACTGATGTTAAAGGGGAAACTCCAGTCGGGACCTTCAGGCGCTGTTGGTGAGGGAAAGAAAGCCAGCTGGTGTTTGCTTGGCTGTGAGGCGGTGAGTTGTTTTTCGTTGGGGGTTAGGAAGGGTGGGCTAGGTGTTGGGGAGGGGGGGGCGTGGTTGTTGGGGGTTAGGAAGGGTGGGCTAGGTGGTGGGGAGGGGGCTTTAGTGTGTTATGGTGCTTTGATTGTGTGAAGTCGTGAAAGTAGATCGGGTTTCCCCTTTAATATTAGTGGGTGGGGGTTGCGATCCCCCTCGCCGCTGGCTACCCTAGGGTTGGGAGGTTTGTGGGGACAAAAGGGGTATATTGCCCCAACCCTTCAGGACCCAGGACACCAGGCAGAGTGTATCGAATCTCCACCCCCTCCTTAAAACAACTCCGTTTTTAAAGAGAAGAAAAGACGGAGTTGTTTTAAGGAGGGGGGGATCGATCCACTCTGCTTGTTCCTTGGGTCCAGAAGGGTTGGGGCAATATACCCCTTTTGTCCCCACAAACCTCCCAACCCTAGGGTAGCCAGCGGAGAGGGGGATCGCAACCCCCACCCACTGATATTAAAGGGGAAACTCCAGTCGGGACCTTCAGGCGCCGTGGGTGAGGGAAAGAAAGCCGGCTGGTGTGTGCTTGGCTGTGAGGCGGTGAGTTGTTTTTCTTTTTTCATTTTTCGGGCGCCGGTTTCCTCAGCGTTCTGCGCGCTCATGGCGCGCAGGACGCTGGAGCTTGTAGTTATAGGTTGGTGCTTTGTGTTTGTGCTGCGTTTTTTTAAAATGGTTTTCTTTTGATTGGCTGCGGCGCGTTTCCGAACGCTGCGCCGTGCGAGAGCTTCTCAGCCTGATTGGCTCTGGTGCGGCGCAGCGCAAGGAATGTTGGGAAGTGAAGTTGTTTCCCTTTCTTCGTGTTTGTGGGGCTGTTGCCCCACTGCCGGTTTTCTCAATCCTTCGTTGACCTGCGTACCCAGATCGGCCGTGTGCACGAAGGGTGAGTGCAGGCAAGTAGGGCGAGGCATAGCAACCTATAGCCAGTTCCAACGGTTAACCCTTGGATTTATAGGTTAAGATTAGGTGTTGCTTAAAGAAATATTTTTTCCATCTGACATAACTTACTGTCAAAGATGCAGTGATGACCTAACATGAGCAGGTTATTGCAGAAGAGGTCTGTCAGAAGGCATTAGCAATGAGTAGGATCTACAAGATGGCCTCTGACAACCTAGAAGAGGAGTCTTAGGCTTTCTAGTCAGGCTTCCTGGTACAAGGCAGTGAATTTCAGCAGTGGAGAAGAGATAAAAGACTCCTTTCCATAGCCCATTCAATCTGTTCTATAGCTTCTCCAAACTGGACTATTTTCTTAGCTATACAAGGAGGGTTTAATTGTGGAGGTGGGAATGAACACTTAATATAAATTGGCTGAAATCCTGTTTGCATAACTATGCTTGCTGAAGGGTGATGTAGTCAGCAGATGGATTTCCCTGGGAGCTCTCGGAGACTCAAGAAAGAAACAGGAAGTATTTAATTTTCAAAAACCATTCTTGCTCATGATGTCCTCAAATTCTACAGGTGCAGTTATGCCAACAGGATTTCAGACAATAAGCAGATCTTAAGCAAATCAATTCTCTCTCTTCCTTTGGCCACCATCCTTTTCCAGATGTTTGAATATTTTGTATGGCAAACTCTCCTTAACCACAGATTTAACTGTAGGCTTACAAGAACTATTGCCTTTACGGCCCCTGCTTCCGCAAACCTATTCTACCAGCGTGCTGTGAGCGCATAGATTCTTGACAGACAGTTTGGTGTGATGAATATTTTCTAAATGACATCATCTTTAAATTAACAAATTTACATCTACATCTACTTTTTAGTCCCAACTAAACTAGGTATCTTGACTCAAAGGGACTGACGCAAATCTCTATCAGTGAAATGTGTATGGTTATACACACTGTGCTGATTAATTCCTTTCCACTCATATCCATTCAACAGCTCTACTGTAGTTCAGATGAACAATCAGATTTACCTTACTCCATACCTGGCATTGTCTAAATTGCATAAAAGCCACTACCTTATTCAGTGACCTTGTTTTGCTTCCAAACTGACAGGCACTCAGTAAACTGAGTTTCTATCGGAAGAATTACCCCTAATCAGACACTGAAAGCTTCTGAATTGAAGTTACCGAGGAGCAGAACAGTAATAGAAGGTAGCTGCTATTTTGTCCCTTTTATCTGGTTGGCCAATGCTGGAAAGAAGTTTGTTTGTTTATTTATTAATCAAATTTCTAACGCCGCCTCATGTGCCGAGGTGACTCTGACTGGCTTACAGCAAAACACAACAACAATTAGTTGCTGTACTAATTGGTTCTGACTCAGCAGAATTCTTATTTTATGTGCTACAGAGTTTGTGAAAGAAGTTCATAAAAGGAGACATCTTTGCTGGTCAACAGAGCTATGTCCGAAATGAAGAAACAAACACTCAAACAAATGACAACAAATTATAATATTGATATAATACATCACATCTTCATTTCCTTGTACTATAGAAGTCAACAGGAGTTTGCTAGTTGGGTAATATCTCAGCTGCTAAAAATCTACTGTACTGTGCAACTGAAGTTAAAGTTGAAAACCTACCTGTTTAAACTGAACCATAACATCTTTGGAAAGTTCCATGTCCTTAAACATCCCTTCCAATTTACTGGTGAAAGCAGCACCACATTCTAGTATTGGAAGAAGGTCAGAAAGATGTTTTGCATGTAATAACTTTGGTTAACATTGAGAAATCTCATGAAGCCACTAAGCATTTCAGAAGCATTTAAAAACAATTAGATCCATACATTCTACACACTTTTGAAACACAGGTGCATTTATTTACAAGAAGGACAGACAGTAGCAGAGGTCTTGAAGCTGCCCTACCACATCTTCGATGTATCCAAGGTAGTTCTAGTATTGGGGGTGGGGGGGTGGGGTGGGGAAGGCTTCATTGGAACTTTAGGCTCTTCCTAAAAGTTCCTTAAAATAGACAGATGCGCACAGAAATTGTTTGTTGTTGTTGTTCAGTCACACAGTCGATTCCGACCGTTTGCGATCCCATGGGTCATTGCCCGCCAGGTGCCTCTGTCCTCCATCATCCTCCTCAACCCGCCCAGCTCTGTGCCCACTGCGTCTACAATACCCTCTAGCCATCTCATTTTCTGCCACCCCCTTCTTCTTTTGCCCTCCACCTTTCCCAGCATCAAGGCTTTCTCAAGTGAATCCTCTCATCTCATTTGATGTCCAAAGTACTTTAGCTTAATCTTTACTATTTGACCTTCTAAGGAGCAGTTAGGGTTGATTTCTTCTAAGATCGACCTATTTGTTCTCGCTGTCCAGGGGACTCTCAAAACTCTCCTCCAACACCATATTTCAAAGGCATCTATTCTTCTGTGCTCAGCTTTCCCAATGGTCCAGCTTTCCCAACCATACATTACCACCGGGAATACGATAGATAGATAGATAGATAGATAGATAGATAGATAGATAGATAGATAGATAGATAGATAGATAGATAGATAGATAGATAGATAGATAGATAGATCTTTATTGTCATTGTCCTGCACAGAACGAGATTGGGGACGAGATTGGGGATTAGCAATGCCTTGACTATGCAAATTTTTGTTTGCAAGGTGATGTCTCTACTTTTGACTATGTTCCCCAGGTTTCTCATAGCTTGCCTCCCAAGAGTTAGTTGCCTTAATTTTTAGATCAATTAGAGGGACAATTGTACGTCCCAAGGATCCATAGGGGCCCCTGGTAGGCTTGCAAGACATTGCAAGTAGATAAACAGAGACCACTTCGGTGGGAAGGTAACAGCATTTCGTGCGCTCTGGTGTCTAGTCATGCCTGCCACATGACCACGGAAACATCTGCAGCTGCAGACAGCGCTGGCTCTTTGGTTTTAAAACAGAGATGAGCACTGCACCCTAGTCGGATACGGCTGGCTTTTGAGCAAGGGAAACCTTTACCTTTACCTGCAAATACTTACCATGCTTCAGCTTAGACAACATAGACTTTTCGGCATCTACTGAAGCACTTTTTCCAACCAAAAGCCTTTTGGCCAAATCTTTTTTATAAAAGGCTTCAAATACGTCTTTGCCTGTATAATGAATATTTGTATCACTGAATGCAGGAAAACATAACAAAGTACTGTACACAGAATTAAATTGTGGGTTATTTCTGAGCCATAAAGAAAAAAAGAAAAAACCAAACATTTGAATCAAAACTTTGCCTATGATTCCAAAGCCTATATTATTTCATAAAACAAACTGAAACCCTTCCCCTCACTCCCAACAGTTTAAAGGAACACTGCTTTGCATAATTAAATACTATCTATCTCTGACAATTAATTAAAAGTGTTAGTAATGTAGAAAGGTATGGCATGTTTCACATAGTGGTTTAAAGAGAGAATTCTTACCATGAATAAATCTAAATATTATCATTATTTTGTCAAGAATTCTTTCCAGCTCTTCATCTGTTGCTTCTTTATTTCCAGCTCTTAGCTTTGAATCCACATGCTTTGCTAAAAATAGTTAAAAATACAAAGCTTAAAAATAATCCCTTGGCTTCCACATATTAAACTAGTTATTTTGCAACTATAATAAATGTTTACAAAAGCTAAAAAAAATACATGTCAATAACTGTTAAGCTAATAGAACACCCAAAAAAACAGCAGGAAAGATACTGCAAAATGAAATTAGTTATCACTTTAAAAGTCATTCCAGTGACTTCCCGGACAGTCATGAAGCCTGTGTCAAAATTACAGTGGGTTTTAAAAATTCAAATTGTACATGTGAATAAAGAGGAGATGGACTACAGGAAGGGAAGCCAGAAGAAACAGCTAAGTTTTGGGGGGAAATGTTTTGTGAAAACATAACCAATATTAATGGACAAAGTACTCCAGAGATAGATGAGAGATTTAAAAAAATCAAAAACCTAAAACAGAATAGATCAGGCAGCAATTGCTAGGAAACAAGGACATGGACAGATGAACAGACAGAGATAAATTTGTATAATAATATAGTAATAACCATCAAAGAGGACCAAAAGAAATATGACATGAACAAAGAGGTGAACAAAGGGAATTATAAAAGTAGCAGCATGTAATATAAAAACAGAGTTTTTGTCTGAAGTAAAAAGGATAATTTATGAGATCACAGCCAATTTAGCACCAAAGTCAGGCAATAATTAAATAGCAGTCAGATGTGGCAAACTGGAAAATATAGAGAACTAATCTAAAGAAAGATAGTGAATGCTACGGTAGATACAACAGAGCATAACATATGGAAATATTGCAGCATTTTCACACTGATTTTTCTTTAATTGAACTGAGCAATTACAAACATTTTCAAAAACCTCAAAATTAAAATACTAAAGCTATAGCATATTTACATTCATTGCTTATAGTGAGATGTTTGTGATATGAACATGTTGTGCCACAAAGCCCCTTTTTTCGTTATTCTGTGCTCTACTATCCTTAAAGCTTAAAGCATTTGCAGATGACTGACCTGACCACCAAAAAAGAGGATTAAGCTATGGAATGAAACCAAAACAATAGCAAATGGCACCTCTTTTGCATAAAGCAAATAAACAAGAAGTCTTATATAAGAGAGAATGAAAAATTAATGTTTACAAGAACTGACCAACTGCTCCTTATTACATTTTCTGTCTCATAGCTGTTTGAGGCACAAGTTAAACACAGATCTCAAAGCTCTTGAGACAGACAGCAAAAAGTTGCTTTTCAATCATTCTCTAGATTTCTCATCAGTCATGAGAAATTTCCCAACGCATGGGAGACATTGGGCAGTGTCTAATATAAATAAATAAAACCCATGATTTCTCATTGTTTATTTATAGAAACTGGGGATTTCCTGAAAGATATTTTACCTCACACTTTTAAAATAACTTGCCAGATTATGATTTTTAAAAATTTCATAGTAATGGCAAGTAAACCAACACCACCTGTCAGATTATTATGTGGTGGCATTAACAACAGGATATGGCTAAACCACAGAATATTCTTAATCTGAAAGTTATTTCTGACTGAGAACTTTCTGTGGACCTCTGAACAGCCCATTTGGGTTGACTTGAAAATTGGAAAGCACAGGGGCGTGTCAAGATGGAGGGCTGAGAGAGGCGAACTTTTTTCCGCTCGGAATGGAGAGAAACGAAAGTGACTTTTAAAAGTGTAAATAGTTCCTGAAATCGGCAAAAAAATGGATTAGAAAAAATAGAAGGAAAAATAGTTATGGAAAATACTTTGGAGGCTCCAAAGCAGCGCTGGAAAAAGGAGATAAAACAGAGTTTCGATCTTGGAGAGAGCGGGGGGATGGGCGATTTATAATGGCGACGAGTCCCCGGAGCTCTTAAAAGAAAAACGGACAGATTGGAAACGAGAGGAGATCGGCGTTCCGGCAAAATTGTTTAAAAGTGTTGGCAAAACGGATAAGTGGACGACCGGATCGAAAAGGGTAATCTCGGCGGGGTGGTGAAAGAGGTAAGCTGAAGCGGACTTCGCTCCCCCCCGCCGTCCCCTCGATCGGAGACGGCCGGAGCTTTGCGGAGCTGGAAAAGTGCAAAGGGGAGAAGTGGAGAAAGCAAGACGGTGAGCAGTTATGTAAAGATTTTGAAAGAGGGAAATATTAAGGGGAAGAAAAGAGACTGAGATTTTCCGTACTGTGTTATGCCGGCGGGAGCTGATAAATCAGCGGCTAAGTAAAGAGAACAATATAGTACTTCCTGCTTTTTTCTTTTCTTTTTTCTTATTCCTTTTTCCTTCTTGCTCCCCTCTCTTGGTCGTTATGTAAGCCGTGGACTTGGAGTATTGGCTTTTAAAGAAAAAGGAGTTGGTTTAAGTCTGCCCCTGCATATCCTTTTGGAGATATAAAGTGAAGCAAGACGGTGCTGTGGCCTAGTGCCCTGGGAAATAAACTGCTGTTAATCTGGAACTTTTGAGAGTAGGAGCCTGAATTCGTCAGCGTTTTTTATTTTTGTATTTATCCCATAACAGCAAGATAAAGTTGGCTCTCCTTCCATTTTTTTTATTTATTTTTTTGAGCTAAAGTTTGAAGACACTTTTTAAACTGCTTTTATTTTGACTCCCCTCTCTTTTGCTTTGTTGGAAAATTTTTATATATTTTTTACTATTATCTTTTTTTTAATTTACAAATACGATTTTTCTTTTTGGTCTTTTTTTTATCCCTTTTTTGTTGTTTGTTCAAAATATTAAAATACTTAAAATTTAAGAGGGAAATTAATTAGGCTTGAATTGGGATACTGACTTTTTTCTCTTCATCACCCTCACATAGAGTGGAACTGGGGTGATTACCTGTGTATACATGTGTGTGTATATGTGTGTGTAAATACACACACATATATATGACAGAGAGGGAGGGGAGGAGAGGATAAGGGCTAAGCATTGTATTTTGAAATAAATATATTGAAATTGGTTAGATTTAAAATACAGGGTGAATCTTGAATGATAAATTGTTTATGTTAATTGATAAAAGGGAAGCAGTTAGAAATACATTTGGATGAAACGGCAGGGGAGAGGGAAAGAGAAGGAGAAGAAATTGGCTTGGACAAGAGAGCAAAGACCAACGTCCTCAGATAGGAGTTTCAGAAGGCTTACAAGGCTGGACGAGGAGGAAGAGGAGATGAAGAAAACAATGCAACAGGAAATAAAGGACTTGGAGGAACAGGAGACAGTGAAGAAGATGGCACAACAATTACAACAACAACAACAGCAACAGAAGACAATAATATCGCCAACTACCGTTGCTCCATCTGCGGTAAAATTAATTGTGATAACAACAGCAAAAGTTACAACAACAACAACTGCCACAACAACCGTAACAACTACAGCGGCAATAGCAGGGATAGCACCAACAACGATCGTAACCACAGCCACGGCAACAACACCAACAACATTGGCAATGGGGGAGGGGCAAGGATCCAAATCTGAATTTGAAAGTCTAAATGAGAAATTTGATAATCTGGGGAATAATATCGGAAATATGATTGCTCAAATTAAATTAGATTGGAAACAAGACATGCAAGATATGTTAGTAAATATTATGAAGGGAATTGACGGCGTGAAGGAGGACATAAATAACCTCAAAAAAGAACAAGAAGTCATCAAAAAAGAACAGGCAACGACTAAAGCAGAGGTTATGGACTTGAGAAAGAGAGAAAAGGAGAGAGAAAATAAGGTTGGAGATCATGAAAAGCGATTAGAAAATGTGGAAGAACAATTAAGAAGAGCAAACGTCATAATTCGAAAATTCCCAGAGAACTCTCCAGACAAATTAAAAGAAAGAATAGTGAAATGGCTTGACGAAATTATGGAAGATGGCTTCACGCCGCAGGAGGTTGTAAATGTATTTAGATTGGGGTCAAGAAGAGGTAAAACTGGGTCAAGGAATGTCATGTTAAAATTTGCTAATGTATCAGATAAATTACGTTTAATGGCGCTTATACGGGAAAAAGGAACAGAGGTTCTAAAAGTGGAAGGCCATGATATTGAAGTGTATAATGACATTCCAATAGAGGATCGTTTCTGGAGACAATCGATGAAGCCAATTACAAAACGATTTCAGGAAAAGGGAATAAGGTATAATTGGAAATTTCCACGACAATTAAGTTTTTTTTACTTGGGAAGACGTTATTTAATCAGTGAGGGTCCTAATGTCTTGGATGTAATGACAGATGCTAAGTTGTTGGAAGCAGGAACAAAAGAGTGGTTTGATTTGAAGGAAGAACTGATTATATCTGGTGGTTATAGAAGACGGGATAGCAATGGAAATGAGAATATGCCTAAAGGGGCGGAAGGAGGAATTGATCCGGGTGGGGAGTAGTTTTTGATCTCTCCCAAGCTCCTATGACTGACCGCACCCCCCCCTCCCCTCTCTGAAACTCAGAGGCCATTTGTTAAAAGAAAATGGGGAGGGATAGTAGTGGATTGTTTAATGTAATTTTTTTAGATGTTTTCTTTTTTTTCTTTTTTATTCATTTGTATAAGGTGAAGGAAATGTTATATGTTAATCACAGGTCCGTAGGAGGAAGTGGGAAGTGTAAAAAAAGGTGGGAGAAATACAATAAATGAGGAATGTAAAAGTAATGACATGGAATGTGAAAGGTACTGGTTGTCAAGTGAAGAGAAGGAGGTTGGAAGCGGCGCTTAGGAAAGACAGACCGGATATAATCTTTCTTCAGGAGACCCATCAGAATTCGGAAAAAACTAATAAGTTATTTTTAGGATGGACTCAAGTCTATGAAAAAGCATATGGTTCTTCAAAGGCCAGGGGGGTCGCAACTTTGATATCAAACAGATTGGGATTTGAGATGATAAAAAGTATATCAGACCCAGAAGGTAGATATTTGATAATAAAGGGGAAAATAGAAGAAGAAGAAATAACGTTGGTGAACTTGTATGTACCAAATGAACGTCAAAATAGTTTCCTAAATAAGGTATATCGAATATTAGAGAAGGAAAAAACAATAAAAATGATTGTAGCGGGAGATTTTAATTTAATAGGATCAAATATAGATAGTACAAATACAACGAGATGTGTGGGTGGAAATAAAATGCATGTGTTAAATAATTGGTTGAAATCCTTGGGGTTGAAAGATACATGGAGGGTGCTTAAAGGATTGGAAAGAGCCTATACATATTTTTCACAAGTGTATAATACATATTCCAGAATAGATTACATATTTGTCACGGATAACTTGATAAGTAACTTAGATGGCATAGAAATAGGAATTTTCAAAGAATCGGACCATGCAAAAGTTTTGTTGGAGATGAAAATAGATGCTATAAAGAGTACGAAAAATTGGAGATATAATGTCAGATTGTTTAGAGATAAAAAATACAAAGATCAAATGGTAGAAAAATGGGAAGAAAATTGGAAATGGAATGACACAGGGGAAGTAGGAATAGGTATAGTATGGGATACAATGAAAGCAATATTTAGGGGTGAAAGTATCAAGATGGCAAGTATTAGAAATAAACAGTTAAAAATTAAACAAGAAGAAACTGAAAAAGAGATTAAAAAGTTACAGGAGGAACATGCAAGAACTAAGGATAGAAAGTCTTACGAAAGGATGCAGGGATTAAGGAAGGAATTAATAGGAAATGATATGGAAAAGGTGAAAAGAGATTTAGTATACTTAAAAAGAGAATATTTTGAATATAGTAATAAAAACTCAAAATTGTTGTCAAGAGCGGCTAAAGAAAAAAGAAGTAGAAGGGAAATAGGGATTATGGTAGATAAGGAAAATATAAGATATAATAAAACTAAAGACAAATGTAAAGTGATTAGAGAATTTTATCAAGATTTATATTCTAAAAAGAAGATAAATATAGATAAATTAAAGGATAGATTGGAAATGCAAATTAAAAATAAAATAAGTCAGGAGCATAAACAAAGAATGGAAGAATTAATAACTGAAAAAGAGATAAAAAGGCAATAAATAAACTGAAATCAGATAAATCACCTGGAGAAGATGGACTACCCGCTGAATTTTATAAAGAGTTTAAGGATATAGTAACCCCGAAACTGTTAAAATTGTATAATGGTATTCTTATTGGGGAACAGTTACCTGTATCATGGTATAGAACAATAATTGTCTTATTACCAAAACCGGGAAAGGACCTAGAAAAAGTAGAATCATACAGACCTATCTCCATGATAAACCAAGATGCTAAGATTTTTACGGCAATATTGGCAAATAGATTAAATAGTTTTATGGACAAATATATAAATAAAGACCAGGCCGGATTCGTGAAAGGGAGACATATGGCAGACTTAGTAAGGCGAGTATTAGATTTAATAGACGTGGCAAGACAGAATAAAGAGAAAGTAGGTTTATTATCGTTAGATATTTTTAAAGCATTTGATTCTTTACAATGGGTAACAATTAGCGAGATAATTAAGAGTTACGGATTTGGTAACAGGTTTGTAAAAACAATAGAACAATTATACCAACAAGGATATGCCAAAATTAGAGTCAATGATGGCCTCACAGAGGAATTGAGACTAGAGGCAGGAACAAGGCAAGGGTGTCCTCTATCTCCAATACTATTTATCATGGCAATGGAAATATTAGCTAATATAATAAGGGAAGACAAAAATATAGAAGGAATAATGGAAAAGAAAATTAGTTTATATGCAGATGATACTTTACTAATCATGAAACAGCCTAGAAGAACTATGGAAAGGATTCAAAAACATTTAAAGGATTTTGAACAAATCACAGGCCTGAAGGTAAATTGGGAAAAATCTGAACTGATTTTAAGTAATATTGAAAAGGAAGAACAAAAGAAAATTAGAGATGAATTTAAATTGCAGATCAAAGCGAACTTGAAATATTTAGGGATAATTATTTCCGATAAATTAGAGGATCTGAAAAGATTAAATTACGATAAACAAAAGAAGGAACTCAAGGCTAAAATTCTACAGTATCAAAAACTGAAGTTGTCTTGGTTTGGCAGAATAGCATTGACTAAAATGATGTTACTACCAAAACTAAACTTTTTATTCGATGCCTTACCAATTCAACTTACGGATAAAGATATTGAGGAATTTCAAAAATTATTTGATAATTATTGTAACGGAGGACGTAGAGCTAGAATTTTTTTAAAAATGTGGTATTTATCTCAAAAAGAAGGGGGCTTAGGAATACCTAACCTAAAGAACTATTACAAAGCATTCCAGATAAAGAACGTAGTTAAGATTTTGACGAAGGAGTCGGTTATTTGGGAAGAAATTGAAATGAAGGAAGTAAAGGAAGTGGGTAAGAGCCTCTTTTTAGACAAGGAATCAGGGAAAATATTGGTTAAAAATAGAATGATGAAATCAATGTTGGGAGTATGGAAGAAAATTAAAATGAAATTGGCCCCAAATATCTCACCGATAATTGAAATAGAAGATTTGAAAAAGTTCCCAATAAGAATGGATAATGAGATGAAAGAAATATTGTCGACAAATAAGGTCCTCCTGTTGAAAGATTGGATACGAGTCTGCAAAGATAATGGGATGAAAAGAGAGCTATATACCCGGATGAAGTTGAATTGGTTTCAGATAGCAATGTTGAACAAGTGGAATAATAAATATTGGAGGGAACGGAGTTTGGAAAGAGATAGGACGGAATTTGAGGAATTAGTATGGAAAATAAGGAAGGAGGAAATTGGAATTAAAGGGTTGGTTAGTAAAATTTATAAAATAATAAACACAGAAGGTAAACCACAAGAAATATTAAGAAATACATGGGAACAGGATCTGAATTTGAAGATAACGGAAAAGGAGTGGCAAAATAAATTGAGAAAAAGAATTATGAGATCCCTGTCGGTTAGAATAAAGGAACATAACTTTAAAATGTTATGGAGGTGGTATCTGACCCCTATGAAATTACATCAGATAGATAAGAAAAACAATAAAATGTGTTGGAGGTGTAAAAATACCTTGGGTACATATGTTCATATGTGGTATGAATGTAAAGTGGTAGAAAAATTTTGGATAAAAATTGAGACTGAGATAGGAAAAATCTTGGGATTGTGTTTTAAGTTGGGGCCAGGCACCACTCTATTGATAATGTTAATATAGACAATGATAAGAAAGAGCTGTTGTCTATGATGCTTGTAATGGGAAGATTGTGTATTGCAAAAAACTGGAAAAGTGAAGTAACGTTAAAGGTGGAAGATTGGTATGGGCAGATGTGGGATCTCGCATTGAATGAAAAATTAACATGGGAGTTAAACGTTAAGAAAGGTATAGTAAAAGAAAATAGATTCTGGAATATATGGCGAAAATGTGTTGAATATTCATTGACGAGAGATGGAACATATAAATTGACACCAGACCAAATGAAATTTTGGGAACAATAGAAACGAATGGGAGATCCCACAACCTCCTAGGACAATGTATATAGCACCGGGTGATAAAGTATGTAATTGTATGTAATATATAGTCTGTACTTTTTCTTTTTTATGAATGTAATGTTGTTTTTCTCTTCTAGGTGAATGTATTCAATGTATACTCGCTTATTTGTTTTTTTTCTTTTTTATTGCATTGTATTGTATTGTACTGTAATGTTATGAATGTTTAAGTTTTGTAATTTTGTTTGAAAATTAATAAAAAAAATTAAAAAAATTTGGAAAGCACTATGTTTCATTATTTCATTTTACCTATCAAGGGCCAATTTTTAATGTGGCACAGGGCGACTGATCCTTTACATTGTGGAGTCATGTGTGTTCTCCCTCAGATTTAGATATGAGTACAGTGTGTATGCTGATACAACTCAAGTTTCTTTTTAAACACATTTGGATGCTCAACTGTGTCTGAGATCGGTAAGGAAACAGATGAGGCCAAAAACTGAAGTTCAATCCTGACAAAGCAAAACAACTGCTGGCAGATATTTCATCTGACCAAGGAGTCAGTGTTCAGTCTGTCTTGGAAGGGATTACACTCCTCCTAAAGCAAGAATGGAAACCTCACTTCCATGCAATGGATAGATAGATAAATCTTTATTGTCATTGTCCTGCACAGAACGAGATGGGGGGGGGGGACACTTATCAACCCAAACAAAACCTAAACAAAATACAACTATACAAAAATTATCAACATACTTTCACCCCACATATACACATTTAACCCATAAAATGTATATAGAATGGATGGCCCATCATGTTGACAATCCTATCTGCAGTCATTGATTATATATAGCAAGACATTTAAGCCATAAATATCCTGCCTTGCAACCAGGAAAGTTGTTTCATGGAACTGAACTGAATGCATGGCGAGAAAATGTGCAGTGTTAAGAATTATGCATAGCCTTGGCTCTCAGTTTCCCCCACTGCGGAGAAACACTCTTCTCCAAGACACTTCACATTCAAAAGTCAATTATAATCTTCAAAGGATCCGCCCCCCTGGTGGCCCCCCACTTGTGAGTCAAAGACACTCCAAAGAAGAAATGCAACATTATCTCTGGAGTTCACGTAGCTTCTGTGGCATAATCTGCCTTTCACCAGACATGGTTCTGGTTGCAGCTTCAAGCTTTTAGGACACAGATAAGACTAGACACAGTCAGCCATGCCCTGATAACTTCTGGTTTAGATAATTTATAATGCATTTTATATAGGGCTGTTTTTGAAGACTTCCTGGAAACTCCAGTTAGTCCAAAATACCAGTGCTTGAATACTATTTAAGATAGCATCTTATCATTCATGAAACAAATGACACTACATTTGAACAGCCTTGTACAACTTTGCAGCAGAAGAACTGCTTTTGAGAGTATTGCTATGGTCTTTCTTCCAGTTTTTTGTTTCCCTCAGGTTGTGAAAGGAGCTATTGAAGGAAAGAGACTTTTTCACTGCAGTTTTTGAAGCAAAAGGCACTGTTAGTCTGTAAGGCATATCAGACAAGAAACAAACAAAGAAAAATTAAAGAAGACAAAAATGTTGTGGCACTTTAACTGTTATACAGTAAAACCCCGACTTACATATCTCGAGTTACATAAAATTTGACTTACATAATGATTTTTGCACTAAAACCATGTCCTGATTTACATAAATGTCACAATTTACATAACACAATTTCCTATGGGTTTGCTTCAAGTTATGTAAAAAAAAATCATTTTTTCCTATGGGGCTGCTTCGATTTACATAAATATTTTCCTATGGGTTTGCTTTGAGTTAAGTAAAAAATTCTTTTTTCCTATGGGTTTGCTTCAAGTTATACAAAAATTTATTTTTCCTACGTGTTTACCTCTAGTTAAGTAAAAAACTGATTTACATAAAAACCTATGGAACAGACTTTTTACGTAAGCAGGGGTTTTACTGTAGTTTAATGTAAACCTTTATAGACCAAGTCCACTTCCTCAGACATAAGGATGAGACTACATTCCAATCATGTAGGTCATGAATAGGTAATTGCCATGTAAACCCACTTTTATGTCTGAGAAAGTGGACTTTTTCACTGCAGTACACTATTTTTTTTTAATTTTCAGAGTGTTCATCTGTTACTCACTCTTTTGTACTTCCAGATGCAGGAAAAGATTTTTACATCTTCGCAATGCTTTTTACAATATTCTCTGATTTTGATGTTAATTTGCCTAACTGAAACCACTTTATTTTGATGATAAATTCTTGTTTTAATTTATTGTTAGCGACCGATTCTTCTCCCATGTCTAGGCCAGACGTGAATCTGCAGTTCCTTTTGCCTGACCTAGTGTGATAAAGATTAGCTTGTAACACAATATTGTTGTTACCAGGCTACGCCTGATTGTGGTTCAAAAACACCACAATCTTTGAGGAGGCTCTTTCTATGTACCCCTGCCACCAATTGATAATCAAAGAGAGAATTATCATAAATGATCTCATAAAATAGCAGAATATACGTTTTATGAATAGATGCAATTTATGAATAAACAAACATAGTTAAATCACAGGTCAAGGACCTTTTGTTTCCTTCTGAAAAAAATTGATTAAATAAGCTTGCCCATTTACCTGATTACTTTCCCAAAATTAAGGTCTGAATTTTAATTCTCAAAGCAGAAACCAGGTTTATATCAACGTGAGTATGTCAGTGAGTAAGTGCAAGCTGATCGCTGCTGTAAAATTATCAGTACATAAATGGAACATTATTGCTCAAAATGAAAGCCAGCTCAAGCATTATGTCCTGGCATTACATATCCTTAGATAAGTATCGGCATGTCTACTCTTCTCCTCCAAATGACACTTTTTTATCCTTCAAATTTCAGTTGAGCCCATCAATTCAGAATTCAAACTTTTCTCAAGTCTAGCATTTATGTGATAACGTACAGCCCACTTTCAATCAATGCAAATGTTCTCTTTCTCTTTTTTCTGTTAGTGGTTAGTGGTTTACTATAATTTTCCTTAGATGTGTGGATTTTTCCTGCAGTGTACCTATAGTCAGTCAGAATAAAAGCAAGCACAAACACATACTAAGTAGATATAAACATGTTTCTTAGGTATGCAACCCACTTCCTTATCAAAGCAAAGAAAGAAACAAATTTCAGTGTTTAATAGGCACTACACCACCACAGTTTAATATATTTAGCAACTTAATTGGCCCCGTGACAATAGGATTTAGAAATAATATTTTTACAGAAAAAAATACTGATACCTATCAGTTCTGCTGGTCTATTTGGTCTCTTGTTGATAAATGTTTCAAAAGACTCCTTCATCAAGTTTACACATTTCTCATTTTTCTGAAAACATACTTCTATGATATGATCCACTTTGTCTTTAAAATCTAGTAGCTCTTGCACCATATCCTTGTCTTTTTCAGGATTTACCACTATTGTTGTCCCAAAGTTCTGCAAAACAAACACTATTGATAATCATACGTCAGTACTTCATACCTCCCTTATCTCCTAATATTCCCACCCATAACGAATGCCAATCATAATAAAAACCAGTTCATCACAGTTGATGCAATATAATAGAAACATTAAACCATTACAATATGATGAACTACATGACAGATTTAAGCAAAATAAAAAGCCAGACATGTATATAGTTTCAGGACAGCTAATAAATGCTTTCCTACCAAATGATATTAAATAAACAGGCAGCACTGGTTTGGATGTTAATATATGTTACAGTTCAGCATTAAGTGAATTAGACTAGCTCTCATCAATTTGGGCTCCCTTTACCTGCTTAACATACTTGTGAGAAAAGCAGAAGCTTCAGCTTCAAACAACCAAAATCAGTTTGTCCAATTTAATCTACTTAAATAAAACATACCCATAGCAGTGATGGCGAACCTTGCCACTCTAGCTGTACTTGAACTTCAATTCCTAGAAGCCCTGGAGTGCCAAGGTTGGCCACCAGGGAGTTATGGGCTTGTTTCCACATACCATTTAACCAAATATTACGTTCAGGCAAGACACTGCATTGGAATTAATGGAAGTTTCTGATCTCCTCCAAGGCAGAGAAAACCAGGAGCTCTGATATACTTCCTCCTGTTACTCTGTGGTCACTGTTTTGCCTTCTTGTCTGGTCTAACTTAATTGTCACCTTTCAATTTGAGGGAGTGGTACAAGAAAAATGTGCTGGACAAAGGTGGCTTCCTTCCCTTTATTCTATCAACCCCAATCATTACCAGCCTTGTAACCTCTGACCAATCTAGCAATGGGAACATTACTTAATTCCCCCCCAAAAATGTATTCAACATTTTGTATTAAATGTATTAAATTTAATAAATTTATTAAATTTTTATTAAAATGTATTAAACAAAACATAATTTAGACGTTAATGTCAACTGGTTTTATGTAGAATAAAAATTCTAATTGGAGATGAAACAAAAACAAAACAAAACCCTTTCCTCAAATAATCTTCTATAAATTAATTAAATCAATATATAAACCCAAGAGTATCTGCTTGTCAATTTACTCTTCACAGATCATCAGTTCTTCTTTTATCAGAATGGTTAAAAACTGGTGAGCATCCTCCTGGAACCCATGTGCAGAAGAGACATGTCTTGAGATGCTATGAAACAATAGCGGCCCAACACATTTCGCTCTGTGAATGTTCAAAGGCCAGCTTCAAGGAGACTGAAAGGTACATTCATTAGAATGCAACTCACCAGTAAGTTGGTTTGGACCCCTTAGCAAACTGCTTCTTTTAATCCTCTTGAAGAATTCTTTTGAATATGGATAGGTAAAAATATGTCAGTTGTTCTAAAGGCAATAACGATTGTTTCCTACCATCTTGAGGTTCGTATGCTGATTATCTACTACAGTGATGGAGAACCTTGGTACTCCAGCTGTTCTTGGACTTCAATTACCAGAAGCCCAAGTCCCTGTGTACATTCAGTAAACCCATTCGTGTAGATTCACAAGGAATTGGGCTTCTGGGAACTGAAGTTCAGTAACAGCTGGAGTGCCAAGGTTCGCCATCACTGATCTACTGTGAAAGTCCCTTCAGGATGGGGTGTTTAGACGATTAATCCATGGGCTTGTTCTCTACCTCTCAGCCACAGGGAAAAGTCATTCAACCTTCTTGTTTCTTCTTCTAATGGCTCCCTATGATCTCTTTCCACTATCGCAATCTTTGCAATTCTACCAAGTGAACAGGTAAAAGATTCAAACCCTCTCCCCAAACATTCACCTCTTCTTCTTCAAAGTTGTCGTATTTATAACTAGTACCAAGTTTGCACAGGTCACAAGAGCTTAGTTCAATCCATTAAAAAAACCTGCAAATTTTACACAAATGTGAGAGCTTGACACATAGTTCCTGCCCTGTCTGGATGACAATGAGGAAAACGTCCGCCATGTAGTTTAACGAGAAGGGCTGCCCAGAGGAGAGGAGAAAGTGCAGACCAGTAACACTATCCTTCAGATTATCCTCCCAAAGCCTCATACTATGTGAACTACAGATCTATGTACTCATTAAGAAAGCTTCCTCCCTAACTAATTAAGATGGCACATTAAATGTATCCATATGGCTAAAAAAAACAAATAACCTACAAGGGTACACAAGTAGAATCCTCTTAAGAAGTATGCCACTGTTTCAGGTATCCAGGTTTCATACTCTTAGAGCTATGTTTCTGAAACAGGAAGATATGCATTAGCCAAAATACTGTTTATACAGGCATAAAGTTATGCCCGCATGAAGAATCACACAACAGCAACAAGTGCTTGCACAATCAGTTACACAATGCACTGATAGAAATGCTTTATGGATACTACTTCAGTCTTGTGCCTATTGAAACTACTGCAAGCATAACGTTGAGTTACGCCCATGTAGCTATGCAACAGGACTTCAGTGAGTGTATTTTATTCCTATTATTATACATGTTAATCATTCAGATCTTTGGGGAAACTCTCTTCAGAAAATTCAGCCAAATTCCAAATACTGTACTGTACAAAGTTCAAAAACAATGATACTACTCGACCCTAAATAGGCAGCTTTCTGTTCTCTAACCACCTACCATCCCTTTTTTCTCCTATTCCATGATACAAATGAAGCACTCCTAAGACCTGATTGTATGTAGCAATTCGCCTCTCATATAGCAAACAGTTACAGGTGAAATCCAACATTCTGCAAGCAAACTTTTGCTTATGTCATGAGGCTTTCTTCTCCTCCCCTAGAAGAGATCTCTGTAGCTTCCAAAAATATTATCTGAAGGAATTGGGCCAATCGCCAAAACAAATTTATTAAGGGGGGGAGCTGCCCCCAAATCTGCTCTACCCTTCTTGTCCCACTGAAGGAAGCTGCTCCATTAGAAGGAACCTAATACTCAAACAGTTTTTTCCATCAGGGCCTTCGTAAATAAAACCTACCACACAGAACATTTTCAAAAGCTGCAAATGTAAGCAAATTCCAAAGGAAGTTTTTGTCTTGTTTTCTTTCTTACTCTCAGTTGAGAGTAAGCTGTTTTCCACTTTGGTCCATGTGTAGTGTCTTCCTGACACACAACTGCTACTGTTATAATTCTTCATCCTCTCCTGGGAAATCCTCTATACCACCCACCTAAAAACAGCTCTGAAAGGTTCATCTGCCACTCCAATTCTAGGGTAGGGTGGAGAGTTTTAGAGGGTTGGGACTGCTGACAGAATTCGTTCCTACCCTCTCAGATTCTGGCAAGCGTCTTGACAGCAGGGCAAATGGCAAAAACATTGCATAAAATTAAGCTACTTGTGCCTCAACCATTTAGTTTGCCACCCAGCTTAATTACGGCTAAAACAATCTGTTTTGTTTTTAACTACGTATGCCCAGGACTTGTTGACATTTTTAAATTTAATAAGTAAGGGCCCGGTGGTTATAAATGTAACTAAATTTTAGTTCAATACTTTGAGCAGAAAAAAAAGCAGCTTATCTCCTGTGTAAGGGAACAAAACAGAACCAGTTTTTAAATACCTTAATGTATTCACTCCAGTACTGCAGAAGGAGCTGTTGCCCATTTTTTATACGACTGAAGAGCTGATACATCTGGGTGAGATCCGCTATTCTGTTTTCATTAAGAAGATTATCAAGCCCTAAAAGAAGAGAAAGGAACACATCAAGACATATGATAGTAGGAAAGAGGGCAGAAGCAAAACACAATGGCTACATGAAACATATAGGTTGGAATCCAGTTGAGGATATGCACGGGAGTAGGGCAAATAGAAAATGAATACGCTGCTCCCACTTGGCAGGTTATCCTTCACGTGCCTGGTTATGTACTGACTGAAAAGTTAAGCAACTGGTCACATGAAGAAACATCAGCTGCAAGTATGGGGAACTGCCTTGTAACTGCACTTGTGCGAGTAGACATTTGCTACAGGATTTCAGCCATAGGCTTTACTCTCTTCTGTAAGGAAGAATAAATACATACAGTATTTGAGAAGTGCTTAATATTCTGCCTGGATGGAGCATTGTGATGTTATTTCTTTTGTAAAATACTTAAGCAACGGTTTAATTTTTCATCTGAGGCTGCAACTACAGTGGCAAATAGTTCCAAGATTTGCTGCAGAAGTAGAACAGATTAATTCACACTTTTTCAAACTAATCACATACAAAGGCCAAAGAGAATGAGCCCAACCCTTTTGGTTTCAGATGCAGAGGGATATATTTTTTTTAAAAAAATGAGTAATTAAAAAAAAAACTGTTTGATCAGCTATTTCAGTTTTCAAAAGGATGTGGTAACTGTAACATCAGTGTATACTGATCACTGGTCCTATTGGCTATGGCTTAGAAGAGGGTAATAAATTACTTGTTCTCTTACACCCAAGCTAGAGCCATAATAGCCCAAAGGCTGAACGATATTGGCAAGCAAGAGGATATTGCTTTTTTGAAACTGGAGATGTATTTGGGGGACCAGATTTGGCAGAGCACTCCAGCTCCATATTTGGCTGAAATTTGTTATGTAGAATATCGCAGGCTTTATACGGCCGCTAGATTGAACGCCCTCAATACAGCTGTTCTATTGGGAAGATACAAAGGTATACCATATGCCCAAAGAACCTGTCTCTGTCCCCAGAAAGCGGTTGAGTCAACTGAGCATATCCTTCTGAATTGTCCTTTCTATGCTGACATTAGACAAATACTCATAGCTCCTCTTCTTTGCCAAATCAGATTTGAGCTTGGAGAAAATCAGGTTCAATTTCTCTTGAATAGCGTTGCTGCTTTGTCAGCCATACGAGTTTCTAAATTCCTATTTTTGGCACTCAAACGTCGCAAGATTAAAATTGACAGTATTGACTCGGGCCTATTAACATAGAGTATGTATATCCTGAAGGTAAAGATTGTTAGGCTTAAATGTTAGTTTAAATCTCTTTGTGTTATTTTGTACTGACTGTCGGTCGAATAAAGATATGTATGTAATTACTTGTTCTTCTCTCAAATAAACACAAGTCCCACTTATTTTCTTCAGGGGCACTTGTGGAACACATATCTTTTCTGTGCTACAGGAGGATTTCTAGTCCTTTCAGAGGTCTGTGACAAATGAAAAAGCTTTAAAAGTTATACTTGCAGACAGCATTCATAACAATCAATTCACAGATGATCCTTGCCATTTTAATAGATGATTTTCATGAACACATGTAACACATTCCTCAATTTTTGCTACTCTGAAAAGGGGTAGTTTACATGACTTGTGGCTGTTGCATATGGGAACATTAATTATTCACCCTATTTTGGGGACAGCATAAACTGTACACATTAGTAGCATTTGTTACAAAGGTTTTTCCAAGGCCAAAGATGCAGTTGTGCAATCTGTGTTGAACTTCCCATAAATTCAGATTATACAGCTGTTGACTAAAAAAAGTTAATGAGAAAACAAGTACCTTTTTGCAAAATAGCTGTTATGTGTTCTCCTAATAGTTGCCTCTCCACACAAGCAATGAGTGGCTTCCTGTTGAAGGAATGAAAAAGACCCTATGAATAGCTGTACAATTTAAGAGGAAGAGTATGCAGGTATTTGGTCTTAGTTGCAAATCCAAAAAGGAAAACTATATTATTATTTTCAATACTGTATTTAACTATTTTGCACACATTATTTCTATATTAAAATAAAAATAGAATTTTCTGGGTAAAAAAATACTTAGAAGTGGTGACCATTCCCTTTTTTTCAATATGTGATGGTGAACCTTGACAATCCAGGCAGAGGTGAAATTTATTTTTTTTACTACCTACTCTGTGGGTGTGGTATGGTGGGTGTGGCCAGGGGGAAAGCCCTGCGTTGCACCCGAATTAGGACCACTTTATTTCAAAACTTGGATAGGCGGGGCCAGAGAGAATTTCTGCTACCGGTTCTGGCGAACTGGGGCCAACCTCCTGAATCCCACCACTGACTCCAGGTGTTCTTGGACTTCAATTCCCAGAATCCAAAATCAGCACTTCTGCTGATCAGGACTTCTGAGAATTGAAGTTCAAGACACCTGGAGTGCCAAGGTTCGCCATCACTGCTCTAGGTTTTTCTGCCTGCCCAACATTAAACAGACTGACTCTTTCTCCCAGGCGGCATAATGAGGAATCAAGCTTCCAATCTCTAGCTCTATAGCCAGCTACCCAACTTTAAAAAATCTCTGCTAGCGTGCAGCAAGAAAGATGGTAGTTTTGGGGAGTGGAAGAATATTGGTAAGGCTTAGCAGTAGCCTTCCCTTCTCACTTTTATGTCTCATTTTAAAGCCTCATGGGTGAATGGGAAGGAAAGGGGGAAATTGCTGATCTCCAATCACTGTAGACAGGAGCAAAAGGGAAGTTGGGTTGACTGGGACTTCCTGGGACCAGAGTTTCCCAATCCATGACCCACAAGACCCATTATTACAGAACTAGTCATTCACACAGACGCTAAAATTAATGATTCACTCTCGGAAACCTGGGTTTCATGAAAAACAATCATTTCTAAAACTTTAGGAAGCATTTGCTAAGCCTTTCCCAATGCTCTTGGCTTTCATTTTTATATTTTCCAAGATAATTTTTTAAAATGTGGTTTTTCCTAATGTTACTTTTTTAGATATTAAAAGCATCATTTCCTACAGACCCCCATATTTAAACCAACAGAAAACTTGTATTTGAAAAATATAAGTGGTACTCACTGTGTGGTATGATCTAAATATGTCACTACCCTATCAGCTTCTTCCTCTAAACGTCTGTTGACATGGTGGAGATATTCTGGGACCTGTCAAAATATAGAAGTTCATATTTGGAAGGGAATTTTGTCTTTCAGAAAGGTTCGTGTAGCAGTTGGAAGTACTGTATGTGCTCTAGACCAAGGGTGCCCAAACTACGGCCTGCGGGCCATATCCAGCCCATGGTGCCAAATCATCCAGCCCGCACCACCTTTGCAGAAGTAAAACTCTCCTTCACTCTTACTTCATGCAGCCATGCAGCCAACATGTTCTTTTACTCATCTGGACTAATTTATACTTCATTTTCAGTCACAGCAGAACCCCAGAAGAGGTTTTGTACAATGTAAGGGAAAGCAAAATGGTTAACATCTAAATGCCACTGTATTGATTCTGACTTGAGACTCTTTTCATGAATTGAACACAATTACTGTAACTATAACAGACTTTAAATAGAATTGTAAGATCCTTACTGCCCCACCACAAACGAGACAGATAGGCGCTAATGTTTTTGCAACAATGAGAAAGGTCCAGAAGCGCCCACGCTATATGCAGTGTAAAAAACATTTCTGCAGATATGCAGATGCTGAGTATGCACAGCACTAAATGATAACACTGATGTTCTCGTCAGTAAATTTGTTTTCAGAGTTTTGCCTTCCAACACACTCAGTCAAAAGCTGCATCCAAGAGTATTTCAGCCTCTCTTATGGGAGGTACATACATACTTCATATTTTAAAAAACTCTTTTCACTGCTTTTTAAGGAGACACTCTTTCGTACACATAGGGGAAAACAAAATTGTGTGACTGCCTATACAATTAGTAAGCTGTCTTGCAAATTTCCTGACATAACCCCCTCAAACATCAGAGAAAAGTTTCTTAAAACTCAGAGACTAGTCATTCAGGTACAAAAGCAAGGTTTTTTTTAATAAAAAAAATCTGTTTAACAGGAAATCAGATCCCTGAAAAATACTCTACCAAGAGAAATTGAACTTTGTACCTCTCTTTCTTGCATTAACCTTTGCCCTTCTGCAGTATATAAATGGTTTGTATCTTCCAAAAACTTTTGTTCAAATGAGCCTTTGTAAACCTGTTGTAGGACAATATGAATATTAATAACTAATCATAGAAAACAACATGGCAATGTGAGAAAGAATGCATAAGTACTGATTTTTAAAAGGTTTAATCGCACAGGTTATTTTATCGAATATATCTTATTGATTCTATAGCTCTGGGTGGTTAAATAATAATAATTTCGTGTCAGAAATTATTCTGGGTTAAAAGATTTTTTGCTGGAGAAACTGCACTTAAGGGATGCCCGAATGAGGCTCCTTTCATGTCCCCAAGAGTTGGGACAGAGACAGGTGCTCAATCCGTCATGCAGTACCCGGGTCTTGAACTGCTGACTAGCCAGCCTTCCAGCTAACAAGGTTAGCCACTGAGCCACCACAGGTTAAAAACCCATCAAAAGACAATCAGCCAAGAGGTGCTTGGAAACATGAGGATTTTTTTCTTCAGTTTTATGCCATTGGGTGGGTAATAGTGGCCTTCCAAGTATTTTGGACTGCTTCTCCCACCATTGGCTATGCTGGCTGGGTCTGCTATATAAGGCAAAAATACACGGAAATAGTAGTGTTTTTTCAATAATAAGCCTTCAGTCTCACAAACATATAAGTAGTTACAGTAATACCTCATACAAAGTCCGCTTTGTACAACATCGGATTCATACAACATCGCCTAATTCCTTGGAAAAAGTTGCCTCATACAAAGTCGTGCAACTTTGTATGAGGCATTGGGGTTTTTCCCAGGTTGCATTATGCCTGGGCAGTATAAAAGGCAGGACACATGCATGCGTTGCTCTTGTGGGTTTTGCATGTGGCGAAGAGTGTTTAGGAGTGGTTTTGAGCACGATTTTGGATTTTTGTTGAATTTTTTCGTCATAATTTTTAGAAGCATTCCTGGGATTTTTGCAGCATTCTTCAGGTTCTTGGACAATCAGGGTTGTTTTTGTAATGTATTTAGCCTTTAGACAATGATTTCTTAAAGTTCTGTCAGTTTCCTTGACTTTGCCCTGAAGTCTGTGCTGTTACAGTACAATGTATCTCTATGGAAACGACGTTGTACGAGGCATCGCAGCAAGGATTTGGACATTGTATGAGGCATTTCTCAAATTGTTGATGTTTCTCCCAGCGATTTTAATTCCAACTTTTGATTCATCCAGCCCTGCATTGCACATTATGTGCTCTGTGTATAAGTTAAATAGGCAGGGTGACAAAATGCAGCCTTGTCTTACTCCTTTTCCTATTCTAAACCACTCCGTCATTCCGTATCCTTTCCTAACTGTTGCTTCTTAACTCATGTATAGATTTCTCATGAGACATATAAGGTGTTCTGCTATTCCCATCTCTTTAATTACTTGCTACATTTTATTGTGATCCACACAGTCAAATGCCTTGGTGTAGTCAATGAAACAGAAGCCGACTTGTTTCTGATATTCCTTTGTTTTCTCCATGAGCCAACGTATGTTGCCAATTTGGTCTCTAGTCCCTCTGCCTCTTCTGAACCCAGCCTGTACTTCTGGTAGTTCTCTCTCCACATGTTACTAAAGCCTGTCCTGTATTATCTTGAGCATGACCTTGCTAGCGTGTGGGATGAGCGCAATTGTTCGATAATTTGAGCATTATTTGGCATTGCCCTTTTTTGGGATTGGAACATATACTGATCTTTTCCAATCCTGTGGCCATTGTTGTGTTTTTCAAATCTGCTGGTATATCGAATGCAATGCTTTAATTCCATCATCTTTTAGGGATCTGGATAATACAAATTAAAATTGTTATATGGGGTTTTACTGTATTTTGCTTCAGAGATGCAGAATAGAAGATACTAAGGAGAACCCACATTATTTCCTCAAAACATCTGTCTCAGTGAAGCAGAGAGAATGAACGAGTCTCATATATAGCAAGTATTTCTTAATTTAGCTCAGTGTGCAATTTGGTAATATATCTTTTATAATTAGCAAAGTCACAAATGGAAAGCTTTCAAAATGTTAGTGCTTTTTTATGAGCTTCTTTGTGAACACTTGGTATGTCAGGGGAGACATCGTCTCCCTACTCTCATGGAAGGAAGCAGAACCACAAAGTTATACTTTATCGTCTCATTGCACATATAAGGGTGCCTATACTTACCTGTAAATCAGACAGCATACTCAGTAGACTTCGTAGCAAGCTTCTATCCACAGCTTCACCATTCCGTTCTCTTTCAATCAACAGTAAAATCCCATCAATGGTTTTAGTTTGAACTTGCTTATCACTAATAACATGATTTCTAAAAAGTTCTAGTCCCATATCCCTGTAAAAACACGAAATGTTAACTGGAAATAAATGTTGCACTAAATCACATGACTACAGTCTTCCTTTTCGTTAGGTACATATATTACAGCATGTTTGTGCCCCACGGCATGTCTTAGATCAGTGATGGTGAACCTTGGCACTCCAGCTGTTCTTGAACTTCAGTTCCCAGAAGCCCTGATCAGCAGGAGTGCTGACTTAGGCTTCTGGGAATTGAAGTTCAAGAACAGCTGGAGTGCCAAGGTTCGCCATCACTGTCTTAGATTCTAGTTCATTCCCAACTATAATTCAAGACCATGTTATCTGCAGATGTTTTTGTTTAGATTGGGGATTCATTACTTTTAAGATGCCTTTACACTAGAGGTGGCAACTCTCAAAGCAACAAGTAACTGTACAATCAGTTACACAATGCACTGACAAAAATACTCTATGGATACTACTTCTGCCTTGGCTCTATTAAAACTACTGCAAGCATAATGTTGAGTTATGCCCATGTAGCTATGCAACAGGACTCCAGTGAGTGTATTTTATGGCTATTACTATACATGTTAATCATTCAGCTCTTTGGAAAAACTCTGCTCATAAATTTCAGCCAAATTCAACGTTCAAAAAAAGAAGATGATGATGATGATATCCAACCAAACAGACAGCTTACTATTCTCTAGCCACTTCCTAGCCATTTTTCTCCTATTCCATGATACAAATGAAGGACCAAAGATTGCATACATCTAAATATTGAACTTGCAGAGCTGCGTTTATTTTCACACTCATCCTACGGGCATGCCTTTACTCATCCCTGCTTTACAGGGGACACCCGAATGAGGTTCCTTTCATGGCCCCAAGAGCTGGGACAGAGACGGGCGCTCAATTCGTCATGCAGTACCTGGGTCTCGAACTGCCTACTTGCCAGCCTTCCAGCTAACAAGGCGAGCTTCTTAATCACTGAGCCACTGCAGGTTTACAAATACCCACTAGAATGCAGATCGTCTAGAACAGTTTACTTGCAATCTTCAGGATAGAAAACCAGTATAAAAACTGTAGGCAGTTGCAAAGCAGGACGTGGTTACCGTGCCTACAAGAGTGGTGTATCAGACTGAATTTTGAAGGATGCAGATTAAAGCTCCTATCAATAGAATCTGACCCTTTTGTCATTTCCAGGTGTTTTTTTTTAGAATGGTAAGGATTATTTTTAAAAAGATAATCAAGGAATGGGTATTAACAAAAGTGGGGCATGGCCAGCTGGTGTGGATTAGGACCCAGAGGGCAAGTCTAGATTAGGGTCTGAGGTTCCCTACTGTAGCTTTAAAATACCTTTTAGATCAGGAGTTCTCAAACTACAACCAGTGGGCCAAATCTGGCACACAGCATAAAAAAAAATCTGGCCCTTGCCCTTGCTGCTGTGGCCGCCGCAGCCTCTTCCACCTCCTCCTCAATCCTTATCCCCTCCGTTTGCCTTGGCGTGTCCCTGCCAGCGCTCTGTAGCAGTGCGGTTGTTGTTAAGGAGCTGCTCCTGGAAGGAGGCAGGCGTGTGTACAGCAGCTCTTTACAACATCCGCCCTGCTACGGAGCATTGCCAGGGACACGCCAAGCCAAGCAGAGGAGCCAAGAATTGAGGTGTCGGCCCCTCAACAGTCTGATGGACCGTGAACTGACCTCCGGCTTAAAAAATTTGAGAAACCATGTTTTAGATGGAGAGTTACTGACATCATTAGCAAACTGAGTCCATCAGATCCCAATGTACTGATTTTGGGAACACAGTTTAAGATCCTTAAAAGCCACCTGGCCCTGCGGTGAAAGAGACTTTAAAATCTACATCCCGGCCGCGGATGCCCTAAGCTCCTTCTCCCGACCCGGCTGGTCGGCGGGAAGTGGGAACACCTGGCCCCGCGGCGATGGAAGACGTGGAGCATGGTGTTTCTTCTCCCCTCAGCCATGTCAACCATCCAAAGACACAGCAGATGACGTTGAGCCTCAGATGTTGGGCCCCGGGTGCCGACTTCGGGCGCCCTCGGACGACCGGCTGCGGTTGTCATGCATATTGTTTCTATTTATTATGTTATGACACTGTGAATTATGGATTGTTATATGATATTTTGTATTTGATTATCTAGTTATATTGTATTGCTGTTTGAATCTATGCCTTGTATATCTTGTGATTTGTGAACCGCTTTGGGTCGGCCTGGGGTGAGGAAGGCGGTATATAAATTAAATTAAATTAAATTAAATTAAAATTAAAATTATTATTATTATTATTATTATTATTATTATTATTATTATTATTATTAAACTCCATGAACATTTTATCTGAATTGTGTAATCAGCTTCTCAGCTATCAAGAAAATCATTTTGTCCATTTCAAAGAGCTGATTAAAACAATTCCAAACAAATTAGACTGGCTACTAATATATTCCTTCTTAAACTTTCATAGGCATGCGTGCACCAGCTCTCTTAAGGCATTATAAATTAAAGCGTATTTAGTAAAAGTAAAGTTTTCCCTTGCTCGAAAGCCAGTAGTATCCAACTCTAGGGTTCAGTGCTAATCTCTGTTTCAAAGCAGAAGAGCCAGCACTGTTTGCTTCTTCAGACATTTCAGTGGTCATGTGGCAAGCATGACTAGACACCGGAGTGCACAGAGCACTGCTACCTTCCCACTGAAGTGGTCCCTATTTATCTACTTGCAATTTCTTGCTTTTGAACTGCTAGGTTGGCAGAAGCTGGGATAAAGATGGGAGCTCATTCCGTCCTGCAGTACTCGGGAATCGAACTGGTGACCTTCCGCCTCCCAGTCAGCATCTTAGCCACTTGAGCTTTTTAAAGCTACAAGAAGGGTGAAAAATTCAATGGTCCATTTGGATAACATATAAATCTCTGAGGCTCAAAAATACCACTCAAAGCATGGTAGCTACCCCTTGTACATCGTTTTTGCTGGTTATGTTACATTCAACACAGTACATTATAAATGCAGAAAGCTCACAGCCAAATCTACTGCCAACATGCAGAGCTGCTTGTTTCACAGAGGACCCCATCTATGTTGTTCCACAGGGTAAAGTACCCTCCCCCGCACAGTTGTTAATCTAAATGCAGAACAGACTGCTGGGAATAATTTTGGATTAAAGGATAACTCTAGCTGCTTCCTCAGGGGGTGAAAGTGGAGACTCCTGAGATGAAGACTTGGAAGGGGAAGATCCCTTTCCAGTTCATTTCTGGGTCACACAATAAAGCCCTCGCTTGGTTTAGCTGTTGCCATTCCCAAAGTACCAGGTCATCTTCCTAATGGTTATGGCGTTTGTCACCGCTGCAAGACTGTAGACACTGCTGGCATTGGTGAAAATCAATTTTCAGTGAGAGTAGACGATGGTACTCCAGCTCCATCACCATGAAGGACCTTAGGGTGGTGTTTCAAGCATACCCGTCAAACGTGGCTCCGCAAAGTATGGGAAATTACTGGACACGCACACTCAGTAACCCATTTGCACATGCACACCATGGCCGCATATGCACAGTGCTATTGAAATACGGGACAGCAACGGAAAAGGGAGGAACAAGCACAGAAAAATGGGAAATCCCGGCCAATACGGGATACTTGACAGGTATGGTTTCAAGGGCCCAGCACACCCAGGCAGCAGAGGCCAAAACTGTTGTCAATTACAATGGTAACACCAACACACATACCTGAATGGCAAATCAGAAAACAGTCTGGCTACCCAATGACTGGATTCTTACTTCTTTTGGCATGTCAACCATGAGTCATAGCCAAAAAAAAGTCTGTGGTCAATTTTAACCCGAGAGCTGTCCATTTTTTGTAACTATTCCCTTTGTGCCGCTTCCTAACAGTGAGTATAAATTCAGGTATGGTACCTACCATATAGAAGGTAGCATTGAGTTCTGAAGTATATAGGTACGATCCAGAAACAAAAAAATGCTTCTAATCATGATCTGTAAACAAAAATATAAGATAAGGTAAATCTCCAGTTATATATTGCTTTTATTTACCGTATTTATTCGTGTATAACGCACACTCGTATATAACGCGCACCCCTAATTTTCCATGAAACCTCGGTATAAAATTTTGTTTCACACCACGCATTGTAATTGACAAAAACCGTTGTTGAACACATGGTGTGGCTACGGGGTGAGCGCGGGCCTCTCTGCGGCGGCGGCGGCTTTTCACCCCTCCAGCCAGGCGTGGCTCGGAGGGGGCGGCGGCAGCGGCGGGCGCAGGTGGGCTCAATCCCCCGAGCGACGGTGTGGCTACGGGGTGAGCGCGGGCCTCTCTGCGGCGGCGGCTTTTCACCCCTCCAGCCAGGCGTGGCTCGGAGGGGGCGGCGGCAGCGGCGGGCGCAGGTGGGCTCAATCCCCCGAGCGACGGTGTGGCTACAGGGTGAGCGCGGGCTCACATTACAGTATCCACCGTTCGCGCCCTCAAGGGACCGGCCGCCACTGCCACACCAGTCCTCATTTATAACGCGCACCCAAACTTTGATTTCTTTTTTTGGTATAAAATTTTGCGCGTTATACACGAATAAATACGGTACTCCAACTGTAATGTGTATTTTCTGAATTCCAATCCATCACCACTATCCAGGATTACTTTATTCATTTGGAATGCTTAATGAATTAGGTCTTCGTCCTTTGCAGTGAACCTACAGACAGTAGCTTCCCAAGAAAAATAATGCATAAGTACTAGTCTACATACAGTCACTTGCAAGCAAGATTTTTTCCTTATTTGTGTTTTTATTAGCAATGATGGAAAGGAATTATTTTCTCTGCAGCACAGAACGCTAGGTCCAGCAGAGAGACTGTATGTGATGAGTTTAAACATGATTAGAAATTAGTGGCAATCTATGAGACCACAATGTCACTCTGCAAAGCTTTATAATTAAATTAAGATGTGATTAATAGTGATTTTCTTACCTCATATAAAGTCCGCTGCATACAACAATGAATTCATACATCGCCTAATTTCTTGAAAAAAGTTACCTCATAAAAAGTCGCTCGACATTGTATGAGGCATTCAGTTTTTCCCAGGTTGCATTGTGCCTGGGCAGTATAAAAGGCAGGCCACATGCGTGCATTGCTCTTGTGGGTTTTGCATGAGGCGAAGAGTGTTTAGGAGTGGTTTTGAGCGCGATTTTGGATTTTTTTTAAAAAAATTGTCAGAATTTTTAGAAGCATTCCTGGGATTTTTGCAGCATTCTTCAGGTTATTGGACAATCAGGGTTGTTTGACATGTTTTTGTAATGTTTTTAGCCTTTAGACAATGATTTTTTAAAAATTCTGTCAGTTTCCTGTCTGTTTCCTTGACTTTGCCCTGAAGTCTGTGCTGTTACAGTACAATGTATCTCTATGGAAACGACGTTGTACGAGGCATCGCGGCAAGGATTTGGACGTTGTATGAGGCATCGCGGCTAGGATTTTGCATGCCTCATACAAAGTCCAAATCCGTATAAAGTCCAAACTTGTAGAACCAAGTTTGGACGTTGTATGAGGTATCACTGTACCTTTAATACACATTTAGGCAAAACTACTAGTCTTGCGATGCTTATAGATCAACAGATTTATTATGGTTAATATTTGGGGGACAAGCATCCATTTCAACAGGTGCATGTTTCCCTCAAATTCTCCCTCCTTTAAGACAGAGGGCCTGACTATTCTGGCCCTCCCGTTGTAGGTTGTGTTGGGATTTCTGGGGTCACTTGAGGGCAGGGGGAGGAGCTAAATAATGTTAAGCCCACTTCCCCTGTCTAAATAGCAATTAATTGTACTGTAAAGTAACTAAGAAGGAAATGGTCAGGGGAAATAAATTTATTTTTTATGTTTGGAAAAAGAGAGGCGGGATGAACTCTGTGCTGGGGAAAGGAAGTGCTCCCATTGGACTGCTGGGCAGATGGAACTCTGTGCTGAGTGAGAAAGTGCTCCTATTGAGCTACTGGGCAGAGGGGCGGACAAACTGTGCTTGGGGGAGGGAGGAAACACTCCCATTTGGTTGCTGGGAAGAGTGAATTTTGTGCTGGGAGAGGAAGTGCACCCATTGAGCTGCTGAGCAGAGAGGCAGGCAAACTCTATGCTGGGGGGAGGGAGGAAGCACTCCCATTGGGCTGTTGGGCAGAGGGGTGGGGTGAACTCTGTGCTGGGGGAGGGAGAAAGTGCTCCCATTAGGTGCTGGGCAGAGGGTCAGGGCAAACTCTGTGCTGGGGTGACGGTGCATGTGCCAACAGAGAGGCCTGGGAGTGTCACGTCTGGCATGCGTGCCATAGGTTCGCCACCACCCTATCATCTTCTCACTTGAAAATACAGCAATACCTCCTCCGATAATGCTAAAACTTGGTTCCACAAGTCTTAGCATTATCCGGTTTTTAACGTTGTGCAATACATTGATTGCACATTGTTAAAAAAAAGCCCGGTTCCCTTTCCGAAGAGGCAGGTGAATCGAGCCAAGCTCCAAAGTCGGCAGACTGGTCTCCGACTTCGGGGCTTGGCTCTCCGGCGGTCTGAGTGCCTGAACACGTTTCCTTGGGGTGAGGGGGCGTGTGCACGGTCTCCCCCCAAGGAAGCCAGCGCTTTGAGCATCCAATCACTGGTTTCCTTGGGGTGAGAGCGCATGTGTGTGCACTCTCACCCAGAAGAAACCAGTGATCTGACACTTGGGTTACGGAGGCCCCCTCGCCCCTGCAGCAAGGGGGCATCCGGAGATCTCTGTCCCAAAGCCAGCCCTGTGGGCTTTGGGGCAGAGATCAACTTTGGGGAAGTTGAGGAAAATGTTTGCATTTTATAACGTTATCCGGTGAGTTTTCCGCAAATTCCCCAACGTTATCCGGTTTTAACACTGTGTGTTGCACACGTTAACCGGGGTATTACTGTAAATGTAGCAACATTTATGCTCCCTGAGAGACATGCCCATTCTTACTAAAAATACTAAGGACAGAGTGGCATCTGTATTTTGTTTGTGGCAAAGATAGGAAGAGAAACTTCTTTATATCGTAAGTATAACTGTTTCCACTTCTAGCTTAAAATTCAGACTTCCTACTGTTATGAATCAGGAAGGCTAAACCCAAAGAATTTTTGTCTTTCTTATATATAGTTTCTTTCCCTTTCTCTGGATTTTTTCCAGATTTTAGCAAAACAGACAAATATCATAGTGTCCCTTACCTATGTCTTTCCAGGAATCTCACTTACTGCTCTGAGAAGCTTAATACAACATAATTCAGAAACTTCAAGAAAATAATGAATTCATCCAACAATACACCAAGTCATGCTTCAACCAAATCCTATCCTAAAGCCTTGTTAAAACACTACCGTTTGAGGAAAATGTAAATGTATGTAATTTAGACCCTTGAAAAGTTACACATTGTCCATAGTAGATATTTAGTATCCAATGACTTGCTGTAATGTGCAATTAAGTTTTGAAGTAATCCTCCAAGAATCTACATCAGGGGTTTCCAACTGTTTAAATCAGACAGTTGAGGGGGCTAGACAGCTGATCCACCGATAGCCGCGGACACGTTTACGACAGCCATAAACAAGTCCTCAGCCGATTCCGGTGGTGGTGGCTAGAGCGAGGGTGAAGGCCGGATTATTTGGTGCTGTGGGCCAGATCCAGCCGACAGGCCATAGGTTGCCTACGCCTGATCTACAGCATGGTAGCATGTAACAATTAATTTGTGAAATGAGGTAACAACTCCTAGAAAGACTGTCCTTTGTGAAACCTTGTCCAAATGTTTTTTTAACCCTGCAGCTGCTAAGCAGCTTCCCAGTTTTCATCTCCTCTCATCCCCCATAGAGCTTTCTTTTCTTTTCCTTTTTCTCTCTCGTTAAACTAGGAAGCTGCTTAGCGGCAGCAGCAGCTGCAGGGTTAAAAAAAAACACATTTGGGCAAGGTTTCACAAAGGACATGTAAACTGACACAAACACCACATGATCTTAACTCGGCTTTTAAAAAATAGAAAATCCAATTTTTTTTACAATCAAGACACACCTTCCAATAGCTACAACAGCTCTTAGAAACATGTATTATGAACTTATCTAAATTACCATTTGTCTACAGTGATCTTGCCAGCATTTATTTATTTTCTTCAGAAACAGAAGACTGTCAAGAGAATCTGTGCCACAAATATTAAGAAATATTATCATTTTCGAGACACGCTATCAATGCAGTAATTATATTTTTATACATTTATACATATTTAGTTATTCAGAACCCAATTATTTATGGCAGCACATGTTAGCATAAATAATCAATGAGGTCTTGGTTCCCCGTCCCCCTGAAACATACAAACATACCTGTCAACCTTCCCGGATTGGCCGGGATTTCCTGATTCTCGGCGCCGATTTGCGCCATTTCCTGGCCCACGCTGCCGAAACCCCGGAATTTGGCAGCGGGGGCGAGGAGGTACTGCGCAGCCCTTCTGCGCAAGTCGGGTTCTACGCATGCGTAGAAGGGTTTTACGCTTGTGTAGCCCCGTTCTATGCATGCGTAGAAGGCTACGCCGCTTGCGTAGGAGGCTACACCGCTTGTGTAGGAGGCTACGCAAGCAGCGTAGCCTTCTATGCATGCGTAGAACGCGACTTGCGCATAACCGTTTGCGCAGGACCCGTATTTTCCGGAGCCGCAGTTGACAGATATGCATACAAACAATGACAAATGCACATACACAGACATACTTCACAGAGTCGCTTCAGAGATGGGGGGGGGGTGAGGAACCAAATACATTTAGGATCATAACTTGAATTTCTGGATGATAATAGCTAACTAGACTTAATGCCTCAAACTAGGAAGGAAAACATTTAGACTTGTGCTATAATATCCCCATCAAATATTTAGAAAAACATTATAGCATAGAAGATAAACTCTGCTCAGGTAAAATTCAGAGGCTCATAGAAGCAGTGAAAAAAAATTTTTTTTGAGCAGAGCAAGAAATGAGCAAGCAAAACAACTGCACACACCAATCTTTCAACCATCCCTTGAAACTTCAAGGACTGACAACAATAGCTCTTCCACTCTAGAGCAAGGGCCCCCCAACCTTTCACACACCACAGACCAGCTTCATGTCAAACCTTTCCACAGACTGGCAAGTGGGGCCGGCGGGAACAGGCAGCGCAAGTGGACAACAAAATATGACAGTGCATACTGCGCACAGGTGGGGAAGGAGCCTAACTGCAACGAAAAAACAAGGAGGAGGGGCCCAGCTGCCCACCAGCCACACCACCCGACTCGGGCAGTGAGGCATCACACTGCACACAAGTAGGGGGCAGAACCCAATGTTGAGGAGGGGGTCATCCACCTGCTGTGTCTCAAGCCCGTAACCCGCCCTGCCCACTAGGCAGACCCGGTGGAGCATGCCAAGGGCAGAAGTCTGCCACCGGGGCTCCCAGTGCCGCCACCCCGCAGCCTGGTTTGAATCAGCCCATGGCCTGGCACCGGTCCGTGGCCCGGCAGTTGGGGAACCTTGCTCTAGAGAACAACTGAATTGACACCAAGCCACATGGTGTGAAAATATGTGTCAGCAAAACATATTTATAATTTTAATGATTTCATGTTAGAAGAATGATAGATGCTCAGATCTGAAACACAAAACAAAAAATCTACATTTCACAAATATCTTAATAACATGACATCTATATTTGTTTGTACTGTATAGCTAATGGTATAGTGAAAAGTCTTCATACCTTTTTTTATTTATGTTGGCATAATATGCACTTACAAGGTACATTCATTGCAAATTTGATATATTGTTTCTATTCTGGAGAATAAAAAACAGATACAAATACAGTGGAACCTCATACGACAACCGTCCTGTATAACAATGAAATCGTATAACAATTAGGTTTTGGGGGGAAATGACATCCCGCATAACAATTTCCCTATGGAAAAAATCGTACAACAATTTTTCAATGGGAAAAACTTAGCGAAAAAAATCATTGTACGATGCATCCCATAGGGAAAATCGCCATATGATGCATGCATCGTATAGCAATTGTTTCGTACAACAATGAGCCCCATGGAACGGATTACAATTGTTGTATGAGGTACCACTACTTCTCAATATATACAGGTGAAACTCGGAAAATTAGAATATCATGCAAATGTACATTCAGTTCAGTAATGCAACTAAAAAGATGAAACAAATATATGAAATAGACTCTTTACAAGCAAAGCAAGATAGTTCAAGCCTTACTTTGTTATAATATTGATGTTTATGGCTTACAGCTTATGAAAACCCAACCCACCCACCCCCAATCTCATGTAACCCATAATCATCACATAATCTCATGTACGCTGTACGCCATGATCATCACAAATATAACGAATTAAGGCATGACATCTCTCGCTTTGCATGTAGTGAATCTATCTCATATATTGGTTTCAACTTTTAAGTGAAATGAATGAACATTTGCACAACATTCTAATTTTCCGAGTTTCATCTGTATGATGACAGAAGAATGTGCCAGTGTTTAAGATATTAGAAAACTGTTCGGGGTTTTTGTATATTTTACAATAGCCCTGTAGTGTTTAAATATACCGTATCAAACTCAAAGCAGCAATTTCTAATAACATATACTCCTTGGCCTGAATCCTACTGGTTATTTACACTGACATAAAGGCTATAGCATAAATTACAGCAGTAAACAGCCTTCAGTTAACAAATTACTGTGTGCATTCTTCATTGTACTGTATTTAATGTGTATTTAATGTGACTGCAACACCACAAGGAATCCAAGCAGGGACTTGTTATCTAGCAGTAATTCATTACTGTGACTCACACCACTGCACTTACACTAACATAATCAACAGCATTCTAGCCTTTACACAAGCTTTCCAGCTGTTGCTGCTCAAGCTTGCAAATTTTACAACATATTTCTTACAATTGATAATGTCATTATTAATGCAAAAAGGATATTCTCTGAATTGCAGTAATTGTACTTTCACGTGATCTTCACAAACTTGTCTGAGCTGTCTATAGAGTGTAGGTGACGCTTTGTAAGAACAAACATTTTCAACAGCCTGGAAAACACAATAAATAACAATGTAAGTTCAACAAAATAAAGACCATCTGCATAAATCATTATTCTAAAGAAAGCACAGAGAAAACACAGGAAAATACAACTTGCAGGAAAGCAAAGTTGACCATGTGCTTTCCAAGAAGAATTCCCAGGCCATCCAAGACATTTTGCTGCCTGACACAAAGAAAAAAAGACCAAAACATTTATTTTCCCAACCCATGTTCCACTGACTGAAAACTGACTGGACAAACCAACTGACAGATCTCAGCTAGACAATGTGATAGAACACCATCTAAAGCAAAAGCTTTATATACCGCCCAATAGAGCTTAGTGCACTCTCTGGGCAGTTCACAAGTTAATTATCATTTTGCCCCCAACATGCTGGGCACTCATTTTACTAACCTTGGAAAGATGGAAGGCTGAGTCAACCTTAATTCCTGGTCAGGATCGAACTCTAAGGTGCAGAGTTAATTGTACGGTTACAAACAACTCTATCACCAAACATCTTACAAGTTTCTTTGCTACCACCATATCTAATGGTAGACCCAACATTGGTTTTTAGTCTATACAGAAAGCAGTAAATATTGCTAATAAGTGCTGAAAAGCTGTTAGTGAGATTTTGGAGAAAATACCTTAGGGTTGAACAACTTAAAACCTATTCTGGGCAAAGCTCTGTTATGTTTTTCCACTTTGTCTCCCTGAAATTATTCCAAGCAAGGATTTTTAGATTACAGATCCCTATAGACATGTATGAAAACAATACAGTATTTTCATTGTTTAAAAAGGACACTATCCATTGGCGCTTCTTGCCATAAATCAAGGCTAAACTAAAGATACATTATGTGATAAAGTGTCTTGAACTAAGTAGTAGGTGGAGAACTGAACACATAACTCTGAACACAGAAAACTAGGTATCAAAGAATTTCAGCTAAAATGCTAGGTTATAAAACTGTGCCCCTTTATAATTAGTTCAACATGCACAAATTGTGCAGAAGAAAGTTACCAAATAATGTGCCTTTCTTTAAACTGGTATTTATTATCTCTGCAAATCATATTAACTACAACTCAGAGCTTGGATATGTTAGCATTTGCACAAAATATCAACATTAAAATTGATAAAAATAATCCAGTAGTGTTAAACAGGTAAGAGAAATCTATAAAATTCACTAGTTTCATTAGTCATTAATAAAAACCCTTTGACCATAAATAAAAATAATTTACAATTACTAAAAATAAAATATCCCATATTGGTGGGATATAAATGCAATAAATAAATAAATAAATAAAAATATGACAGAATACAATGACGTGAAACTTCAATGGTTACTTACATTTCTAGGCAATTACAAGTCAATGATCAAGATAACATTTCCAGTAATGAAGACTGATTAAGACGTTAGGGACAATAAATTAATTTTTAATGAATTATTTACAAGCTTTGCCAAAATATCCATCTTGTTCACGTGTTTTAAAAAGCAATGGTCAACTCTTACTTGGTAGAGCTCTTCAAGATTATATTTAATGGATCTACTATTCTGGATTGCTCCGACTGCTTCATGAAGCTTCTGCCACGTTTCCTGAGTGTAATTATCTGGCAAAGTGGGCCTCTCTGAAAAACAGGTATAAAATCTGGTTAAAAATAGAATTTTCTTTCCCAACTTTAAACTTCAAAACAAAGATTATGATCTTTTGAACCAGAAAATGCAAGGACAGAGCTATGAAATTGTTTTTAAACAAAAAGGACTAAAATATTTTCCATCAGACCACATTAGATTTATAATGTGATGAGAAATAAGAACATACCTAAAATAAAATTAGGAATAAATTTGGTTTGAGTTATAAAACCATGCCCCCTTCAAATTATATAACATATCGTTCATATAAACCAGAACTACTGTTCTGGACAATTTTCATTCCAGTACAAAAAACCTGTATGAGCAATCTTCAAGCACCATCAGTATTATGTACAGAAAGTGATACTGCTAAATTAAATGACTTTATTGCCACAGGACCAGATTTAAAGCCATTCTGAACCAATGTACTGTATCACAATCTCTTACTTCAGCCATACTTGCTTAAAAATATACCCCACTAAACTCAAGAGGGACTAACTTTCAAAAAAGTGCATATAAGATTAGTTTGTACACATGGTACAAGTTTGTATACATAGTACAGGTGTATATGTGCAGATATACTAGTGTAGTTGGCATTTCAACCCATTTCTTGATTACTTTCCTGAGTACATCACTGCAGTTCTAGGTTTCCAAAACTAACTGGAACCAACATTTGAGATCCTCTGGTCTACTGCCTTCATTGTTTAGCCTTTTGTCTTGTTTAACAATACCTAAGCTGATTTTCTACCTCTGTGCCCATTGACCACTGTCACCTAATAAGCTGGTATCTAATTTCAATATGAGGCACTGCAGCATGTTGTTTGTAAACATGCAGAAATGAAAGGTTTCCCTTTTTAAAATTTAATATTTCAAAATTATGAATCTTTTCTGGTGCAGAGTAATTGCTTACAGCAGGGGTCCTCAACCTATGGCCCACAAACCGGATCGGGCCATGCAACCCGCACCTTCGCTCCATTGGTCACTTCCACCGCCTCTGCCTCAATCCTTGTCCCTTTCACTTGGCATGTCCCCAACAGTGCTCCGTAGCAGGGAAGATGTTGTAACATCCTTATAACATCCGCCCTGCTATGGAGCGTCATCAGGGGTACACCAAGCCAAGCAGAGGGGACAAGGACTGAGGCAGCAGTGGAGGAAGCGGCGGCTGCGGGCATCTTTCCCAGAGGCCACTCTGGGCGAGCATAGCTTTTCCGGCAGACGCACGCGGCTGCCCGTCTTTCCCAGGAGCCGCTCTGGTTGAGTGTGGACAAGAAGGACAGCCTAGATCCCTCCTTCACCCACGCCATGCAGCTCCTCCAGGCCAGTAAGCAGGGAAGCAGTGGGGGGGGGGGCAGGTTGTCTCAGGGTGACCTCTGGCATCGGTGATGGAGTGGTGGGTGGCTCAGCATGATCTGTGGCATCAGCATTGTAGTGATGGGTGGCTCAAGGTGGTCCCACCGCCAATGGTGTGTGGGGCTGTGGTGCGTGGCTCAGGATGGTCCTGCCGCTGCTGCTGGCAATGTGGGAGGGTTCGGGTGGCGGGACCACCCCGAGCCCCACCACTCCCCTACCAACACCACGCACCAGCAGGACCACCAGTCCGGCCCCTCGACAGTCTGAGGGGGCGTGAAATAGGCCCTGGCTTTAAAAGGTTGAGGGCCACTGACTTAGAGATTCATTTTTAAGAGACAATAAATCCCTGAAAAGTGTGTGTCAATTGAAAATATTAAAACATTTACTATCAAAATAATAATAAACAAAGACTATGACTTTATATAACTTCCTTTATGAACTATGTTCCGTCGAACAGACTTCTGAGTAAACAGCATTGTTCTGGACAATAGTAGTAACTTTTGTTGTAGATGAACTCCCTCAAATAATTAATATATATACCAAGAACTGGTTCTGTAAACATTGGGGTAGGAGCTAAATATTTGTTGGCAAATATGTAATATACTATTGAAGATTTACTAAATCAAAGTTCAAAGGGGGAAAATCTGTCATTTGAAGGTTTTTAACTTGGGGAGGGAGGGGCAGGTGAGGACATCAGATATTTGATCATATATACTTTAGGTTTAAATGGATTAATTGCTTCTTAATGAATTTTAACTACCCCTCTCTTTCAGATGATACTGTATTCTGGTTTCTATTAATGACTGAAACTATGTGACCTCTGGTTGGTAGCTAAACCGAATTAACCTTATATGAGTGGTTGTTAATGGTTTCTCTACCACTTGATACACGAAAACAATTAAGTAGGATACTAACAAACAAGCCGTATCATGCAACATGAGAAAAATTGATTTCAAGAGGGGAAGCGCTCAAGACAGGCCCAGTGAACACTAAAGGGCCCTGTATGAACCTGTCCAAAATCTGTACATTATTCTATTACATTAAACACAAATATTTTCATAAATCATGTTCCAACAGTTCTTAAATTTGAAATTTAAATGTCAAACCAAAATTCTACCATTAGAAATGAGTTTGAAAAATATTTCTTTTTATGAATCCACCATGATTAGAGAATGATAAAAAAATACTTTAATTACTAATGTGTTAACTATCAACAATATTACACCTGAATATTTAAAAGTCTTGTTGTTAAATTCAATATCATTTTTAAAACTTTTCGTCTTTGCATAAATCCATTTAAGAATTCCAGCTTCACAAATAAATAATACTATAATAGTGTACCATCAAGTCAATTATGGTGACTCTTCTCGGGGTTTTCTAGGTAGAGAGTACTCAGAAAAGGTTTACAGTCCCCTTCTTAGGGGCATCCTGGGGCTGTGCAGCTTGCCCATGGCTAGACAGGCTGGATCTTCCCCTGGAAAGCACAGCTGGGAATTGAACTCCTAACCAGCTACCTAAACCACTGAGCTATCAGCAGTGCTATATTAACTACTGTATATTTGGACAAAGATTTTATGCTTTCCCCCCTTAAATGTGCAAAGTTTTACTAAGGTTGCAATTCAACTCATACTTGCCCGAGAGTGCCCTGCTACCAATGACCCTGGCACAGGTTTGCACTACAATGTGGACTACCAATGGACAGTAGTAAATAAGTAAAGTAAATATGTTTATTGTACCATACAATACAGTGGCTCAAGTGGCTAAGATGCTGACTGGGAGGCGGAAGGTCAGCAGTTCGATTCCCGAGTACTGCAGGATGGAATGAGCTCCCGTCTTTGTCCCAGCTCCTGCCAACCTAGCAGTTCGGAAGCAAGAAATTGCAAGTAGATAAATAGGGACCACTTCGGTGGGAAGGTAACAGCGTTCCGTGCACTCCGGTGTCTAGTCATGCCTGCCACATGTCCACAGAAATAAATGTCTGCAGAGGCAGACAACACTGGCTGTTTGGCTTTGAAACAGAGATGAGCACTGAACCCTAGAGTCGGATATGACTGGCTTCCGAGCAAGGGAAACCTTTACCTTTACCTACCATGGTAAAGAGCAGGCAACAGGTTACCCACCAATATCATAATCTCAGCTTTTTCACCCTAGATGGAAGACTGAATGATACTATTACACTTTACAATACTGTGCAGAAGACATCGTGACCTTATTAATGAATGTACCACAATCTCTTACTTCATCTCTTAATTAATTAATTACATTTTTATCATCCTGCTGGAGTAAGGAAAGGTGCCCCTATCCAAATTCCCTCTTTTCCACCACTTCCAGAGGTACAAGCACACTCTCCTCTTTTGCTCCTAGGACCCTAAGTGCACCTCTAGGGAACGTCCTAGTTCAAAAAGGGATGTGAACTGTTAAAACCGTGGAAAGGCAAAAAAAAAATATGTGTGAGCAAAACCTTAACAAGAGAGTAAACAAAACAAGACAAAAACAAAACAAAACATTGCAGCACCTTAAAGACTTAACTCCTGGCTTTCCATTTTCGAAATAGCAGGCCTGTTAGTCTGTGTTTCAAGCATGTCAGAGAGTAAACAAAACAACAAAAGACTACAACAAAAAGTTGTGGCACCTTAAAGACTAACCACTGTATTTAAATGTCAGCTTTTGTGGATCAAGTCCTGACAAAGTGGACTCATATTTAAATACAGGAGTTAGTCCTTTAAGATGCCACAACATTTTTTGCTATTGTTTTGTTTACTCTCTGTATTTAAATGTGAGCTTTTGTGGATCAAGTCCTGACAAAGTGGACTCATACAGTGATACCTCATACAACGTCCAAACTTGGTTCCACAAGTTTGGACTTTATACGGATTTGGACTTTGTATGAGGCATGCAAAATCCTAGCCGCGATGCCTCATACAACGTCCAAATCCTTGCTGCGATGCCTCGTACAATGTCGTTTCCATAGAGATACATTGTACTGTAACAGCACAGACTTCAGGGCAAAGTCCAGGAAACTGACAAAACTTTAAGAAAAATCCCAGGAATGCTTCTAAAAATTCTGATGAAAAAATTCAAAAAAAAAAAATCCAAAACCACTCCTAAACACTCTTCGCCTCATGCAAAACCCACAAGAGCAATGCACGCATGTGTCCTGCCTTTTATCCTGCCCAGGCACAATGCAACCTGGGGAAAACTGAATGCCTCATACAAAGTCTCAGCGACTTTGTATGAGTCAACTTTATTCAAGGAATTAGACGATGTTGTATGAAGCGGACTTTGTATGAGGTATTACTGTATTTAAATACAGGAGTTAGTCTTTAAGGTGCCACATTTTTTGTTTGTTTACTCTCTGTATTTAAGTGTGAGCTTTCGTGGATCAAGTCGTGACGAAGTGGATTCATATTTAAATACAGGAGTTAGTTTTTAAGGCGCCACATTTGTTTTGTTTACTCTCTGTATTTAAATGTGAGCTTTCGTGGATCGTCTTGACGAAGTGGATTCATATTTAAATACAAGAGTTAGTCCTTTAAGGTGCCACAACATTTTTTGTTGTTTTGTTTGCTCTCTGTATTTAAATGTGAGTTTTCGTGGATCAAGTCCTGACAAAGTGGACTCATATTTAAATACAGGAGTTAGTTTTTAAGGCGCCACATTGTTTTTTGTTTTGTTTACTCTGTATTTAAGTGTGAGCTTTCGTGGCTCAAGTCGTGACGAAGTGGACTCATATTTAAATACAGGAGTTAGTTTTTAAGGCGCCACATTTGTTTTGTTTTGTTTACTCTCTGTATTTAAATGTGAGCTTTCGTGGATCGTCTTGACGAAGTGGATTCATATTTAAATACAGGAGTTAGTCCTTTAAGGTGCCACAACATTTTTTGTTGTTTTGTTTACTCTCTGTATTTAAATGTGAGTTTTCGTGGATCAAGTCCTGACAAAGTGGACTCATATTTAAATACAGGAGTTAGTTTTTAAGGCGCCACATTTTTTTTTGTTTTGTTTACTCTGTATTTAAGTGTGAGCTTTCGTGGCTCAAGTCCTGACGAAGTGGACTCATATTTAAATACAGGAGTTAGTCTTTAAGGCGCCACATTTTTTGTTGTTTTGTTTACTCTCTGTATTTTAATGTGAGTTTTCGTGGAGGATCGAGCGTATTAATGACGGAAACGACGTTAACCCTTGGTTGGTCGATCCTTCTAGGCTCGAGTCCACGAAACATTAAAATACAAGAGTTAGTCTTTAAGGTGCCACAACGTTGTTGTTGTTTTTTTGGTCCTCTTGTTGTTGTTGTTGTTGACTCTCTGACACAGTCCAAAAACCTCATCGAGGGAGCCACTCTGGGGGACAAGGAAGGAGAGGATCCGACCCCCAGGAAGGTTTGCTGTATGGTGGCGGCGGCTGGCTTGATCTCTCGCTCCTCGCACACGCACGCCGTGTGGCACCCCCTCCTTGCACCGACACCAGCTGTGCCCTCGCGTCCTCCACACCCACCTCGGAAGTTCTTGATCACTAATTTCTTGGACGCCGCCCCTCCTCCTCCTCCTCCTCCTCCTCCGGCCCCGGAGGCGCCCGCTCCGCTTCGGACTCCGGCTACCGCCGCCGCCAGGGAAGCGGGTTTGGTGAGCCCGTTGGTGTGCCCCACCACTAGCGCCGACAAAGGCTGCGGTTTCTTCTGGGGCTCGCCGGCCATGTTCGACCACGCAAACCCCTTCCTCCTCCTCCTCCTCCTCTTCCTGGAGATAAAAGTGACGGGGAAGCAGCAGCAGAGCCTCCTTTACGAGGGGGGCAGCAGCCGCGTGGCTGCGGAGGAGGCGCCGCCGCCGCCGCGGGAAGGAAGCGGCATCTTCTTCCTCTCGCCCCACGAACGAAGCCTCTCCAAACGCGGGCCAAGGAAGCGGAGCGAGCACCCCTTTGGGTTCGGAGCAGCAGCGTTGCCAACGGGAAATTTCGGAGGAAGAGGAGGCCAAGGAGGGCCGAAGCAGCGCCCCCTTCTTCTAGTTGACCTCAGGACTCGGGGTGTAAAAGCGAAGAGGAGGAGGAGGAGAAGTAGGGGCTGGCCGGCGACGCCCCCCGCGCAAGGCACAAGGCGCCTCACAAAATGGCTCCTCCTGCCTCTCTCTCTGCCCCCCCGGGTTAGGCAAAAAGCTGCCGGCGACGCGGTTGGGAAAGAGAGCCGGCGAGGCCAGGGCTGCGCCTCTCCCTCCCCCCCTCCCTCCCTCCCCAGCCAGCAAAGACCTTCCTCCCGCCGCCCGGGCCAGGGCTTGGTTGGCCTCCTGTCCTGTCACGGGACGCGAACTGGGTCAACACCGGGGAGGAGAGTGGCAGCTGGCAAAGGAACAATGGCAGAAGCAGCTCCCACAGTTTAGATTTATATAATAATAATAATAATAATAATAATAATAATAATAATAATAATAATAATAATAAGGGTACTGCAGTGGCTCAAGTCGCTAAGACGCTGACTGGGAAGCGGAAGGTCAGCAGTTCAATTCCCAAGTACTGCAGGACGGAAATGAGCTCCCGTCTTCATCCCAGCTCCTGACAACCTAGCAAGAAATTGCAAGTAGATAAATAGGAACCACTTCGGTGGGAAGGTAACAGCGTTCTGTGCGCTCCGGTGTCTAGTCATGCCTGCCACATGACCACGGAAACGTCTGCAGAAGCAGACAGCGCTGGCTCTCCGGCTTAGAAACAGAGATGAGCACTGCACCCTAGAGTCGGATACGACTGGCTTTCGAGCAAGAGAAACCTTTACCTTTAATAATAATAATCATAATAATTAACAAAGTGGCTTTGGAGCGCATGCAGAGTTCCACTCCAGGAACCTCTCCTCTCCGCTGGGTAACTTTCTGATATTTGATTGATTCGAGTTGTATGCCGCCCACTCAGCACACGCCGACTCAGGGCAGCTCACAACATAAATCAACAATATACAAAGTAAATACACAATAATACAATATACAAAATTCAATCTACCAAAAAAAAACCCACATTATAATATACAACAAAGTACAATCCTATAAGTGGCATTACACACAGAATACACAGAAACCTGTTTCAACCCACTTTACCTGTGAAATCCCACGGCGTCACGTCAAGGTACAGCGATACCTCACAACATCCAAACTGGGTTCCCCAAGTTTGGACTTTATACGGATTTGAGGACTAACATCCTTGGATGGCAAAGTCCACGCAGAAGGGTGATGATCCCCAAGTGGATTAAACCCCACTTGAATCCATCTGGATGGAGGGCAACAGCTTCATCAGTACTGGCCTGGGGCTAATGAGGACTTATTTTTATTTATATTCAAATTTATATGCCGCCCAATCAGGTAAACCCAACTCTGGGCGTCTCACAAGTTAAAACACGCATAAAACAATACAACCAATTAAAACCCAACATACCCACCCACCTATCCCATTCCTCTTAAAAACCCCACATTTATAAAAAAAAACAGCCTTCATTGACAATTAAAAGAAATGGCTTAATTTATGAGCCAACAGGCGGGGGCCACTCTTCCATCTGGGCCCCACACCTGCCCCGCCAACCAGGTTTTTAGGTCTTTTCTGAAAGGTAGCAGCTCCATCTGCTCCCGCAGCTCTACAGGCAGGAGGTTCCACAAGGCCGGTGCGGACACAGAAAAAGCCCTCCTTCGTGTACCAGAGAGACGGGCCCCTCTGGCAGATGGAACATTTTGGGAGCCCCTCCGATCCGCTCTGGTTAGATGGGCGGACACTCTTGGGACGACTTGGTGTCAAATGGGCTCAGAACCAGAAAGTGACTCAGAACTAGATCAATGGCACTGATGTCATGCTGCGATGCGGAAGGTAAATGGAAGGCCACTGCAATATATTGTTCCAAGAATAATCATCATGGCTGATCGCCATGATGAATAGCCAATATTCAGAATGGGATAGGCACCTGAAGAACAGGGAAGATGTCTGTTCCAGGAATTGGTCCCCTGAACTTGTTGAAATGCAGGCTATCCTTTTAGGGGTATACTGAGCATCCACTGTGGGTAACCCATACTTGAGGGTGGTATTGAAATATGTATCACAGGTATGGACTTCTTTGTTAGTATGACCAAGAACATAAAGGCACATGGGAAGTGAAAGGATTTTTGTAGAAAGTTCATCCGGTGGTGTGCTGGCCCACAGGGATACAGGGACTCATCTCGGTGTACCCCAGCAACTGGCACTCCCCAGAGGCAGGCAGAGGTAATGGGAATGTATGGGACTTCCCCCCCTCCCAGCCCCCACATCAGCATACTTGTCAAGTTTGGGATTTGGAAATAAGGGATATTTCCTGGCAAATAAGGGATACTTGACAGCTATGCTTATCCTGTGCTGCCCTCCAATGGTGGCAGTAGGGCATTGCAGTCTAATAAGGGATGATGGTGGGAAAGAGGGTAAAATAAGGGGTTTCCCCAGCCAATAAGGGATACTTGACAGCTATGCACATCAGGTGCCCCATCAACTTCCTGTCCACCGCCCTCCCAAGGTGCCCAGCACACCCCTGGGTTCATCACAGGTTTTCACCTCTGGCTCTCTGCACCATCTGAAGAATTATGACTTGGATACTGCAAGTCGTCAGAATGAATTTATAAATTGGATCCAGTTCAATTACCCTTGGGATAGATTCAATGAAATCAATATGGTTAAGCAACTTTAATTCACACTGTATGAATCTGGAGAGATACAGAATCTGGCTCATTTACTGGCCTGCTAATTACTACCAGAAATACGTACCAATGAAGATTTAATTTTTGGCCGATGACAAAGCCAAGAAAGTGTCTTCGTTTTGGCAGTCAAAAGTTTGATCTAGATCAGGAGTGCCCAAACTACAGCCCGGGGGCCGGCCCCGGCCCCCGACACCAATTCATCTGGTCCCTGGAGCCCTTGTCGCTCCCGGAAGCGGAAGTAAAACACGCCCGTACTTCCACTTCCGGGAGCGACGAGGGCTTCAGGAGCTGGATGAATTGGCATTGGGGGCTGGATCTGGCCTCCGGACCATAGTGACCAGCTCCCGAGCCACGTGACCGGCCCGCAGCCCAAAAGGTTTGGGCACACCTGATCTAGACACAAAAGAAGCAGCAGCAACTTTAAGTCCTGTAGCTTAAAGGTAAAGGTTTCCCTTGCTCGAAAGCCAGTCGTATCCGACTCTAGGGTGCAGTGCTCATCAGTTTCAAAGCCGAAGAGCCAGCGCTGTCTGCTTCTGCAGACGTTTCCGTGGTCATGTGGCAGGCATGACTAGACACCGGAGCGCACGGAATGCTGTTTACCTTCCCACCGAAGTGGTCCCTATTTATCTACTTGCAATTCCTTGCTTTCGAACTGCTAGGTTGGCACCTTACGATGGGTCTATTTTTAAGTACGACTAAGTAAGGACCTGACCCGTTGTTTGTAAAAAAAAAATTGCATTTGTCAAGGCTGCAGACTACTGGCCAGAACAGCAATAATGGAATGAGACGAAAGAGTATAAATTTAGCCCCGCTGATCCCGCTTTTATATCCTATTACGTGTACAGGAAGCATCTTTAATAGTAGGATCACTCAAATAGAATCCCTTTTCCTCTTAAGCCGAGCAATACGAGGCCTGCGACTTAATGAGCTTGGACGTTCTAAGGGTCACAACCTCCCGCCCTGCTCCAGTTCCATTCACAGCCAGAGAGGGACAGGCGGAGCAAGCCCCGCCCACCCTCCGCCGATTGGGCGCGCCAGCCGCCGCTTCCGCGGTCATACTGGGGCGGTCACGTGCTGAGGAGCGGAGGCGGAGCTTTGCCTCGGCGAGAGCCAATGGGCGAAGGAGAGAACGTTCAGGCTCCAGTAACGACGTCACGTTCCTCTTTTGGACACACACCAAAAAGGAACGTTCGTTCCGCAATCGCTTGCTGACCTTCCTTATGGGCGGAAGCGAGTCCGCTTGCCTCGTGGCTAGGAGATCGGGTTAACTAACGGTAGGGCGGACTCAAAGGGCGGGAGGTGGGCGGAAGGGGCGGCGGCGGCGGCTCACACAAAGCAGCTGTGCACATGTCTCACGTCTGCTATGGGAATGAGCATGGCCGACCTTTGGAGAGCTGGGGGTTTGGGTTCAAACAAGATTTACCCCTCGATTGCCATGATGCGGGGAGCATCAATGCACTGCAAGAAACGTAACGGTCTGTAAAGTGACGAAAGGCTGCTTAGAAATAATAATTAAAGAGGTTTCTGAGCACGTGCAGAGTACCTTTTGGGGAGCGTCTTCTGAACGTGTTTTCTATAATTAATCACTATCGGTTGCAGACTGGGTACTGCAGTGGCTCAAGTGGCTAAGACGCTGACTGGGAAGCGGAAGGTCAGCAGTTCGATTCCCGAGTACTGCAGGACGGAAATGAGCTCCCGTCTTCATCCCAGCTCCTGCCAACCTAGCAGTTCGAAAGCAAGAAATTGCAAGTAGATAAATAGGGACCACTTCGGTGGGAAGGTAACAGTGTTCCGTGCGCTCCAGTGTCTAGCCATGCCTGCCACATGACCACGGAAACGTCTGCAGAAGCAGACAGTGCTGGCTCTTCGGCTTAGAAACAGAGATGAGCACTGCACCCTAGAGTCGGATACGACTGGCTTTCGAGCAAGGGAAACCTTTACCTTTATCGGTTGCAGAAGAAGCACTGCCTGTTTGTTTATTTATTTATTATTTATTTTGGGGGGATTTGTACCGCCGCAACCCAAGGCGGCTCACATGAGTTAAAAAGCCCTTCCCCATACAATAAAACCCAATAAAACTATAAAGTTGTTTGACTCCCACAAGATGATCATCACTGTCTGAGCTTCCTGTATTTAATTTCTTTTCGATCACATTGTTTACATTCACATACTATTTCCTCTTTCTCTGTTTTCCTTCTGCTGAAAGAGATTAACATGGATTTACCACCACCCCTTAACTTTGTTTTATTTGCTTCTGACAGAGCATAATGAAGCCTTTAACTACCACTGCAGTTCAAAATATTCTGACTTTTTTCTAGCATTAAAACAATGTTTACAATTCTATCATGTTTATTATGCAAGCTTAATTACCTAAGCCTTCTTCTTAATAGAAGACCATGTTACAGACAGACACATTATATGTGTCTTTCTACCTATATCTATTACTGCCATCATGTTTATGAGTCAAATTTACTAATGAGTGAGATTTTATTTTATTTATTTATTGCTCAAATTTCTATGCCGCCCAATCAGGCGAACCCGACTCAGGGCGGCTCACAACAGGATTAAAACATACATATTGAAAACAAGTAAAACCACAACATACCCGCCCACCTATTAAGACTAACCACATTAAAACTGCCCGCATTAAAAAGATGGGGAGGCTTCATTTTATAAGACAACAGGCGGGGGCCACTCTTCCATCTGAGCCCCACACCTGCCCCGCCAACCATTTTACACATAAGCAGCTATTATGCATAAGATCTCCCTCAAGGTCAAGAGAATTACTGCACTGTATACTGCAGTGGCTCAAGTTGCTAAGACGCTGGGAAGCGGAAGGTCAGCAGTTCGATTCCCGAGTACTGCAGGACGGAAATGAGCTCCTGTCCTCGTCCCAGCCCCTGCCAACCTAGCAGTTCGAAAGCAAGAAATTGCAAGTAGATAAATAGGGGCCACTTCGGTGGGAAAGTAACAGCGTTCCGTGCACTCCGGTGTCTAGCCATGCCTTCCACATGACCACGGAAACGTCTGCAGCAGCAGACAACGCTGGCTCTTCGGCTTAGAAACAGATGAGCACTGCACCCTAGAGTCGGATACGACTGGCTTTCGAGCAAGGGAAACCTAATACTACAATGCTGACTACGTTCCCATCAAATATCTTTATTTTATTGCTATTTGTCACACATTTGACATTGACAGTCCAGCTATCACTTCACCTTCATGTCACTGTTCCTTCATATCAGAAAACAAAAACACTGCAGCACTTTGAAGACTTAACTGCAATATTTATAGTGTGAGCTTTCGTGGATCAAGTCCACTTCTGCCTGTTGTCGACGTTCTAGATTTAATTCGGTGCAAGCATAGCATTTGTGCAGTTAAACGCTGCTGGCATGCATAGATTCTTAGGACCAACGATCGCTACAGATGGAGATTGCAGCCGTGAAATAAAAAGGCGACTGATTCTTGGGAGACAAGCTAAGAGAAACCTGGGGAACATAGTGAAAAGTAGAGACATCTCACTGCAAACAAAGGTCCGCATAGTCAAAGCAATGGTATCTCCACTGGTAATGTACGGTTGTGAGAGCTGGACTATTAGAAAGGCTGAGCACAGAAGAATAGATGCCTTTGAGATGTGGTGCTGGAGGAGAGTTTTGAGAGTCTCCTGGACAGCGAGGAGAACATAGGTCAATATTAGAAGAGATTAGCCCTGAGTACTCCTTAGAAGGACAAATAGTAAATATGAAGATAAAGTGTTTTGGACATCAAATGAGAAGAGAAGATTCACTTGAGAAGGCCTTGATGCTGGGGAAGGTGGAGGGCAAAAATAAGAAAGGGATGGCCAAAGATGAGATGGCTGGATGGTATTGTAGACACAATGGGCACTGGGCTGTGCGGACTGAGGAGGATGGTCCATGGGGTCGCAAAGAGTCGGAGTCAACTGTGCGACTGAACAACAACAAAATGTATAGACCAAGCTCCGCGGTCAAATGAACAGCTACAGCATTAAAAAATAGGTGTTAGTCTTTATGGTGCCAAAACGTTTTTGTCTATTGTTTTGTTTTGTTTTTTGTCTGATATGCTTGTACAGAGAAACGTGACTACTTGGAAAGCTACAACAATGTTTAGAAGAAAGTAAGGTAAAGGTAAAGGTTTCCCTTGCTCGAAAGCCAGTCGCATCTGACTCTAGGGTTTAGTGCTCATCTCTGTTTCAAAGCCGAAGAGACAGCGTTGTCTACTTCTGCAGACGTTTCCGTGGTCATCTGGCAGGCATGACTAGACACCGGAGCACACAGAACGCTGTTACCTTCTCACCGAAGTGATCCTTATTTATGTACTTGCAATTTCTTGCTTTCGAACTGCTAGGTTGGCAGGAGCTGGGACAAAGACGGGAGCTCATTCCGTCCTGCAGTACTCGGGAATCGAACTGCTGACCTTCCGCCTCCCAGTCAGCATCTTAGTCACTTGAGCCACTGCAGTCCCTAGAAGAAAGTACATGTATTTATTTATTTACTGACTGACACACAATCCTACACCTTCATCATGCTTAAATAGAAGTATAATAATGAAATGAAAACACACACACACACACAAAAAAAACCACCAACAGTGATTACTGTATAATAATAATTTTGTGTCAGAAATTATTCTGGGTTGAAAGGATTTTTGCAGAAGAAACTCCGCTCAGGGAACACCCGCATGAGGATCCTTTCATGTCCCAAGAGCTGACACAGAGACGGGTGCTCATTCCGTCATGCAGTACCCAGGTCTTGAACTGCCGACTTGCCAGCCTTCCAGCTAACAAGGCGAGCTTCTTAACCACTGGGCCACCACAGCCCCTTACCAACTGTGATTAATTTCAACAGAGTTTAAAATGGTATTATTGTCAGCTCCTAAAAGCCTGTGAAATCATCCATATATCAACAGGAGGGTTGGCCAGGAGTCACTGGGCAGAAATGGACACTCATAGTACTACAGCTTGACCTATCCCTCAGCTGGTATGGCTGTTGACTGGAGGGGTCAAGGAAGTGTAGTCCAGAACAGTACATTACTAAGCATTGCCATTGGTGTGTGTGTGTGTGTGTGTGTGTCAACAGGCAGAGAGATACTGTTCCATTCTCCATTCACTTCAGAAGAGACAGGCACTCAGACAAATGCCTGAATGACAGTCTTCTTGGAGACATGGATTGATAATAAGAGAAGATGCTCAGTCCAGAGCTGTTTAAGGCTGTAAACCAGAGGTTATGGCCCTCCAGATGTTTCTGTTTGCAAATATCTGGACCACTGGAAAAAACAATCAAATGAGTCCTAGATTACATGACACTTGGACTTTCTCTGGAAGCAAATATAAAAAAAACCCTTTGAAAAGCAGCAGAAGAGGATCAAGTATGCGATGGGTTGACTCTAAAAGCCATGGTCTTGAGTTTACAAGGTTGAAGGGAGGGCATTTTGGAGTTTGCTCATTCATAAGATGGTCTAAAGGCAACTTCACAGTACATAACAACAAGAGCACATGTTTCTGGCCTACTCCCGTAGAACTATGTCAGCATGATTAAGGGAATTGTCCAGAAAACAGCACAATCGACTGCTCCTGTTTTATGCTGGAGTGGGCAATTTGTCGCTTTTGAGATGTTGTTGAGTTGGAATTCCCATTAGCCCCTAGCCAGCATAACTAATGACGAGAGATGGGTGTGTATGTGTGTTTTACAACCCAGGGACGTGTCCTTCATCTGAACTTTGAAAGTTATGACCATAACTGAAGTGATCTGGGAAAGTTGTGGAGAATTTCAATACATGCCTAATATATTTTAACAATGTGGCTGAAGTGTTTTGTGGTTTCCAAACTGTTTCCAAACACAACCTGAGACTAATTACTGTATTATGGTTATTGTGAATGATTTTTTCCCCCTTTTGGTTATCTTCCCAGTATAAGGGGTCCACTTGCCTTTGAACAGCACGTTTTCAATGGCGCACATCAGTATAAACCAGTATTTGCAGCAGGTGAGTGTATTTTAACAAGTTGGCAACTGTTGCTATTCATTTATTATGGTGTCCCTTTTTTTAAAAAAATTGTTAAACACATTTTCAGAAACTTGGTGTTCTGTTGACTGCACATTGAAATTGTATGTTTTGTCTTTAATATTTACATGAAATTGTAAACAAAAACAACACTCTTTTAATTACTTACATTCATTGAGATGCAGTACATTTTACGTTGACTGAAATCCCATTGTTTAGTGTAGTAATTTGTGTTACCCATTGTTTAGTGTAGTAATTTGTGTTACCCATTGCTGAGTGTAGTAATTTGTGTTAGAAGAAGCTCATTCAATGGGGAGGGGGTTGGTAAGTCAAATCCTCTGTTAGTTTTATTGATTCAAATGAGACTAATCTAGGTGTAACTTACTTTAGCATAGTGATTTACAACTAGAGTAAGCTGGTTTGAAGCAAGGGAACATATGGAGATGTTGACTCACCAACCCCCCTTTGATTCAGTAATTCTACTCTAGTGCAACTTACTACACTAAGCAACAGAATTTCAGCCACTCTATCATAAGGTGAAGGTCAAAAATTGAAATAATTTTTAACATTTTACATTTTAAACTGTTTATAAGAAGTATTTCATTCTAAGAGTAATATTATTTCTGGGTGGTTTAATTTATTTCTCTCCATTTCAAATAACAAGTAAAGGTAATAGTAAAAGTTGTCCTTATTCAAAAGCCAGTCATATCTGACTCTTGGGTGAGGTCCTCATCTCTGTTTATAGCCAAAAAGCCAGCGCTGTCTACATCTGCATGTTTCCTTAGACATGTGGCAAGCATGACTAGACATCGGAGTGCACAGAATGCTGTTTACCTTCCCACCAAAGTGGTACCTATTTATCTACTTGTACTTTCTTGCTTTCGAGCTGCTAGGTTGTCAGGACTTGGGACAGAGGCGGAAGCTCACTCCGTCGTGCGGTGCTTGGGACTCGAACTGCTGACCTGTGGAACTTCCGTTTGTCAAATTCAGCGTCTTAACCACTAAGCAATCAATTATTCAGTATATCTGTATGTGTAAGTGTGTGAGAGACAGTCTGGAGTAACAATTAAATGTACTGCCTTTCAAATTGGAGGCTCTAGCTTAAATTCCAACTGAGTGATGCACGTGGTGGTTCTTCTTAAACCAGCCACTATCCATGGGGCCCAGTCCCTCCATTTGTGATATGGGATAAGACTGGTCCGTTTCGTAAAGTTGCTGCATGGTTTGCTGAGAAGATGTGGTAGTACTTTTTCAACCACTTAAAATAAAAGCTAATGTATTCTTTTTATAAATACCGTGTTTTGAGTTATAATTATGTGTCTTTTATTAGAAAGAAATGAATTAAATGGCTGACAATAATTTCAAATACTCACATCATCTTTCCCTTGCTGAAACATTTGGTTGCTCTTTTTTTAACCTGCTCTTTAGAACAGCTCCTATTGATGCTGAGGGTCCAGCACCAGTTCAAGAAGGAATGTGGCATCCTCTTCTAGTAACAACAGAGTAGTTTTCCTACTCCTTTATATTAGGAGTGGCAAAGTGTGGGAGTGCAGATGCTCTCTCTCTCTCTCTCTCTCTCTCACTCTCTCTCTCTCTCTCACACACACACACACACACACACACACACACACACACAGAGTGGCTGTGCAGAATTGGACTGATGGGAATGCCAGTCTAAAGGCCATCTTTTACCCACCTCTGCTTTTTACTAAGGCAGTGATAATTTGTACTCAAGAGGAGAGACGATCTCTTCATGCACTGGTGGTTGTATTGAATGATGTTAGAAAGTTTGAATCCATAATATTGCATGGTTTTTTTTCTCTCCCCTTACAGGTACTAGAAGCTATTGAGAGCAGAGATGGCTTGTTTTGTGCAGAGTTAATATCGTTTAAACATCCTCATGTTGCAAATCCTAGACTTCAGGTAAGAGACTTGGGCTGAAGTTTTGTATAGACCTGCCTCAAAACAAGTCTTTGAGTGGAGTAGAAGATGGCCTGGAAACATATATATACTTGTGGTTCTGGATAGGCAAAGTCATAGAGATGGATGATGCTTCAGAGGTTCTCTAGTCCAGTCCTTTACTAGTGCAGCTAATCCAGGTTTCTGTGGGTTAATCCTGAGAGCTAAAGTCTCCTAACTAACACATTAGTTATATATAAATGTATTTATGTTAGGTCTTTCCATTCGGAAGTTGCAAACTCATTTTTTTCTTGTTAGTGACTATATAGATACATGATTCTCTGGGTTAGTCTGTATTCTTCATTAGTTCTATTCATCCTAATGATTTTCATCTCATTAAATAAGTGCAGGGTTATCCCTTGTCTGATTTATCCCTTTTATCTTGCTTTGTTAGCAATAGCAGTTACACTTGCATTTCCTTTCCTCTTTCATTGATACTACTAGTCAGGAGGCTTTAGCTCTCAGGGCTTGTAAAATATAAAGATCTAGTCCAGCAGACATAATAGACAAGATGATAAGTTTATTCCAATGCATCTTATCACAATTATTCAAACCGGTTCTTGTATGGGCACTGATGTTATAAGTTCTGTTATAAAGTAAATGGGGTTTACTTTAATGCAATATTGGCCTGTCAGATCTGTCCTGCCAACTTTATAAGTGAAAAATGTGTTCCTCTGTTATGTGGATGATTAAGTCAGGCACATGCCAGCCATAAGACAACCACCTAACCCAAAATCTAGCCCTGTTGATTATATTTCATTGCATGCTGCAAACTCATCACTTTTGTTGTCACATTATTTTATCATCAGCTTTCATCACCAGAAGAAAAATGTCAACAAGTGTTGGAATTACCTTATGATGAAATTTTTGCTGCCCACTTAAGGTAAGCCCACACCCACCCACACACCCACACACCCACAAACACCCACACACACACACACACACACACCAAAGTACTGTTCAAGTATAATATAAAGAAATATAATAAAATGTAATATAATATAAAGAAATTTGGAATATCACATTGAATGATAAACTTACATGGGAGTTGAATCAGAAAAAGGGTATAATTAAGGAGAATAAATTTTGGGAAATTAAGAAATTATTTGTGGAGCATACATTGAACAAAGGTAAAGGTGGTAAACCAGTGCCAGATAATCTGAGTTTTTGGAAGCACTAATATAATGGTAAAGCAAATGCAATCTCTAGGGCTCTGTAAATATCACTGGTGTTTTATGATTATTGTCTGTTATAATGTTTTTGAAATACTGGGATTAGTCTATTTTATTGGATCACAGATATAATAGAGTATACAGTGGTACCTCATACAACGATTTTAATCTGTTCCACGGGGCTCATTGTTGTACGAAACAATTGCTATATGATGCATGCATCGTATAGTGATTTTCCCTATGGGATGCATCATACAACGAATTTTTTCGCTTAGTGGTTTTTCCCATTGAAAAATTGTTGTACGATTTTTTTCCATAGGAAAAATTGTTATGCGGGACACCATTCCCCCCCCCCCAAAAAAAAAACCAAAAAAAAAACACACAACTAATTGTTATATGATTTCATAAGAACATAAGAACATAAGAACAGCCTTGCTGGAACAGGCCACAGCCCATCTAGTCCAGCATTCTGTCTCACACAGTGGCTCACCATTTCCTTCAGGGTATTCCCAAGGAGATGCCCTCACCTGCTTAGGATCCCCTGGAAATGGCATTGAGAGATCTCCTGCCTATCTCTCCAACCCGGAGGTTGTCCTTAGGTAGCCATAATTATAGCCATTGATAGCCTTGTCCTCCATGAACTTGTCTAATCCTTTCTTAAAGCTGTCAAGACTGACAGCTGTCACCACTTCTTCTGGCAGGGAGTTCCATAAACCAGTAATCCTCTGGGTGAAAAAGTACTTTCTCTTATTTGTTTGAGAACTAGTACCCAAAAGTTTCATGGAGTGTCCCCTAGTTCTAGTGTTGTGCGATAGGGAAAACAGTTTTTCCTTATCTACTTTGTCCACACCGTGCATGATTTTATAAACTTCAATCAGGTCACCTCTTAGACGCCGTCGTTCAAGAGTGAAAAGGCCCAACCGTTGCAGCCTCAGATGGTAAGGAAGGTGTTCCAGTCCCCTAATCATTCTGGTTGCCCTCCTCTGTACTTTCTCCAACTCCATAATATCCTTCTGGAGGTATGGCGACCAGAACTGTACACAATATTCCAGATGGGGCCTCACCATAGATTTATAAAGAGGCAAAATGACACTTGCTGACTTATTTTCTATACCCTTCCTAATGATCCCTAACATTGAGTTTGCTTTTTTCACTGCTGAGGCACACTGGGTTGACACCTTCATTGAGCTGTCCACCAGGACACCAAGGTCCCTTTCCTGGTTTGTCGCAGAGAGTTCAGACCCCATCAGTTTATAAATGTAATTGGGGTTTTTTGCCCCAACATGCATCACTCTGCACTTACTGATGTTGAAGCTCATTTGCCACTGTTTTGCCCACTCCCCCAGTGTCAAGAGATCCCTCTGGAGCTCTTCACAATCTCTCACAGTTTTCACTACCCTGTATAATTTAGTGTCGTCAGCAAATTTGGCTACCTTGCTTTTTACTCCTACCTCTAGATCATTTATGAAGAGGTTGAAAAGCAGGGGTCCCAGTACTGAACCTTGGGGGACCCCACTCTTTACTTCCCTCCACTTGGAGAAGTGTCCATTTAGTGCTACCCTCTGTTTCCTGTCCCTTAGCCAGTTGCTGATCCAGGACAAGACCTGTCCCTTTATTCCATGACTGGTAAGTTTATTCAAGAGCCTTTGGTGTGGGACCTTGTCAAAAGCCTTCTGAAAGTCCAGATAAACAATGTCAACTGGATCCCCCTTATCCACATGCTTGTTGACACTCTCAAAAAATTCCAACAGATTAGTGAGGCATGATTTGCCCTTGCAAAAGCTATATGGGGCGACTGGTGTATGAGATTCCACTGTATATATAATTATGTATACATGTTGGTATATTACTAATTTTGTATTTATATATTTTTTGTTTAAAAGTTAATTAAAATTATTTTAAAAAAACTACTGTTCAGAAATGATAACATGTATGGTACGTTTTCAGAAAGACATGGGCATGCAACAGAAGAAACATAAAAACATTAAAAACATTGTGCAAATTTTGCAGTTGCTATCTATTGGTTTCTGTTGTAATGGAATATAGTTGTTAGAATGTTCTTCGTTTAATATTTGATTTTGATGTTTTTCTATGTATATGCTTATGGTTTTATTGTGAATTGCCTAGCATATGGGTTTGGCTAGATGTGCAATAAAGAAATGGAAGCAATAAAAGGATGGAAAGAAGTGGCTATTATGGAATCCAAAATTGGGCAAAGAGTTCTAGACGTGTAATGTGCACGAGGATTTTTTGCATTGGAAAAAAGCACTCCTTTGTTCAATGGAGCTTGCTTTCTTGTTTGTCTAAGATTACAGCCTAAAAGGCACAAGCTAGAAAATAAAATGTAGCAGACCTGCAAATTCTGCTCAAAAATGTTTTCTGAGTAGGTAAAAATAACAAACAACCACTTGTTGCTGTTTGGAAAAAACAGATGTTCCTGGCTGCAATCCTAAACACAGAGAGATTAAGCAACTAGTACCACTGAACACAAAGGAGTTCATTGTCTAGTAAAGAGGCAACATGATTGCATTGTTGATCCAGCTAAGGAAAGTTTTTATAAAGTTTGCCTGTTGGCTGTTATATCATGATTGTTAACACCTTTGTTTCTTTTCTTTGTAGATGTACTTTTGCAGTTGCTAACCATGATTTTGTAGAAGCTTACAAATGCCAGACCGTCATAGTGCAATATCCTTTCACATGGACTACATTAGAAGTTTCCAGTGGAATTCTCTGCTCAGAACCATCGCAGAGGCTATGGAGTGATTGTGGGGCTGGGCTGAGAGTTTCGATGCCTGGGAAAGATAATCTAGCACCGTTGAGATGAACAAACAAATGGCGAAGAAAGTTGTATTTTGCATCTTGGTAAAGGTAAAGGTTTTCCTTGCTCAAAAGCCAGTCGTATCCGACTCTAGGGTGCAGTGCTCATCTCTGTTTCAAAGCCGAAGAGCCAGCGCTGTCTGCTGCTGCAGACGTTTCCGTGGTCATGTGGCAGGCATGACTAGACACTGAAACGCTGTTACTTTCCCACCGAAGTGGTCCCTATTTATCTACTTGCAATTTCTTGCTTTCGAACTGCTAGTTTGGCAGGAGCTGGGACAAAGACGGGAGCTCATTCCGTCCTGCAGTACTCGGGAATCGAACTGCTGACCTTCCACCTCCCAGTCAGCATAATATGCAACCAGATTTTCATTGTCTTTATCATTGACACAAGATAGCGGAAGAAATTGCTGGCACTCCAGGTGTTCTTGGACTTCAATTCCCAGAAGCCCAAGCACCATATGAATCCACATGAATGGATTTACTGCGATTCATCCAGCCCACGCTGCCCTCGTCGCTCCTGGAAGCGGAAGTAAAACGCACCCGTACGTGCACATTTTACTTCTGCTTCCAGGAGCGACGAGGGCAGCACGGGCCGGATGAATCACAGTAAATCCATTCGTGTGGTTTCACATGGTGCTTGGGCTTCTGGGAATTGAAGTCTAAGAACATCTGGAATGCCAAGGTTCGCCATTATGGCAATATAAGATAGGTTGACTCCATAAAAGAAAAAGCCACAGCCTTGAATTTATAAGAGCCGAGTAGATTTGTTGAGATCATGACCTGTTGAAGATCACTCATCCATAGGGTCACCATAAGTAGGGGCAACTACTTACCACAACAGTAGAAGAGAACTTGCATGTGAAAATTCTTGGAGTTTACTGCTCCCTTAAACTTCTTCCCTATGAGTGGCAAATCTTCCCATGCCTCTTGCTGTCTTACTAGAAAACCCATTGTTAGCTGATAACGGAGAGAAATGATGTTATCCTTCTTCCAAATTCCTGTCACAGATAGGGAACCAAGCTATGGGAAAAGTCTCTTATTGCTGATTTGGATAAGAGCAACATTTCAGAAGAACATTCCATTTCCCAACCCATTCAGATTCCTCTTGGGGAATGTAGAATAAGGATGACTGGAGGCATCTTATTTCTGTTATACCTCTTCTTGCATAGAGAATAGAAGCTGAAATGTGTTTGGGGTGGTGGTCATATGATGTCACATAAAATAATCAGATTTGGGGGACCAACCCATGACATCATCTTGCCCACCAGCTTCGTCATGGTCAGTTTGGGCCCCTTACTGGTTGTAATTGCATTTACCCTTAAATGATGGCATTTACTGTTTTGCAAACGGCACTCCGGTGCGTAGTCATGCTTGCCACATGTCCATGGAAATCTCTGCAAACACAGACAGCCCTGGCTCTTTGGCTATAAACGGAGATAAGTACCGAACCCTAGAGTTGGATATGATTGGCTTTCTAGCAAGGGCGATCTTTACCTTTACATACCGTTTTGTAGTAAGTGGCAATAGGGGGAATGATAGACAGGGAGTCTGGCTACTCATCTCTATCACAGCATCCATTTTAAATTCTTGTACTATGTTTTACATGACACTGACTATTTTGAATTAGAGCAATTGTTGGACTTTGGTTTGGTGGCTATGCCACCAAATTTCATGGATGATATTAGAAGTTGAATTTTCCTAAATCCCACACATCTTTTCTGAGAGCGTTTCAAGCACATAAAGAAGAAAACTGGTATGCATCTACTTATAATAACTATAAGTCTAGAAAATGTTCCCATGAGAAATATGTCACTGCTTAATAGGAATGTATATTTTGTTTAGAGGTGAATGTCTTCACTTTTCTTGATGTCAAAGTTATTTGTAAAAGTTTTATCAAAAGCTAAGAGGTTATTCACAAAAGCCACAATTACAGCTGGAAGGACCAGAAAGGCAAAACTTTATGCAAGAGGAGTGAAAGATAGTTTTGATGAAGAATTGGGAGGTGATGAGATTGACAGTACAAGCCAACCCCTGAACAACACGGGGGATGGGACGTCAACCTCACACAATCCAAAATCTGGGTTCTTCTGGGTTAAATTGTAGCCCCTTTCTGGTTGTCCAAATGGGTTGCCGCTTCCTCGTCTCATCAGCTGGATACATGGTGCGCTGTGTCTGGGTCCCACTGCTTCTGCTGACATTCCTGCTAACTGCTCTTCTGCCTGCAGCCACAGTCTTGGTTGAACCACAGGAGCCCGGTCACACATCCAGTGGTAGCTCTGGTGGTCAGCTAGAGGTCTCAGAACTGCTTACATTGCTCAGAAACCTCTGGAAATATACCACTTTATAAGTGGATCCACACAGTCTGAACCTAGGTTCTTTGAGAGTCAATTATACTGTACCTAGAAAGAGAAACCAGTGAAAGTCAAGGAAGGACTTATTTTGTGCTTATTGAGGAGTAGACTGATTTTGAGTTACTTAAAGAAGAGTTATTCGGATGAACAAAATTCAAGGCGTTCCATAGATTAGAATGCAAAAGGAAGAAATACAGGCTTGATTCGTTATTTTAAGGCAATACATGGTATTCTAAACATGAGTTCTGTTCATCAAAACTTTGTTTGTGGACCTTTGGCATATACAACAGAAAGCACATTTATCAAGTAAGAGTATGATGTACCTTCTGCATGTTCCTTTGTCACATTTTATCTTGATATATTCATCATCAACAGTCCCTGAGCACTTTGGGAAAGTCAAAACAAAGGGCACTAAATACGTTCAATTGTTGATTTATTGTAATAATGAATAATATTTAGTGCCATACTTAGAACTATACTGTACTATTGATTTTACAAAGACTATGGGCCCCTTGCTCATATTATTAACTAAGATTTTGCATTTGCTTTTCCAGGGCTTTGCCTATTATGTATGCAGTAGCACTTGACCTTCGGATTTTTGCTAATAATGTAAGTAACAGAGGTGAAGGAGTGTCAAAAGATTCTCAGACACAGTGAGACCTGTGATGTCCAGTATAATAAGTGAGTTTCCGCCACAATCAGCCGGAATGAACAAATTGTTAAAAATTCATAAGGCTTATTCTTAACTGAAACTTCAGGAGTGTTTTGTTGCTTTTTTGTGAGTCAATTATGGGGTGACCAAACTACGGCCCGTGGTGCCAAATCATCCAGCCCACACCGGAAGCAGAAGTAAAACGCCTGCACATGCGCAAATGCTGCCGTAAATGTACCTGTGCCTGTTGTAAACGTGTTTTACAGCAGGAGGATCCACATGACTGACCTACTCAACCATGTGACCAGGCCTACGGCATAAAAAGTTTGGGAACCCCTGGTATAATAGATCAATTTTAAGTCATTATAACATATCCCTTCAAGTGTACCACAACAGTTGAAAAAACCTGATGGGAGGACTTTGTTCAGGATATACAAGATTTTTAATTTTTGTCAGGGAAATTATTGATGTTACATTGGAAAGGTAGTCCTTGTACTTTAGAGTAATCACTATGAACTATGAGCCACTCCAGTAATAATAATAATAATTTCGTATCAGAAATTATTCTGGGTTGAAAGGATCTTTGCTGGAGAAACTCCACTCAGGGGACGCCTGAATGAGGCACCTTTAATGTCCCCAAGATCTTTTCTCACCAGGCACTCAAACTTTCATGCAGTACCCAGGTCTCGAACTGCCGGCTTGCCGGCCTTCCAGCTAACAAGGCGAGCTTTTTAACCACTGAGCCACCACAGCCCCGGGTTCTTCTAAAAGAACCACACATTGAGGGGGGAGAGGAGCATTACCAATAAACTGGTGAATTCAAACTGGGTGTCTCTGGTAAGAGCTCTGGAATCTTGTTTACAGTGGAAGAAAGAATACATTGCTTCTGTAAAGCAAATAATGTTTCTAGCAAGGGAAACATTTCTTGCCATGCAGTGTTTTGACTTATATTCTTCCTTCTTTTTTGTATGGAAAAGGCAGCTAGCCTGCAGTTGTGTGCAGGAAGACTAAAGAAATGTTATGCTCTGGGCAAAAATCCAGCACCCTGAATTGTAGCGAGAGGGTCATGTGTACATTACTATTGACATGGACTGTTCTTTATGGGGAAAGGTTTATGTTCTTTAGATGCTGTGTTTCAGATGCAGAACTTGTAATTGGTTAGAAAAAGGGGGAAAGCTTTTTGTTTTTCACTACAGGCTGATCAACAGCTGGCAAAGAAAGGCAAAGGTAGAGTTGGTGACATGTTGGAAAAAGCAGCAGAGCTCCTCATGAGCTGTTTCCGAGTCTGTGCTAGTGACACGTGAGTGAACCCTCCTCCTCTAGATCCCAGATTACGCCCTGTGGAAACCCACAAGATAACCTTTTTACTTTATATAATATGGTGGTGCGACACATTTTCAATATACAAATTGTGTATGTTTGTATACATGCTTAAAAATATACCAATCATACGTTAGGAAAAAGAGACTGCAAAATTGGTCATACCTTCTGGCATATTAGGCAGGGTCTTGATTTGATTTGCTGATTAAAAAGAAGTTTCCTTCAGTTTAGATGAATTTAAAACAAATAGAATTTAGTTTTCACACTATAATTGTAACTGGCATTCATATTTTACTTTCACTTAATGCTATCACAGAATACTGTTCTACACACACACACACACACACACACACACACACACACACACACACACACACACAGGTGAAACTCGAAAAATTAGAATATCATGCAAATGTTCATTTCACTTAAAAGGTGAAACAAATATATGCAAAGCGAGAGATGTCATGCCTTAATTCCTTATAATTGTAATGATCATGGCGAACAGTGTACATGAGATTATGTGATGATTATGGGGTAAATGAGATTGGGGGGTTGAGGTTTTCATAACTGTAAGCCATAAGCATCAAAATTATAACAAAGTAAGGCTTGAACTATCTCGCTTTGCATGTAATGAGTCTATCTCATATATTGGTTTCACCTTTTAAGTTGCATTACTGAACTGAATGAACATTTGCACGATATTCTAATTTTCCAAGTTTCAAACCTATGTGCGTGTGTTTCCCCTCTGTCCAAGCTTGCATGAATTCACAGGTTTCCATTTTTGGTATAGAGCCCTTTCTTAGCCTAGGACTCTTTCAGAAGGAGTCTTGGTTTTACTTCTCTTTTTTCTCATGCACTTTGCCTGGATCATTGTGTAGGAAAGGCAAGTGTTTTACTTCGCTGTGCTGGTTAAGACCAGTTAACTTTCAATATCTGAAATGGGAAAACCCAAGGTGTTATGACTTTGCTCATTAGACAAGTGCTTTGAAGACATTTGTTGTCAGTTTTGCTGGATTTTGCTTGAAAATATGGCTTAAAATAAGAGTACGGCTAAGAAGCCTTTAGCCTTCCTGATATTTTAGACTAAAATACTTTCCCAAGGGCTGTGCTAACTGGATTATGATGTTGTTGACAAAATCATGTAGGAGGCCTGATTTCCTACTCTCAGCTTATTACAGTGTTGTAATCACTGTCTTTAAATATTTCTTTTAAAATAGTGGCTTTGAGCCTGATCCTTTTCTATTTACTGTTGCAGTCGAGCGGGCATTGAGGATTCCAAAAAATGGGGCATGCTGTTTCTGGTGAATCAGTTGTTTAAAATTTATTTTAAGGTACGCTCTCTGGTCCTTGTTCCTTTTTCTGATTTCATGTGCCCTAAATCAAGACGATTGTTATATGTAGATTGTCTCTACTCACTTCACTGTTTTCCAGATCAACAAGCTTCATCTGTGCAAGCCACTGATAAGAGCAATTGATAGTTCAAATCTTAAAGATGAATACAGCATGGCCCAGAGGGTTACGTATAGATACTATGTTGGACGGAAAGCTATGTTTGATAGTGATTTTAAACAAGGTACTAACCGGATGGGGGATGCTGTTTTACATTCTCTGGAAGAAAAAGTTGTGTATATTGATGCCTTTTTAAAAACTGTTTCTGTTAGTTCATCGGTTTGTCATTCTGCTGTATCATCAGACATTGCACTGTTTTGCTGCCTAGTCAGCTAATGAATAACCCTCTCCCTTCGCTTTTAATGTTGATATTCCTAACTATAGCTAATAGTGTCCTAGTACTTATTATTGTAGAGGACTGCGGTGCCTTAGTGGTTAAGATGCTGAACTTGATGACTGGAAGGTCGGTAGGTCAGCAGTTCGAGACCCAAGTGCTGCACGACAGAATGAGCTTCCGTCTCTGTCCAAGCTTCTGCCAAACTAGCAGTTCGAAAGCAAGAAATTGCAGGTAGATAAATAGGTACCTTTTCGGTGGGAAGGTAAACAGCGTTCTGTGCACTCCGGCATACCTGTCGAGTATCCCGGATTGGCCAGGAAATCCCGTATTTCTGCGCCTGTTCCCTTTCCCGCCACCGTCCCGTATTTCAACAGCGGGGAAAGGGGTTACTGCGCATGCGTGCCCATTGCAAATGGGCTCTGCGTATGCGCAAAGGGGTTCTGTGCATGCGCAAAGGAGTTTTTGCTGCGTATGCGCACCCGGACCCAAGCAGTTCCCATATTTTCCGGAGCGGCGCTTGATGGGTATGCACTCCTGTGTCTAGCTATGCCTGCCACATGACCATGGAAATGTCTGCAGATGCAGACAGCGCTGACTCTTTGGCTAGAGTTGGATACGACTGGCTTTCAAGCAAGGGTGACGTTTACCTTTACTTATTACTGTATTACCAATCTTTTCATTAGGTGTACTAGCAACCATAGCTGGAGGCGAATGGGCTAACTGTGGTTTATGTTAATCTGATCAATGACATATGGCTAACCATAGCTTACCCCTAGACTTAACAAATGGGAAGAATGTCAAGGAAGAGATGTAAGCTCAAGATGTCCTGACCATAGTTATGTAATAGTGTTTCTCAAATAAAAGAGTGTAGATTGACCTTATGCTATTAACTATGACATGAGGTATCACTGTATTAGCTGAAATCTCAGCTGATTTTATTTCAGCATGAATTATTGGGGAAATCTCAAATAAGGATCAAAAAGCCCATGAGACTTTGAGAAAGGTAGCTTTGACAGGATTATGCCAAACCCTGTTTGGTTATTATCCCATACTTGCTGTTTATCCATTACCAGGACCAATGCTAATTGGGGTTTTTTCCCTGTGTTTACAGCTGAAGAGTACCTGTCCTTTGCTTTTGAACACTGCCATCGCTCCAGCCAGAAGAACAAAAGGATGATCTTGATTTATTTGTTGCCAGTGAAAATGCTACTGGTAAGTGCCAAATGGGTATATCAGAATTCTCGTGGAAATTTAAGGTTTGCACTTACCAAGGAGTTTCTGTGGGTGGTCCATTGTTTGTATAAGTTACTGTAGGGCTTAAATACAGTATGGCAGGCTTGGTGATCTTAGTGATGTGCTGAATGTACTCCATTAAGCTCTGATCTGTGGTTTGCCGTGCCTTGATGGCTCTTCTTATATATTTGTAGTACCAGGTGGGCAGCAAAAACAAGGAGCTTGTTAAGGACCTGATATTCTGCCATGCATGGCTAGTGGGCTACATTTGACTTCGCAAATTATGAGCTATGGAAACCTGTCGGAGGAATTTGTGTTAAGAAAAGTCTGGAACAAAGGCCTAGGCTTCTCCATAAAGGCAGCATTTTCTGCTGCCCCATGTGGCCTGTTCATATCATCAGCCATCTAAATACTGTACTCAGAGCAGAGCCAGTACTGTATTGCTGCCTTCAGTCTGTCTGCCTGCCTGCTAGAATGATATATTAAGCAAGAATGGCATTGTGAATTAGGACTAACTCACAGCAGACCTGGATTCCCACGCAAAATTTAAAACATTATTATTAGTAGTGTTGTTGTTGTTGTATTTTGACTTGTATGCCGCCCCACTCGCAATGCGACTCTGGGCGGCTGACAAAGAAATAGAGTATTACAAATTACAGTTACAAAGTATCACACCAACACAATATAATTTTTTCCCCCAAGAACTGTATATATATTATACTGTATTTTTGGAAATGAGATGTTTGAGGAAGGCTGCTAGAGTGATTAGAAGGGATAAAATCAGGAATGAGGTTATAAGGGAAAGAATTGGAATAGAACCAATCTTACACTACATACAGCGTCAACAAATAAAGTGGTTTGCCCATCTGGAGAGAATGTCTTGGAATTCCATACCATACAAGGCATGTATGTGGAAAGAGGAGAAGGACAAAGACCATGAGGCAGACCCAGAGGAAGGTGGAGAGATAACATCAAAGAAACATTACAAGAACACCAAATAATCCCAGTGGAGGTTGTTAGAAGTGCCAGAACATGAACCTTGTACTGTATCTCTCTTGACACCCAAAGGGGTAAAAGATGAAGTGAAGAAGAACTCCTTGGAATTCCCCTGTCAGATTCTGGGAGTTGTAGTTAGAGGGGGAAAGAAGGTAACTTCTTCAAACTTTAATTCCATCTCTTGTGGAGATACAGCTCTGCACATTTGATCCACTTTACTTACATGTCTGTCATTCAAGTCTCAACTTTGGGGAAATGTAACTGTGATCACAGATGCCTGTTAGTATACTGCAGATCCTCTGGACAGTTAATCATCTAATCTTTGGAATAATTAATAGAATAATCTGCTTATCTGTTTCTTATCATTCCATATCAAATTATGTTTGGCTATCAGGGTCACATGCCAATGATCCAGCTTCTCAAAAAATATGACCTCATGCAGTTTGCCGAAGTCACGCAGGCTGTGAGGTGAGTTTCTCTTATTGAACTGCATGCTTGTAATCCTTACTTTACTAGGATTTACTTAGTTCACTAAGGATGATTATTGAGCAGGGAGTTGGACTAGATGGCCTTATAGGCCCCTTCCAATGCCATTATTCTATGATTCTAAAAATTAATTTGAAAGCCAGATTAATTAACGGACATTCTTTAAGCTCTAAGGCATCTCCCAAGATAGCCGCCTGCTTTGAGTGTTGCAAAAGGAGAAATTTACACATGGAGGCATTTTTTTTAATTTGTACAAAGAAGGACTGTGGTAGCTTAGTGGTTAAGACACTGAACTTGACGACTGGAAGGTCGGCAGGTCAGCACAGGTCCGCCATCAGGGCAGTACTACCAGTACTGCCGTATAGGGCCCGGAGCTGACAGGGGCTCTGCCGCTGCCGGCCATAACTATGTGTGTGTGTGCCAATAGGATTGCTCAGTATGGGGCCCAGAAATTTCTGATGGCGGCCCTGGGTCAGCAGCTCGAGACCTGAGTCCTGCACGATGGAGTGAGCTCCAGTCTATCCCATCTCCTGCCATCCTAGTGGTTTGAAAGCAAGAAATTGCAAGTAGATAAATAGGTACCGCTTTCAAACCACTAGGATGGCAGGAGATGGGATAGACTGGAGCTCACTCCATCATGCAGCACTCAGGTCTCGAGCTGCTGACCCAGGGCCGCCATCAGAAATTTCTGGGCCCCATACTGAGTGTTCCGTACCCTCCGGCGTCTAGTCATGCCTGCCACATGACCATGTAAACATCTGCAGATGCAGACAGCGCTGGCTCTTTGGCTGTAAATGGAGATGAGGCAGTTTTGCATCTGGCCTAGACACGGAAGAATAATAATGGTTTTCTTAGTAAAATCTTCCCTTGCATGGACTGCAGCTCTGTTAGGGAAAATGACAAAAAAATCATAGCCTTTTCTCTCCCACTCCTGTTTCATAACTGCTGTTAAGCACCTGTTAATTTTTAATTTCTGAAGTGAAGGGAACCTCCTTTTATTGAATGAAGCTCTGGCAAAACACGAGACGTTCTTTATTCGCTGTGGAATCTTCCTTATCCTTGAGAAGCTGAAAATCATCACCTACAGGAATCTCTTCAAGAAAGTGTAAGAGGAAATCATTCATCCTGTTTGAAAAGTTGTCAATAATTCATGGTGTTGGGTGTAAAGGTTCCTTCCTTTGCTCTTTTCCTGAAAAGAACTTAGCAAGAATTGTGAAAATGCACCACTTCTGGTGGTTAAATAAATAAATAAATATCTCCCCACCTGAAGAGATTTATTTTCTGTTGCCATACATAAAAAGTGAGTAGTGATACAGTAGTTAAGTACCAAATCTTAAGAGCTAACTGATATCCATATTCCCACTCCATCTCAGCTGCTTCACCTGTATATTGTAATGGTGACATTCACCTGAGGAGATAATCTGATTTTATAGAGAAATTCAGTTACAGTGGACCCTCGATTAACAACATGTTCAAATAGCGTCATTTCCGCTTAACGACATGTGGTCATTTGCCACGTGACTATCCGCACAACGACGAAAAACCGTCATGCAGATTAACGACTTTTTTAACATCATTGTGCGGATAATGACTGTTTTTGGCCTCTAGATGGCGCAGCTGCCATTGAAAACTGCACAACGACATTTCCCCTATAGCGACGCTACTTGGGGAAGCAAGCAACGTTGTTATGTGAGGGTCTACTGTATTCTTTTTCCAGGGAAAATGAATGGGCAGTTAGAGGCTAAAGATGTGTGGCATAACTAATAGCTTTATGTTTTTTTCCTTTTAAGGTATTTATTGCTCAAAACTCATCAGCTGTCTCTAGATGCCTTTCTGGTGGCTCTGAAGTTCATGAAAGTCAATGATGTTGACATTGATGAAGTCCAGTGCATTCTAGCTAATCTCATATATTTGGTAAGCATTGAGATAAATTGATACAAATAAAATATATTGTTGGTTAATCGGCATGCTTACCCACCGTATAAAACCACTGAGTTTCAGCTATACAGTACAGTAATACCTTTGATAATGTTTGCACCACACAACGCTAAAACTGCATAACGTTGAAGAATCTGGAAAAAAATTGCATCGCGCAACGTTAAAATCCTATGAGATGTATCGCATAACGTTTGCTGAAGTCTGTGCCAGTTACAATGTATCTCTTTGGAGTTTTATGGAGTTTTAACGTTATGTGATTCATCCCATAGTATTTCAACATTATGTAATAATGTATTGCATAACGTTAAAAATTGGATAACACTAAGACTCGTGGAACCAAGTTTTAGCATTATCCAGGGTATTACTGTATTTAAAACAAACCTGGAAAAATCCATGGGAATTACTTTAAACATCACTAAGTTTAAATACCAACAGGGCCTGAGCAGAAGAAGATCTGAATCTATCTAACTTCAGAGACCATTAATTGGAACTGGTATTTTATTTGTGAATTTATTAACCCACACCAATCACCTGCCTTTTTTATAAGGTTGTGTGAAGTAAAGGTAAAGGTCACCCTTGCTCAAAAGCCAGTCATATCCATCTCTAGGGTTCAGTGCTCATTTCTGTTTACAGCCAAAGAGCCAGCGCTGTCTGCATTTGCAGATGCTTCCGTGGACATGTGACAGGCATGACTAGACATTGGAGTGCACAGAACGCTGTTTACCTTCCCACCCAAGTATCTATTTATCTACTTGCAATTTCTTGCTTTTAAACTGCTAGGTTGGCAGGACCGGGGACAGAGACGGGGGCTTACTCTGTGCAGTACTCGGATCTCAAACTGCTGACCTTCCAGTCATGGAGTTCAGCATCTTAACAAGTAGGCCACCGCAGTCCCTGTGTGAAGTAAACAAGTCTCTTAATAAGTTCCCCCCCCCCGTGTATCACAAAATATTCATTAGTCCAGTTTATTCATTACTACTAGTGTAGTTGTCACAAGCATGACACTATCAGTGGGTATTACCAGCCTTCACTGTGTAAGTATAAAACGAGCATTTTATTAGGGTGTGATTATTTGGCCATTTAGTCCACTGTTTGGATTGTTTAAGGAATTGATTGTTTTGCTCCTTTTGACAGTAGTCACGCAGCATAATTGCTGGCATGAACCAAATCATCCCCAGAGTTCCTACCTGTATTTTCTTGCCCCTATCTGAGTCTTTTCCTTTTTTTGGCGTGTGTAGGATTGCTCTGTTTTGGTCTACTTCCACCACATGTGGTCCCCTGGAAAATGGGTCGAAAGTGAGCCAATATTGTAAATTGGCTTCATAAGACAGCCATTTCAGGATACTGTATTGGCAAATTAATCGCTTCCCCCAACTCCATGGAGGAGTCAAGGAAGTGAAAAAAATATTAGAACAATGAATATGTACTGCACCACTTTTAAAAAAATGAAAGACAAATGAAAAGCTTTTTCCTGTAAATTTTTGTTTTTGTTTCTGCAGTGGCTTAGTGGTTAAGACACTGATCTTGATGACTGGAAGGTCAGCAGGTCAAGACCCGAGTGTTGCACAACAGAGTGAGCTCCCATCAATTTCCCAGCTCCTGCTAACCTAACAGTTTGAAAGCAAGAAATTGCAAGTAGATAAATAGGTACCACTTCTGTGGGAAGGTAAACGGCATTCCATGTCTCGTCATGCCTGCCACATGTCCATGGAACCATCTGCAGATGCAGACAGTGCTTACTCTTTGGCTGTAAACAGAGATGGCCACCAAACCCTAGAGTTGTTTACGACTTTCAAGCAAGGGTGACCTTTTTCTTTTCAAAGTCTGGTTGAGAGAGCTTACCCAATTCATCGATTTCATAATTTTGGCAGATTGATATCAGGCAAACCAAATAGGGTTACTTGAAGTCTGCATGCCATTTGGATGGAAGAATTAACCAAAACTGGATATCAGACTTCCTATATCTTTTTAGCCCAATCCAGCCTAGTATTTTTAGATCATCTAGCAAGCCATCAACAGTAATCAGGGCCGCCATCAGGGGGGACCATCAGGACTCCCGTCCCGGGCCCGGAGATGATGGGGGCTCGGCGCCACTGGGAAACCACTGATCTGCGCATGTGCAAACAAACCACGCATGCGCAGAAAACCACAAGGGTGTGGCCAAAATGGGGGGGGGGATACTGGGCCCGGAAATTTCTGATGCCGGCCCTGGCAGTAATCATGCCACTCAAGGCAAGTTGTTAATAGGGCCACAGACACAAAAGTGCTAATTAATAAAAGTAGATCCTCCTGTTTCCTTTATTGAGAATGATTACTAAGTATGCCTTAAAGAAAAAGACTTCACCAGCATTGTGTTAGTATTGTTTTGTTTTTTGTAGCTGAATGCTGGTGTGAAAGTATCGCTGCACAGAGATCCTCTAACTTTAACTGTGCCTCATCCCCCAAATCAGATGGTCTTTCACTAAACGCATGAGTACATTTATTATTACTTTTATCCACACGCTATTATTTGGAAGGCTTACGAACACTGGACGCAGTTCATATGCCCGAGTAGATTTGCAAATTTAGCAAATGCCTGCAAATTATCTGTGATTTCTGACATTATTCCTTGTGTGTTGTTTTCTTTTCTGTCAGGGTCACATTAAAGGTTATATTTCACATCAGCATCAGAAGCTCGTGGTCAGCAAGCAAAATCCATTTCCTTCACTGTCTACTGTCTGTTGAATACACTGTGGCCAGAAGGAAACTTGTTGCCCATGAACACAGGTTGCCCTTTGATCACCACTCTTTTCAGGATTGAACTAGCCATGAATGTGGCCCACATCTGTAGATGTACTGTACACAGATTGCTTGTGGCTTGGTGGCAGTATTTTCCTCTGCTAGTGGGATCATTCTTTGAACAACCATCCACTCAAGAGTCTTCAGCTGCAGTAGAGTTGTCATGAAGGATACCAACCCACACCCACTCTCCCATGCCGTTCTGTAGGTTTCTCCAACCATTTTATATTGGGCAGGGGCTATGTAACTACCAAGAAAGGAGAAAAAATATTAAAAATAAACTTCTCCACCATTCTGTTACCAGGATTGCTTTGCTAAATCAGAGGCCTCTCAGGTCTAGAAGGACTTTCTTCTATAAAAAGGAAATCCTGGATACAACCTTTAGATACAATCCAAGGATTGAATATAATCCAGGATCCAAATCCTGGATAACTATTCTTTGTACACGCGCGCACGCATACACACACACAAAATGGAAACTTTATAAAATAACTTTTATAAAAGCTTACCTATTGTTGGTGCTCTTCTGTTAAGTGTATTGCTTTTAATTGTTACTTAAGTAAATAAAAACATTTTATGGTCAAAGAAATGTATCACTATCAAAAATGTAGTTTTACTGATATGTATCCTAATATCACCAGCTTATTTCACAAATAACTAAACTTAATGTGTAATACTTGTGTTCAATGAAGTCTTTTGGAGAAAAAGAAATATATAAGTCATGATGAAACCTGTTTTATAGGCTATCTTTAGCTTTACCTTTTTTAAAAAAAGAGAAGTATAGATAGTATTTTCACTCCTGGTTTCATGACTTACATATCAATTTGGAAGGAGCATTTTTTAAAATTGAATTGGATTCTGAGGTAATCATACTGTACTTAGAATTCAAACTTTTTTGTACACATGGTGGCATCGCAAGTTGAAATCCTGTTGCTTTCTTATGCTATGCGGAAGGCAAACAGCATAACTTTTAGTGCCTTGTAGCTGGCAATTAATGAGTTTATGCTGGGGTTGTCAAACATGCAACAAATCTGACAGTGCAGGCACACCTGAGGTTCCCATTGGTGACTCATTAATTGCCAGCTTGGAGTAAGTGAATATTAATATTGGTTGCTTTCCTTATGTGTTACCAAGCAATAGCTTGTCAACTGCAGAATAAGGCAGGATGATTTCCACTGAAGAGAGTACTAAAGTAATAACAAGGAACATAGTTGTTTAAACATTACTCTCTGAAAATCCATATCAGGGGAATATTTTATTAAGCTGAGAAATCATAAAATACAGTGGTACCTCATACAACGATTTTAATCCGTTCCATGGGGCTCATTGTTGTATGAAACAATTGTTATACGATACAGGCATCATATAGCAATTTGCCCTAAGGGATGCATCGCACAATGATTTTTTTTGCTAAGTTGTTTTTCCCATTGAAAAATTGTTGTACGATTTTATCCATAGGGAAAATTGTTATGCGGGACACCATCCCCCCCCAAAAAAAACCTAATTGTTATGCAATTTCATGACAATTGCAGTATGAGGTTCCACTGTACTATGCAAGTTTCCGGTTTCTGCAGCAATTACCACACAAAATGGGAAAGCAACCCAGGATTGGACTGAAGGGGGGAAATGGGGAATATTTAAGCAATAGAATCTGTAATTTGTTAGTTTCATGATGAAAGTGGATAGAAGCCGCAAACTTCCAAATTAGGTTTAGCAAGGTATTGAGATTGTTTCCCTCCTTAAATACAAGGTATGCTGGGAAAAATATTGGCAAATGTTTGTTGGTTTATCTCTTTTGAAAACAAAAAATCCAGCTGTAAACTACTACTGCTTCTTAGCAAGTCAGAAGGCTGAACGTCTTGTAGTTATGGGTCATCATATTGCTTTCAATTTACGGCAATTATGAATTAGGGACCTCAAGGAAGTGTTTTAATTAACCTCCCTGCTCAGGTCTTACAAACTCTAGGCCAGGGCTTATTTATTGAATCAATCTATCTACTTTTTATTTTCTTCAACTTTTCCTAGCATTATTGTCATTGTTTAGTGAGTCTTATCTTCTTGGGTTGTGCTCAAAATGTAATAGCCTTAGTTGAGTCTTTTTTTGCCTCTAGCTCATTTACTTGTCTTTCTGGTGGCCCATGGTACTTAGTAGAGCTCTTCTCTTACACCACACTTTGAATGAAACTGTATTTTCCCACTATCAGCTTCATTATTCAACTTTTAACATTCAAATGTTCAAATGATGAATCTCCCCTTTTCATATATTTATTTGCCGTTGCATTTAATTTAGTCCATTATTTTTGTAAACCACATCATGTATCTTGAAGTCTTGGTAAATATAAGTGTTTCCCATGTATTTGCTTCTGTGGCCCATGGTTCCAAAATACCAGTCAGAAACCATGTATCTTTATAGTCAACACCACTAAAACTTCCTTCAGCCAGTTGCTCACCTGTTGCCTCTTGACTATATCCACAGAATTCTCTGGTAATCAGACTTCTGTTGAGTGTCTGCTTGCATTCCTTTTCATTAAGGAATGCAACAGAAAGCTCAGTCAGTGTATCTGTTGATTCATTTCCAACAACTTTCCAGCCACTGAGTGTGCCTGCCAGTTCTGAAAGTAAGACATACTCAGCAAAATCCCTTTCTGGAATGCAGATAGGTACGTGATAGGAATCACAGTCTATGGGCCTTCTGAGTTCCAGCAGTGCCAGGTTGTTCTCGCCAGTGTTGCTGTCATAGCGGATGTGTAGATTTACCTGTTTCACATGTATTACTTGTTTTGCTTTTGGCAGGCTGTTGATTCCTGTGCAGGTAAAACAACAGTTATTTCATTTGTTGTTAAAAAAAAAACTGTTTGTATTCCTCTAGTCAGTGGCAAGAAACAGAATGATTATAGATATTTTCCAATGGTCCTGAAATACAGTAATACTCTGGATAACGACACAACTTGGTTCCACAAGCTGTGTCATCATCTGGTTTTTAGCGTTATCCGATACATGCATTGGATAACGCTAAAAAAGCCAGCTACCTCTGGTTTTTTAAACAAAATGGTGGCCGCAACTATTTTCAGCTGTTGTTTAGCTCAGAGACGTCCGAAGAAGGTGAGAATAGCATGGGAAAGGTCCTCCCACCCTCCCAGAGGCGGCTGGAGAGGCAGAGAGCTGGAAAAATGTACCCGACGATGGCGATTTTTTTTGGCCCTAAACAGCGTGAAAAGGTAGGAGATCAAACACAATGTACCAGATAACACTAAGATGGTGTTATCTGGTGCAAATCTTTTCTCAAAAATTGCCGTCATTATCCAGATTTGCCGTTATCCGGTACTGTCGTTATCCGGAGTTCCACTGTATGTCTGTCACTCAAATTAGCAAATCTTATCTAGATTGTTCTTGAAATCATGATTTGATGGCACATAACAGCCATATTGTCTCTAGAAGCCTTTTTAGAACAATTGGGTTGTTTAAACATTGTTTTGATATTTACAGCTATTACCTGAAATAAAATGATGGCAGCCTATTCAGGCTAATCCCTATGTGAGCCCCTTTATGAAAGGAAAGGAAATTGCACACAAGTACTGCGGTTACTCCTTTGCATGTAGAGGAGAGCCGAAAAGAGGGCTGGGCCATGTATAACTCCCAGTTTTGGGATTGGCCTACTTACCAATCTCAGCACTGATGGGAGATAAATGCGCACATTTCGCTGTGGTCAAAACAAAATTAGTTTTCAGTAGAACACCTCCACAGAGCCTTTCTCCTTCTGCATTTAACAGCAAGACCTTGAAAGCAAAATGGAGCAGAGTAGATACAAGACTTATGGTATTTAATAACAAAGTCAGTTGGACAGCATAGGGTGCTTTTTGACTCCTACTGCTGCTCATAGTACGGCGTCATGGTTATAAAACTTTTCTAATCGGTCAAGTTTCTAGTTTCAGGCTACTGATTTTATGGATCAGATTTCGGGCTGTAAGCTGGGTGGTAAAAAGAAAGTGACCTTCTGAAGGTGAATAATCCAATAAGAAATATCGGATAGGGAATTTATTTATTTATTTATTTGAATTTATATGCCGCCCAATCAGGAGAACCCGACTCAGGGTGGTGTACAACAGTTAAAAATGTATAAAAACAGATTTTAAAATCCCAAATCATCCACTCACTTCCCCACCCTATTACCCCCCATCCCAATTGAAAAATAAAAGGGAATAGGGGTGGGGATACAACAACCCAAAGGGAGGGATATTAACTAAGTACTAACGGGATGAGCCAACAGGCTGGAGCCGTATTCCCATTAAGACCCCACACCTGCCCTGCCAGCCAGGTTTTCAGACTTTTCCTGAAGGGCAGCAGTTCTCTGTAGCCTCAATTCTGTTGGAAGGAGGTTCCAGAGGGCTGGTGCGGACACGGAGAACGCCCTTCTTTGAGTGCCAGAGAGGCTGCCCCCCCTAGCTGAAGGCACAACTAGGGAGCCCCTCCGGTCCGCTCTGGTTGTATGTGAAACAGCAGAGATGAACAGTACTGGATAATGGGGGACAGATTTGTGTTTTTTAAACAATGATTGTGTTTCAAAGACTGCAAACCTGCACAACTCTGGTAGTGGAGTCCATACAAAGCATGTATGGAAATAAGACCAAACTACTGGCACCTCTAGTCTGAGTTGAGGGTAGTTTTCTCATTGCTGCCATTGTCACCATAGGACAGTGATGGCGAACCTTGGCACTCCAGCTGTTCTTGAACTTAAATTCCCAGAAACCCTGATCAGCAAGAGTGAGTAATTGAGGTCGAAAAACACTTGGAACGTCAAGGTTTGCTATTACGGCTGAAGAACCTGGTTCAGACAGGCCACCAGAGACCTGCCAGTTTTTAATGTCTTCCACCTCAGTAAGAACAGCTACAAGAATATTTAAAGGAGCAAGTCATGTATCTGTTGCTACGGAGTTTTAAACCCCTAGCTTCAGAGTTTTTTCACCTGTTTCTGGAAGCTACTCTAGCTACAGTATTTATTTATTATTTATTTATTTCTGTGCATTTATATGCCGCACTCCTGGTGGGTACACCACTCAGGGCGGCTAACAACATAATAAAAAAATACAATAAAAACAAGCAGCAAAAGTTAAAACAGATCTAACAGCCCCAGTTAAAACCAACATTAAAAACACAAACAGATCATCATTAACAAACAATCCACCCCCACCCTACCCCCGTTAAAACAGAATAACCAAGCCAGGGGGCAGTCCCTCACATAGGATAAATCAGCCACCGGGCTTGACTGGTAGAGTCAAGCATGCCCCAAACCTGCTGGAAGAGCCATGTCTTCAGCATCTTTCTAAAGGGGAGTAGTTCCTTCTGGAGCCACAACTCAGGTGGTAAGAGGTTCCACAGGGCTAGGGCAGACACGGAAAAGGCTCTTTTCCTGGTCCCAGTAAGATTTACCTCTTTCACTGATGGGACCACCAGTGAGCCCCTCCTGTCTGCCCTAGTGGTGACGCAGTCTCTTAAGTAGCCTGGTCTAATGCCATGAAGGGCTTTAAAGGTCAAAACCAGCACCTTGAATTGCACCCTGAGGCACACCGGCAACCAGTGCAGCTCCCGGAAAAGAGGTGAGGCTCGAGTATGACGCCCGTACCCCATCACAACCCGGGCAGCCGCATTCTGGACCAGCTGAAGCCTCCGAATGGTCACCAAGGGCAGCCCCATGTAGAGCGCATTACAATAATCCAATCTGGATGTGACCAGAGCGTGAGTGACCATGAGCAAGGAGTCCCGGTCCAGGAGCAGGCGCAATTGGTAAATAACACAAAGCTGTGCAAAGGCCCTACTAGCCATGGCTGCCACCTGCTCTTCAAGGAGTAGCCGTGAGTCCAGGAGGACCCCCAGATTGCGCACCGGATCTGACTGTGGCAAAGATGTTCCAGCCACGACCAAAGATGGTAACTCCCGAGGTAACATGGGACGCCACACCCAAAGCCACTCAGTCTTGCCAGGATTCAGCTGAAGCCCGTTGTCCCCCATCCAGACCCGAATAGCCTCCAGACACCTGGTCAGGACTTCGACTGCATCACTCGGGTCCCCATGAGCCGAGATGTACAGCTGGGTATCATCTGCATACTGATGATACCTCACCCCGTGGGAACGAATGATCTCACCCAGTGGTTTCATGTAGATATTAATCAATAGAGGTGAGAGTACCGAGCCCTGAGGCACCCCACATGGAAGCAACCTAGGGCTGGACAACCCACTCTCTAAAGACATTGACTGAGTCCGACCCGTCAGAAAAGAGGAAAACCAGGACAACACAGTGCCCTGGGCCCCCACTCCTTGGAGCCGGCCCAGAAGGATACCGTGGTCGGCAGTATCGAAAGCCCCTGAGAGGTCAAGAAGAGCAAGGACCGAGGGGTTGCCTCGATCCCACTCCTGCCAAAGATCATCCAAGAGTGCGACCAATGCCGTCTCGGTACCATAACCGGGCCTGAATCCTGACTGAAACGGGTCCAGATAATCCGTATCATCCAGAACCCCCTGGAGATGCCAGGCCACTGCTTTTTCCAACACCTTCCCCACAAAGGGAAGGTTGGAGATAGGTCTGAAATTAGTAGTTTAAATTAAAGGTCATTATGTCTGTGGTTTTGGACTACAGCTTCCAGAACTGACCAGGGCCACTGGCTGCACTGTTTGGAGAATTCTGGGACTTGTATTTAAAAAACCATAAATGTGTACACTTCTGGCTTAAATTTCAGTTTAATGTGTTACATCTAGACAAGGAATATGATTGATTAATTTTTCAGATACCTGCCATGGGAATCCTCTGTGGATTTGGGGGGCTTCATCCAGCTGCATCGGTAAGTAGTCCTTCAATCTGCCACAAGCACATGGGTCTATTAATGGCAAAGGAAAGCAAACATATTTTGTGAGTGTAAGGTTTATAATGGGGTACACAGAAAGAGCCTCCTCAAATATTGTATTTTTTGAACCACAATCGGCTGTACCATGGAACACAGCAACCTTATGCCGCCTAATCTTTCTCCTAGTAAACCAGGTGAAAGAAACTATGGAATGAATTCACCAAAAGGTGGGTTCGTTTTGGCAGTTTTACCAGAAGAAGAAGGGTCATAACAAGGTCAGAAAAACTGAAGCTTTGTTTCTTTACACCAAATTTTTAAAAAGCACCACCACCATAATGAATCCCGATTATTAACTGATAAAAGTAGACACAATTTGTGTTTGTGCACGTGCAAAATTGCATGGAACAATTTAACAACTCTCATTGGGCATAACTGGCTAAACTCGTTAGGACTGATAGGAGTTAGGGTTCAACAAAATATAAATGGCCACATTGTCCATTCCTGCATGTGCAAAAATCTGTTATAACATATTTAGCTAATGGGAATAATGTTTATTATGTATCTTGATGAATGCTTTATATACCTTGAGGAATGCATGACTTCTTATCTTCCCCAAGCTCATAGCCTTTTGCACATGAACAGTGGTATGTCTTCAGTTGTGGATAACAGAAGTGTTCACAACCCTCACCCACTTCATGGCGACATTCATTTTTAGCTATACAGAATAAGACAAGTTTTGAAACAGGACAGTCATTATAAATACAATTTACAGCAAGCTATAATTATCTGGTACAAAAACATGCAAATTTCCTTCCTCTAAATTTTTCTAAATCATGTTAGCTGTCTCAACACATATAGTCTTATCCATTTACTACAGTGCCCGTGCTTACATGTTGTATATAGATTACCTGCCATTCCAATAAACCTCAGGTAATTTTTTTTCTCTCCATCAAGGACTAAAGATAAGATCCAGAGAACCATAGCTTTAAGGTTGACATAGTTTGTGAAGAACCATTGAAGACAATGGGGATTTATTATAGTTATGGCTGAGTTAAGTTCCAACCCCATGTCTACCGTCAGCTTTCAATGTTGTCTATGGAAGTCAAAAATTGTGAACAACCATAAATGTGAAAACCACAGGTATAGGTTCAATATTCACTTGTCCAGCTGTATCAAGAGAAGATAATACACAGAACACATATGTGTTACTCAAGATAGAGCCAAATCTTTTGCTCATTGCTGACATTGTCTCAGTATCACATACAATTTTTAAAAATTTAATTCGATTTAATTCAATAATGGGTACTACAGGTATATATTATAAAGTGTGTTTATATATTATGAAGTGTATTCTTTTAAGCTCTTGGGAAAAGAGGGCAGTGTTCAGAATTTATGTGAGGAGACTCCCATTCACAGGACATTTCTAGTGAATTGTCTTTAGTCCTTGATGGAGGAAAAACCCAATGGAATTTATGGAAGAGTTAACTTGATAAATCTCCACTAATTCAGTGGGCCTATTCTAGTGTGACATTGCTCTAAGCCACATGATTTCAGCCAATGTCTGTTTAACAGATAAGTAATCAGCTTGTAGTCTTCCAGATGATATCAGAGAGTTGGTGGCAATTCTCAGGCATTAGAGACTTCCCAATCCATCCTTCAGTTCTTAAACGCTCCCTCAGGTCAAAAGCGGTCCCAAAGAACCTTGGGATGTGTGGAATAGGAACGATTAATGAGCTGTAAAAGCCTGTGGTTGATGATGCCATCAGCTTGCTAGGACACAAATTTATGCAAGAGGATTTTGTCCAGAGTGTTTGTCCAGAGATAAGAGGAAAGTCCTTTACCAAAAGCACAGTTGATTCCTTCAAAACCATCCTGACAATCACATGTGTAGCTGCGAATGGTGTCCTTACACTCGCCATTATGTAGGCATGGATTTGAAGAACACTGTCTACCACCTGGGGAAAACAATAGCATCAGTCAATGGGTTTATGCATCTCTGCTTATCAGTACATTGCTTTTTGCTTCTGAAAAAGGAACAATTTCTATCAAGGCCTATTACTTCATATTCAAGTTCTGCTTTTGGGAACAAATATTTGAGCAGCTGTTATCCAAGAACAGAAATCTTGGTGAGCATTCTGAAGTTAATCATCAAATTTGGTGATCTTAAATTGTTAGGATCTGGAGAAAATGTCATGCCATGCACATGCCTTCAAACTCCTTACAACAGCAACAACACCCCACAACTTTTGCCTGTTGTGACTCTTGTGTGGAAAGGAGAGATGTCTCTGTTTCCACTCCCCTCCTTTAACAACTGACAAGTTGTTGTGATTGCAAACCAGCACCATACGTTCTGAGAAATGCAGGAACATCTGTGTGAATGGAGTCCGGAGTTGCTTATAGCTGAGAATAAATAATGTCAGAGTTCAAAGAAAAATAACAGTTTCCTAATCCTAGTCAGACTCCCCACTGACTTCACTTACCACCATGAACCAGATTGTTGTCCTAGCTATGTTATGGCATACCTGACAAGTAGCCTGTTTTGGACGGGATTTCCCGTAATTCACCGCTCCGTCACACTTCTTCACACCGTCATCCTGGATTTGAACGGCCAGGAAAGGGGTTACTGCACATGCCGCTGCTGCCTCTGACGGGCACGCATGCGCAGTGACCATTTTCCTGGCTGACGGGGTTTCTGCGCATGCGCACAGGGGTTACTGCACATGTGCACAGGAGGTACTGTGTATGCATGCAGGGGTATTGCACATGCACATTGCTGCCTCTGGCATCAGAGGCAGTGGCGCGCATGCGCCAATGACAGCGCCTGGAAACCTTACCTTCCTGTATTTGGACACCGGCAACTTGACAGGTATGCGTTATGGTGAAACTAATACCTAAAAGAGCCATCACAGAATGTAGTTGCTGCATTAAAACAGAATAAAGTATTTAGCCAAGTGTGGACTATAGCTCCCTGAAACTCCTCCAGGCATTGGCTGTGCAGGATAGAAAATTCTGGGAGTTGAAGTGGAGGGAGGGACAACTTTCCAAGCTCTGCTGTTCTTAGTAGATACGTATGTCATGTTCTGTATCTAAAAGTAACTAACTGCTCAGAATGTCGAACTGGTGAATCTTCCAGAAGGACTTTGGTGGTCATGTGGCAGCGGTCCTCTCTGGTAAACTGGTGCAAATCAATCCAAAAGGCTCAAACCTCCTGCTTCCATGTGTTTTGAACAGAAACCAAGGAAATAAATCAGGGGGGAAATTTTCTGTAAAAATTATCTTCAACCCTACACAAAACACATCAACTTGTTTCCCCAAATATTTATGTTCTACAGCTCATGCTCAGAAAAGTTTCTCCCACCCAGCAGGGAAAGACGTACAGGAAGAAAAGTGTCCACATCTTGATTAAAAACATTATATTTTCATGCTGCAGTCCTCTACATTTTTTTATCAGGAAGTAAGTACTATTGAATTCAGTGGAGTTTATCAGTGAATTGAGATTGTCTTACTAGTGAATTTGTTGTGTGTTGTTATAATACCTCAACACTTGATGGGGTAAAAGAGGAAGCAAAGAAGAAGATGAAGTTATAATAAAGTCGCAGAGTGCAATTCTCTGGTTAGTCCTGTGTCTCTCTTCTGAAGGAAATCAACTGTTTAATTTACCCAGGAAAATTAAAGCAGGCAAAAATAAGGCTTTTTAATAGCAAAGAAATATTCTTAGTGGGCATAAATGTTAGTATTACAGAAGTGTCCACTTAGAGATAGATTCTAGAGTGAGTGATACTTAATAGATTTATAAAAATCAATGAAATGTAGGTTAGACATGGCTAAGACGCTGACTGGGATGCAGAAGGTCAGCAGTTCGATTCTCGAGTACTGCAGGACGGAATGAGCTCCCGTCTTTGTCCCAGCTCCTGCCAACCTAGCAGTTCGAAAGCAAGAAATTGCAAGTAGATAAATAGGGACCACTTTGGTGGGAAGGTAACGAGGGAAATGTCTGCAGAAGCAGACAGCACTGGCTCTTCGGCTTTGAACAGAGATAAGCACTGAACCTGAGAGTCGGATACGACTGGCTTTCGAGCAAGGGAAACCTTAACCATTACCTAGGTTAGATTTAATATTCATTAAGCAAGCCTTATAATAGGATGTCCATGTAATGTATTGCCTCCACTCTCATATAATCTCACAAGACCCAAGGGCTCTAGTCATAAAGGATTAGGTATGGATTGGAGAAAAACATGTGTTATTTTTTTTCTCCTACCATAAAAGCCACAAGATAAATAAGGGGGAAAAGACATTAGCCATTAGCATGTTTATAGAGTAACAGCCCATCAGCTATAAAATAATACAAAAAAATTGAGAAGTTAAATTTAAAGTCTACTTACCAAAATAGCCACTCCAAAACAGATTCTAAAAGGGAAATTGCAAGTGTGTCATTTTTAGTGGTTGATTAAACAATACGTAACTAACAACATCCTACTATAGATTGATTTCTTTCCTGCTTTGATACATTCTAGAAAAGGGCTAATAGGGCTGAAATCAACATTGCAAGATACAGTACTTAAAAGCACCCAGGGCAGGCAAGTTTCCTCACCCTTACTGCTGTATCTAGAGATACTTCATTCTATATTGCTATACTGCTATATTACATTTAATGCAGCAACGTGTGATACTGAGAAATAAAACTAGAATCTGAGGAAAGATGAACTTTGCAATTAGAACGCAGCACACGGTTATCACTTTAAAGACATATTTTTTCAAAGCTTCCTTTGCAAATAAACCCCATGCTTATCTCCCGATGGCCTTACATGGAACAAAAGAAAGCTAATTTACAACTTGCAGAGCTGTAAAACCTTGTAGGAAAAAACTATACCAGTGATGACCAACCTTGGCACTCCAGCTGTTCTTGAACTTCAATTCCCAGAAGCCCTGATCAGCAGGGCCTGATAGCGTTTCAACAAGTACCTTTACTCCTAGTGCTTCCGGGCCATTCAACAATTACGTGATCCATTTTTTGGGGGGGAAATGGACCAAGTAATCCCCCAAGTAATCAAACCATAATTTTCGCTTCGGGAACCCTCCCCCCTTTAAAATTACATAATCCAGAGCTTTTGTATCAAAACTCTAATTTTTAGAGCTTTTCACTATTGGTGCCTAATGCAGAATGTATCAGTGAGGATTCTCGATGCATCACACCCTTTGTGAAGATTTTTTTTTTGCAGGGAGGAATGAAGATGTCAGGTAAGTTCCGATAGTGTTCTTCTACTATCTTCTTTATAAGGATTAAGAGTCGTTGTTGTCTCCTGCCGGGGGTACATCAAGATCATCTTCCCAAATCAGATCAAAACTCCCAGAGATCATTTTAAAACCTAAAAAAGCACCATGTTTCAAAACCACAGCCAGCATGGCAACTCAATTGGTATGTGAATCAACCTGTCTACAAGAAAGATGTCTGACAAGAATACATACTGTTTTCTCTACATCTTCAAACGCTTCTCGTGCCTCTTCATAAGTACATAGTTCTTCAAGACATTCTCTTTCTAAATTACCTTGCAGTATCTCCTCAATAATCATAGATGTAGCACGCTTTGATCTTAAAATCACTTTATTTGCCTCACTGGCTGATAGAAACACTGAAAGAAGACAAGGAGAGAAATTGGAGTTCGTTGCAGCAGATAAACTGAGTGATTTGTCACAGTCCAAGAGTGGGGGGACCCTGAAACTGTATCAACTAAGCACATTTAGGACAAGTGATATTAGAGAGCGATGAATTTACAAATACTGTACTGTACTGTATCTCATTGCAGGCGCACCCCCCAATAAAGGACTCAGACACCAATGAAAGTGGATAACGGCATTGGGCCACATTTATTGATTCATGCCCTAGTCCGAATTATAAATTTCTATTGGTAATTGACCAATCATAATTCTTAAGGCAAGCAGGCCGAAGTAACACTGGTAAGGTACCACCCAAAATTGCCAACGGCAATTGCTACAATGTATCCATTTGTATCAATTTGTTTGTTGACCACAAACAAATTGTTGACCGTAGTCAATATCTAACTAATGACCCCACCCTCTGACGCGTATCCGTAAAATCACGGGGTGATGCATGCTGTCTAGCTATAGCCATCATCCCGTCGCCTAGTTCGTCGTTGACCGGACAACGTTTAACCAACTTATGCCTGTCTAGTGTTGTCCAGTCAATTGCGAACTTGCCGGATACCTGTGGGTCATAATGTTTACCTTACCAGTGCTACCCGCCACACGGAGGGGCTTCAAAGAAGGCTCGATGCCCCCCACCAGACCGTCAGCTCGGTCGACAGGCCTGCTCGCCAATCACCCAACAGGAGGTCCATACCTCCTCGCGACAGATGGACCCCATCCCCTGCATACAAGTCATAACTTTGGAGGCTAATAGCAGGGTGACGACTGACCCTCCCCCAAGCCCTGTCGACAAGGAAACGCGCCACTGCCCTATTCACCATGCGTCTAGCGCGGTCAAGGGCCAGGAGGTCAACACCCCCTCTGTAGGAATGGCGCGGGACCATGTCCGACCAAACAAGGGTTGTGGCGGGCCAGACGTAATGCAGGTAGGCGAGGTCCTCGCAAATCGCATGCTTCAGCGACAAGCCGGTGACCTGGCCCAAATCATTGCCCCCCAGGTGTATGATCAGAATGTCAGGCGGGTCAGCATTCTGGCCTGAAAAAAGGAAAGGCAGCAGCTCCCGCCATAACATCCCAGGCTTACCATGCCATGTGAGACTTGCGTATGCACCCAGTCCCAGTCGGGGTCCCCACTCTGTCGCCGCAGCATAACGAGCTGCCCTGTGCACGTAGCTATGGCCCACCAGCCATACTGTCACCGGTGTAATACGACACCCCGGGTCTGTAAAGGAAAAATGAGGGAAAGTAGGTAAGGTGACTGGGTCGGTACTCACGGCGGGAGTGGGCGCACATAAAATTGAAAACATTGCGAACCCCACCATCCCATGCTACGTATGTCAGCCCCTGAGTACCCAAAAGCCGCTGCGGTCGAGGCCGCCCCTATACGGAATGAATGAGTGCCATAGCGGGCGCCTGGGAGGCCCACCCTGGCCAGCGCTTTGCCCATCACCTTCCAAAATTGAAATTTAGTAAGGGGAGACCCATCTTGGTGACAGAAAAACGGGCCATGGTGCGTGCCACGCAGTGCCAGGAATTCCTGTAGGGCACCAACCGGACAGATGTCTGCCAAAGAACACCGTAGCAGTCGCACACCACTGCCGACGCCATGCTGATCGGTCTTAGAGGAACGTATCCTCAACTGAGCCCAGTCTTTGGCAACACAGACCTCCTCGAGTTCCAGTGCCCTACGACTTGCATCCGCCTTAGACAGCATCACAAGCTCGCTGATGCGGAGCGCTCCAAAAAATGCCACCGTTGTGGCTGCATGGAACAGGGCTGCCTCATATGCATCAAAACAGAGGCAAGGCCAGCCCCGGGCCAACTGGGTAAGGACCCCTGGGGAAATCGGGTGGCAGTCGTCCGGGCAACGCCCGCGCTCGCGCACCCACCCCTCCAAAACATGTCACACACGGAAGTCAGAGGTGCTGTCCACATGATCCCCCACCTTGGCCATAAAAGCCAACGCTGAAAGCTTAGATGCTATGGTGCGAGGTGCAAGGCCCTGAGAATGCAGGTAAACCATGAACCGCAGAACATGGGTTACCGGGATCGGCCAGGTTCCTGGCAATTGAAATTGAGTACAGAATGCCCTGAAAGAATTAATTGCGTGGTGATACGCCTTACGGGTGCGTGGCGCTAGCGACAGGCCAATCGCCCGGTTCACCTCTCCTTGCCAATGGTCCATATCTCCTCCGGGAGTGGCGAGGGAAATTCCTCCGCATCCGGGGCCAAGGCACGGAACCGGGAGATCTGTAGGCGGGACAAAGCATCAGCAATATCATTATTAACCCCTGGGACATGCCTGGCCCTGAACAGTACGTTGAGGCGCAAGCTGCGCAACACAAATTGGCGCACTAGATCCATAACCCTGGGCGATTTGGAAGTCTGTGCATTTACAATGTGGACCACAGCCGCATTGTCACACCAGAAATGCACGACCGAGTTGGACCACTCCTGGCCCCATAGCATCAAAGCACCCAGGATAGGGAAAAATTCCAGATATGTGAGATTACGCAGGCGACCCGTGCCTGCCCAGGCCGGTGGCCACCCACCATAGGCCCACTTCCCATTGAAGTACATCCCATAACCAAGGGATCCCGAGGCATCAGACTGAATCTGAAATTGAGGGGAAGCCAGGAGGTCATGCCTCCAAAATGAGACCCCATTGAACTCCCTCAGGAACTGTAACCAGACAAGCATGTCTGCCCTGATACCCCGGGTAAGCCTAACCCTATGGTGAGGCCTGGATATTGCCATAGCGTCGCACAAGCGCCGGGCAAAAGCCCTGCCTGGTGCGACCACTCTGCAGGCGAAATTAAGGTGACCATGCAGCACCTGCAGTTCCCTCAGTGATGCCTTGCGCTTGGCCAACAAGTCCAAGATAAGGGCCACTATCCTTGACACCTTATCCCGCGGTAACCTAGACGCCTGCGCTATCGTGTCAATCTCCACCCCCAGGAAGACTAGCTGTGTAGATGGGCCCTCGGTCTTTTCGGGCGCTAAAGGGACACCGAGTTCCTCCATTAGCGTCTGAAATGTGTTGAGGAGACGTGTGCACGTGTCCCAGCCCCGTTCACCCCCGAATAAAAAGTCATCCAGGTAATGGACCCTGACCTGCGGACGAAAGCCCACTGTAGGAAGGTACTGAAACGCTCGAAAGCCGAGCATGATATGGAACAGCCAAAAGGCATGGCCCTATCAAAATAATATTCGCCCCGAAATTTGAAACCCAGCAATTCAAAGTCGCCCGGGTGCACTGGCAAGAGGCGAAAAGCCGACTTAATGTCGCACTTAGCCAGCAGCGCACCCGGGCCACATGAGCGCACCATGCACAGCGCGTGGTCAAAAGATGTATACCTGACTGAGCAAAGGTCGTCAGGGATAGCATCGTTGACCGATCGGCCGGCTGGGTAGGACAAGTGATGGATAAGGCGAAACTCGCCTGGTGACTTCTTGGGAACCAAGCCCAGGGGCGATACCTTGAGGTTAGTGAACGGGGGTGCAGGGAAAGGGCCAGCGACCCTGCCCGCATTGACCTCCTTATTGATGCTGGCGGCAGCCACCTCCTCCCTCCCCCTAAGGGACAAAAGGTTGGGGGCATCCTGAGGGGACCTATCACCCATGAAAGGAATACGGAACCCCTGTCTAAAGCCCTGAAGGAGATAATCTGCATCCTCCCCCTTCGGGTACAATGCGAGCCAACGCTCCAACATGTCCACATTAATTGGGGAGGGAGCCTTTCGGTGAACCAGCTCCATCTGGGGCAGTCTTGCCAGCCCACTGTCCGCCCCTCCCTCTGCCCCGCGTCCCTCCAGGCCTGGGACAGGCAGAGGCTGCATGGGGGCCCGCACAGGTGGGACACTCATGTCTGTACTTGCAATTCTTCTTATTGCATGAACCATTAGACGAGAAAGTCCAGCACAGCAGGCGGGCTGGAACCCCCTGCCCCGCCACTTGGCGGGGAACCTGTGCTGGAGCCACTCGCTGGACCGCATGTCCACAATGGTATCTTTCCCCTGGCGCGGGGCGCGTGGGCGTCATGTACAGAAGCCAAAGCCTCTGGCATGGCTCATCCCACCTCATCTCAGGGTGCAGGGGAATTCGCATACGGAATTCCTCGTCATAAGCCAACCACGACGGGCCTGGAAAATCAACCCTCGCCCGATAGATATTGTCCAAATACTGGACCATCGGAATTGCCAGATCCGGCCGGGCCCTCAGGTACACCGCCATGTAGATGAGGTAAGCCGGCAGCCAGTTGGCCCAAGTTCGTGGTGGCTTGCGACGACGTGCCTGTTCCTTATCCTTCTCATCTTGCCCCTCCCTCTCTTCCTTGGTGGGCTCCCTGTTTAGGAGTGAGAAGATATCAACATACTCCCCTCGCCATATTTTCTCTCTGGTGGCCTGTGCCAAGTGGTCACCCAGTGGCAAGGAATAGACCGCTGTCGGCAAGGCCGAGACAGGCACAGCAGAAACTGCGGGCATCTGGAAAGGGGCTTGGACTAGCCCAGCCACCCCCAAAACATTCCCCACAGGGTAGGAAACGCTCCCCACCCCGGGGCCCTGGGTGGTGGTTGACGTCGCCTGGTGGTGCGTCAGCGGCTGTACCGCCGCACCACCCATGCGAGGCCAAGGCCATTGGAAAGCCCCCCCAACGTAGCCACATGTGTAGGTGCACTAGTTTGTACCGCATACTCACATGCTGCACCCCCGCGGGCCGCCCCCACCGGGGGTTCCGGCCCACTGGGGGCGTCGGAGCTCACGACCACCGTAGAGCTCGCCGCCGGGGCCCGACCCGCGCTGGCCTGTTGGTTGGGGAGCTGCGAGGCAGTGGCCGAAGTTGCGCCACGTGCCTCAAGCTGCTCGACCCGTCCCGTCGCCTGCCGCTGCCCAGCAGACGACGCGTCAAAGTGCACCCCAAAAGGAGCCCCAGCGTGGCTGGCCCGAGCAAAGGAAGCCTCGAGTGCCGCCACGCGGGCCAGTAAGGCCTCCACACTGGCGTGGGGCCACGGGCCAGCCGGCCCGCCCGTTACGGGCGTGGGTACAGGTCCTTGCACCCCGGGGCCCGAATATGGCCATGGCCCCACACCCAGGCCCGGCAGGGCCGGCGCAGGTACCTGCCAAGGGAGGGGACCACACCACCCCCCAAGGCTGGAGGGCCCTGGAGTGAGCTGCGCCCCGATAGAGGGAGGCCCAGTAGAATGAGTACCAGGAGCGGCGTCCGCCGCTTGCGGGCCGCGGGCCGCAGCCCAAGCTGGACCCCTGCTCGGGTCCCCAGCCTCCGGCCAGGGGGTAATAGACCCCATCCCACCGGTCCCGGTGGGAGCCGGCAAAGGCGGCTGGTGGGAAAGCGCAGCCGCAGTCCTCCGACCCGGATTGCGCCTCCGAACCGCCCGAGCCGCGCTCGCGGCCGCCTTCTTCTTCGAAGGCATCTCAGTCGGACCTAAGGGAAGCCGAAAAGAGGAAGGTCAGCAGCCAAAAGGCTTCCCGATCAAGGTAAAAGCGACGGAGTAAGAGGAAAAACTTCTCCGCTCCGTTGCTTCGCAAAATGGCAGCTCGGCTGCCTCGTGGCCACCCCTTTTATAAGGGAGCTGGCCACGCCCCTAACTACCCGGATGCCTTCGTCCTGTGGGGGGGGCCCCGCAAAGAGCGCGGCGGCCATTTTGGCGCCGCGCTTGCATTTGTTCAGCTGAGAATTTGTTTCAACTCAAATTTGTATCATGCAAATTTGGCAACAAATTGATTTTTTTAAGGTCTGCAAAAATGTATATATTTGTATAACACATTTATGCACATTTTCCAAATGTATGCATTTTTACTAGTGTCCCCACAACAGAATGACCTAACAGACCCATTTTTGTACATACTTTCTTTCTGTGTATGTAAATACTAATTTGCAATCATGTTCCAGCGTTCTCATACATTTGGCAGATCCTAATTTGCTAAGTTTATACGAAAAATATCTCGACCTTATGAATATCTTCTACACCTCTATTTGTTTGTTTGTTTGTTTTATTGCATTTTTATACTTCCCATTTGGGACATTTCCCACTCTTGAAGGTAGGATCCTCAATACACTGCAGGATAAATCAGAGAAAATGGTAAGAGTACACCTGGACAATTTGAATGGAAAGTACTCTGCAAATATCAGCTGATTATTATCATGTGGGGACATATTGTAAGGCAGGGGTTCCCAACCTTTTCAAGTCAGGGGCCAGGTCATGCTCTCTCAGTCAGTTTCAAGGTTTTGACGGCCATTTTGCCCTGCCTGCACGATGGGGGTGGCCATTTTGTCCCAACAGCTTCAAAGTGGTGGCCATTTTGTTTCTCAAATGTCCTTGGAGGACCACATGAAATGGTGCTGTGGGTCAGATCTGACCTACAGGCCTTAGATTGGGAACCCTGTTGTAAGGCAACCAGCTTTGGTTGCATTTTCTCAGGATGAGCAGTGCTAACCCTTTTTGGCCTTGTAAGACAGAAGTATATGGCTGTGATGTCACACAGTCTTCCCTTAACTGCCTGAACCTACCTTCTGCCTCAAGGACCTATCTGAGGTGGTAAAGTAGCATTCAGATGCCAGAACTACTTGGCTTCTGCATTGGGAGTGAGAACAAGGCATCTTCTTGTCCATCACATTGAGCAGCAAAACATCTCATAAATACTGAATGACAATGTACAGTAAATGTTATGTTGGGGCGGCAGGAAGATGTGTGTAGAACAAGTAGACTTTTCATATATAACTGTAGTTGTTGCGGCCGCCACCACATAGTAATCCCTGCTGCTGTTATGTGCTATCAAATCCCATGGATTTATGGTGACCCTAATAGGGTTTCCAAAGTATGTGAGATGCTTTATATTGCCATGGAACCTACCCCGTCAAGTAAGTTTGTACAGCTAAGTGGGATTTGAAATGAAGTTTTCCAAATCCTCATCCATCACTCTATCCATTACATCACCCTTAGCTCTTAAGGTCCTTGTCTGAGCTCCTAAAAGTGGTCATTATGTCTAAGAAGCACTAACATTGAACCATAGCACCTCCAGCATATATAATAAGACCATTATATGTTCTGGGGGAAATCTGTTTTGTTTTTACATGTGCATCTGCAATGGTGACACCCTCACATCCCAAATCTCAGCAATTGGCATCACCCTTCAATATTAGATATAATGGTTCAGACTGATGGGATATGCAACCCACAACATCTGTAAGACTGGACATTCACTACTCTTGCGTTACAAGAAAGGTATTACAGGCAAAATAGCCCACCCCTTGTTGTGATCAATCCCACACAGAAAGGCATAGTGAATAACTGACAGCATACTTAAGAAAGCACATATATTTGTAGTGTTATATTCAACAAGAAAAGCATTTTATGAATTGCATTGATCATTTATATATGAAATATAAATCTGAATGTCTGGCCAGACATCTCGCTCCGGTAATAGAGTAAACTGTACAGCCAGCAACTCAACACGGAGTAGTAGTAAATAACCTGACTCAGTAAAGGGGCCAACAGCTACAGGCAAAGGAGCCCCTTCAGGTGAGGTGATTTCCTCAGTGGAGGAAATGCCACTGGAAACCACCATATTGTGCCCAATGGCAAAATGAGCAGAGGAAGACCTCTGCTTCCAATGGTCATGGAGGCAGAAGAGGCCATGCCAGATGGACTGGCTGTGAAGGTGCACCTTGTTTATATCCTCAAGGCTGTGGCAGTCCATTGTAGTCCTGGCATTAAATCCTGCACGTCTTATTTAATACTAGCATTTTTTGCTTTGCCCTGCCAGGCAGGTATAATGTGTGTGCTGGTGGTTGGGGGGTACACACACACACAACACAACCGTGCATGCAACACAATACACACACACACACAATACACACACACAACCACACACACACAGTACACACACACAATACACACACACAGCACACACAACACAACCACACACTCACTCAATACACACACACCACAACAACACACACAACAACACACATGCACAACATAACCACACACACACACTCAACACCCACCCACACAACACAACCACACACACAACACAACAACATGCACACACAAGACACACACACACACCGTAGCTCCGTGGGAGAGGAGGGGCTCTTCCTCCTCTCCCCATAAGCCTTGTTGTGGACACACACACACACACACACACACACACACACACACACACACACACACACACACACACACACACACACACACACACACACACACACACACACACACACACACACTGAACCTTTGCGTGGGGAGGAGGGGCTCTTCCTCCTCCCCCCCAATCCTTGGCTAGGACACCCAGGAGGCCTTTGCCTGGCAGGCAGGCGGGCGGGTCGGTTGTCAGCTGGGCCACCTGGTTTTGGTGGCCCCCGCCCCACCGACGAAGGCCTCGGTGCCGGCAGTGAGGAAGGAAAGGCTGCACCACGGAGGCACGGAAGGTGAGCGGCCCAGTGCAGAAGGCCATGCTGGGGAGGCGCAGAGTACAAAATGCCCAGCCGCGAACAGGGACTGGGGTGTGTGTTATGTCTGTATGTATGATTGCATGTTCATTGTACTGTAAAGGCAAGAATGTAACCACTCCAAATACAAGGTATCTCAGCTGTAAAGGAACGCGAGCAGGCAGCCCATAGAGGGCAGCTGCGAGCGTTCAGTCTCACATGGTTCACATTGCTCAATCACGGACAGCCGCGGGAAAACCTTCCCCGCATTCAGCAGCAGAAGAAAGATCTGCATTCAGCAGCAGGAAAAGAGGCGTGCCTGGGCGAGGCCACGCCGGTAGCAGCCAATGAGCTACCGTGCTACAAGATTCAAATGTATAGGGCTACTGTATATATTGAGATGTATCACCGCTATTACCTCATGCTCCAACGGATCATCATGCAATAAACCTGTGTTAAGCCAACCCTACGGCTGTTCTGTTGTCTTTGGTCCCATACACTAAATTGGCGACGAAGGTGGGATAATGGCTGCCCACGGGACCAAGACATGCGCCGGCTACGAGATCAGGAAGCCGGGAGACTTGGAGCTGTTTGAGATAGACTTCAATGGAGCGCTGGTGGAGCTCGAAGTCTCAGATGAGGCCAAGAAGAGGGCCATCTTCGTCCGCATGCTCGGACACGAGACCAAGAGGACCTTGGTGGACCTGATCGCGCCGAGGAGGGTGAGCGACTTCAAGGCCACAGAGCTCCTGGCGGCGCTGCGCACCCACCTCCGGCCCGCGATAGCCATGTTCCCCGCTCGGAGCGCGTTCTGGAGGCGAGTCCAGGCGCCCGGGGAATCGGTCGCTGAGTCCGCCGCGGCCCTGCGGCTGGCCGCCGGCCCATGCAAGTGGGAGACCCCAGAAGTCACCCTCCGGGACTGCCTGCTCTGCGGTCTGAGGGATACTGAGACTCAGCGCGCGCTGATGAAAAAGGAGCCGCCTCCCACGTGGCAACAAGTCCTCGACACGGCACAGGCCGCGGAGGCCACAACTGCCGGGGTGCAAGAGCTTCAGGACTGGCGCCCGAAACCCGCCAAGGCAGAGAGCTCGGTGCGCACGGCCCGGCGAGTTTCGAACTCGTCCACGGAGAGCGGCGACGACGAGGACGTCCGGCGGGTCCACAGAGAGGGCTGGCGCTGCGACGGCTGCGGCGCCGCCCACGCCCGCGCCAAATGTCCATTCTGCAAGGACGAGTGCCACAACTGCGGCCGGCGCGGGCACATCGCCAAGGTCTGCCGGAAACGGCGCGAGGCCAAGAGGAGTTCCCCAGACCGCTCGGCGAGGCAGGACCGCACCACGAGGCCAAAGGATGGCACCCGGACCACGAGGACCCGGGACAGAGTAGGGCGCATCTCCGACGACAGCGAGGACGACCACCCGGTTTGCAGCGTTTCCACGGAGCACCCCCGTTACTTCGTTGAGGTAGTAATCCAAGGGGCCCCTGTTAGGATGGAGGTGGACTCGGGTTCCTCATACTCTATCATTTCCCAGGGAGAGTTCATGAAAATTGCCCCCCGCGTGCGGCCCAAGCTCAAAGCGTTGAGGGCCACACTGAAGGACGTGCAAGGGAACCGCATCCCAGTGTTGGGGGTTGGGAAGTTCCAGGTCCAGTTTAAAAAGCACACCGCAACGCTTCCCCTAGTCGTCCTCAAGGGAGGTAAATGCAGCCTCCTCGGGACTCAATGGTTCCAGCCCCTGGGGTTGGTCATTGGGGGGGTGCACGGCGTGGGAGTACACGCCGCCGGGACTGATCCAATACAGAGCGTGTGCGACGCGCACCCTGAGGTTTTCAAAAAGGGGCTCGGAAAATTCAAGGGCCCCCCAGTGACTTTCGACCTGGACCCTGGAGTACGTCCAATCAGACTTAAACCGCGTAGAGTGCCCTTCGCACTAAAGGACAAAATAGAGGCGGAGTTGGACAAATTGGTGGGCCAGGGGATTCTTGTCCCTGTTGATTCTGCGGAGTGGGAAACTCCAATTGTAACAGCGCTCAAGGCCGACGGGGAGGTCCGCATATGCGCTGATTACAAGTGCACCATCAATAAGGCGATCCGCCCTAATGCGTATCCGGTGCCGGTAGTCAGCCACTTGTTGGCCAGGTTACACGGGGGGAGGTGTTTCGCTAAACTCGACCTGGCCCAAGCCTACCAGCAACTCCCGGTGACCCCCGCCGCAGCTGCTGCGCAGACCATAGTCACCCACAAAGGGGCGTTCCAGGTATCGCGCCTCCAATTCGGCGTGAATTCGGCGCCCGGGATCTTCCAGTCACTCGTGGAACGCCTCCTGAAGGGGTTAGAGGGGGTGTTACCCTACTTTGATGACGTATTGATTACAGGGGGGAGCCGGGCCGAATTAGCAATAAGGTTGGGAAAGGTCCTGGCAATATTCGAAAAAGCGGGGTTGCGGTTGCGGAAAGACAAATGTGTTTTCTTCGCAACTGAGGTTGAGTTCCTAGGGTTCCGTGTTACTCCCGCGGGAATAAGGCCATCCCAATCCAAGGTGGCCGCCATCAAGAAGGCCCCCCGCCCCACCTCCAAGCCCGAGTTGCAATCGTTCCTTGGACTGCTCAACTTTTACCACTCCTTCCTCCCGCGGAAGGCAGCAGTGGCGGAACCGCTACACAAATTGTTAAAAAAGGACGGGGCATGGAAGTGGGGCGACGACCAGGAGACGGCTTTCAATGACCTGAAGCGACTCCTGGCATCAGATGCAGTACTGACCCACTTCAATCCCAAACGCCCAGTGGTCCTGATATGCGATGCATCCCCGGTGGGGGTGGGGGCGGTGTTATGCCACGTACTGGAGAACGGGAGGGAGGCCCCGATAGCGTTCTACTCTAGGTCCTTGTCCCAAGCGGAGAGAAACTATGCCCAGACAGACAGGGAAGCACTAGCGATAATTGCGGGGACCAAGAAATTTCATGATTTTGTGTACGGCCGCCCCTTCACCATAGTAACTGACCACAAGCCCTTGCTAGGCATTTTCACCGCAGATAAGCCCACACCCCAAATCCTGTCCCCGAGGATGCTCAGGTGGGCCATTTTTCTCAACGCGTATCAGCACGCGTTGGTATACCGGCCCGGAAAGGAAATCAGCCATGCGGACGCCCTGTTGAGGTCCCCCATTCCCCGGGATTGCTGCCACGTGGGCGAGGAAGAGGGGGACCACCAGGTCTTAATGATAGAGGTCCTAGACTCCCCTCCAGTAGTACCGGCCGACATCGCCAAAGCGACCGGCAAGGACAAAACGCTAGCTACAGTTTGCTCCTGGGTACAGAAAGGGTGGCCCGTGTCTTCCCCAGCAGCGGAATTCGACACATTTTTCAAAAAGAAACTAGAGTTGTCCCTAGAGAGGGGTTGCCTTTTGTGGGGACAGCGGGTAGTGATCCCCACGTCGCTCCGGCCGAGGGTGCTTAAACTGCTGCACGTCAGCCACCCGGGGATCGTCCGCTCTAAGGCACTAGCCCGTAGTTACTTTTGGTGGCCCCAGCTAGACGCCGACATCGAACACATGGTCGGCACTTGCGAAGCGTGCCAAAGCTCCAGGCCAGAAGAGGCTCGCTTGCCACATAGGGAGTGGGACGCAGCAAGGGGGCCCTGGTCCCGGGTACACGTAGACTTTGCTGGCCCGTTCAGGGGAACACTTTTCCTCCTTGTGGTGGACGCGTTCTCCAAGTGGTTGGAGGTCATTCCAGTCTCGAGCACCTCCTCGGCCACTACAATTAAACAGTTACGGAGGGTCTTTTCCACGTTCGGTTTACCCGACACCCTCGTCAGCGATAACGCTAGCTGTTTCACGTCCGCCGAGTTCGGGGCATTCATGGATCGCAACGCCATTCAGCACGTCACCTCCGCCCCCTTTCACCCGGCCACCAACGGCCAAGTAGAGCGCCTCGTGCGCACCACAAAAGATGTGCTGCGGTGCATGGGCCCCGGAGACCTCGACCTGAAATTGTGCCAATTCCTGCTAAGGTACAGGGTCACCCCATTGGCGTCAGGGTACTCCCCCGCGGAGCTGTTAATGCGCAGGAAGCTGGCCACGGTAATCTCCAAGCTAGACCCCACGAGAGTAGAGGACACGGGGCGGAACATAGGGGTGGAACCCGCAAAGAGTTTCAGCGTAGGCGCCCCGGTGCATTGCAGGAACTACGCCGACGCGGGGCCAACCTGGGTGCCGGGCACCGTAATAGAACAAACCGGCCCCGTCTCATACCGCGTGGAGACCAGTACAGACCTCCTGTGGAGGCGACACGTGGACCAACTCAGGCGCAGGGTCCCCGGAGAACAGGACGAAGACGAAAATAGCCACGAATCAGCGTTAGGGTACTCCCCCACCCGTTTAGCCCTAGGGGGAGGGAAAGGGGGACATGGGTCCCCACCAAGGGGGGAGGAAAGGGAATCGATCCTCAGAGATCTTTTGCGGGACTTCGCGGCAGAAAGGAAGAGCCCCGACCTCACACATACCCCTCGGAAGTTTCCCCGAAACACAGATGCCCCTAGAAGTTTAGACGTTGATTTACAGTACCAGGGGGAGTTAGCGGAGTGGTCCCCCACCCGTCCTGGCGAAAAGAGGGGTTTCAGTTCAGCCCCTGGTACTTCCAGTCCCAGTAGCCCCTGTGAGTTAGAATGCAACATAGCGCCAATTTCCCGGAGACCGACACCCCCAAGACAGGAGGCAACAGCGAGTCCGCCCACCACAGTCTCAAGGTCCCCCGAGCGGGGAACAGAAGGTAGCAGAACCACAAGGGCGACCTCATCGGTTCCGCGGTTCACAATAGGAGGGTCCCCCGGGTCCGAGAGCAACAGGCAGGGATTTACCTCCCAACTGTTCATTCCATTCCCATCCCCGGGCACAAGGCAGGCACGGACCCCCCACAGAGCCACTAACGAATCCCCATTTCCCGTTGCAGGACAAGTACCCGCGGAGTCAGAGATCACAGGCTCTCCAGCACTAGGTCAGGCGCAAGCACGCCCCAAGCGCACGTGCGGCAAGCCACAATGGTTGCGGGACTTCGTCCCGTCCTAGGGGGGAGGGATGTTATGTATGTATGTATGATTGCATGTTCATTGTACTGTAAAGGCAAGAATGTAACCACTCCAAATACAAGGTATCTCAGCTGTAAAGGAACGCGAGCAGGCAGCCCATAGAGGGCAGCTGCGAGCGTTCAGTCTCACATGGTTCACATTGCTCAATCACGGACAGCCGCGGGAAAACCTTCCCCGCATTCAGCAGCAGAAGAAAGATCTGCATTCAGCAGCAGGAAAAGAGGCGTGCCTGGGCGAGGCCACGCCGGTAGCAGCCAATGAGCTACCGTGCTACAAGATTCAAATGTATAGGGCTACTGTATATATTGAGATGTATCACCGCTATTACCTCATGCTCCAACGGATCATCATGCAATAAACCTGTGTTAAGCCAACCCTACGGCTGTTCTGTTGTCTTTGGTCCCATACACTAAAGGGGGATAGGGGGCAGTTTCATTCTCCCCATTTCTTCTCCAAGACCTGGGTGGACGGCATGCTTCCCGGGCCCATACCCCCCCTCAGATCCTTTCCCCTGCCCCACTTACCTGTTGCCAGTTGGGCCTTTCGTACTTTGCGCCTTCCTGGTGTGGCCTTCTGCACTCGGCCACCCACCTTCCATGTCTCTGGCAACTGACATGGCCGCCTGCCCACCGTGTTGAGCTGGGGATGGCTTCCCTCCGGAGGGAAGTTGTCGGCGTGTTGGTGTTTTTTTTAGCACGCACAGCGCTTTCCCGGCCTCCTCCATGCTCGCGTCCCTCAGCCTGATTGGCTGAGGGGTGGCGCAGTGCGGAGGACACTGGTCCCCTGTAGTTTTTTTTGTTCGTTGCCCCACTCTCAAAGACCGGACCCTTGTGGCGGTGCTTGGACGGTCGAAAGGTAAGTGTGGCTGGCTCTGTTCGGGATAGTAGGGACAGGTGTGGACGTGCATGCCGGACACGCACGACCCAAGGTAGGTCTTATAGGTAAAGATGTGCCACAGGAGATGGCTCCGAGATCATAGTGTGTAGGTCACTTCATGGTAAGTTGGGATCCACCTTAAACAAATTCACACCAATGGCATTTTTCCTGCTTTAGGGGAAAAAAAATGCATTCTCAGATACGAGTTGCAGCCAACAATAAATCTGTGTGTATGTGTGATCATGAAACACATTTGATACACTAGGTATTGCAAACTAATATTCCTTACACAATGCAATTTGCACATTTTGTAAAATAGGCTTGCAGTCTCCTATAGTGTTAGTTGAATTGAATTGAAATTTATTCTTATATACCGCTTTCCTTGTCCAGCAGACAACCCAAAGCGGTTCACAATGCATAACATACAGAAATATAATACAAAGCAAAATACGGTTTTACAAGCAAAACAACAATGCAAAATTACATAACAATACATGGTATTACACAAACTACAATACAAAAATGCAATAAATACAAATCAGCTAAATCACTCACAAATTCCCATGCCTTCAGAGTCCCTCGAGGGGGGAGGGCGGGGCCCAGGGCTCTGGCCGGTGGCATGGCCGGGAAGCCTTTTCGCCCCCAGCGGAGCCCGGTGTGCGGCGGCGGTGTTCCGCCCGGCATCCCCCTCGCCTTTTAAGTCCTAGGGCAAGGGGGCGGGGCCCAGGGCTCTGGCTGGTGACGTGTCCGGGAAGCCACTTCACCCCCAGCGGGGGCAGGTGTGCAGCGGCGGTGTTCCGCCTGGCGTCCCCCTCGCCTTTTAAGTCCTAGGGTGAGGGGGGGCAGGGCTCCGGCTGGTGGTGTGGCCGGGAAGCCTCTTCGCCACCAGCAGGGCCAGGTGTGCGGCGGCGGTGTTCCGCCTGGCATCCCCCTCACATTTTAAGTCCTAGGGCGTGGCATGGCCGGGAAGCCTCTTAGTTGAACATCAGTTCTTCAGAACTCAATGATGCTTACTTCTAAGTAGGCATAGATAGGGCTACGTTGTCATTGCATCTTGAAGAAGTAAGAATTACTACATTAAGTGTTTAAAAATGAATTAGCAAATGAATAAAAAATGAATTAGGTGACTAGGAAAATTTTATCTGAGCAGCATCTCCATTAAAGTACAGCTTCTATTATAAATAGGCTTGTTCAATATAAATCAGAGAATTACCTGTGTGGGACAGACAAGACAAGCTTCCACTAAACAGTAACTAAAGATCTGGAGGAAAATTATTCCCTGGGTGGTTAACATTCAAAGGCATTGATTAATTACTAATTATGAATACCTTCTGTTTTCTCCCTTACTTTTTGATTGTCAACCTAAAGTCAAAAATGGTGTGGATAAAATGCCATACCTGTTTGGTCTGCTTCGTTAAAAATGAATGCAAACAAGAGAAACCATATCATCCACTTGTGGGTTCCCATTTTTGTCCTTTTGGAAAGCTGGGTTGAATTTTGACTGCTTAGCAGTTACACTTTGACAAAATGACCAACTCCGCAAAGTTTAAAGTTCAGGAGGTTTGTAAACAAAGTGGAGGCATTATAATAGGTCACCAATTGGAAACTGCTAGTAAGCTCCCCCACCTGACCACCAAATATTGCAGGCGCACCCCCCCAATAACGGACACAGACAACATTGAAAGTGGATAACAGCAAAGGGCCACATTTATTGATTCAATGCCCTAGTCCGAATTATAAATTTGTATTGGTAAAACGACCAATCATAATTCCTAAGGCAAGCAGGCCGAAGTAACACTGGTAAGGTACCACCCCAAAATTGCCAACGGCAATTGGTTACAATGTATCAAATTGTATCAATTTGTTTGTTGACAACAAACAAATTGTTGACCGTAGTCAATAACTAACTCATGACCCCACCCTCTGACGCGTATCCGTGAAATAACAGGGGTGATGCATGCTGGTTAGCAATCATCATCACCCCATCGCCTGATTCGTCGTTGACCGGACAACGTTTAACTACTTTATTCCTGTCTAGTGTTGTCCAGTCAATTGCGAACCTGCCGGATACTTGTGGGTCATACTGTTTACCTTACCAGTGCTACCCGCCCATGTGACCAAAGTCAACAGTAGGAACGAAGAAAGACCCCTATATCAAACCATAGCAACAGTGTGGGATGGGCAAAAAAGCCAGGACCCGAAGCCAATGTGGGTCCCAACCAAAAATTCCCACCCGGCCCCGAAGCGACCATGATCACACTGTTAACTAGGGAGGGGGTGGAGGGAAAAACTTCTCCGCTCCGTCGCTGAGGCAAAATGGCAGCGCGGCTGCCTCGTGGCCACCCCTTTTATAAGGGAGCTGGCCACGCCCCTAACTACCCGGATTCTCTGTCCTGTGGGGGGGGGGCCCGCAAAGTGCGCGGCGGCCATTTTGGCGCCGCGCTTGCATTGCAGGCGCACCCCCCCAATAACGGACACAGACAACATTGAAAGTGGATAACAGCAAAGGGCCACATTTATTGATTCAATGCCCTAGTCCGAATTATAAATTTGTATTGGTAAAACGACCAATCATAATTCCTAAGGCAAGCAGGCCGAAGTAACACTGGTAAGGTACCACCCCAAAATTGCCAATGGCAATTGGTTACAATGTATCAAATTGTATCAATTTGTTTGTTGACAACAAACAAATTGTTGACCGTAGTCAATAACTAACTCATGACCCCACCCTCTGACGCGTATCCGTGAAATAACAGGGGTGATGCATGCTGGTTAGCAATCATCATCACCCCATCGCCTGATTCGTCGTTGACCGGACAACGTTTAACTACTTTATTCCTGTCTAGTGTTGTCCAGTCAATTGCGAACCTGCCGGATACTTGTGGGTCATACTGTTTACCTTACCAGTGCTACCCGCCACACGGAGGGGCTTCACAGAAGACCTGACGCCCCCCCCCAGACCGTCAGCTCGGTCAACAGGCCTGCTCGCCAGTCACCCAACAGGAGGTCCATACCTCCTCGCGACAGATGGACCCCATCCCCTGCATACAAGTCACAATTTTGCAGACTAATATCGGGGTGATGACTAACCCGTCCCCAAGCCCTGGTGGTGAGAAACCGCGCCACTGCCTTATTGACCACGCGCCTAGCTCGGTCAAGGGCCAGGAGGTTAACGCCCCCTCTATAAGAGTGGCGCGGAACAATGTCCGACCAAACCAGGGCCGTGGCAGGCCAGACATAATGCAAGTAGGCGAGGTCCTCGCAAATCGCATGCTTGAGCGATAAGCCGGTGACCTGGCCCAAATCATTGCCCCCCAAGTGGATGATTAGAATGTCAGGCGGGTCAGCCCCCAGGCCAGAAAAAAGGAAAGGCCGCAGCTCCCGCCATAACATCCCAGGCTTACCGTGCCATGAGAGACTGGCGTGGTCACCCAGTCCCAGTCGGGGTCCCCACTCTGTCGCCGCAGCGTAACGCGCTGCCCTGAGCACATAGCTGTGGCCCACCAGCCATACTGTCACCGGTGTAATACGACACCCAGGGTCTGTAAGAAAATTGGGAAAAAGGAAGGTAAGGTGAATGGATTGGTACTCATGGCGGGAGTGGGCGCACATAAAACTGAAAACATTGTGAGCCCCACCTCCCCATGCTGCGTATGTCAGCCCCAGAGTACCCAAAAGCAGCTGCAGTAGAGGCTGCGCCAATACGGAACGAATGTGTGCCATAACGGGCACCTGGTAGTCCCACCCTGGTGAGGGCTCTAGCTGTCACCTTCCAAAACTGAAATTTAGTAAGGGGAGACCCATCTTGGTGACAGAAAAACGGGCCATGGTGCCAGCCACGCAGTGCCAGGTATTCCTGTAGGGCACCAACCGGACAGATGTCTGCCAAAGAACACCGTAGCAGTCTTACTCCACTGCCTACGCCATGCTGATCTGTTTTGGAGGAGCGAATCCTCAACTGGGCCCAGTCTTTGGCAACGTATACATCTCCGAGTTCCAGTGCCCTACCACTTGCATCCGCCTTAGACAGCATCACGAGTTCGCTGATGCGGAGCGCTCCAAAAAATGCCACCGTTGTGGCTGCATGAAAAAGGGCTGCCTCATAATGATCAAAACAGAGGCCTGGCCAGCCCCGGGCCAACTGGGTAAGAACCCCTGGGGAAATAGGGTGCCGGTCGTCCGGGCAACGCCCGCGCTCGCGCACCCACCCCTCCAAAACGTGTCTCACACGGAAGTCAGAGGTGGTATCCACATGACCCCCTACTTTGGCCATAAAAGCCAACGCCGAGAGCTTGGATGCTATGGTGCGAGGTGCAAGGCCCTGTGCATGCAGGTGAACCATGAACCACAGAACATGGTCCACCGGGATGGGCCAGGTCTCTGGCCATTGAAATCGAGTAGCAAAAGCCTTATACAAATTGAAAGCTTGTTGATACGCCTTACGCGTGCGTGGCGCTAGTGACAGGCCAATCGCCCGGTTCACCTCTCCTTGCCAATAGTCCACATCTCGTCCGGGAGTGGCGAGGGAAATTCCTCCGCATCCGGGGCCAAGGCGCGGAACCGGGAGATCTGCAGGCGGGACAAAGCGTCAGCAATATCGTTATTAACCCCTGGGACATGCCTGGCCCTGAACATGATGTTGAGGCGCAGGCAGCGCAGCACAAAATGGCGCACTAGGTCCATGACCCTGGGCGATTTAGAAGTCTGTGCATTGACAATGTGCACCACGGCAGCATTGTCGCACCAGAAATGCACCACCGAATTAGCCCACTGTTCGCCCCATAGCATCAAAGCACCCAGAATGGGAAAAAATTCCAGGTATGTGAGATCCCGCAGGCGACCTGTGCCTGCCCATGCCGGTGGCCACCCACCATAGGCCCACTTCCCATTGAAGTACATCCCATAACCCAGGGATCCTGAGGCATCAGACTGGATCTGGAAATTGGGGGATGCCAGGAGGTCAGACCTCCAAAATGAGACCCCATTAAACTCCCTCAGGAATTGCAACCAGACAAACATGTCTGCCCTGATACCCCGGGTAAGCCTGACTCTGTGGTGGGGCCTGGATAACCCTGCCATGGCGTCGCATAAGCGCCGGGCAAAAGCCCTGCCCGGTGCGACCACCCTGCAGGCAAAATTGAGGTGCCCGTGTAGCACCTGCAGTTCCCTCAGGGATGCCTTACGCTTGGCCAGCAATTCCGAGATAAGGGTCACTATCCTAGACACCTTATCACCCGGTAACCTAGAAGCCTGTACTACTGTATCAATCTCAACCCCCAGGAATACTAGTTTGGTCGACGGGCCCTCGGTCTTTTCGGGCGCTAAAGGGACACCCAGTTCCTGCATTAGCGTCTGAAATGTATTGAGGAGACGTGCACACGTGTCCCAGCCCCGTTCACCCCCGAATAAAAAGTCATCCAGGTAATGGGCTACAGACCGGGACCCTGACCTGCGGATGAAAGCCCACTCTAGGAAGGTACTAAAACGCTCGAAAGCCGAGCATGATATGGAGCAGCCAAAAGGCATGGCCTTATCAAAATAATACTCCCCTTTAAATTTAAAACCCAGCAATTCAAAGTCGCCCGGGTGCACCGGCAAGAGGCGAAAAGCTGACTTAATGTCGCACTTGGCCAGCAAGGCACCCGGGCCACACGCGCGCACCATGCGCAGCGCATGGTCGAACGATGTGTACCTGACCGAACAAAGGTCATCAGGTATCGCATCATTGACCGATCGGCCAGCTGGGTAGGACAAATGATGAATAAGGCGAAACTCGCCTAGGGACTTTTTAGGAACCAAACCCAATGGTGAAACCTTCAGGTTGGGAAAGGGGGGTACGGGAAAAGGTCCGGCGACCCTGCCCGCGTCTAACTCCTTTCTAATGCTGGCCTCGGCTACCTCCTCCCTTCCTCTAAGGGATAAAAGGTTGGGAGCATCCTGAGGAGATCTATCACCCACAAAAGGGATACGAAATCCCTGCTTAAAACCTTGGATAAGGTACTCCCTGTCCTCCCCCCTTGGGTACGATGCGAGCCAGCGCTCCAGCATGTCCACCTTAATTGGGGAGGGGGCCTTTCGGAGAACTAGTTCCATCCGTGGCAGGCTTGCCAGCCCACTGTCCACCCCTCCCTCTGCCTCGCACCCCCCCAGGCTTGGGACAAGCAGAGGCAGCATGGGGACCAGAACATGTGGGACACTCGTGCTTATATCTGCAGTTCTTCCGACTGCAGGAACCATTGGACGAGAAAGTCCAGCACAGCAGGCGGGCTGGAACCCCCTGCCCCGCCATTTGGCGGGTAACCTGCGCTGGAGCTGCTCGCTGGACCGCATGTCCACAATGGTATCTATCTCCCGGGGCAGGACGTGTGGGTGTCATATACAAGAGCCACAGTCTCTGACACGGCTCATCCCATCTCATCTCGGGGTGCAGGGGAATCCTCATACGGAATTCCTCATCATACGCTAGCCATGAGGGGCCCGGGAAATCTACCATTGCCCTGTATATGTTGTCCAAATATTGGACCATGGGAATAGCTAGGTCCGGCCGCGCCCTCAAATACACCGCCATGTATATCAAATAAGCGGGGAGCCAGTTAGCCCAGGTACGCGGCGGCTTGCGGCGGCGTGCCTGCTCCTTGTCCTTCTCATCCTGACCCTCCCTCTCTTCCTTAGTGGGCTCTCTGTTCAGGAGTGAGAAGATATCCACGTACTCCCCTCGCCATATCTTTTCCCTGGTAGCCTGCGCCAAGTGATCACCCAATGGCAGGGAATACCCTGCCGTCGGCAAGGCCGAAAAGGGGATAGCTGGCCTGCCCAAAGGGGCATGAGTTAACCCTGCCACCCCAAGTACGTTCCCAGCAGTGTAAGAACCAATGCCCACCCCAGCGGGCATGGTGGCAGTAGTTGTCGCCGGGTGGGTCGCCAGCGGCGTAGCCCCTGTACCACCCGCGCGAGGCCAAGGCCACTGAAAGGTCCCCCCCATATTGGGAATGTGTGTGGATGTACTCGTTTGCACCATATACTCACACGCTGCACCCCCGCGGGCCGCCCCCAACGGGGGTTCCGGCCCACTGGGGGCGTCGGAGCTCACGACCGATGTAGAGCTCATCACCGGGGCTTGACCCGCGCCAGGTTGCTGGCTGGGGAGCTGCGAGGCAGTGGCCGGAGGCGCGCCACCCGCCTGCAGCAGCTCGACCCTCCCCGCCGGCCGTTGTCCTGCTGCCGATAGCGCCTCGAAAGGTACCCCGAAAGGGGCACCTGCCTGACTGGCACGAGCCAAAGACTCCTCCAAGGCTGAAATACGGGCCAGCAAGGTGTCTACAGTAACCATGGGCAAAGAGCCGGCCGGCCCACTTGACCCTTGCATGGGTACAGGTCCCTGCACCCCAAGGCCCAGATATGGCCATTGGCCAGGGCCGAAGCCCGGTAGGGCTGGTGAGGAGACCTGCCAAGGCGGGGCACCAGGCCACCCCCCGAGGCTAGAGGGCCCCGGGAGAGGCTGGGGTCCAGAAGTAGTCGGCCCAACAGGTTGGGCGGAAGGAGGAGCGGTGTCCACCGCTCGCGGGCCGCGGGCCGGAGCGCCCTCCGCGCCCGCACTCTGAACGGGCCAAGGAGCCATAGACCCCGAGCCACTAGCCCCGGCCGGGGATGGCAAAGGAGGCTGTTGAGGAGGCGGCACCACGGTCCTCCGACCTGGGTTGCGTCTCCTAACAGCCCGAGCTGAATTCGCAGCAGCCTTCTTTTTGGAAGGCATCTCGAGCAAGAAAGGGAAGCTAGCTAGGCAAAATCGACCCAAAAGGCTTCCCGGCAATACCAACGAGCGACGGAGGCGCAGGGAAAAAAACTTCTCCGCTCCGTCGCTGAGGCAAAATGGCAGCGCGGCTGCCTCGTGGCCACCCCTTTTATAAGGGAGCTGGCCACGCCCCTAACTACCCGGATTCTCTGTCCTGTGGGGGGGGGCCCCGCAAAGTGCGCGGCGGCCATTTTGGCGCCACGCTTGCAGTGTGACTGTAGTATAACAAAGACTTCTATAACCCAAATAGTTCATTGCTGACTTTACTTAAGGAGATAAAATGACTCATATTCCATCCTGCAACATTTGATTCTTATTTTTATTATGGATTATTTATTTATTTATTTAAATTTCTATTGCCGCCCAACTCAGCAACGACTCTGGGTGGCTAACAACAATTAAAAACAACATCAATTAATTAAAAAACCTTAAAACCCATCATTAAAAAATCGCAATAATTTACCCACTCACTCCATCCCATCCATTAAAAGAGGGAGAGAAATCTTAATTATACAAGCCAGCAGGCAGGGGTCACCCCTCCATCGATGCCCCTACCACCCAGGTTTTTAGTTCTTTCCTAAAGGGCAGCAATTCCATCTGCAGCCATAACTCTGTTGGCAGGAGGTTCTATAGGACTGGTGCGGACACAGAGAAGGACCTCCTCATGTGCTAGAGAGATGAGCCCCTCTAGCTAATGGTACAATTAGAGAGCCCCTCCGGTCCGCTCTGGTTGGACAGACAGATGTCCTTGGGGTGATGCGGTCTCTTAGATATCCTGGCCCACTACCATGTAGAGCTTTAAAGGTAATTACCAGCACCTTGAATTGCATCCGGAGGCATATTGGTAACCAGTGCAGCTCCCGGAGCAGTGGCGAGGCATGGATATAACGCCCGCACCCCATCACTGGATAGGTTGGAAATAACATAATACAGAAAAGCATAGCTGAAAACCTACAGAGTCATACAAGTAAATATTATATGGCATAAGCTTTTGTGGCACACAGTTCATGGCTGCCCCCCCCCCAAAAAAAAATAAAAAATAAAAATAAAATAAAAGGCCATGAAGGCATGTTAGCCTTCAACATGCCATGAAACTCTTTGCTTTTGATGAAAACAGGCTAACATGATACCATCCATCCGGCCATGTTGAAATTCAGAATCTAGAAGCTATTATTGAACCCTCTGTTTAAAAAGCATGGTTGAAGTGAATGAAAAATGTTTTTCACACTTTTTAGAGAGGATTCGAGGAATGGATTATTGACATCAGCATATTTGATTTTGCCCACCTGTGCTCTTTACAGCACTTATAGAAACTGAACCCCCAAATAACTTTTTCTTTTTTGACTAATATTTCCTAATCATTTATGGACATTAAAATATTTTATACAAAAGTTGCTTATAGAACACATTGTTCTTATATGGAGCAAGGTTAGGACATTTGTAGCCCTGTTGTTGGACTTGATGAGAGTTCAAGTCCAACAACAGGCCAACCAATGGTCAATTGTGATAGAAGATATAGTTTAACATCAGAAGGTGGGGCGACAGATTCCATATCTCTAACATAGACTGATCTTTCTAGCCCTACACAGATTTAACTTTAAAGAATTCCTTCCCCAAGGCATGTAGTACATCTGATGGTACATTTGTACATGTTGCATAATTAATAGGCAGAATTTACAGAGATTGATACATTGTTTTATTATTGCATATAGTACAAATAGAAATATGAAGGAAAATATCAAAAACTTGATATAGACAAGCCATAAAAATAGGTGCATCATTCCCCAGGTTCTCCAGAAGCCATCATAAAATCATTTAGATGATTTGTGAAACTTCATACTGCCCGGACACACTGCTACTTTCACCCACTCACGGAAGAGGCTGTCAAGGAAGGGATCATATGGAAAAGGGGCCTACTGGCCGCTGATGGGTCTAAAATCCTCCAGGTTGTCTCCTCACACCCTTTGTCCATCAGAAGGTAATGAGCTGCTCTATGCATTCACAAAGTGGAAAAGGCAGGTGCCAGTGGCCTAGTTACATCACACTACTGCTACATTAAACTGATGGTAGACTGTGCTCCTTCTCATTTGGGATTAATTGATACAAAGACTAGAATATAGTTCTAGCAAACAAGTGGGGCCAGCAAATGATGCCATCCCTCTATCCTCGCTAAAGTTGAGGCCAACCTGATGAATTGTCGAGGCTGGCTAAGAGAAGTAAATAAGCTGTTCCATCTTTGAAAGATGTAGGCTATCAAAGGAACATACAAGAAATTTTAAACAGAATGGTTTACTTCATTAACCAGTAAAAGATATAAAATACACTCAGAGAACAACATATCTCTTTATGCCTAGTTCTGCTGTGGCTTCTGATGCATTATTCGCCTCAGCCACGTTATGAATCTTGACAACCTTGTATAAATTCCATATTTTCCCTCTCTTGCACAACCTTCTCCCCAGCTGATTATACCTGTAACAAAGTAGGTGCCCTTGTATTCAGTGACGTGAGGGCCTCCACTGTCTCCCTGACACGCATCTTGAGCAAGAGTATTATAGCCAGCACAGAACATATTTTCAGTGATTGGGAAATTACTCGAGAGCTTGCATGTGTGCCTGTCAACATAGGGAAGTTTCACTACTTGAAGCTTGGTGGCTATTCGGCCTTTTTCATGGATGCGCCCAAAGCCACTAACAGTACCACTAGCTTGTCTCATCAGAATTTGGTTGGCAAAGTCTGCTGTTGGAAGGCATGCCGGGATCACATATTCAGAAAACTGGATAGGATCTCTCAACTGAATCAGGGCTATGTCATAGTTATAGGTTTCCAAAACAAATTTCTGATGTATGTATACTTTCTCCACAGTGTGAGGCGTTCCTCTTCTTGTTGTTGTGTCCACTTCACCTGTGGGAGATTAATACAATATGGTTATAATGTGGTACAAATATACTGGTGGTCATGGCATCATATAGCAGTTGCTAAATTAATTCTGTTTGACGGAAACTGTCAGAAACACTGAAGTTTGACACGTTCTAACTTTAATGAAATAGTGAGTTCATTCTCCCAAAACCATCTGGCATACTATTTTTCCCTTAGGCCAGGTTTTCTCAACGTTTTTGGGTTGTGGGCTGGATCACTCCCCCTCAGACAGTTGAGCGGGCTGGTCACATGGTTCCGCATGAGTTCTTGCATGTATTCTCATGCATTTTCAGCAAGTTCTCACATGTTTTTGGCGAGTTCTTGTATGTTTTCGGCAAGTTCTCAAGCAAAAACGTGCATTTTCAGCAAGTTCTCACTCAAAAACACATGTTTTCACCTCTTTTTCTGCACATTTTTGGTGCTTCCGCCACTTGTGGCAATGGTGGGAATGAGGGTGGAGGGCCACATGAAATTGCTCCACATGGGCTGTATCCTGCCTGTGGGCCACAGGTTGTGAATGCCTGCCTTAGGCCTTCTATTATTTGGGACAGTAACAATAGACCAAGGCAGATTTATTGATCAAAATTCAGTGCTTAGTAATCACACTAGAGTAGGACCATTGAACCAATGGGGATTCAATGAGTCAACTCTACATAAATTCCACTTCTTCTTCTTCTTGGTCTAGGTCAACTCTACATAAATTCCACTTCTTCTTGGTCTAGGTCAGACTTTAAACTGCCAAAATGAAACCACCTTTTGGTGAATTCATTCCATAGTTCCTTTCACCTGACATAGTGTGAGAAAGATTAGTTGATTCAAATACACCTACTCTAGCTGCAACTTAATTTAGCATAGTAATTTCCAGTTAGGGAAGCCCATTTGAATCAATGGAACCAAGGGAGGAGTTGAATTTGTTAAATCCCCATTGACTTGAAAAAAAATGGAGGTAGTCTATTAGTCTGTTCAGTATGCTTAATCAAATGAAAAAAGAAAAGCAGAAAAAACTGAAAGACAAAATCAGGAATGAAAACTACAACAAACAATTTTATTACACATTTAATTCTATAACACACAATGCTACTTCTGTAGTTGTATCCCATTGTACTCAGTCCCCATTCCCTCAGCATGCATGCTATGTTTGTACATCTGTGACCTCAATAGTATACTTTCATGTGTTTGAACAAGTTTGCTAATTTTGGAAGATGCCACGTTAGCATTTTATTGTTTCTTCTGTTGTGATTATATAAGAGGCAACACATTTTATTTCCCTCACAGCTCATGCAACATTTCCATTGTTCTCATTATACTGAAGAGAAAATCCATATCTGTGTATGTGTTTTATTTATTTTTTGAAAGCTCAATAGATTTGGGAGATACTAGTCTAAAGCTAACACTACACCTATGGAAATTCCTTTCCAATCCCTCTTCTTTTGGTTCTTGTAACCCAGCTCTCTCTCCACTCCTGTTCTGGGGACACATGGATGAAGGGAACTCCCTTTTCTACAGAATTCAGTTATTCCACCAGAAGATAGTGGCCTAGAAGGTGGAGAACCTTTTCATGTCAAAAGGCCACACTGATTTAGCTGTAATCAAATAAGGCCACATTCAAGAACCTTCAATCTTTACATATAAGGAGGGACGTTAACCGTTAGACTCGGGCATACATGCCCGCACCCATCCATAATGTCCTGTACCGAGCTGCCTGCACTTGCCTTTACCCAGCCCGCAGAGCACCACAAGGGTCCCGCAGTCGCCAGTGGGGCAACAGCCCCACGAACACAAACAAAATAAAACAACTTCAATTCCCAAGTCCTCTGCGCTGCGCCGCCACTCAGCCAATCAGGCTGACAGGTGAGAGCAAGCAGAATGTTGAGAAAGATGGCGTGCCCAATAGAAACCGAGCCACAGAAAAAAAAACCACCGCATGAGCGCGAACAAAAAAAAAAACTTCAAGCCCCAGCGTCCTCCGTGCCGTGACCACTTCAGCCAATCAGGCTGAAGGGCATGAGCGCGCAGAACACTGAAAAAGCCGGCGCACAAAAAATAAAATAAAATACATTGATACCTCATACAAAGTCCATTTCATACAACATCGAATTCATACAACATCGCCTAATTCCTTGAAAAAGTTACCTCATACAAAGTCGCTGCAACTTTATATGAGACATTGGGGTTTTTCCCAGGTTGCATTGTACCTGGGCAGTATAAAAGGCAGGACACATGCATGCGTTGCTCTTGTGGGTTTTGCACAAGGCAAAGAGTGTTTAGGATTGGTTTTGAGCACAATTTTGGATTTTTTTTGAATTTTTTCATCAGAATTTTTAGAAGCCTTTCTGGGATTTTTGCAGCATTCTTCAGGTTCTTGTACAATCAGGGTTGTTTGACATGTTTTTGTAATGTATTTAGCCTTTAGACAATGATTTCTTAAAGTTCTGTCAGTTTCCTGTCTGTTTCCTTGACTTTGCATTGAAGTCTTGCTGTTACAGTACAATGTATCTCTATGGAAACGATGTTGTATGAAGCTACATGGCAAGGATTTGGATATTGTATGAGTCATCATGGCTAGGATTTTGCATGCCTCATACAAAGTCCAAATCCGTATAAAGTCCAAACTTTCACTGTAATGCCTCATGCAATGGGAATGCAAGGCCACACAAGGAACACAAGGCTGCCGCAGGCGGACACAGTGCCTCACAGCCTCGCTAACCCAAACCCACAAAAAAATGGTGAGACAACTGCCGACCTTCTTTCCCAGAGCAATGGGAAGAAGAGGGACTACCCTGCCGATGACATGGCGAAACCACTGCCGGCCTCAAGGTAAGTTGAGCCGGGATGGAAAAAAAAGAAGCAGGGAGCAATTCATCAGGGGAAGCACACTCCCTGGCGAATGACTGGATTCTGCCTTTCTACTATCCACACCACTATTTCAAGAACTAGCACAAAACAGCGGTGGAGGAAATAGAAAAGCAGCAGCCAGCAATCCGCAAGGAAGAGCACCACCCGTTACGGATCATTCCCTGCCAATCTCCCGTTAGGTAAGCCGGGGGAAAAGAAGGTCGAGAGGAGAGAACCATTGTGAAGAAGATAGCTCTTCTCTGCCTCCTTCTTACCTGACCAACCTAACAAACCTTACCAGATGAAGAGCGAGCTGACTGCCAGCTCTTCCTTTCCCCCACCGCTGCATCGAAACCTAATTTCGAAACAGCAATGGGGAAAAGTGGAAACGACAGACAGGCCATTATTCACCCAACAAAACACAACAACAACAAAACAAAACAGTTAACCAGAATGCCAAGCATCAAAAATAATAAAACACAAATAAATAAACACAAATAAATAAAATAAACTCATTAAATAACAAAACAATAAACAACAAGCTCAACAAAAAACCCGAAATAACAAAGGCTAATGAAAAACAATAAAAAATCACTAAAAACACCTATCTACAACACGGAAATACCTAACTCAACAAACAATAATATCACAAATTAAACAAATAAATACGGAAGAAATCAGAAAAATTAATGACCAGAAATAATCAAAATAATTAAACACATCGCAAACCCAAAAGAACAACAAAAGAACAAGCATAAACACTTTGGTGTTTTTTTAGTAGAAACTCTCTACTTAAACCCCCAGCCCAACACCCCAAAATAAAAACAGATTAAACAATCAAGAGCACTCAACAAACACGTCCTCCCTCCATGCCTCTGGGGCCAAACTGAATAAATAAATAAATAAAATTCAAAAACCACAAATTCAAAACACTACCACCCAAACCACCCCTAACCATAAAAACACACATAAAAACTGCCCGGCATGGCCAGGCAAGCTATGCTAGTTAGATATATTTTAAAATATGCATTATTTTGTAAAAATATAACTACTGCACTATGTACTTAATAATTAAAAAATAATGAAAGATATTTGTTAATGTTAAAGTTACTAAAATAAAAAAGACAAACAAAAAATGTATTTACTCTGTAAAATTTGAATTCAGTCAAGAGGCCACACTTAGGGACTTAGAAGGCCATAAGGCCGCAGGTTCTCCACTCCTGGCCTAGTTACATGTGTAAGATATTGTAGCCAACAATTTTTAGAATTTTAAAGGAGAAAGAAAACAGTGGGAATCATTTTTATTCCCTTAGTGTAGCTCCTCTAACAGCAACAATGTTATCAGATGTGATCAGCATACAGTATAACTAGTTTCAAAGCCTGAAAATGTGTGTTGTAATTGCAAAGGTGTTTCTCACATTCCCTTGAGAAGTAACAGAGTGCTTTGGACTGACCAAAAGATTAACCCTTTAATTTCTTGTTACTCAGCACTTTCACGTAGCAAGTTATTAAAATGCAAATACTGTACCAACAGTATTCTGGCTTATATAATCAAGCCTCTTGAATATTGGCGATAACAACAGATAATACTTACCAACTACAACTTTAATTGTTTTGGTTTGGTTTATACAGTGAGCTGCGGTAAGCACATAGATCGGGCTCAGAATTGTTCCTCCACAAAACCCTTCTTCGTCTTCATTTAGTAGAAGGGCCTGAAAAGAAAAGTGAGTGTGAAAATATTATTGTGTGTGAGAGTCTGGAGAGAAAAATGCTATGTATTTACTGTATTTGTTGTATTTTTTGGACTTTGTGTACACTATTGTGTATTTATTTATTCTGTATTTTGCTACTTATTTATTGTTTTCTTTGTTTACTGTTGTTTGCTGCTTTGAGTTGCCTTTGGGCTGAGGGAAGCGGGATATAAATAAAACTATGATGATGATGATGATGATGATGATGATGATGATGATGATTACTATTTTTGTTGACATTTAGGACTCAATCCAACTGTCACTCCTAATGATAGAAACTGAATGAATGAACACAATTTGTTTGTCAAGATATAGCTCCTATTTTGGTCTGCTTCCTTCTTTTAAGGAATATTTGTTCCATTGTATCTGTGCTTCCAATAACTTAGATCACCAGGCGGAGGGTAGGATTCTATGCTGATCTATTCCAGCAAAAATAAGTACCTACTTATGTAAGCATACTAGAGTACCACTATACAGGATCCTATCTCAAGGTTGCCTCATTCCATTTCAACAAACATAGTGTGTTAAATAACAGATTTTTTAAAACCTACACAAAGAGAACTGTGCGATACTTACACGATACAAATGTGGGAGTAAATAATACCTTTATCAGACTGATGGGGGCTAATCAATCAATCACTTAATTAATTAATCAATCACTACATACTGTATATGAACATTGGTAATGCTTGTAATCACATAACTGCATTGCATATAATCATATGGATGCACCATGTGGGGGCATGTGACTGCTTTTTCCTTAGAAAATGATGGTCCTTTGTTCTAAATGAAACCTAAAAGAGACTTACATAACTGTCATTTTGTTGTGTACTGAATGTAGTGTGTTGAATGTATTTGTAACCACACGAATGGGTACAGGTAACACTGTAACCTTCTGTATGAGGACGCGAGCTAGTGGCCACCGGGGGCAATAGCGAGCGCCCAGCTCACATGGTTCACATTACTCAAATGCCTTTAGCCGCGCGGGAAAGATTCCCGCGCTCACCTCACCTGGACAAGAAAGGCGTGACCAAGGATGACGTCACTTGGACAGCAGCCAATGCCTGTTGAAGAGCCAGATTCAATTAGATAGCCACCGTATAAAAAGAGCTGTTTGTCCGCCATTACCACATGTTCGTGCTGTACTCCATGCAATAAAGATGTGTTAGGCTAGCTTACAGCCGTTTCCATTGTCTTGATTCCCAAACACTAAATTGGCGACGAAGGTGGGATAATGGATTCCCACGGGGACAAGACAATAGCTCAGAAGCCAGTTTTCGACGTGACCCATCCCGAGCGATGGGACTGGTTTGAAATGCATTTTAAGAGTACGGTGGCGTATGCGGGCATCACCGACGCTGGGAAGAAGAAGGGTCTTCTCATCACGATGCTCGGTTTCCACGCCGTGCAAGCGCTGATGGATCTGGTGGCACCACGAGAGGTGGACCAGGTTTCGGTGACGGAAATACTGGCGGTTCTGCGGAACCACTTCAAGCCCAAGGTGTCCTTCTTCTCCACCAGGGCAACCTTCCTGAGGAGGGACCAAAAGCCGGGTGAGTCAGTATCCGAGTATGCAGCGGCCCTCCGCGTCTTGGCAACCCCATGCGAATGGCGGGAAATTCTAGACGTGGCCCTAAGGGACAGGATGCTCTGCGGGATGAGAGACGGGGAGACCCAGAGGAAGCTCATGAACCGAGGCCACGACCTCACTTTTAAAGAGGTACTACAAGAGGCCCTAGCAGTTGAATCCACGTGGGCCGGGTACAAGCTTCTCAAGGCAAAGCCCCCACCAGTCGAGGCAGCTGCATCCGCCGTCCAGGCGGCCTGGAGAGCGACCCCTGCCCCACGCTCGCCCACATCCTCAGAGGCTTCTGCCACCCCAGGCTCCAGTGAAGATGAGGGGGTCCGGAAGGTCAGGAAAGGGCGGAGCGAGAAGAAGGGGAAGGGGGGGCGGCGCTGCGATGGGTGCGGAGCGTCCCACAAGAGGAGCAAGTGTCCATTGCGGAAAGCTGAGTGCCACAACTGTGGGCGGAAGGGCCACATCGCCAGGGTCTGCAAGCAACGCCGGGAAGAGAGTAAGAGCTCCACGAGCAGCCGGGATGGCGTCGGCAGGGTCTGCGATGGCGGCGATGACCCAGAGGGGAACCACGTGTGCCTGCGAGTGTACGCGGAAGATGACGTGGCCGTCCACAGCGTGCCTCTAGGGCAACCACGTTTTTATGCTGAGGTACTGTTGCAAGGGGTCCCTGTTAAGATGGAGATAGACTCGGGGTCTGTATATTCTCTCATTTCTCATAAGGAATTTTTGCGGATTCCCCCCCAGGAGCGACCCAAACTCAAGGAGTTGGGGCCGAACTTAAGAGATGTGCAGGGAAATGTAATTCCAGTATTGGGGATTGGGGACTTCGAGACACGGTACAAGGGACTCCGAAGGAAACTTCCCCTGGTAGTTCTAAGAGAAGGGGGGTGTAATCTCTTGGGGACTCAATGGTTCAAACCCCTGGACATCTTCATAGGCGGCGTCCATGCCATCGGGGGGAATGAAATTCAGGCAGTGTGCGACGCACACGCAGAGGTATTCAAGAAGGGACTCGGGAAGTACAAGGGGCCCCCAGTTTCCTTCGACCTGGACCCGGAGGTCCGCCCAATGAGACTAAAGCCACGTCGGGTTCCATTCGCCCTAAAGGACAAAATTGAGGCGGAACTGGACAAATTAGTGGGGCAAGGGATTTTAGTGCCGGTGGACTCTGCAGAGTGGGAGACTCCTATTGTTACAGTATTGAAAGCAAATGGGGAGGTGCGAATTTGCGCTGACTACAAGTGTACAATTAACAAGGTGATCCGCCCAAATGCCTATCCGGTGCCGGTAGTTAGCCATCTGCTGGCTACTTTACATGGGGGGAAAGTCTTTGCTAAACTAGATCTGGCGCAGGCGTACCAGCAGCTTCCAGTAACCCCAGCCACAGCTGCTGCGCAGACCATTGTAACTCACAAGGGGGCATTCAAGGTGACGCGCCTACAGTTTGGCGTGAACTCGGCGCCGGGGTTATTTCAGTCTCTTGTGGAACGTTTGTTAAAGAAATTACCGGGGGTCTTGCCATTTTTCGATGACATATTAATATCTGGGGAGAGCGAAGCAGAACTGGCCCAGAGACTAGATAAGGTCCTTACAGCCTTCGAATCCGCGGGGTTGAGGTTGCGGAGGGACAAATGTGTGTTTCTGGCCAGGGAGGTGGAGTTTCTGGGGTTCCGTATAACCTCTGAGGTGGTGAAACCCGCTGAGTCCAAAGTCTCAGCCATTCAAAACGCCCCTCGCCCCACTGCGAAACCGGAGCTGCAGTCTTTCCTGGGGCTGCTGAATTTTTACCATTCCTTCCTGCCCAGGAAAGCGACGATTGCAGAGCCCCTTCATGGGCTGCTGAAGAAGGATGCGGTTTGGCGGTGGGGGGAGAAGCAGGAGCGGGCTTTCAGGGAACTCAAGCAACTCCTCTCCTCGGAGGCTATTCTAACCCATTTCGACCCAAAGAAGCCGGTAGTCTTGGTCTGCGACGCCTCACCAGTGGGGGTGGGGGCGGTCCTGTGCCACATGCTAGAGGGGGGGCGAGAAGCCCCAGTTGCATTCTACTTGAGATCATTGTCCAAGGCAGAACGAAATTACGCCCAAACAGATAGGGAGGCTCTTGCCATTATTGCGGGCACAAAGAAGTTCCATGATTTTCTGTATGGTCGCCCATTCACCATTGTCACCGATCACAAGCCGCTGTTGGGTATCTTCACCTCAGACAAGCCCACTCCACAGATCCTCTCCCCCAGGATGCTTAGGTGGGCGATTTTTCTGAATGCATACAGGGGGGCGTTAGAGTACCGCCCCGGGAAAGAGATAAGCCACGCGGACACCCTTTCAAGGTCTCCTCTGCCCCACCTGGGGGACCCAAAGTGTGAGGTAGAACAGGATAGCCAAGTCCTCCTCATTGAAGCCCTAGATGCACCCCCCATTTTGCCCAAGGAAATTGCTGCCGAAACGGCCAAGGATAAAACGTTAGCCCTTGTGAGATCCTGGGTACAGAAGGGGTGGCCCGCAGCTCCCCCCGCAGACGAGTTTGCGGCATTTTTCAGGAAGAGGGTTGAGTTGTCCGCAGAAAGGGGGTGTCTGTTGTGGGGGGAGAGGGTGGTGGTCCCACAGGCATTAAGAGCAAGGGTGCTACGACTTTTACATGTCAGCCACCCAGGGATTGTGCGCTCTAAGGCGCTGGCCAGAAGCTACTTCTGGTGGCCTCAGCTAGACGCGGACATTGAACACATGGTGAACACCTGCGAATGTTGCCAGAGCTCTCGACCTGAGGAGTCCCGCCTCCCACACAGAGAATGGGACACAGCTAGGGAGCCGTGGTCCCGACTCCACATAGACTTCGCAGGGCCATTCAGGGGTTCATTCTTTCTGCTTGTGGTGGACGCATACTCCAAGTGGTTAGAGGTAATTCCAATGCGCAACACCTCATCAGCTGGGACCATAAAACAACTGCGCAAACTGATATGCACCTTTGGGATACCTGACGTCATTATTAGTGACAATGCGAGTTGCTTCACGTCAGCCGAGTTCCAGGCGTTCTTAGAGTCCAACGCTATTCGGCACATTACCTCAGCCCCTTTTCACCCTGCAACAAATGGCCAGGCGGAACGTCTGGTACGCACAATGAAGAAAGGGCTGCGGCGCATGGGTCCCGGGGATCTGGACCGGCAGCTCTGCCAGTTTCTGTTGGCATACCGGGTGACGCCATTGGCGTCGGGATTCTCCCCCGCGGAACTCCTCATGAAAAGGAAGTTACACTCATTATTGACTAGATTGGATCCCACCAGGGTCGAGGATAGAGGAAGGAACATTGAGCACAGCCCCACCAAAAACTTCCAAACAGGAGAGCCTGTTCATTGCAGAAACTACGCCACCACAGGGCCAGCATGGGTGCCGGGGGTAGTCATTAATCAGACAGGACCAGTCTCATATTGTGTCGAGACCAACACGGGTCTCCTCTGGAGGAGGCACACTGACCAACTTAGGCACCGAGTGATTGGGGGGCCGGACAGAGGGGCTCAGCAGCAAAATTCAGCGTTAGGGTCCTCCTCCACCCGTTTATCCCAAGGGGGAGAAAACGAAGGGCAACAGTCCCAAACAAGGTTCAAACTCGTATCCTTTTCATACGCTAGTTTTACCCAGTCCTTTGAAAGAGAGGAACGAGTTTGCCCCTGTAGTTCTACCCAGTCCCTCGAAGGAGGGGAATGAGTTTGCCACTGTTGCCCCTGAATTAGATTTTGAGTTACCAAACCGGGGGTTTTTTTCGGAGTGTTCCCCCACCCGTCCAAGCGAAGAGCGGGGTTTTTCTTTAGCCCCTAGTGTCCCCGGTTTGTCCACATCCACGTCGGAAACCCTTCCTCCTCCTTCTCCTGGCCATCCCAAGGCGGCAAGCCCGCGGCGAGTCACTAACGAGTCATCCTCTCCAATTGCAGGACAAGAACCAGGAGGACACAGACGAGGGGGCATGGCCGAGTCAAGCATAACGGCCGCACGGCCAAAACGCACATGCAGGAAACCAGTTTGGTTAAGGGACTTTGTCCCATCTTAGGGGGGAGGGATGTTGTGTACTGAATGTAGTGTGTTGAATGTATTTGTAACCACACGAATGGGTACAGGTAACACTGTAACCTTCTGTATGAGGACGCGAGCTAGTGGCCACCGGGGGCAATAGCGAGCGCCCAGCTCACATGGTTCACATTACTCAAATGCCTTTAGCCGCGCGGGAAAGATTCCCGCGCTCACCTCACCTGGACAAGAAAGGCGTGACCAAGGATGACGTCACTTGGACAGCAGCCAATGCCTGTCGAAGAGCCAGATTCAATTAGATAGCCACCGTATAAAAAGAGCTGTTTGTCCGCCATTACCACATGTTCGTGCTGTACTCCATGCAATAAAGATGTGTTAGGCTAGCTTACAGCCGTTTCCATTGTCTTGATTCCCAAACACTAAACATTTCTGCTCTGAGGTTTCTGAATTGCAATGGGAGGGGGGGGGAGCAGAAGGAGAATGAAAACTTCCAATATGTGAAGATCATGTAGAAGAATGATTGGAGGATGGAAATCTTTGGAGGAGAAAATGGGGAGGAGGTATAAAAAAGAGTTTGCAAAGGAAGAGTTCTCTTTGTTCTGGAATAAACATGACTGTCTTGGATCTCTCCTTGCTTGATCGTGAATTGATTTAACATCAAGCAGCCCTGGTCTGCGGGGAAAGCTCCTAGACCCCAACAAGACCACCCACAAAGAAAAAAAGTCATCCAATCCATGAGCTTTCATGAGTCAAAGGCCACTTCCTGAAGCCAGTGTGCACAGATGTCTTATGGACTGTACAGAAAAATTATAAATGAGTCTCAAAAATTCATTGTAGAAGGTTGTGACAGGCCTTGTTTCTTAGAGGTGACTTAACAAAAACACCACCAGCAGTGGAGGCCTGATTTGAAACTACACCTCAGGTAGCTGTTGGTTGGCTATTACACACCTCAACTTCTCAAACAAAGAATCAGCTGGTAGTATGCATATGCCCCCCCCTGCCCCTTCACATGTAGCCTTCTTTTGAAATTACAAGTTTTTATATGGCCAGGCAACAGGACAAAACAAAAAGCTGGTGTTCCCCATTAGTTTACCCACTAGGTAGAGGCAATGGAGTAAAATTAAAACACATAAATAATAGTATCTAGTGCACGGGTGCCCAAACTTTTCAGGCCGCGGGCCAGTCACATGGTACAAGGGTGCCCAAACTATGGCCCGGGGGCTGGATCCAGACCCCGATGCCAATTCATCTGGCCCACGAAGCCCTCGTCACTCCCAGAAGCAGAAGTAAAACACACCTGTATGGGCACATTTTACTTCCGCTTCCAGGAGTGACAAGGATATCATAGGCCAGATGAATTGGCATTGGGGGCTGAATCTAGCCCCCAGGCCATAGTTTGGGCACCCCTGATCTAGTGATTGGAATTGGGCAAGGGGGTTTCACTATTTTTACATTTATCTGTCACATGTCTGAATTCATGAGCAACTGCTTGACCCCACTATGTCTTGATGCACAATGGACAGCTGGCAGGACCGTACACAGCAGTTATTCAGTTTGGCGATTTACACCGTGCAATTTGAATGAAAACCAAACTGAAAGCTAATGGACTCTATCATATTTCTATTTGAATGAAATACTTTAATTTTAAAAAATGCAATTTTTGGGTATAATGTAACATGATTTAGTTTTAATTTGGGAACTTAGGTCTTATATCATTATTTCACTAGATTACTGACACTCCATTTGTTATTCATTATTAATTAATCATTAGACTTATAGATATAGCAAAAAAACACAAGTTGTCAAAAAGAGCAACACATACAGTGCTTGAGCAAGACAACAGATAGTTGTGATGGATACAGATTCTGAAACTCAGAATTCACACATGGTCCATGTACAACAGCATCTGATTTCAATATGTTAGGACAAAGAACATGAATGTTGTCTCACAGTGAAGTATTAAGTAAGCAGCATGAGTTTGAACTATAATATGATCAGCAACGAATACCTGATTTTATTGTATAGCAATAAATGTGATATATAATTAACATCAGGAAATTGGCAAAACAAGCAATGCTTTACTTAATACAATAATTTTATTAATATTAATTACTGTCTCTCTTCCCTCCTCTTCCTTCTTATTCCCTCCCCACATGCCTCCCCACCACAGCCCCTGCTTCCACGATAGGATATTGGGGTGGGGAGAGCAGACTCTTTGAAAGCATGGGGGGCATTGGGGAGGGATCACAGTGTGTTGCAAATTTAACATTCCCTTCCCCAGAAATGGATCCTCTTCAAAATATTATACCCATATATAGCTTTTTAAAAAGTTTCCACTGGCACTAGCTTTTTCTTAAAAGGCCAAACCTGACATGTGAAAAGAGAGGGCAAGAGGGTTGCATTTGGCCTGCAAGCTGTTGTTTCTACAACCTTGTCATAAACTGTGTTGCTTTGCAGGTACAGATCGGTCAAGTGTTTAGGAAGTAGCTCAGCTTCTTAAGACATCTTTCAACCTATTTCTTTCTAGGGTGAAACGGACTGAAAACACTCTAATATGTTGATATGCACGTGTAAATTTCTAAGATCACTTTCTTCCCTCTATTAGTACAGTCAACCCTCACATAACAACGTGTTCCGATAGCATCATTTTTGCTTAACAATGCGTTGTTATGCACCATGTGCACATGACAACATTTTCAGTGTCGTTGTCCGGACAACAACGCTAAAATAACTGTCATTATCCGGACAAAACGACGTTATGCGGGAAACTACATAGAAACCCGCATAACAACAAAAAACGCTTAGCAAGAAGTCCTGGAAATAAAGCAATCAACATCATGAGTCATAAGGCCAGGATACCTAAGAGACTGCATTGCCCCAAGAACGTTTGTCTGTCCAACCAGAGCGGAACAGAGGGGCTCTCTAATTATACCATCGGCTAGAGAGGCTCGTCTCTCTAGCACAGAAAGGAGGCCCTTCTCCTGCCAACAGAGTTATGGCTGTAGACAGAATTGCTGCCCTTTAGGAAAGGACTCAAAACTTGTCTGGCAGCACAGGTGTGGGGCCCTGATGGAGAGGTGACCCCTGCCTCCTGGCTTGTATAATGAACAATGAGCTCCTCCCTCTCTTTTTATGGATGGAGTGGGTGGGTTTTTAATTGGGGGATGGTTTTTTACTTGATTTTATTATGTTATTTTTATGAGTGTTTTTATGTCTTTTAATTGTTAGCCACCCAGAGTCACTTCGGCAAGGGGGCGGCGATATAAATCTGAGCAAACAAATAAATAACTAAATAAGGCAAACTAACTTACCTGCCACGGACATTGACCTAATTCACAGTCTGATCCGTTAACAATGCGTGTGCCACGATCTGAATCCGGATCCATGTCTTCCTCATTGACTAAGTTGTCTTCCTGGGTTTGTAGGTTGGGGCTAAAAGTAGGAAAAGTCTGATATCCGCCTTCAGGAATGGCATCGTAGTAGTCAGAGGTACTGGAAACGTAGTCCAACAAACTTGCTTCCCTCTTTGCCTTTGCTTTTGCCTTTCTTACTTTGCCGCAAGGATAGTCAACTGCAAAACCACCATTGGAAATGGAAAGTGAGTGATGAAACCAAGAACTTATGCTCAGGAAGCAAAAAAGCAAACCTTTCCAATTTCTGCCTGCATGGGTTGTGTTTATTTTCTTACTAAAGATAGCTCAATTTAAGAAAAACCCAGGAGACATATAGTGTGGGTCCCCCAAGGGAAGGAGCTCAAAAATTAAGTAGAGTGGGCATTAGCAAGCAGCTTTGTGATCCAGGGCAAAACCAATAAAAGAGGATAGAGCCGTGATGGTGAACCACACAAATAGGTTTACTGCGATTCATCTGGTCCATGCCGCCCTCGTTGCTCCTGGAAGCAGAAGTAAAACGCGCCTGTATGGAGGAAGGATTAACTCGGAAGAGCCTTAACCGTATGGGCATGTTTTACTTCCACTTCCAGGAGTGACGAGGGCGGCGCAGGCCGGATGAATCATAGTAAATAAACCCATTTGTGTGGATGCATGGGGGCTTCTGGGAATTGAAGTCCAAGAACATCTGGAGTGCCAAGGTTCGCCATCACGGGGAATGAGGTTATGTGTGTACATACAGATGAGGGCCAGCAAAGAAGTATGGATTGTTTTCATTTACAGTAATACCTCATACAAAGTCCGCTTCATACAACATCGAATTCATACAACATCGCCTAATTCCTTGAAAAAAGTTGCCTCATACAAAGTTGCTGCGACTTTGTATGAGGCATTGGGGTTTTTCCCAGGTTGCATTGTGCCTGAGCAGTATAAAAGGCAGGACACATGCATGCATTGCTCTTTTGGGTTTTGCACGAGGCAAATAGTGTTTAGGAGTGGTTTTGAGCACGATTTTGGATTTTTTTGAATTTTTTCATCAGAATTTTTAGAAGCATTTCTGAGATTTTTGCAGCATTCTTCAGGTTCTTGTACAATCAGGGTTGTTTGATATGTTTTTGTAATGTATTTAGCCTTTAGAGAATGATTTCTTAAAGTTCTATCAGTTTCCTGTCTGTTTCCTTGGCTTTGCCTTGAAGTCTGTGCTGTTACAGTACAATGTATCTCTATGGAAACGACATTGTACGAGGCATTGCAGCAAGGATTTGGACGTTGTATGAGGCATCGCAGCTAGGATTTTGCATGCCTCATACAAAGTCCAAATCCGTATAAAGTCCAAACTTGTGGAACCAAGTTTGGATGTTATATGAGGTATCACTGTACTTAGTAAAGGCAAGGGTAGGTGATACATATATTAAATAATAATCATGTCCTTTTGGACCACTAATTTTTTAAAAAGAAAGCTAGCTTCAGACTTATATCATTCTACATTAGGCTGAGAAGCAATATATTATGGACAGTGTAAGAAAATTATACGAGTCTCAAAAGTCAGAGAAATTTATTCTGCCAAAACCATCCATCCTACTGGTCAACTGGAATTGTTGGGTACAACCTTGTATTTTCCCTCACTCGCCTTCCAATGAAAGGAACTTCAGATCCAATGCTTAACAGAAGCTTATTTGGATTTAGAAACCCTTTTAGTCAGATCCTTACTTCACACCAGGACATATGCATCACAACAAAATAAACTCACTTCTGGCCCCATTGCATCAAATAGTGTAAATGCAGTAAAGTTTGATCATCAGTGATACAAAAACAGTAGCTTTCTATGCTGCTCATTATACCTGATGCAACACAGGATTCTCCATTGTTTTCTGGAATGTAGCCATCTGCACAAGAGCATTCCACCATATTTCCCACGTGTTTGCAGAAATGCCAACAGCCACCATTGTCGACTTTGCAGGATTTTTGTATGGCTGTTTAAAGGGGTAAACACGTATGAGCATAGTGAAAACAAAACATTTGGCTGGCAGAGTTAAGAATGTAAAAAGCAGGCCAGAACCATTTGCCCCCACACTTCATAAATACTTTGGGACTTTTGTTAATGGATCGTTTCCCTCGTCTTGCCTTAAAATTCTTCATGAGACCCCAGGCTGTTAAATGAAGCCTCTGTCCTCAGAAGGTTTACATTCTCCTTGTGCTTTGAACTGCAGCTTTCTTAATCCTTGACCTCTGACCCATGCTGGTTGGGACTACTAGAAGTGGAACCCAAAACATGGCAGTGGGGCGGGGGGGGGGGGAAGCAACATGTTGCTCATCTGTATCATCTTGCTGGCCTGCCAACTTCCAACCTTAATTTAAAAAGCATTGCCCTTTTACAGCGAAAACACAAACTTACTGTATTCACAATTCTTTCCATGATAGCCACTTAAGCATGTACAGGTATAGCTGTTAATGCCATCTTTGCAGGTCCCACCATAATGGCAAGGGTTTGACTTGCACTGGTCCCCATCTATTAGAGAAAATAACAATAAGGATGATAATTAGAGTTTGAAAACCAAGAGAATAAGGTATTAAGAACAAAAACACAGTTACTGACAGTCGCTTCTCATACTTGTTGTGTCCTAAAGCCTGTGCCTTTAAACAATGTACCTATCCATGTGTATCCAATGTAACCTTTTCTATGTGTAACATTGTAATCTCCAGCTGCATCACTGTAACCTTAATAGGACGCGAGCTAGTGACCACTAGATGGCAATAGCGAGCGTCCAAGCTCATTGGCCCAAGTCTCACCTAGAACAACAGCGCGGGAAGATTCCCGCCACTACCTTCACCTGGACAAGAAGGGCGTGACCTGCAATGACGTCACGCAGCCTGTAGCCAATAGGCTATCAAGGAGCCACATTCAAATGTATAGCCACTGTATATATTGAGCTGTTCGTCCGCCATTACCTCATGTTCCCTCTGACCAGCATGTAATAAAGTTGTGTTAAGCCAGCTCTTCGGCTGTCCTGGTGTCTTTGGTCCCATACACTAAATTGGCGACGAAGGTGGGATCATGGCTGCCCACGGGACCAAGACATACACCGGTTTCGACATCAAGAAACCGCAAGATTGGGAACTCTTCGAAATGGACTTCCAAGGTGCGCTGGTGGAGTTCGAGGTGACGGACGAGGCAAAGAAGAGAGCCATCCTCACCAGAATGCTCGGGCACGACGGAAAGAGAGTACTGATTGACCTCATCGCACCCAAGAAGGCGGCTGAATTCAAGGCAAAAGAGCTCCTGACGGTGCTGAGAGACCATTTCCGGCCCTCGGTAGCGATGTTTCCCGCTCGGAGCGCGTTTTGGAGGCGAGTCCAAGCGCCTGATGAGTCGGTCGCCGCTTTCGTAGCGGCCCTGCGCCTGGCTGCCGGCCCGTGCAAATGGGAGAATTTGGAAGTCACCCTCAGGGACTGCGTGCTATGCGGCCTGAAGGACGCCGAGATTCAGCGCACGCTAATGAATCAGGAGCCGCCCCCCATGTTGCAGGAGGTCCTGAAAGCGGCACAGGCCGCGGAAGCCACGAAGGCCGGGGTGCAAGAGCTCCAGGACTGGCGGCCGAAGGCCGACAAAGCAGAGAGTTCAGTGCACGCAGCCCGGCGAACTTCGAAATCATCCGCCGAAAGCAGCGACGACGAGGACGTCCGGAGGGTCCGAAAGGAGGGCCGGCATTGCGACGGCTGCGGGGCGGCTCACGACCGTGCCAGGTGCCCGTTCAGAAAGGCCGAGTGCCACAACTGCGGGCGACGCGGGCACATAGCCAAAGTCTGCAGACAACGACGCAAGGACCGGAGGAGCTCGCCCGACTGTCCAGCGAGGGACCGGAGGAGCTCGCCCGACCGCCCAACGAGGCCAGACCGCTTGACGAGACTAAAGGATAGCGCCCGGCCCACGAGGAAGCAGGACGGCGTGGGCCGCATCTCCGACGACAGCGACGCCAACGCCCCGGTTTTCAGCGTGTCCATGGGACACCCCCGTTACTTTGTTGAGGTACTGGTGCAAGGGGCCCCTGTTAGGATGGAGATTGACTCTGGCTCCTCTTACTCCATTATTTCCCAGAGGGAGTTTTTGAGAATTGCCCCCCGCGTACGGCCCAAGCTCAAAGCGTTGAGGTCCACGCTTCGGGACGTGCAAGGGAACAGTATCCCGGTGTTGGGGGTTGGGAATTTCCAGGTTCAGTACAAGCGGCACGCCGCGGAACTCCCCCTAGTCGTTCTTAAGGGAGGTAATTGCAGCCTCCTCGGGACTCAATGGTTTCAGCCCCTGGGTCTGTTCATTGGGGGTGTGCACGCCGTTGGGTCTGACCCGATACAGGAGGTGTGCGACGTGCACCCCGAAGTCTTCAAGAAGGGACTTGGGAAATTCAATGGACCCCCAGTAACGTTCGACCTGGACCCGGAGGTCCGCCCAATCAGACTCAAACCGCGCAGGGTGCCTTTTGCACTCAAGGACAAAATAGAGGCGGAACTGGACAAATTAGTGGGCCAGGGGATTCTTGTTCCTGTTGATTCCGCGGAGTGGGAAACTCCAATTGTCACAGCATTGAAGGCCAATGGGGAGGTTCGCATTTGCGCCGATTATAAGTGCACCATTAATAAGGCAATCCGCCCTAATGCGTACCCGGTGCCGGTGGTCAGCCATTTGCTAGCCAGGTTACATGGGGGAAAGTGTTTCGCTAAGCTCGACCTGGCACAGGCCTATCAGCAACTCATGGTAACCCCTGCCGCAGCTGCTGCACAGACCATAATCACGCATAAGGGGGCGTTCCAGGTGACGCGCCTCCAGTTCGGCGTGAACTCGGCGCCTGGAATTTTCCAGTCGCTCGTGGAACGCCTCCTCAAAGGGCTGGACGGCGTTTTACCATATTTTGATGACATATTGATAACGGGGGGGGAGTGAGGTTGAGTTGGCTAAAAGGCTAAACAAGGTCCTGGCGGCGTTCGAACGGGCGGGGTTGAGGTTGCGAAAAGACAAATGCGTCTTCTTCGCGAAGGAGGTTGAGTTCTTAGGGTTCCGAGTAACACCCGAGGGGATCAAACCGTCCAAATCCAAGGTTGCCGCCATCAAGAAAGCCCCTCGCCCCACGTCCAAGCCCGAGTTGCAGTCGTTCCTAGGGCTCTTAAATTTCTACCACTCCTTCCTTCCACGGAAGGCTGCGGTGGCTGAGCCGCTTCACAAGTTGCTCAAGAAAGATGCGGCATGGATGTGGGGCGATGACCAGGAGAGGGCATTCAGGGAACTGAAACAACTCCTGGCGTCTGACGCCATTCTGACCCATTTCGACCCCAAACGGCCGGTGGTACTGATCTGTGATGCATCCCCGGTGGGGGTGGGGGCAGTGTTATGCCACGCGTTGGAAAACGGGAGGGAGGCCCCAATAGCGTTCTACTCCAGGTCCCTGTCCCAAGCGGAGAGAAACTACACCCAAACAGGCAGGGAGGCGCTGGCGATAGTTGCGGGGACCAAAAAATTTCACAATTTTCTGTATGGCCGCCCCTTCACCATCGTGACTGACCACAAGCCCCTACTAGGCATTTTTACCACAGATAAGCCCACGCCACAGATCCTGTCCCCGAGAATGCTTAGGTGGGCCATTTTTCTCAACGCCTACCAGCACGCATTGGTGTACCGGCCCGGGAAAGAGATCAGCCATGCGGACGCTCTATCAAGGTCCCCCCTCCCCCTGACGCCCAGCCAGGTGAGCAAGGGGGAGCGGGACCATCAGGTTCTCATGATAGAGGTGCTGGATTTGCCCCCCGTAGTGCCCGCCGACATTGCCACAGCGACAAGAAAGGACAAGACGTTGGCGGCGGTTTGCTCCTGGGTACAGAAAGGGTGGCCGGCGTCTTCCCCAGCAGAGGAATTCGCCCCATTTTTTAGGAAGAAGCTGGAACTGTCCCTAGAGAGGGGGTGCCTCTTGTGGGGGCAGCGGGTGGTGGTCCCTGCATCCCTTCGACCGCGGGTGCTTAAACTGCTGCATGTCAGCCACCCCGGAATCGTGCGCTCCAAAGCGCTGGCCCGAAGCTATTTTTGGTGGCCCCAGTTAGACGCCGACATCGAGCACATGGTCGGCACTTGTGAGAGTTGCCAATGCTCCAGACCAGAGGAGGCCCGTCTTCCCCACAGGGAGTGGGACGCGGCTAAGGGGCCGTGGTCCCGGATACACATAGACTTCGCGGGCCCGTTCCGAGGAACCCTGTTTCTCCTTGTTGTGGACGCCTTCTCCAAGTGGTTGGAGGTCATCCCAGTCACGAGCACCTCCTCGGCCGTGACAATTAAGCATTTGCGGAGAATTTTTTCCACGTTCGGCATACCCGACACCCTAATTAGCGATAACGCTAGTTGCTTCACGTCCGCTGAGTTCAGGGCATTCACAGAGATTAACGCCATCCGGCACATCACCTCCGCCCCTTTCCACCCGGCCACCAATGGCCAAGTGGAGCGCCTCGTACGCACCACGAAGGACGCGCTGCGGCGCATGGGCCCCGGGGACCTCAACCTGCAAGTGTGTCAGTTTCTGCTAGGGTACAGGGTGACCCCGCTAGCGTCAGGCTACTCCCCTGCGGAGCTTTTAATGCGCAGGAAGCTGACCACCATACTCACTAGACTAGATCCCACGAGAGTTGAGGACAAGGGGAGGAACATAGGGCTAGAAGCCACCAAGAGTTTCGGCGTGGGTGCCCCGGTACATTGCAGGAACTACGCCAGCGCGGGGCCAGCCTGGGTGCCGGGGGTGGTCGTGGAACAAACCGGTCCCGTTTCGTACCGCGTGGAGACCAACACAGGTCTACTTTGGCGGCGGCACGCGGACCAGCTCCGGAGCCGGGTCCCAGGAAATCAGGGCGCCGGAAAAACGGATACAAATTCAGCGTTAGGGTTCTCCCCCACCCGTTTAGCCCAAGGGGGAGGAGAGGGGGGTCCAGAGTCCCCACCAAGGGGGGAGGAGAAGGAATTTGTCCTCGTAGATATCCCGCGGGATCCCCCAACAGAGTTTGATTTTGATTTTCAGAACCGGGGGGGGGGGTTCGGAGTGGTCCCCCACCCATCCAAGTGAGAAGAGGGGTTTTACATTAGCCCCTGGTGCCCCCGGTTCAACCACAACGGAATCTACCCTTTCCCCTAAAACTGCAAAACCGCAGCAAGCCGCTAACAAGTCTCCCTCTCCCATTACAGGACAAGGGTCCAGGGAACAAGGAAGCGGGAGCGGCCCCCGGGTGGGCCAACCCACATCGCGGCCCAAACGCGAGTGCAATAAACCATCTTGGCTAAGAGACTTCGTCTCATCCTAGGGGGGAGGGGTGTTGTGTCCTAAAGCCTGTGCCTTTAAACAATGTACCTATCCGTGTGTATCCAATGTAACCTTTTCTATGTGTAACATTGTAATCTCCAGCTGCATCACTGTAACCTTAATAGGACGCGAGCTAGTGACCACTAGATGGCAATAGCGAGCGTCTAAGCTCATTGGCCCAAGTCTCACCTAGAACAACAGCGCGGGAAGATTCCCGCCACTACCTTCACCTGGACAAGAAGGGCGTGACCTGCAATGACGTCACGCAGCCTGTAGCCAATAGGCTATCAAGGAGCCACATTCAAATGTATAGCCACTGTATATATTGAGCTGTTCGTCCGCCATTACCTCATGTTCCCTCTGACCAGCATATAATAAAGTTGTGTTAAGCCAGCTCTTCGGCTGTCCTGGTGTCTTTGGTCCCATACACTAAATACTGCAGTACTGTTTCTTGTAGGAGAGGTTTAGCTGCAGGATTTGCTGGGAAACTGTTATGTCAGTCATGAAACCAACATATTTTGTCTAGAGTGGTGTTCATATACAAATCTCAAAGGAAGCTGTTGGACCACATTATGGTCCATAGGATGCAGCTCTTCAGACTGGGGTGTAGAACATGTTTATTGAAGATGTGCAGATTCTAGATCGGGGTGTCCAAACTATGGCCTGGGGACCAGATCAGATTCATATTCAAAACAACACATCAGAATATTAGTTTTAACAAGAAAATAAAAACTGATTCCTTACCTACATAAATGTTCCAGAATTCATCCTGATGAAACAAACAAGCAGCAGAGTTTAGTAATATGTCAGAGGAGAAATGGGCCTAAGATGTCGACTAGCTCAACTTACCCAGCATGACAGACTTACAAATCCATATCTTTTACTTAGCTAGGTCCCCAAACATGGATATTACTGTATCTTCTGCTTTGATACTTCTTTCTGCTGCAATGATTCTTAATCTTTTATTCACCAGGACTTTTCCTTGGTTCAAGGGTGAGCAATATACAGCCCATAATAACTTCCCCATATTTAAAAAAGTATCTTTAAACCAGGAGTTCCAAACATACAGCCCATGGGCCAGCCCTAGCCCATGATGCCATTTCATCTAGCCTGTTGCCTCCTCTGCTGCACCCGAAAAGGGAAGCGGGCATGTTTATGTCAGCCATAAAATGCACCCATTCATGCACAAATGCACCCATGGTTGTCATAATTGCAGAAGTGGGCATGGTCTAACCTGCTCAGCTCTCCGGGGACGTGGTCAGCCTCATGACAAAAAGGTTTGGCCATCCCAGCTTTAAACCATATTTTGGCTCAAGAAACTCTATTGGAGACATGAGGGTTGTGTGTGTGTACGGACCAAAGTCGGCTGCATTTTTATATCTCCTAGGATTCTTCTACATCCTCCAATTTTATTTTATTTCAGCCACTAGATGGTGCAAGGGGCTTTCTCAGTTAAAAATACTGTACATACATTTAATAAGAACAGGTAGAAGCTTGGGGGATTACAGGGGTGGCTATGGTCTTCCAAGGTGGATGATCTTGTGTATGTTCCTAGGACTTCTGGAATTTTAGCTCCTCCCTTTAGTCTACACCAATTGCAACCAGACATTTTAACATTCCCCAAACAATTTGTATGGTAGTGGAGGTAATGGCATTCCGTGCGCTCTGGTGTCTAATTATGCCTGCCACATGGCCACAGAAACGTATGCAGATCCAGGCAGCACTGACTCTTTGGCTGGAAACAGCGATGTGTATTGCCCCCTAGAGTCGGATACAACTGGCTTTCATGCAAAGGCGACCTTTACCCAATGTTAAACATAATATAACCCAATTAGAAACTAACCTATCAGATCAGTAGAGATCAGTACTTCTGTGTATTAAACAGGGCCGTAGCCAGGGGGTGGCCAGGGTGGGCTTGGCCCACCCTGAGTTAGCAGTTTGTCCACCCTGGCAAAGCGTGGTTTCCCATAGGAATGCATTGAAAAGAGGCTTTGTTGCCCACCCTGAAAAAATATTCACCCACCCACATCTAGAATCCTGGCTATGGCTCTGAAAATGTTCCTGACCATAAGTCAAAGGTGAACCCTAACAGATTCTCTTGGTGACTAGGCATTGCACAGTCTGCACCTTGGGGGGTGGGGAGTATTTCACTTGGTTTCACTGTCAGCTTGCTACAATCTGCTAATTAGGGGCGGGTGGGGGGAAGCAGCACAGGATAACTTGGGCAAAGGCAAGCTGTAAGACCTTTGCTGCTTCAGATTTTTTTTTTTTCATTTACCATCTACAGATTTTCCCCACCCACACTCCAATTTTCTATTTACAAGTTTGGGCTTTCTGAAGTGTAAAATATCTGTAATTATCTATGTATTTCTTCTAAGAATTTGTAAGAAAAGTAATGGATAAGAAAGAGGCAAGTATTTCTGCAAAAACAGAAGACAAACACATGATTTAAGGATGATGGCACAAAGTAAAACAGGACTTCTGGACATCCTGAGGCTACCTTTCCAACATACAGTGCTTGTCAGAAAAGCATTTACAACCCTTCTGTTGTGACCTTCCCCTCTTCCCCCATTTTCATGGTTGTTGCTTCATCATTTTTGGGAATGACTGAGTGAGACTTAGTTTGAACTCAAGAAGATGCATATTTTGGCATGGGGAAAACAGAGAGGATCTCCTCAGGTTTCCTAGACTGTCCTTCACCTGCTCTGACTTGTGCTGAGAGTCCCTCAACCTTAGCTTGGTGTTCCTAGGGTTGCTGATGTCACTTCCTTCTCACACTTCTCTATTTTTCTTCCAAAGAGGACACATCTTGCCTTTGTTTTCTAGAGATGAAAGGGTCAGTCATGGCTTCTGACTTCTCCAACTTGGGGTCTGTCCAGATTGCCTGTTTAGGTGTGGGTTGGATTGGCCAGAAAAGCTGCAGTTACTACCAAGAGGAGGAACAATCTGTTATTTGGTGCACTTCTCCCATCCAAATGGGTCTGAAAACTTCCCCTGATCATCTGCTCAGGATCAGATGAAGCAAAATTATTATCAATGCAGTGCTGCATCGCATGACGGGGGAATTAAAGCCATGCACTGGAAGGGGAGTTGTCCCATTCCAGTGTTCAGCCAACCTGCCCCGCCCCCATATCCCATCTGAATGAATACTTCAGTTGGGTAGAAGCTGGATTTCTATTAGCTTTTGTTGTGTATTGAGATAATTATTAGTATTATTATTGTTACTTATCATTGCTTGTAAAATGGCGATTCATGCCATTTTAGTTAAAGGTAATTTTGGCGTGTGTTGTGTATGTAACTTAAGCGAACTGCGATTGAAAGCAAACATGTAACCAAGTGAAATGTGAATGAAATCGGATCTAGCAATCCTCCATTTCCCACTCCCTTTTCCCCTCTTGTGAATACTCCTCTTGTGTAGATATTGCGGGACTGCGTTCCTGCCGTAGATGTACCTATTGTACTCATTACCCAATCAAGTGTTATCACCTGGCTGTTTACCTGCACTGACCAATCATGTGGCTCCGCGCCAGGTTTGAATCGTTACTGTTACATATATAAGGAGCATCGCTCCACCATTGACTTCATGTTCAGATTGACTACGCTGCAATAAAGATGTGTTTGGCCCCCTGACTGCTGCCTACTGTGTATCAATCTGCAAACATCAAATTGGCGACAAAGGTTGGATGATGGCTTCCCACAGCATCAAGTTACCTCTGTTCAACCTCAAGGAACCAGAGAAATGGACTCTGTACGTGCGCCAGTTCAAGCATGCGATGGCGCCTGAGCTGATTGAAGATGAGGAGTAAATGCGCTCTTGTCTCCTCGCACAATGCGGCCTCCCCATGCTCGAGCTTGCAACGCACCTCCTGCTGCCCCAGGACATCGATACAGTCCCACTCAAGGAGATCCTGGCTGCGCTGCAGAACCGCCTTCAGCTGAAGGTGTCCATCTACCCGGTGAGAGTTTCCTTCCACAGGCGAGACCAGTGCCCAGGAGAGTCCGTGGCCGACTACGCCGCCGCCCTCATGTTAGCTGCTGCCCCTTGCCGGTGGGACAACCTGGAGAAAGCCCTGAGGGACCGCCTGCTGTCCGGGATGCGGGACGAGGAAGCCCAGTGGAGGCTGATGGCCAGAGACCATCTCACATTCAACTCCATCTTGCAGGAGGCTCTGGTGGCTGAAGCAGCAAGGTCTGGGGTAAAAGCATTCAAGGCAAAGCCTGCTGCACCTGGAGGGTCCGGGTTCGCTGTGCAGGCCGCCCGACATTTGCCCCCATGCTCGTCCAGCTCATCTTCATCTCCGGAGGCCTCTTCATCCCCAGGGTCCGGGTCCAGCGACGATGACGACAATGTCCAGAAAGTCCAGAGAAAGTCGGCCAAGAAGCAGGCCAGCGAGAAAGCCCACCGCTGATGCGATGGCTGCGGAGCATCCCACAACTAGAAAAAGTGCCCTTTCCGGAAGGCTGAATGCCACCATTGCGGGCGCCGGGTATGCAGGCGTCGTTGGAAGCCGGACCAGGAGCCGTCCGAGCACCCTCAAAGGAAAGGAGGGGCCATCAGGAAGATTTCCATGGAGGAGACAACCGTGGGCCATGTGTCCAATGCACACCGACGTTTCTTTGTTGAGGTACTGTTGCAGGGGGTCGCAGTTAGGATGGAGGTGGATTCGGGTTCATCCTACTCCATCGTGTCCCAAAAAGAGTTTCTGTGCATTCCCCCCAGTATGCGCCCAAAACTTAAGGCCCTCAAGATGTCCTTGTGGGACATGCAGGGCAACCTGATTCCTGTTTTGGGGGTGGGGGACTTCAGGGTCAAGTTCAAGGGTTTCACGGAGAAGCTGCCCCTAGTGGTTCTTAAGCGGGGCTTGAGTTGCCTTCTGAGGAGCCAGTGATTTGCTCCCTTGGGAATTGAACTGTCTGGCATCAACGCCATCGAGACTGACCCAGTGCAAGACGTGTCCGATGCACACCCAGCGGTCTTCGAGAAGGGGCTCGGGAAGTATAGGGGGCCCCCAGTCTCATTTGACCTGGATCCAGCAATTAGACCTATACTGCTCAAGCCACGAAAAGTACCCATCGCCCTCAAAGACAAGACTGAGGTGGAACTGGACAAACTGGTCGGTCAGGGGATTTTGGTTCGGGTGGACTCCGCAGAGTGGGAGACACCGATTGCTATGAAATCCAATGGGGAAGTTAGGATTTGTGCTGATTACAAATGTACAATTAACAAGGCCATTTGCACCAATGCCTACCGGGTGCCAGTAGTTAGCCATTTACTAGCCACTTTACACGGGGGTAAATGCTTTGCGAAGTTAGATTTAGCGCAGGCTTATCAGCAGCTAACGGTCACACCTGCTGCAGCAGCTGCCCAGAGGATCGTTACACACAAGGGTGCATTTAAGGTGACACGCCTCCAGATCGGCGTGAACTCAGCCACCGGAATATTCCAATCTCTAGTGGAACGCCTCCTCAAGGGTCTCCCTGGGGTGCTCCCCTACTTTGATGACATTTTGACCACAGCTGGGAGTGAGTCAGAACTAGCTAAGAGGTTGGACAAAGTCTTAACTGTGTTTGAGAAGGTGGGGTTGCAGCTGAGAAGAGATAAATGTGTGTTTCTTGCGAGGGAAGTAGAGTTCCTAGGGTTCAAGATAACTCCCGAAGGAGTTAAGCCCTCTGACTCAAAGGTTGCCGCTGTTCGAAACGTGCCTCGCCCTACCGCAAAACCAGAATTGTAGTCCTTCTTGGGACTTCTCAATTTCTATTATTCCTTCTTGCCAAGGAAGGCTTCCATGGCAGAGCCATTGCACCGTCTTTTAAAGAAAGATGCAGTTTGGCGGTGGGGGGAGAGTCAGGAAAGAGCATTCAAAGAGTTAAAACAGCTCCTGTTGTCAGAGGCAATCTTAACTCACTTCGACCCAAGGAAGCCCGTGGTGCTAGTTTGCGATGCTTCACCAGTGGGGGTAGGGGCAGTGCTGTGCCACGTATTGGAAAATGGGCGAGAATCCCTGGTTGCCTTTTACTCAAGGTCCCTTTCGAAAGCAGAGCGCAATTATATGCAAACGGATAGGGAGGCTCTTGCGATAGTCGCTGGGACCAAAAAGTTCCACAACTTACTTTATGGTCAGGAGTTCACTATTGTACCCGACCACAAGCCTCTGTTGGGAATTTTCACCATGTGCAAGCCCACATCCCAGATTCTGTCCCCTAGAATGCTTCGGTGGGCAATATTCCTAAATACTTACCAGTTTACACTGGTCCACAGCCCGGGCAAGGAGATCAGCCATGCTGATGCGCTTTCCCGGTCTCCCCTACCTGAGTTAGGGGAACCCAAGTGCGAGGTTGAGCAGGATCACCAGGTATTGCTGATTGAGTCCCTCAATTCACCCCCAATTGTGCCCACAGATCTCGCCAAGGCTACGGCGAAGGACAAGGTTCTGTCCCTGGTTGTTTCATGGGTAAAGAGGGGGTAGCCCATGACTCCTCCAGCCGAGGAGTTCAAAGCATATTTCCGAAAGAGGTTCAAGCTTTCGATAGAGAGGGGCTGCCTTCTGTGGGGCCAGAGGGTGGTCATTCCTGAGGTATTGCATTCAAAGGTACTCAGACTGCTACACATTAGCCACCTGGGAATTGTGCGCTCAAAGGCTTTGGCCAGGAGCTATTTCTGGTGGCCCCAGGTAGACGCACATATTGAGCAGTTGGTGGGCATTTGCGAGAGTTGCCAGAGTTCTCGACCCGAAGAGTCCTGACTTCCTTCCAGAGAATGGGACACAGCCCACGGACCATGGTCACAATTACACATCGACTTCGCTGGCCCGTTCAGGGGCACACTCTTTTTGCTAGTGGTCGATTCCTTTTCAAAATGGTTGGAGGTTATTCCAATGCCCAACACCTCCTCGGCTGCAACCATTAAGCAATTGCGGAGGCTATTCAGTTGTTTTGGTTTACCCAATGTGCTTGTCTCCGACAACGCCAGTACTTTTACTTCTGTCGAATTCCAGGCATTCCTCGAGAGGAATGAGATTTGACACGTCACGTCTGCCCCATTTCACCCCGCAATGAATGGCCAGGTTGAGCGCCAAGTGCGAACTACTAAAGAGGCACTTCGGCAAATGGGCCATGGGAATTTAGAGTTACAATTGTGCCAGTTCCTCCTTTGCTACAGGGTAACCCCCTGGCATCTGGGCTATCGCCAGTTGAGCTCCTGATGCGCAGGAGACCGGTCTCACTTTTTGACCGGTTGGATCCAACCAGGGTGGAGGATAAGGGGAGGAATGTTGAAATTGCACACACCAAGGTATTTGCAGCTGGGGACCCAGTACACTGCAGGAATTATGTGGCTGCTGGCCCAACATGGGTCCCAGGGGTTGTGGTCGAGCAAACAGGACCAGTGTCCTACCAGGTAGAGACAAGTACGGGGCTACTGTGGTGGCGGCACGCGGACCATCTCAGGCATCGGGTCGCAGAGTTTCAGGGAGATGAAGGTCTGGGCGATTCAACATTAGGGTCTTCCCCCACCTGCTTATCCCAAGGGGGAGACATGGCCGACAGCCCACCAAGGGAATCAAATTTCGGTCTCATTCATCCTATGCAAACAGGCAGGGAAGAGTACAAAAACCCAGACCCCGACAGTTTATATTTTGAGTTACAGGACCGGGGGGAGTTTGCAGAGTGGTCCCCCACTCGTCCAAGAGAGAAGTGGGGCTTTGATTTCTCCCCAGCAACCCACCATCCTCTGGTATTTGAGTCTACCTCTACTCCCAAATAAACAAGGCAATTTTTGGTTGAGTCGCCCCCTACTCAGAGTAACAGGCGGGAATTTCCTTTAAGTTATTCTCCATCCCTTCCAGGTTTTGATTTAGAGCGATCCCCTGCTCCAGCTGAAACAAAACGGGGTTTTGATTTGAAGTATTCCCTCCCGGGTTCCTTTTCTGAAATGGGCCAGTGCTCCCGACATGCCACTAGTGCTACTCGCCTTCCCACTGTGGAATGGGAGTCTGCGGAACCCAAACCCCCCAGTTCCTCAGAGTTCAGCCAAGCAGCTGTGTGGCCCAAATGAACATGCAGGCCACCACAATGGTTGAGGGACTTCGTCCCATCCTAGGGGGGATGGATGTTTTGTATGTAACTTAAGCGAACTGCGATTGAAAGCAAACATGTAACCAAGTGAAATGTGAATGAAATCGGATCAAGCGATCCTCCATTTCCCCCTCCCTTTTCCCTCCTTGTGAATACTCCTCTTGTGTAGATATCGCGGGACTGCGTTCCCGCCGTAGATATACCTATTGTACTCATTACCCAATCATGTGCTATCACCTGGCTGTTTACCTGCACTGACCAATCATGTGGCTCTGTGCCAGGTTTGAATCATTACTGTTACATATATAAGGAGCATTGTTCCGCCATTGATCTCATGTTCAGATTGACTACACTGCAATAAAGATGTGTTTGGCCCCCTGACTGCTGCCTACTGCGTATCAATCTGCAAACATTAAAGTGCGCCTTCCCCGTTTCAAGGTGTGCCCTTATGTAAATGGGTAATACTGGATTGGTCACTATTAGGATCCTAGCACAGATTCGTCATTGTTTAAATATAGCGCTACAGATTGGTTAATAAAGGTTATCCAAAAAGGCACTGGGTAATGGCCTCTCGGATGCTATATAAGCGCCTCTTGCAAATAGGCTGTTGGCTCTTGGTTCGCACACCTGCACGGCACACTCTCATGTGGAGTACCTTCATAAGGCGCAAGCGTAGAACTAATCCCGGGTAGCATAATAGCGGAATGAGCACAGCCAAGCTTCTGCATATTTAAGCTGTAGTTTTGTTATGAGAGTTGTGAATAAACCGTTGCATCATTGTTTTGAATCACTACTCATGGACTCTTCATTTTAAAGCTTAAGACACAACAGCTTTCTTATCACAAATGTATTTTTTTTCTAATAGACACGAGCTTCCCTATTAGAAAGGAGTGTGGATATGATTCCTTTACAAAAGGGAAAGTGTGCTGTAGAAATCATTTTAGCTTTGAATGGACTGAATTCACAAGTTAATCTTGCTCCTGCCCTAGAAAAGCAAAGTATGGCCATCTCCCCCCCCCCCCACTTTCTGGAGGACACTGTGGGCACTAAGAGTTAAAAAGTAAAGAGAATAATGGGGCATGGGCGGGGGTGGGGATAGGATTGGTAAAGAGTGACAGACAGATCCATTCTGAAGGCACCCTTGCTACATCTTTGTTAGACCTGTTTTTCTGCTACCTGAATTTGCTGTCTGAAGGACTGACAGAAAAGACAATGGCTACCACATGGAGACAATAAGCACACCCAAAGAGTTTGGCTTGGCCTTACTGTTTTCTCTTGGTCTTCAAAGGCTTCCCTGGCTTCTTCTTTTGAGCACCTTTCCTCGATACATTCTCTTTCAATATTTCCTTTCTTAAATTCCTCAAACACCGAGTTGGCACGCTTTTTTCTTTCCAAAAATTTATTGGCAGTTTTACCTTGTAAAAATACTGAAAGAAAGAAAGAAAGAAAGAACAGTGTTGTCTGTCAAAATATTCTAACACTTTGAAAAGCTCTGAGTAATGCAGAAGTGTGGTTAGGAGGGCCCTGTTTCCTAAGACAGACAGTTTCATGTTATTTTATGTGTGCTAGAAAATGCACTTTGTGAGTGCATGTGCATATGTGTATGTTATTTTAGATAGAATTCATATAGGAAGCATGAGCAGATATCAGAATGATTCACCTGCCAACCTAGCAGTTCGAAAGTAAGAAATTGCAAGTAGGTAAATAGGGACCACTTGGGTGAGAAGGTAACATTGTTCCATGCGCTCCGATGTCTAGTCATGCCTGTCACATGACCACGGAAATGTCTGCAAAAGCAGATAGCGCTGGCATTTCTGCTTTGAAGCAGAGATGAGCACTGAACCCTAGAGTAGGATACGACTGGCTTTTGAGCAAGGGAAACCTTTACCTTTACTCACATATAGATATCATGCAGAGAGATGCCAAATGGTGCCTGTAGTTCTGCCCATCCGTGTTAAGAAATTGAGTGCCGGAGGAAGGGTGGGGGGTAGGCAGGGTTGGTCCTCAAGTGAGAGGATTGTTCAGCCTTGTTTTAATACTTCTGCCGAGTATGAGGAGCTACCAATTCAAGAAAATTGTCTTCTTCAGCATCAAACAATAACCCTAGATGATACCTGAAGGCCCCTCTTCAAGTTAAACAGATACACATGTCAGAAAAAAGACACCCCCAAACCCATAATAAAAAAAGCAAAAACCAGGGAAACAAGTCATTTTTTAAAATAAATTTTATTAATGAATGACAATAATTAATGACATGATACAAACAGAAAAAGAAAAAGAAAAAAATAACAACAGTAACGAAAATAACTATCACATAACATACAATCTTCACAAAACAAACTATATGATTCATGTAACTCATGTACTTTTTTGGTATGTTATCACCATATTTCAATCAAACCACCACCACCACCAACAATCATTTTCAATAAAATTTGGTATATATTATCCGAACTTAATACTATAAATACTATTCAAATATAACCTCATTTAAGGTAAATAAAAAAAGTTGACAATCACCCGTGATATTTATATAGCTCCCAGAGATTGAGTTTGGTAATTCTTTCTCACTCTCTCTCATTTTTAATATGATACCTTTATTTTCAACTCCAAAATGAAACATACTCAGACGCTGGAATATAAACATATCTCTTACTTATCGCATGATCAATGAAGCATTTCCAAATCTCGTGAAATTTGTTTTCTTTTATTATGCCCTTTCTTTTATTTAACTCCCAAGTTAACTTGTCATTGACTGCCAATGTCCACATTTCTTTATACCAATCTTCTATTTGTATTGTATTTTCATCTTTCCATTTCTTAGCAAGGCATTGTCTTGCTGTTGTTAGCATAATTGCCATTAGGTCATTTCTATACTTATCCAATTTCAAATTATCAACTTTGGTTATTAATGCTATGCTCGCATCTAATTTAACATCATTATCAAATATTTCATTTATTTCCTTATTAATTTTATCCCAAAAAGACTTCACTTTTGAGCAATTCCACCACATATGTAAATATGTTCCTGGAGTATCATTACATCTCCAACAATGATTGGGCTTTGAGCTATCTATCTGATGTAATCTATTTGGAGTTAAGTACCATTTCCATATTAATTTATAGTTATGTACTTTTGCTCTTACTGATAGGGTACACATTATTCTGCTCTTCCATTTACTTTTCCAGCTTTCATTACTAATTTTAATATTCAGATCCTGTTCCCATATGGATTTTAAAATTTCCTGTTGTTTTTCATCATTGTTCAATATCTTGTACAATTTACTAACTATTCCCTTAATTGATATTTTTCCTGTTCTTAATTTGGATAGTATATCTTCAAATGCTGTTATATTTCTATTTAAATTTGTTACATCCAGCTGTTTTTTATACCATTTATTTATTTGAACAATTTGCAGCCAATTTAAGTTCAATTGTTTAAATAATTCCGCTTTCTTTACGCTATCACTATAAACCTTCATCCAGTCTTCCAAGTTTTTTTACATTATTTTTAATAAATATTTCTTCTAATTTGCTATCTACCCGTAATGGGAATGTTCTCATGTCTCTTATCTCTATGATCGGCGAAACGTCTGGAGCCAGTTTTTTCTTTAATACCCTCCATGTATCTATTAATTCTTTTAACAATTTATTTGATATGCTAAATTTTTTATTTATTCTACCCAAAAAAATCTTGTTCCCAATTTCTGAAATTTCCTGTGTTTCTATTTTTCCCCATATAAATTCTTTCCTCATTAGTATTTTACATATGTTTCTTAATTTAAATGCATTGTAAAAAAATTAATATTTGGGATTCCTAAACCACCCATTTTCTGTGGTAAATACCAAAGAGATTTAGTTATTCTTGGTCTCTTTCCCCCGTTACAATATTCATTTATCAAACTTTGAAAGATTTTTAAATTTTTCTCTTTAATTTGTATCTACAAATTATCAAATAGAAAATTTATTTTGGGTAGTATTTTCATTTTGCACAGTGCGATTCTACCAAACCAAGATAAATTTAATTTTTTATATCTTTTAATTTTCTTTTTCAACTCTTTTTCTAATTTGTCGTAGTTTAATGTATTTAAGTCATCAAAACTATTTGCAACATTAATCCCTAAATATTTTATATCATTCTTAATTTGTATTTTAAAGTTATCCTTAATTTTTTCCTTGTCCTCCTTGCTTAAATTAAAAAATAAAGCTTCTGATTTATCCCAATTAACTTCTAATCCTGTTACTTCTTGAAAATTCCTAAAATGATTTCTTAATTTGAACAAACAAACCTGCGGATTTTTCATTATAATTAACGTATCATCAGCATATAAATTTATTTTAGTTCCAGCAACTCCTTTTAATTCTTCGTCATCCCTAATTTCAGATGCAAACAGCTTCATTGCCATGATAAATAGCATTGACGATAATGGATCCCCTTGTCTTGTTCCTGCACTTAATATAATATCATCTGTAACCATTTCATTCACCTTAACTTTGGCTGTACCTTGTTGGTATAATTGATCTATTAATTTGCAGAATTTTGTTCCAAAACCATAATTCTGTATAATTTTTTTATCGTAATCCACTGGAGGGAATCAAATGCTTTATAAATATCAAGGGATATTATACCTACTTTTCCTTTGCTATGTTGTGCCATTGCTGCCAAGTCCAATACTCTTCTTACTAAATCTGACATATGCCTGTCTTTCATGAACCCTACTTGATCTCTGCATATATAATTATCCATGAATTTATTTAATCTGCTAGCCAAAATGGCGGTAAATAATTTGGCATCCTGATTCATTAACGATATTGGTCTATACGACTCTATTCTTTCTAAGTTTTTGCCAGGTTTGGGAATCAAAATAATATTCGTTTTATACCATGATGGTGGAATTCGTCCTCCTTCCAAAATACAATTGAATATTCTCATAATTTTCAGTAATAACATTTCCTTAAATTCCTTATAAAATTCCGTAGTCAAGCCATCTTCTCCAGGCACCTTAACCATTTTTAATTTATTAATAGCTTCAGTTATTTTATTTATTGTTATTTTTTCTTCCATTAAATTTATATGTTTACTTTTAATCTTGGTCTTTAAGCACTTTTCCATGTATTGCTCCACTTTTCCAGTTTCAATTTTTTTGTTAGTGTACAAATTCTGATAAAACTCTTTTACAATTTCCAATTTTTCCTCTATTTTATTACATCTTTTTCTATCATTGTTTATTAAAATCCCTATATTTCTTCTATCTTTTTTTCCTCTGCTGCTGCTAGCATTTTTGAATTTTATTACTGTACTCGAAGTATTCTCTCTTGAGATATATTATTTTTTAAAATTTTTGTCAATGTCCTTTTTGTTTGCCTCTAATTTCAACAATTGTAGTCTCTTTTTAATACTCTCATTTTTGGTCCTAGCGTGTTCGTTTTGTAATTTTTTAATTTCTTCTTCTAACTTCTGATTTTCCTTCTTTTGTTGATTAATTCTACTTGCAGATAACTTGATGCATTCCCCTCTAAAAACTGCTTTCATAGTGTCCCATAGAATGTCATCACTTACATCATTTGTATCATTTAATGTCCAACACTCCTCTCATTTAGCAGTTATCAATTCTTTATTTAAATGAGATTTAAACAAATTGACATCATACTTCCATCCAGTTTTCCTTTCTATTTTATTATCTAATTTTAATTCTAACATTATTTTGGCATGATCTGATTCTTTAATTATACTGGCACTTATATCTTCAATTTTTTAAATCAAATTTTCTGAAATTAGGATGTAATCGATTCTGGAATAAGTGTTGTATGCTTGTGAGTAATATGTGTAACCACTTTAACAACTTGCGCCATATATCCATTATCTTCTTGTTACTATTAATGTATCTTGTAGGATTCGTAGTGTCTATGCTAGATCTAATTAAATTAAAGTCCCCTGCTACAATTAACTTTGCTGTTTTTTCTCTTTCCAAAATTCTATACACTTTTTCTAAAAATTCCTTCTGTTTTTCATTCGGAGCACACACATTTACTAGGGTAATTTCTTCATCATTAATTAAGCCATTAATAATTAAATATCTACCATCGGGATCTGCAATGCACTTTGATTTTACAAATCCTACCCTTCTAGAAGTTAGTATTGCTACACCTCTTACTTTAGCATTTCCATATGCTTTTTCATAGTTTTCTGTCCATCCCAATCGCAAATTATTTGTATTGCTATCTTTTTGATGGGTCTCTTGCAGGAAAATCAAATCGGGTTTATCCTTTCTGATAGCGGCTTCCAAGCGTTTTCTTTTTATCTGGTTTCCAGTGCCGTTAATGTTCCAAGTGAGCACTTTAATATATTTCATCTTTATTATCCGATTTGTCTCTTGTTCCACTCAATCTCCAGCAAGCATGTGTAAATATACCATATTTTTACCCACATAAAAAACAAGATAAAAACACATTAATTTTGACAAATAACAAACAGTTTAACAAATAACAAAAAATCATTACCCTCCCCACCTTTTAAAAAAAATGACCCTTGGATTCAAGGAGGGGAGGGGGTGCGGCAAGAGTACGACCTAAGCATAACACGGGTTCTGTCTTGTTTGTTTATATAATACACTTATTCTATTTTCCACTATCAATATTACTTAACATAAATTGGTTTTCTTTTCCATTGTGAGCCGTATGAGTGTACATTCCTGCTATAATTAGTGCCTCTTTTAAATCTTTCCACTCGTGTGTGTCTTGTTCAATTACACTCACTTCTACCAATAAATCTAATACATACCGTAAGTTCCTTCTTTAATCACAAATGTTTTCCCGGATTTTGTAAAATTAAATCGCTTGGAGAACTTCTATGATCTCTTTTTCTCGTAGTTTCTTAGTTACCGGCTTGATCTGTGATCTCCAAATTCGCTCATCAAGCGAGATGTCATTATACACTTCTACCTTATTTCCGTCTATATTCATTGCAGTTAGTCCCGCTTTTCTAATATGCATCATTAAACTCGTTTTCAGACCAACATTTGCAAATTTTAATAAGACCAATCTGTTATCCTTACTTCTTTTCGGACCCAATCTATACACACTTACAATATCATTAACAGAGAAATCTCTATCTGCCTTTAAATCATTCAACCATTTTAATATTCTACTTTTCAACAGATCCGGATTTCTCTCAATTACATTTCTAATTATCACGTTTGGTCTTCTAAGCTGTTCCTCTAAGAATTCTATCCTTTTACTATGATCATCTGTCTTTATTTCATATTCCTTTGCTTTCTCCTTAGCCTCTTGTACGTCCATAGTTATCTTCTCGACCTCCTTCGTATTTAAGTTCATTCCTTCTTTCATTTCTGCCACTTCCTTCATGATTTTTGCTGTTTCAATTTTATTGGATTCTGCTACTCCCATTACTATCATCATCAATTTTTGTTGAAAAAAATTGAGACTCTCTTGCTGAACTTTTAGAAAATCGTGACTATCTTGCAATCTTTTCTCTTCCATTATTTCAAACCTTGCTTATAGGAATTCTTCCAACCTATCAAGCCTTTGTCTGATGCTACCTTTATCTTCCGACTCATTACTCTCTGTTTGTATATCACACTTTTCTACTATCAACACTTCGTCTCCCTCCTTTTTCCCCATTTCACTTTGTGGATCTTTATTTTCTTGCTTGCTGGTTTTTTCCCATGACTTTAATCTTCTTCCTTGCTCCTAACTCTCTTTCTACTTTTCCTAATGGATCTAAACTGTCTTGTTTTTCTTGTTGATGCATGTGTTGAGGTTGTGCCATCTGTTGTTCTTGTACTTGATCTTGTTCTTGTGGGTGCTGCGGTAAAGCTTGTTGCTTTTTTCTTTCTTCTATTTTTCCCTGCAGATTCTCCAGTTCTTCAATGTCCTCAATCTCATCTTTTAATGATTTCTTCCTCTCTGCTGGTTCAGTTCTAGTTAACCGTCCTACTCTTGTCCAAAACAATTCAGTATCATCCTCTAGCTGTTGCTTCTTCTTTCTACCCATTCATATAGAATACAAAATATCTACAACATTTATATTTCAAACACCAGGTTTTTTTAAAACAACAACTGGAAAACAATTAAACAAAAAAATTGTGTATTTATGCCACTTATTCAATGATATAAAAGTATCTTATACTATACTACACTACACACAACAGTAATTTGGGTACAAATTATTTACTAAACATATACTACTGAGAACTATTCTATACTTTTCTATACAACTTAATTAAATTAATAAAAAACAGTAACATAAATATAAAACAAAGAATCAGCAGAGAGATATAAAAATAAAAATAGATCAGTAAAAATGTAGAAAGAGAGAAATAATAAACAAAAAAGAAAAATGCAGTATTATAAAAGAAAAAAGTGTAGAAGTGAGTGTTCAGTATAGTTTTGTAGGATCAGTTTTAAACTTTTTAAAATTAGGCTGGATAAGCAAAAGGGAGTGGAGTATGCAGAGAGTTCTTTACTTCTGCTGCGTTATCTCTGTTCATGTAATCAGCAAGGCTGAATTTGCAGCTGGGAATATAGCTAGAATTGTAACAACAGACTAATTCTTCAAATCGCCATCTTAAAAACTTAACATTATCTTATTGCTCATTTTAATACGCAGGAGATCATGGAAGACTTCAAAAGTACGAAAAGTAGTTAAGAAAAAAAAGACTTTCAGTATTACTTATTCTCCTGTTCTTCTGTATTAGCAACAAGGTGATTTATTTCCTTATGTGCAAAGGTCCAAACTTTCTTGTGTCTCGCTGATCGGAAAAACAGTCACAATGTCTTTTCAACTCTTTTTAACACTGCTTAGCTCCAATCTTCCACAAAGGGGGAGAGAAAAAGACCAAGCTTTCTTGTGTCTCACTGATCAGAAAAACTGTCACAATGTCTCTTCAACTCTTTTTAACACTGCTTAGCTCCAATCTTCCACAAAGGGGGAGAGAGAAAAACCAAGCTTTCTTGTGTCTCGCCGATCAGGGAAACTGTTGCAATGTTTCTTCAACTCTTTTTAACACTGCTTAGCTCCAATCTTTCTCAAAGGGGGAGAGAGAAAAACCAAGCTTTCTTATGTCTCGCCAATTGGGGAAACTATTGCAATGTCTCTTCAACTCTTTTTAACACTGCTTAGCTCCAATTTTCCAGAAAGGGGGAGAGAGAAAAACCAAGTTTTCTAGTGTCTTGCTGATCGGGGAAACTGTTGCAATGTCTCTTCAACTCTTTTTAACACTGCTTGGCTCCAATCTTTCTCAAAGGGGGAGAGAAAAATACCAAGCTTTCTTGTGTCTCACTTCGGTGTTCCCAGTCTCAGATGGGTTTAGCTTCCACTCCCCCCGTTAAGACCTTCCAGCTCCACTTCACTTTCTCTTGTCCTCTCGACCCTTAATTCCAATCTTGATTTCCACTTTTATTTTGTCCAATATATTCCTATTTCTTTCACGGGCTAACAAAACTTAAACAGTCCCCAAGATTTTTACACTTCGCTTCTCTGTATTGCGTTTCTTCTCCCAGCAAATTTTTCCTCATTCACTTATGTTCGCCTGTTGCCACCCATCACTTACCTCTCAATTTCACCCCTTTTCTTCTCTCTTTTATTTTATCTGTTATTCAGTCATGATAGTGTTTTCTCTCTATACAAATGCAATGTGACAAAGAAAGGAGGAGCTCACAAGCAGCTTGGATTTAACACTGGCATTACAGAGGTCCGGAGGGAACCTTTCTCGAACTTGAAAGACTTTCTCGCTCTTCTTCTACAAATTTTTAAAAATCCAATTCGAGTCAGCTATTGATTCCTTACTATTTGCTGTCTATTTCGAAAAATTTTAAATGGTTCACAACAGAAAAAAATCCACCTAAAGTGGCCCATCTTTCTGACAGAGACAAAACCTGCCCCCACTCAGCTCGCCATCTTGACACGCCTGGGTGACCCAAAGTGATTCAAGAAAGCAGGTGCATTATGACCCTTTAGTGATAGAATAATCATCAACAATGCACTCACAATGGTGCAGCATGTGATACCCCAACATCCACAACCACTTCCTAGTCCCAGAAGGAATGAAAAAAAATTATTCTCCCCCCTTCACATTATATTGCCAGGTGACTGTTAGAAGTGACCAGGTATAAGAGCAATACACATGATGCTCAACAAGATGCTTGCTTTTGTATTGAGAACGACCTCCTCAGGTCTCCTAGAAAGTCCTTTACCTGCGGTAACATCTGCTGACCTTTTACAAACTTTTACAAATTTAGATTGCAATGTTTAGGGTTGCTGATATAATTTTCTTCTCTCTCATACCTTTCTTTTGTTTTGCCAAGGAGATGACATCTTTCCTTTGCTGTCCGTAGATGAGTGAGATAGCCATGGCTCCTTGTTTATTACATGTATACCACACTTTTCTACTATAAACCAGTGCTGAAAGAGCCTTTTGTTCAACTTTAATTCTCTAAAACTGGTACTTCCTCTCTCTCTATTTCATATGTACTTTCTAACACAAGTTTTTTTCAATTTATGAGAAAGAAGTGTGAACATGATGCTTTTACAAAAGAGCAAAATGTACTCAGGCCACCATTAGTTTCCAAGTTGAATCTACAAGTTAAGGTTGTTCCTGTGCTGCTGTTTGCTTATTCTCCAACATTATTGTCTGCAATTTTGCCTAGTGAATGTCTGACTGCTACTGATCTGATATGTTGAGTTTGATGTCTCATTGCCATCTCAGCGGCAACTGCAGCATCTCCAAGATGGAACTTTCTCTCTTTTAAAGTCTCTCTTTAATTGACCATGGTTTGTGTCATTGTCGTCATCATCATCATCTTTCACCCTGTTAACAAAGCCCGTTGATTCTGCATCGATCCTCACAGCCAGTCAGTTGTAATTTCTGTATTTATGACATTGCAAAGAATAAAAGTTCTTGTGTATCCTCTTTGCTATGATAAAAACAATGGTTATTTCCTATGGTACAATCTCTATAGTCTTCCTCTTCCACATGTCATATATCCTCTACATTTTATCCTAAATTTTCATTGCCAGAATGATGCTCCATTTCATCAGTTCAAAACAGCTATCCCCTTATGCTGTTTGCATCAAGAAGAAATCTGCAGATGGGGAATATCTTCCCAATTTATGTACAGTATCAGCAAAATCAGTAGTGCAGCAAGGAAAGAAAGGGTTAAATTCCCTTTTCCTAATTGTTGCAATTCCAATAATTATCAACCTTTCCAGTCTCTTTTTGTGATAAAAAAATTGCACATTAACTACAAAGGAGTCATATCTTCTTCTTTGAGACACTAAGTCATTGGAGGGCCTCCTTGCTTATGGTCACACACGCTATGGCCACCTCCAGACAGGATTATTGTAATGCGCTCTACATGGGGCTCCCCTTGATGACCATTCGGAGGCTGCAGCTGGTTCAGAATGCAGCTGGCCATGTAGTGATGGGGTGTGGGCATTATGCCTGTGCCTCACCCCTGCTACGGGGGCTGCATTGTTTGCCAGTGTGCCTATGGGTGCAATTCAAGGTGCTGGTAATTACCTTTAAAGCCCTACATGGTAGTGGGCCAGGATACTTAAGAGACTGCACCATCCCAAGGATATCTGCCCATCCCACTAGAGCGGACTGGAGGGGCTCTTTAAAAATACCACTAGAAGAGGAGCCTTTTCTGTATTTGCTCCGGCCCTATGGAACCTCCTGCCAGGTGAACTGCATCTCCAGACAGAGCTGCTGCCCTTCAGGAAAGAGCTGAAAACCTGGCTGGCAGGGCAAGTGTGGGGAGGTGGAGTGGGAGCAACCCAGTGGTGGGCATCAGCAGGTTTGCACCAGTTCACCAGAACTGGTAGCAAAAATTCTGGCTGGCTGCGCCCATCCAAGTTTTGAAATAAAGTAGTCCTAATTTGGGTGCAATGCAGGGCTTTCCCCCTGGCCACGCCCACAGTGTGTTAGTAAAAATTTTTGGAGCCCACCACTGGAGCAACCCCCCCCTGGCTCATTTAGAGCAGGATCACTCATGTTTTTAAAAGTTTTTAACTAGATTTTTAATTGGTGCGGGTGGGAGGTAGTTTTTCAGTGTTTTTAGGAATTTTAAGGGTTTCTATAGTTTAAAATTTGGGGATTTTATGTACGCCGCCCAGAGTTACATATCAATTGGGGTGGTTATATTGTACAAGCAAATAAATAAATAAATAAATTTATACTAGCTTGTTGCAAGGCTCTCCCTTCTGCAGTTCTTGAGGGAAAGTTTCAAAGGACACCAGTGTCAGAGAGACAGTGCCCCTGTGATATCGGAGAAATTGAAAACTTAGAACACATTCTCTGCATCTGTCCTTTTTATAGAGACATCCGGAACAAGTTAATATACTGCTCTCCGAGTATACTGGCCAGTTTAACAGCACATATACCCACTAGCTATTATCTGATGAAAGCCCCACCTTCACCCACAACACTGCCAGGTTCTATGCTGCAGCATGCAAGATCAGAAGAACAATCCTGGCAAGTCCTTGGCCAAATAGACCATCAGTGCTACATCATAGGCTTCGTAGTATTTATAGCATTATTAATCTTAAATACTAATTTTATTACTCCTTAACTCCTTAATTTTACTGACTCCTTTTAAAGTACACTCTTCTCATCTCCTGTTTCTTGCTGTACTATGCTGGTCTTGGACTGTAATAAAGACTGATTTGATTTGAAATCTTCTTCAGTCCTGAGCTACTGGCCATCACCATATGTAGTGTGGCAGTCGATTCTTCTTCTTTTGTGTCCTGATCAGACTTTGAACTGCCAAAATGAAGCCACCTTCTTGGCTTTGTTGTTGGTCAAAATTAAATCATCGGTGCATGTTTCTGGTAGTAATCAGCAGACTAGCAAATTAGTCGGATTCTGTATCTCTCCACATTCACACAGCACGTTGTTGTCTGCCAGCAGCCACCCCAACATGTTGGTCTTACCTTTAGGCACTCCACCCTTTACCCTATTCAGGGTCCTCCAAGTGATGCAGGGGGTGGGTCGAGTTCCTCAATCAATGCCATAAATTAATGATATGTTGATGTGAATCTGCCTGCCTTGTTTCTCTTGCCAAACAGTGTAGATAATTGAGAATGAACTTTCAAATACTGGAATGGATTCATGAAATACACTACTCTATCAGTGGATGCTGTAAATTTTCCACCCTGTGGGAGTCGATTTTGTTTCCATCTCAGCCAGTGTGAATTCAGAAATTCCAACTGCGTGTTGTTTACACTATGTTCTTAATCACACTTGTCAATAATCTGTGAACAGTCAAGTCACCATGGTATATACTGTATTTTCTGGCGTATAAGACTACTTTTTAACCCCGAAAAATCTGTACCAAAGTTGGGGGTCGTCTTATAGGACAGGTACTTAACTGTAGCTTGTTTCCCCTTGCTTCATATGTCCGGCGCATATGGTGGGGGGTGCCGCGGCCGAGTCCCTGCTCTGTGCGGGGAGTATGAAGCAAGGGGAAGCAAGCTGCACACATCTTCCTGTACCTCGAGGAGGAGAACGTGAGCATGGATTGGCTCTCCACCAGAATTTTTATTTGGTGTGCATTGGAAGAGAGATAGTCTTATACGGCAAACTCTATATTTTAACTGGAAAAGTTGGGGGTCGTCTTATACGCCCAGTCGTCTTATACGCCGGAAAATACGGTATTTCCTCCCAAAACAGGCTAACTTTAAAAAACCCAAAATTACATTTTTTTTGTGGATGAAAAAAAGTAGTGGCTTTAAAACTTAAGGAGAAAGATTGTTATTTCTCTAAACACCTCATCCCATGATACCAGTTCAGTTTTGTAAAACTATATAGGAGGATTTTTTTTCTCAAGCTCCATTGTTCGCAACAGTTTTGGAGAATTTAGGACCAGAATTTGTCATTTCCCATGAGAATCTTTTTTAAATTAATTTTTATCAAATTTTAAAAATGAGTACACTCATACAACAAAAAGACAGCTGATTACAATACAAATGAAACATAACACCGAGTACAAAAAGAACAAAAAAAACTCTCATCTCAAATGTAATAAGTTTTTATTTTTCCCCACCTTTTCCCTTTCCATAATAATGGATTATTTATCCATTATTTTCTTATATATTGAACCTTTCAATGTATCCCCACGTACTTATACCTCTTGATATGTACTGTATTTATATATTTTAACTCATGTGATGCTAATATTCTATGAGGATAACTTGTACTTTTATCTTATGGTGCATATAAAGATGCCTATTTATTCAAACCTATTGCCTGCCACCTATTAGAATCTAAGGGCTTGATCAGTTAGTTGGTCAAGGAGCTGCGGTGGCTCAGTGGTTAAGAAGCTTGCCTTGTTAGCTGGAAGGCCAGCAAGTTGGCAATTCGAGACCCTGGTACTGCATGATGGAATGAGCACCCATCTCTGTCCCAGCTCTTGGGGCCATGAAAGGAGCCTCATTCTGGTGTCCCCTGAGCGGAGATTCTTGCTTCTGACAATCAGATAACCTGATGACTAGAGTGGACCAATCCATAGAGATCCTGTATAGCTACATCTTTTTGAGCCTTTGTCAGAGGCTTCCACTTTTCTTTAGTGTAAGTACTCGATTCCCAGTGTATGGAATTGCTGAGAACAGACCAAAATTCAAGCCTTGCAGTTGTCAAAGCTGCTAAGGCTTCTTCTGGTGTCAATTTCTGCTGTCATAAGAGAACCACTTCAGGGTAAGGTCGCCCTGGCTCGAAAGTCAGTCGTATCTGACTCTAGGGTTCAGCGCTCATTTCTATCTGCAGCTGCAGATTTTTCTCTGGACATGTGGCAGGCATGCCTCAACACTGGAGTGCACAGGATGGTGTTTACCTTCCCACTGAAGTAGTCCCTATTTATCTACTTGCAATTTCTTGCTTTCAAACTGCTAGGTTGGCAGGAGCTGGGACAGAGATCTGTCATGCAAAACCCAGGAATCAAACTCTGACCTTCCAGTCAGTGAGTTCAGCATCTTAACCACTTGAGCCACTGCAGGTACCAGCATATTAAACACGCCCTTTGCTCCTCTGCAGAGGAGTAGACGAAGTGTAATTACCATTTTTTTGCTTCTGTTAGAGCATAACTGAATCAATTAGATTAAGTTTAAAACAAATTAATTTGTCTTTGTATGAAATGCTGACTGAAACAGCAGCTGCAGGCAGTTTCTTGACTGACACACCACACATGACAAATATTTTTTAAAAAATTAGGCTAAGTTATTCATTGCATCAGTGGCTGTCTAACCCAGACAAAAATGTTTTAATAATTTCCACTTCCATTGTCCCTCTGCAGAGGAGCAGGGGAAGTGTTCAACTGGTACCAGAAGAAGATGGATTAAATAGAGTTGCTTGAGGCCAAAATGCCATTTCAATGTGAGAATCTCAGCAAAGGGCGTATTGCTCCTCTCCTCAACCTCAAGTGACCCTATTTAGACTTTGCCACTCCACACCAGAAGGCGACTATAGAGCCCTGGTGGCGCAATGGATAAAACTGCTGTACTGCAGCCAAAATGTTGTGAGTTCGATCCCGACCAGGAATCAAAGTTGATGCAGCCTTCCATCCTTCTAGTCAGTAAAATGAGTACCCAGCATGTTGGGGGCAAAATATTAATTAACTTGTCAAATGTCCATAGAGTGCACTAAATGCTATGGGGTGGTATATAGGTGTAATTGCTACTGCTATGCAGTCACACCCTAAGCAATCCACTGATATGCAAATTTTTAAGGATTCTCTTCATCTATCATAGATCAGCTTTTGTTACTTTTCACTGTATAGACCCCTTTTTTGTACTATCCTTCCCAGTACATTTTTATTATTTTCTACTGCACCATGCTTCCCCCGCCACCCTTCTGGTTTAAAAAGTGCGGTCACATTATTATTGACTTGAGTCAACTGTCTTTGGTGGGAACCACAGCAAGCAATATTTTACAGTGTTTCCCAAACAGACCAGTTATTTGTTAAAAAGAAGCACCATCAATCGTATCATTTTGTCTCTCCCTCTCACCATTGTGCAGATCCCATGGACTTCTAGGGTGCTATTCTCTAGAAATTCCTTGCTTAAGAGTCTCAGAACCGAGCTGACTCACACATTGTGTAAGCACACAATTTCTTTGTTTTAACTAGCTTATTTTTAAAGTTTATTTTTTTTATTAAAAAAAAAGTGGGCCCCGAGTTGCACCATTTTATATTAAACTTTAGCCCGGTAAGACAACATACTTGAAAAACATGAGATAAATTAAAAATATATATGATCATAACCATTTCCAGTGGAGATTTTTCTCTTCACGCGATCCCCACTCAACCTGATACAATGGGGAACTGACTCTTATCCTGACAAAATGAAAGCAATTGCTTAGAGAGGGGGAAAAAATGAACTGGTGGTCTCTTACCATTTCTTTCTGCATTCAGGACACTTGACAGAGAACTGATGATCAAAACGAGGAGCCATGGGTTGGCCATAATCCCTGTCGGAGGAAAACAACGCTCTGCTGCGCTTCAGAGATAGCTGTGGACAAGGTTCAAGCAACACACTTCCTGCTGGTGTTGTAGCTCTTATCACACACAACAAATGAGTTTTGTGTTTGGATATGGATTCTTCAGACTATAGTGGTGAATGATTGGACATCCTGGTCTTTTCCAATTAAGGTCACAGAGTCTGTAGCAAGATTAAAAGCGGGGTGGTGGTGGTGGTTTGATGCCAGAAAAGAGAGTTTCCTTCTGCTGTTTGCCTGTGATATTCAGGCGAAAAGGAAGTGCCTCAGAACTTCAAAAACTGATTACATTTACAGGAAAAATATCTCACTGTCTCAGTGTTCTTCACAGGGAAATGCAAAACAACACTACAACTTGTCCTCAGCAAAGTACTAAAAACTTTTTTCCCCTTTAAAAAAAAGTTATGAGTTTGCCTCTGGAGTATTTGAAGAAAAGGGAAGATTTCCCACTTATTTTTGTTGAACTCCACAGCTGTTCACAAACACAAAGCTAAGCTTCAAAAAGGTTTTAGATGGGGTGGGGGAGCACTTCTGAAACAGTGTCATATGCTTTTGTGGAGAAATTAGAAAATAGAGTCACTTTGGAGCTTGAAGCCATTCATAAAGAGAGCTGCCTTTATTTGGCTGGTACAGGTAGATGCAAGGAGAAAGTGTAGCCCTTTGAGATCTTATAGCCGTGATGGCAAACCTTGGCACTCCAGATGTTCTTGGACTTCAATTCCCAGAAGCTTAAGCCCCCATGAATCAGTACGAATGGGTTTACTGCAATTCATCCGGCCCGTGCCACCCTCGTCGCTCCTGGAAGCAGAAGTAAAATGCACCCATACAGACGCAACCACGGAACAGACAGCGCTGGCTCTTCAGCTTTGAAACAGAGATAAGCACTGAACCCTAGAGTTGGGTACAACTGGCTTTTGAGCAAGGGCAACCTTTACTTCTGTCCCATTTTTGTGAGAGGGAATTATGGTAACCCTATGTCCAGGTCAGCTTTTTGACAGCCTTGCATAGCAGAGAAGCCATAATTTGACCCACATCCTATGGATGGACTTGGATATATGAACCTGGAGGAAGAGGAGCTGGGATGGATTTTTGGGAGATGTTTAACCATTTCACAATCTAAGGTGGAAGGGATACTAAGATAGAAAAATGATAGTGAGATACTGAAGTGGACATGCACAAAATTATTAACCTGGTACACAGCAGCCCCCCCCCCCCGGGTAGCTTAGTGGCTAAGACGTTGAGCTTGGAAACTGGAAGGTCAGGTTTCGATACCTGAGGGCTGCATGGTGACATGAAAGGAGCCTCATTTGGGCATCCCCCGAGCTCTCCAGCAAAAATCCTTTTAACCCAGAGTAATCTCTGACACAAAATTATTATTATACCTGGTACACACTTATGTTTTAGTGGGCAATGGGTCACAAAAGCCCAGCTGGTTATTATTTTCTCATTCTGTTTATTATTTCTGTTTATATAATCAGGATGAATCTCAAGAAGGTAACAACTGTATAAAAATGTCCAGCAATTGGTTAAAATGTGCATATATCTCTGATACATTATATCCACCCAACCATCCATTAACAGTGCTAGTCAGTGGAGAAGTCATGCTGAACAAATCGGTCTCAGCCTGGCACCCAACTGGCACATACCTGTCAACCTTCCCGGATTGGCTGGGATTTCCCAGTTTTCGGCGGCGATTTGCGCCATTTCCCGCCCCGCGCTGCCGAAACCCCGGAATTTGGCAGTGGGGGAAAGGAGGTACTGTGCAGCCCTTCTGCACAGGTCACCTTCTACGCATGCGTAGAAGGATTTTACGCTTGCATAGAACCCTTCTACACTTGCGTAGAACCCTTCTACGCATGCGTAGAAGACTACACATGCGTAGAAGACTACGCATGCGTAGAAGGCTACGCAAGCGTAAAACCCTTCTACGCATGCGTAGAAGGCGACCTGTGCAGAACCGTTCTGCACAGGTCCTGGATTGGCTGGAGCCGCGGTTGACAGGTATGAACTGGCAGCATGGTTGGTTTGAGAAGAAACCTCCTGGTGAAGTCCATTCCACGATTGGGGACATGCCAAGAAGAACTTCTGTTTGTTATTCCCATTCAACAAACTTCCCCACTGCTGAGACAATGAGATGGATCTCCCACAGAGCTCTCAGCACACAATGAGCTTACTTATTTTTTTGACTATGAGTAATGAAAAGAAATGAAATGAAAGAGCTAGAAACTTTTGGATTTTATTACTGTTGTAAGTTCGATTTTTCCTCAAGATTATTCCATGCTTCTCCCCTTCTTGAATGCCTTTTGAAATGCCTTTTACCATAAACAAAGCTAATGATCAATGAACACTGAAACTCCACATGGACATCATGGTTGATAGCCATCTTGCACGTATTACTATTACCCTCCCCTGTCAATTAGACCTACCTGCCATGGTCACATCTGGTGATAGCAGATTCCATAATTGGAGGGTGAGCTGTGCAGAATTACACTGGTGTTTGTTTGTCCTGAACCTATCACTGTGCAGAAACAGTCCTGATGTGAGGCAACACTTATGACTAAGATGAAGGCCCAAGGTGTGGAGCTTGAGCAGCTAAGAGCTGAAAACTAGGAATGGAAGAAAATAGGGAATTGGACTAAAGAGTGAAGGAGGCAGTACGTGGTGACCAGGAGGCTCTGAATTGAACCACTGAGAATTGATTGAGGAGAATCTGCTTTGCTTAAGGCAAGGAGCTGTTTTAGAAAAGTGTGCTCAAGAAAAAAGTGAGTTGTGGAAGAACAGGGGATTGTTGCTGAACCAGAGAGCAAGTTTCTAGAGAAAAGATTAATTATTCAAGTCCTACACACTATAGAAGCCATAGAAGCATTCAGTGCCCCTCAGTTATTTTCAAACACTGGAGAAATCCAATTTGACAGGTGAGAGCATAGCCCTGTCACTACATTTTATACACATCTAGATATGTAGACATAGTCTATATATCTATATCTATACCTATCTATACCTATCTACCTATCTACCTATCTATCTAGATAGATAGGTAGGTAGGTATAGATAGGTATATACCTAGCCAGAGCGACTATATCTAGATATAGATCTATCTATCTATCTATCTATCTATCTATCTATCTATCTATCTATCTATCTATCTATCTATCTATCTATCTATCTATCTATCTATCTATCTATCTATCTATCTATATCTAGATAGATAGATAGATAGATAGATAGATAGATAGATAGATAGATAGATAGATAGATAGATAGATAGATAGATAGATAGATAGATAGATAGATAGATAGATAGATAGATAGAGTCGCTCTGGCGAGGGGGCAGCAACACAAATGAAAAAATAAATTAAAATTAAATTAAATGTATGAAAGAGAGATTTTCCTACTTGTAAAATTTCATTTTTGCTTGCAGAGTTTCCATATTAGTAGGAGGCTCATGAGAAAATGTACATATGTAGAAATTGATAACTTTAGTGTATGAGAGTCAAGACACAAGGCACAGCCAAAGGCTGGGTTAACTCAGGTTTATTGCATGGTGGACAGAGGGAACATGAGGTAATGGCGGACGAACAGCTCTATATATATGGTAGTAACGTATTTTGAATGTGGCTCCACGGTAGCCCGTTGGCTACTGGTCCGCGTGACATCATGGCTGGTCACGCCCTTCTTGTCCAGGTGTAGGTAGCGGCGGGAAGCTTCCCGCGCTGCGGTCTTTGATGGGTTTGAACCAAGAGAGCTTGGACGCTCGCTGCTGCCAGCTGGTGGTCATTAGCTCGCGTCCTATTACAGGGTTTATGTGATACAGCTGAAGGTTACATTGTTACTCATAGGCAAGGTTACATTGGTTCAGATACATTGATATCACATGTGGAAGGTTACACTATTAGAACACAACAATAACAGAGGAGCTGGGGGCCCTCATCCCTATGAGACCTTAACAACCAATCTCTTGAGGAAGATTTTTTGGAAGGTAGAAGATTAATATTCACATATTTGCATGCTCCACCCAAAGGTTTCTTGTTTTCTAAGAGATAGTCCAGATGGACATAAAGTCCTCTCTATGGGGCATTTTGGGGACAGGCTAGTCTGCTGGTGTGGTCCCAGTTGCCCCAAAATGACTTATTTGAGACCCCCATCAAGGGGTTTTACTTTGGGGAGTGCTCCCTTTTATTCTGCTCCTGAACATCCAATGACATCCAGGAGAAAAATTCAATCCCATTTGGATGGGATGGAAGGAGCACATCTGAGAACATATTACTCCTCCCTCCAATCATTGTTTTTCAGAGTGATCCAAGCTGCACATAAATGGGCACGGGACATGCTCTAACTTTGAATGTGTTTGCCAGCACTTTTCGTGAACCAAGTGTGTCAACTAGGGCAGAAGAATCTGCCAGGGAAACAAATGGTTAATATATAATAGAGACTAGATCTACATTGCAACATCCTCAATATCAGGATGTAAAGGATGGCCACCATGTAAAGAGAAGATTTTTGAATTTCTTTAAGTTTTGGTTCTTTGGGAAGTTGCTCCTTCATTTTTGTATTTTTCATGTACTGATTTAACATGAAAGAGAAAGTTTCTTTAGTGTTTTTTCATTTCAGGTTTCTTGGCACTCCAGTGATCCTAAAGAATCTGTAAAAATTGCTCCAAAATGCAGATGCAATGCAACATGCAATCAATTTACTCCAAAAGCAGGCAACAGTCCACAAGAAAGAAAAATGATTTTTAAAATTCACCAAAAATATACCTTTAACATAGTAAATGTACAGTAAACTAACCAAATAATAATTTTAATAACCAATCAAACAGGGAAGCATCCCTGGATATAGAAGGAAGCATCCCGGGATATAGAGGGAAGAAATGGGGGTGGGGGTGGGGGAGGAAAAAGGAAAAAAGCTCCCCTTCCTCCCTAAACCCACAAAAAACATATAAACAAGGGCAAAAAAAAAAATACAATCTACACCAACTTAATCAAACTATTGGAATATGGGGAGATTTCCTCCCACTACCATCTGACACTTTGTTTTATTCTGTTTCTTGAGCCTAGCAGGCAAGCCAGACCTAAGCAGTAGCAAAAATCGTTTAAGAAAAGAAAGGGGAGAAACCCCCCCCCCCAAAAGGAACAAATTTTGGGAGTGGGAATCTGAAAAATAATCCCAAGAGGGCATGTTAGCAAAGGCAGGCCACACGGCAGCAGCAAAAATATTCTAAAGAAATTGGGACCCACACTCACCATCGGGGGGAGGTAGAAACCCGTGATGGTGAACCTTGGCTCTCCAGATGTTCTTGGACTTTAATTCCCAGAAGCCCAAGCATCCTGTGAATCCACACGGATGAGTTTACTGTGATTCATCCAGCCTGCGCTGCCCTCGTCGCTCCCAGAAGCGGAAGTAAAACGCACCCATATGGATACGTATGGATATGACTGGCTATTTAGCAAGGGTGACCTTTACCCTTTACCTAACATGGATCCTTTAGATTCTCTTATTAACTAGGCAACACTTGAGGGATTTGGAATTGGGTTATTCTCTTTTTAGTACACAAAAAGAACTTCCTTGAAGATTATGGTAATTTTGAACCACAATCGGATGTACCCTGGGCAACAGCAACCTTGTGTTGCCGGATAAACTTTCTTACACTAGGTCAGATGAAAGGAACTATGGAATGAATTCACCAATTCATTTTGGCAGTTTCACATATGGTCTAGAAAAAGAACTAGAAAGAAATGTACAGGAGGATTTGCCCAGTCTCTCTTTTCCCTGGATGAGCAAAAAATGATGATTCTGCATGCTTCTTGGTTAAAAGAAAAAGAAAACAAGTTACTTACAATGTATGGCTTTGTGTTGAGTTATTTCTGGACAACAAAAGGAGCAAGAGGAAGGAATTGGCACTCATAAAGACCCTGAGGCTTGAGAGGAAAGCCTCTTAATTTTAGTGGCAGATACAAAATACACTCCCAAAGGTACAAAGCATTATGAAGCAAGCATGAAAGCTTGCCCCCCCCCCCAACAGCTCACTCCCTTTGGTACTGACATTTAAGAAAATCAAACCTGAAATCTTAACTTTTCTATTTAAATTTATACCTGTACGCTTTTGGGAAATATCAAGGAACATGTTTCTCTCAGCCAATGTTTAAAATGATATTGGTATACTTGAAAACAAAAAATAAAGTTTGATATACTGATTCTCAACCTGTGGCCCATGGGCCGGATGTGGCCCGTGGCACCATTTCATTTCCCCCCCACCTCCACCACACCTGGAAGTGCCATGTGGTGGAGGAAGGGCAAAATGGCTGTCCAGCCCCCAAAGCTGTCTGAGGGAGCGTGACCAGGCCCTCGGCTTTTAAAGGTTGAAAACTCCTGATGTATATCTTTAATTTAAATAGAATTTTAAAAAATGACAATCAGAGATGACCCAGGCTATAGACAGGAGGCTATAGATAAGAGAAGTGCTGCTAAGACATCCTTTCTAGGTTAGGTGTCCATGTGACTGGTCAGCCATGGAATATATTTTACCACATTTGTGTAAACACCATATGTGCCTATTGCTGCACAACCCTTACCCCAACTCACAATCCCAGTTAAAAACCAGGTGTTCTTGTATTCTGTGGCATGAGGTCCACCACTGTCACCTTCACAAGAATCTTTAGTTCCATTGATATATCCTGCACAGAACATGTTGTCCGTAATGTTGAAATTAGTGTGTTGAATGCATTCCATTTTATGCATTCTGGGGACCCGCACTTGCATTAGGGAAGCTGAGGTTGCCCCACCATCTAGGAGGCGCCCCCAACCACTGACGGTGGAGTATTCAATAAAATTCAGTACTTCCGCAGAAAACCGTTGTGGAGGCAAGCATATGGGCACCACCTGGTCTGTGAAGTTAACAGGTGAACTTAATCGCAATAAGGCAATGTCGTTATCCACTGCCTTCAGAGAGTATTTTTCATGGATTATTATTTCAGCTACTCTCCTTTCTTGTTCTCCTTCCTCCATGTGGTTTATCCTGTATTCACCTGAAAAAGTGATAAAGTGCTTCAGTAAGTGATACAAATTCCTCAACACTAGAGATCTCAACACAGCTTGGAAAAAAAATCTTTTTTGATTAGGTAAAGGTAAAGGTCGCTCTCCAAACCTCTTAGGATCCTGAAAGTTGTAGCTCCGCTTCCACCCCAGCCAAGCAAAAAGACAAATCTAAATGTTCCCACGCTCTGGATTTCAGAGTAAAGTCTTCATATTCAAGAACTTGTAGCACCAATCAATTTACCTTTAACATAGCTCTTTGACTCAGACTGGGAAGTTAAATAATAGGGGGGACGACAATTTTTCTCCCATGCTCACACAAATATAAGATGCATTCATATTCCTGATTTTGTTTTTAGAACCTAGACCAGGGATCCCCAAACTACAGCCCACAGGCCAAATCCGGCCCACAGCATCAAATCATTCAGCCCACGCCCTCGCTCTGTCTACCGCTTCCACCACCACCTCAATCATTATCACCTCCACTTGGCCTGCTGTGTCCCTAACAATGCTCTGTAGCAGGGCAGATATTGTAAGCCGTACAACATCTGCCCTGCTACATAGCGCTGGCAGGGACACGCCAAGCCAAGTGGAGGGGACAAGGGTTGAGGCAGCAGTGGCAGATGGAGTGACTGCGGTGGCTTTCCCAGAAGCCACTCTGGCTGATCGCGGCTTTCCCAGTGGCCACTCTGGCTGAGCGTGGCTTTCCCAGTGGCCACTCTGGCTGAGTGCAGCTTTCCCAGAAGCCACTCTGGCTGATCGCGGCTTTCCCAGTAGCCGCTCTGGCTGAGTGCAGCTTTCCCAGTGGCCACTCTGGCTGAGCGTGGCTTTCACAGCAGCCACTCTGGCTGAGCGCAGCTTTTCCAGCAGCTGCTCTGGCCGAGTGTGGCTTTCCTGGCAGCCATGGGTGGCCAAGCACGGCATTTCTTGACCAAACTCATGGCCGAGAGGGACAGCCTGGATCCCTCCTTCACCCCCACCATGCAGCTCCTCCAGGCCGGTAAGCAGGAAAGCGGTGGGGAGGAGTGGGATGGCTCAGGGGGCTCAGAGTTAGGGGGCTCAGAATGGTAAGTCTGAGGGGCCATGAACCAACTCCCAGTTTAAAAAGTTTGGAGACCCCTGACCTAGACTCTCCAGGATATAAGATCCAGTTTTGTGGATCAATTGTGGATGGCAGCTGTTACAGCTTCTTTCCCACTTTTTACCCCAAGCGAGAATGGATAGGATTACAATAATCTTTACCAACAATTCCCTGTATTAGGAAGTGGGTTGAGCTCAGGAAGATTGCTACCAGTTTCCCCTCTTCTCACTCCTTTTTAGTGGGCAGAAAAGGGTTGTCCACCATAGGGTGCTTTTTAAGCCTGCCAGTGTGTTGTGTAAAACATCCAAACTCCTATAGAGCATCCCCCCCCACACACATGCACACTTTCCCTTCCCAACCTGGAAGACAAATTGATGCAGAGGTGGAAACACTAGGCCATGCTAAATCGTTGAAAGAAGTCATACATTAGTTAGACACAAGTAAAGAGTTACATCACATCCTAGGGAGCATGTTCTTGGAATTAAGTTGCTGAAAGTCACCTGAAAGCCAGTTTAAGACTTATAAACCAAAGAGCATAAGAAAAGTCCCCACTATGTTTCCCTCATGTGTTTAAAATTAAAGTCCTTCCCTAAAGATACTCAGTATCATGGATCATCTCCTAAATCAATTAGGATTAGGGCAGCACAATCTCTTTATAAAAAGAAGAGCAAACCAAACAAAGAGAAAAGTGTGCTAATTTTAAAAAAATCTTAGTGTCTCTGGATGGTTTAGTCTCCTTTTCAATATTATATCACCATCATGGACTAATTGCCACATATGCCAACAGTTTCCTGGCACGAACCAGCTTTAACGTTATTAATTTAGAATAATGGCAAGAATTCATCTACTAGATACCATTATAATAATTGGATCTATGTTGTAGGGCACTGTTTCTGTGAAATGAGTTTCTAATGGTGCAGAAGGAAAAATCAACTGAGCTATGTGGAAACACTCAGAAGCTTTTAGAGCTTGTTACACACATAATGTTTGTTTATCTCAAACATTGCTTTATTATTCCCCAGCCTCAATGTTAAAAAATCATTTTCCAGTGAAATTTGTTGCATGTGGCCACTTATGTCGGTTCAACACAGCATCATTTCCTTCAATTTCTCTCTTCCTCAGGGCTCAACTACATTTGTAAAAAGTCCTACATTTGCATCAACTTTGCTAGGTTGAAAAATTAATTGAAAGATTGATGATTACACCACATCAAGAATGGGAAATTATCCTCTGGGGTAAATACAGCAGTGGGGACTTCATCACCTGTTCCAGCAGAGAGAAGGGAGAAAGCACCATTGCAGTGCTGATTTAGTTTAAAATGAATGGTTTGATAAGCCAGTGTAGTCCCATATATCAATATTCTGCACAGGAAAGAAAACCAGATTCAACAGATTTCACAATGGACATGCACACCAATTCAAACACCACATGACCTTAAATTGAGTTGTGAAAACTCCGATTTGGATTCCAATTTTTTTCAACAGTCAAGACATGCCATTAGGTCTACTGAGTTTCAGAAAGTGGGTAAGAAGGCTACTCACCCAGTCTTATCTTCAGTGACTTTTGGCGTACAACGTCTAAGCAGTGGGCTGCAGTAACTACCCAAGATGGAGCAATCAGAACACCTCCACATTTTTTCTGAACACCCTCTATCATTAGAACCTAAAAAATATAGCAGAAAGCACCACAAATAGTATGTTTTGTTTGGCTGTTGCAAAGTCCTGCCTATATCCTCCATCCAATATATTCGCAAAACTGAATGGCTTAAGTGGTTTGTACCTAGCTTTTATACTAAAGCAATGTGTTTCATAATTAAACTATGGGATTTAAAGCTGGTTTTGAATGTTGAAAACCATGGAACTAGCCTCCATAGCAGTGGTGGGCATCAGCAGGTTTGCACCAGTTCGCCAGAGCCAGTAGCAGAAATTCTGGTTGGCCTCACCCATCCAAGTTTTGAAATAAAGTAGTCCTAATTCAAGTGCAATGCAGGGTTTTCCCCCTGGCCACGGCCACCATACTACACCCACAGTGTGGTAGTAATTTTTTTTTGAGCCCACCACTGCTCCTTAGGATGTAGTGATAACCACCAATCTATAGCTTGAAAGGGAAATTAGACACCTCTGTGGCTAGCCCCTTTGATGGCTACAAACCACCCTCCAAGAATACAAGCAGTTTGCCTTTGAATACAGCTGATGGGGGACAAGAATGGGCACTGCTGGGAATGAGTAGACTAGATTGCAGACCCAAGTGAGAGAATCTAGTTCATGCCTTTTGCCTGCAAATAAACCCACAACTCTTGCGTGTTGAAGGGGAAACGGTGGGTAAATGAAGGGCTGCAGCTTCAACAAGTTGCAGCAGAATAGCACTGGCATCACATGAGGAGTGGATCCCTGCATCAGGTGACCTACCTGCCGACCAATGCATACTCCCCCCCCCAACTTGGTGAGGAACCAAGGATTCAGACCAGAGTTGGGTACAACCTCTGAATTCATGACCATGAGCACTGTAGCAGGTCCATCTTGATCGCTTACGTTGCTCCATTGGGTTGTATTAGTGGGAAAGTTAAATCAAAAGGCAAATAGCTAGTAGAAAAACTACTAATAGCAGCCAATAGGATGGTAATCAAGAGATGGAAAGAAAATACACTACAGTACTGTACTTTCATTAAGGGAGTGGCAGAGGGAAATCTGAGAAGTGGCAGAAATGGGCAGGTCAACTAACTGTCTGACTGAAATAGACAGTAAAGGTAAAGGTTTCCCTTGCTCGAAAGCCAGTTATATCCGACTCTAGGGTTCAGTGCTCATCTCTGTTTCAAAGCCGAAGAGCCAGCGCTATCTGCTTCTGCACACGTTTCCGTGGTCATGTGGCAGGCATGACTAGACACCGGAATGCACGGAACACTGTTTCCTTTCCACCGAAGTGGTCCCTATTTATCTACTTGCAATTTCTTGCTTTCGAACTGCTAGGTTGGCAGGAGCTGGGACAAAGACGGGAGCTCATTCCATCCTCCCAGTCAGCATCTTAGCCACTTGAGCCACTGCAGTACTGAAATAGACAATAGGCAGTAATTTTAAAACTGCAATGGGAATCTGCTGTAACATTTTAAAAGGAAGGTAACAGTTGGAGGAAACAGGCGCAGAGTATTTCAAGTGACATAAACATGCCTGAAAGTTTAGAAAAATTAGGTTTTCAACAGCTGGAGGTTGGAACAATATGTTCACAGAAGTATTGCCATATGTGAAAGTTTCTACATGACATACACAACATTTCCAATCATTAAACGTATTTTAGAAAAACAAAACAAAAAATAAAAACATAGAAATTTCACATGCAGCTAATAATGGACCGGAGGGGCTCTCTAATGGTGCCATCAGTTAGGGGTGCACATCTGTCTAGCACCCGAAGGAGGGCCTTCTCCGTGGCCGCACCAACTCTCTGGAACCTCCTGCCAACAGATCTAAGACTTCAAAGAGAATTTCTGCCCTTCAGGAAAGGATTGAAGACCTGGCTGGCGGGGCAGGTGTGGGGCCCGAATGGGATCACGGTCCCCGCCTGCTGGCTTACGTAAAGAATTAAGAACTCTCTCTTCCTTTTTTAGAGTGGGTGGGATGGGTGGGTGGGATAAGGGGTTTTTAAAGTGCTTTTATATGTTTTTAGAATTTGTTGTAATGCCGCCCTGAGTCGGGTTCTGCCTGAGTGGGCGGCATATATAAATACGACTAAATAAATAAATAAATAAATAAATAAATAATTTTGTGTCAGAAATTATTTTGGGTTGAAAGGATATTTTGCTGGAGAAACTCCACTTAGGGGATGCCCAAATGAGGCTCCTTTCATGTCCCCAAGAGCTGGGACAGAGATGGGCACTCAATCCATCATGCAGTACCCGGGTCTCAAACTGCCAACTTGCTGGCCTTCCAGCTAACAAGGCGAGCTTCTTAACCATTAAGTCACTGCAGCCCCTTCATGCAACTATGAAAATAGCATAAAGTATTTTTAAAATTATTATTACATGGGTGAGAAGTAATCTGTAGGCCTATAGACACTTTGGAGTCTTTTTTCACACCAAACTGAAGCATGTATTTATGTGACATGTGACATTTCTCTCTTACCTTTTTTTAATATTACATCTGAGAATTTATAATAACAAAGACACAAAGGGATGGTGGTGGTGGGAGAAAAGAACTTACTTGCCATGGGCATTCGCCCCGAGGACAAGTAAAACCGCCAACGATTCTTCCCTGCCGGCTTGGCTTTTTTTTGGCCAGAATGGGTATTTTCCCACAAGGATAATCCACTATATAAAATAAAAATAAAAAGATGTAGCTAGTTTATGTGTGAAATATGATACACATCAGAGAAAAAGCAACTGTGATACAAGACAGATAACAATGTTGGGCATTATCGCAAAACAGCAGTAAATATATATTTTGTAACCAACCTATGAGTTTGAGGGGCATAATATAATATTTGTTTTTAAAGCCAATTTATACAGCCTTCTTTAATTACGCAACTGTACAGAAACAAAGCCTCTTTCTGAGATATCAATTTTGTTTTGTTATATTCTTTAATTCCCTGTCAGGAGGACTATTAAACACACTGAACAGTCGTAAAAAACAAGAACACTTCAATACCACAATACAGTGGTACCTCATACAATGATTTTAATCTGTTCCAATTGCTATACAATGCATGCATTGTATAGCGATTTTCCCTATGGGATGCTTCGCACAACTTTTTTTTTGCTAAGTGGGTTTTCCCATTGAAAAATTGTTGTACAATTTTTTTTCATAGGGAAAATTGTTATGCGGGATGCCATTTCCCCCAAAACCTAATTGTCATGTGATTTCGTTGCTATACGGGGCGATTGTTGTATGAGGTTCCACTGTAGATACGTTACTCTTCCCCAACTTTAGGTAGTCCTCAATCCTGTGAAGCCATATAGCAATGGGGGGGGGGACATTTATTTTTTAAAATGCCTCAGTGGATTAGAGGCTGGGAGTTCAATTCCCTAGTGTGACTTCTATGAACAAAGCCAGACTGCATTGGGTAAACTGCAAAGGCCCAAGGTGCCCTCAGTAGAGGAGAATGGTAAACCACTTCTGAGTATTCTCTACTTTTAAAGACCTGAAACAGATCATCCTAAGTCAAAGCTGACTTGATGGCATGGTGGTGGTAAAAATAAATATTTTTACTTTTACAGTTTTGCAAGGGGTAATTCTTTTCCTTTCGGAATGGCTGATCAACTGAGAGACTATAACCAGAATTCTATTAGTACTTGTGTAATACTTGGGCAACCTGCCATGGCTAATTGTAGTGAATGTCTTGGTTGTATAGCTGGTCATGCACCCAACTGTGCAAGTAAGATTGCACAAGGAGCCCTCATGGCACAGGGGTTAAATTATAGTACTGCAGTCAAAACAGCTGATGTTGTGACTGCTTTCTATAAATGCTTTGTCCAGAACTTATTTAGCTGAATTATTGATTTTCATGTGTGAGAAAAGATAAAACATGACCACAATGGTATCAATGGTCAATAACTTGTTAACAAATCTATTTTGAAAAAACAAAAAACGACCAGTTAGAACTCCAATGAAAGATGTATTTCTAGCCCATGTAGGTATTGAGTAGTACAGTAGAACCTCGGATAAAGTCCAAACTCCAATTCCACAAGTTTGGACTTTATCCGATTTTGGACTTTATCCGAATCAAATGGGCGATGCATTGGATAACGTCCAAAAATGGACTTTATCCGAGGTTCCTATACCAAATACCTTGGATAACATCCATTTTTAGTGGTTTTATACTTTATGCAATGCATCACGTGTGCATGAAAACCACGACTATATCCAAATCGGACTTTATCCAAATCGGACTTTATCCGAGGTACCACTGTACTGGCTAACAATAAGAGAAGGTGGTTATAGCTTAGCAGTAGATGGCAGAAGATTCAGTCCTTGCCATCACACACACACACACACACACACACACACACACACACACACACACACACACACACACACACACACACACACACACACACACACACACACACACACACACACACACACACACACACACACACACACACACAGAAACACCACTGATAGAGGAACTTGGTAATATGACCTGCCATTAGGTTCCTTTCAATACAAAGCCCCCAAACCAGAGGTTAGAGCTTGGCAAAGAATATAAACACAAGCTTAGCTGCACTATTCTTTAAAACTCTATCAGCAATATTTCACTTGAGGAACTGGTAAAGATGCAACTGATATGTTAAAAAGAGATACAGTACTTCATCCCTTTGGAGTAGTTTTTGAAAAAGCAGTGGCCTTTTCTGATTTTAGTGAGGGAAGTTTGCTTTTTTACTATTTTATTGAGTTAATTAACATTTATTATTATTATTATTATTATTATTATTATTATTATTATTATTATTATTATTATTATTATTATTATTATTATTATTATTAACCACCCCAGCAGGGAAAGGACCATAGACTGTGAAATGCAATAATGGAGGTCATTCAACAATTAAATGATCCATTTTTTGGGGGAAATTGACCCCCCTTCCCCCTCATGTAATCCGACCATAATTTTCACTTCAAACCCCCCCTTTTAAAATTATGTAATCCAGAGCTTTTGTATCCAAACTCTAGTTTTTAGAGCTTTTTACTATTGGTGCCTAATGCAGACTGCACAAGCAATTCAATAATCTCAAATCAGATCAAATTTCACAGAGATCATTTTTAAACCTAAAAAAGTGCTATGTTTCGAAACCACAACAGCTCCAAATGGGTTACGTAATCTTTGACCTGCCCCCCGCCCCTGCCCCCACGTAATTTCCTGTAATTCAGATGTCAGACCCCCTCCCCCCTCGAGGATCATGTAATTGTTGAATGCCTCCCTTGGAATATACTGGTTTGGTGATGTCTTCAGATTTCACTTAAAATTACAGTAGTTAACCAACTGAAATTTTATTATTATTTTTAAATGAATTATTTCTTTTTGTCCTCTGCTGTCTATCATGCAAGGGATGCTCCCTGGAACACTCTGATCTGGTAAGACATTCTTACCTTCTGGGATACATGATACATGATCGCTTGCTAGTCTGTACCCCTCTGCACAATAGCACTGGCGTAACGTAGTTGTGCTATCGACACAGTACTGTTCACAGTTGCCATTGTTATAAATGCACTTCAGTTTGGTTTCTGGACCTAAAGATAAGGGATTTAAAAAAGATCAAATTAGCTTCTTTTTATTTTGTAAATGGCCTTGCAATATTGGCCATCTTGATGCAAATGCCCAAATGTCACTGTTAAACAAAAATAAGCAAGAGGAATTGCTCCAGAAAAGCAGAGCTTTTGGCATGTTAGCTCTGAAAAACAATGTAATTTGTTAACTCAGCATAATCATGCAAATTATCCCAGCTTTATTTTGTTCTGAGGCTATGTTTTTTTGTTTTTGCTCTTAAAAACATTCTTTTTCAAACATGGGAGACTGAATACTCTGTGTGTATATATCAGGGGATTGCAACCTATGGCCCTGACCCGCAACACCATTTCATGTGGCCCGCATTGCCACTGCCAACAGAAGCGGAAGTGGATGCATTTACGACAGCCATAAATACACCTGCAACTGTTGTAAACATGTAAAAGCTGCTGTAAAACACATCCATAGCTGTCGTATATGCGTTTACGACAGCCGTGGGCACGTTTTACGGCAGCATTTATGATGGGGGAACCCCCAGTCCAGCCCAATCAGCTGTCTGAGGGTGTGTGGTCTGGCCAATGGTGTGAAAAGGTTGAGAACTCCTGGTATATATCCTTCTATGTGTAGTTGTACAACAATTTTAGACTCCTTGGATTGTACTGCCTGTAATTCTGATAGAACTTGACTTACAGGTGAAACTACAAGCAATTTGCATACAGGCCCAAGTGTTCCAGGGACCCTAAAGAAGTACACCTCACCCTCAGAAACTTCTGCCAAGAAACATTTGGAAGTGGGCACTCAGGGCCAAACTACACATTACTCTCACTGCAGATACATTTCATTTCTTATTTAATTACAAGAAGGTACCTCAGATGTGGCAATTGTTAAGGCTACAGCACACAAAAGGTGTGTGTGTATTCAACTCCTTCACAGACATGATCCTTCCTAAGTTTGAGACCTGGGTACTACATGACAGTTTGAGCGCCCGTCTCTGACCCAGCTCATACTAATCTATACCTATAAAAAGAGGCCTTAACCATTGGGTTCGTTTAAAGGCTCCCACACCAGGCCCAACCATCCCCGACCTAGCCTTCCGCATTCACCGTAACCCCTGCCTTCTCAGTGCCATGGGGTTTTGGTCGTCGCCAGTGGGGCAGCAGCCCCACGAATGCAAACAAAGGGAAACAACTTCAATTCCCAACGTCCTCTGTGCCACGGCACGCCTCAGCCAATCAGACTGAAAGGCGCGAGCAAAAAGAATATTGGGAACCGCGGCGCGCCCAATTGAAATCGAGCCACAGGAAAAAAACCACCTCATGAACCAAACAAAACAAACAAAATTCCAAGTCCCAGCATTCTACGCGCCATGAGCACTTCAGCCAATCAGGCTGAAGGGCGTGAGCGCGCAGAATGCTGAAAAAGCCGGTGAGTGAAAAATAAAATAAAAACACACCGGCCTCCCGCAATGGGAGCGCAAGTCCACCACAGCCAGATGCAGCGCCACACGACCCCGCAAACAAACACACACAAACAACCACGGCAAGACCACTGCCGGTCTTCTTTCCTGGAGCAATGGGGAGAAGAGGGACTCCCTCTCCTCTCCGCTACCCCGCTGAAGACACGACGAGACCACTGCCGGCCTCAAGGTCAGTTGAGCCGGGGTGGAAAAAAAACCCACCAGCAGGCAGCAGTTTGTCAGGGGAAGCACCCTCCCTGGCGAATGACTGGCTGCTGCCTTTGAACTTCCGACGGAGGTAATACAAAAGCAGCAGCCAGCAATCCGCAAGGAAGAGCACCACCCCTTACAGATCGCTGCCTGCCGATCTCCGGTTAGGTAAGCCAGGAGAGAAAGGAGACAGAGAGGAGATAACCATCATCAGGCAGATAGCTCTTCTTTGGCTCCTTCTCCCCCAACCTACCTAATGAACCTTCCCGGGGGAAGAGCCGGTTGACTGCTGGCTCCTCTTTTTCCCCATTGCTGCATCGAAACCAATATTCGAAGCAGCAATGGGGAGAAGAGGAACCAAAAGGCAGCCCGTTCTTCACGCAAAAATACACAACAACAAAACCAAACATTTACCCAAAACGCCAAACACCAAAAATAATAAAACACAAATATATAAATAAACAAACAAACACATTAACCAACAAAACAATAAACAACAAAATCCAAAAACAAAAACACCCAAAATACCATGAAAGCACAGAAAAAACACCTAACTACAACACAAAAATACCTAACTCAAACAAAAATACCACAAATTAAACAAATAATTACAAAAGAAATCAGAAACATAAAAAACAACTAGAAATAAACAAAACAATTAAACACATCTAAAACCCAAAAAACCCACAAAAGAAGAAACAGAAACACCTACCAGTCCAACACCAAAAACAAAACAAAAAACAAAACCCAGATTAAAAAAACCCAGAGAACTCACCAGCACGTCCACCCTCCACGACTCCAGAACAGAAATGAAGAAACAAATATTACTTACTGGAAGAAGCCCCACCTAGAGGCCAGGAGAGAAAAAACAAGTCAACAAAAAGAGAATCCAACACTATTACTAACAGCCCCACCTAGAGGCCACAAGAGTAAAAACAAGTCAGAAAAATAAGAAATAAATCCAAATCACAAACAAATCTAATAAAATAGATCAAAAAAAGTCACAAACCACAAATGCAAAACACACCAACCCAAACAACCCTTAACCAAAAAATAAAAAAAACAAACCAAAACCCCCCACAAATAAAAACTGCCGGCTGGCCAGGCACAAATATGCTAGTGTGTGTATATATATATATATCTGACCCACAAGTAATTCGGGGGGGGGGACATTGCTACAGACTATGCTCTAAGTCAGGGGTGCCCAAACTTTTTGAGCCATGGGCCAGTCATGTGGTTCAGGGCCGGTCACTATGGCCCACTTGGGCCAGATCTGACCCACAGGCCGTAGTTTGGGCACCCCTGCTCTAAGCACAAGGTTCCATTTGACCTGTGAAGTCCTGCAAGGATTTAACTGGTGTGGAATTCGTCATCTCAGGATGGTTTACTGAAATACAAAGTGATTCTTCAGAGAAATGTGAGAAGAGGAATGATGCAAAACTGACACAGTACACCACTTTGCTTCTCAGTTATCAGTCAATAAATAATGTGACAAACTTGCATGTCTGTCATTTTGAAGTATAGCTGACAATATTGTCTACTGTGACCCAGGCAGCTGAAGACATCACAGTGTCTATGATCAAAACTCTTGAGAAGTCTTTTAGGGATAGGAACCTCCAAAGATTGTGATAAAATCAATCTGCCATGTTTTATGTGGAGGGCTATAGAGGTAGGTAAGAGTATCTATTATTAATTTCATTTATTTATATTATTTATATACCAACTTTCTTCCCATCAGGAACTTAAGGTGGCTCACAACAACTAAAACTACAGTATAAAAGAATCAACATTTTAAAAAATATATACATGTTCAGTGCTCAATGGCCATTTTGTGGTTCTCTTGGCACACAGACTGTTGTCCTTTAAAAACACACACAACAGATATGGACTTCTGCAAATCTTGGCAGAACCACTGATATTTCTATTTATCATTGGTTCTCCATTGCTTACTGACCAGAGTTTGTTGTCCTAGTGAAAGGTAACAGGCCAGTGTACGCAGATCAGCATGTGGCAACACTTTGTATGTTGTATTTGACAGTCACCTCAAACTCTACAATTTGACTTTTTTTTGTTTTTTTGCTGCAAAGAGACTATATTCCAGTGATGGCCAACATTGGCACTCTAGATGTTCTTGAACTTCAATTCCCAGAAGCCCTGCTCAGCAGGTATATTGACTTAGGCTTCTGGAAACTGAAGTCCAAGAACACCTGGAGTGCTAAGGTTGGCCATCACTACTATATACAATCTCATTACAGAATCCTGCAATACTTGAACTAAAATGGTTAAAAGCCCCTCAAAATTTCTGACAAGGAATGATTCAAACAATCTAATTTTAACACAATCATAACATTAATAAAAACGCAGATACTGCTGGCTCTCTGGCTATAAACAGAGATGAGCACTGAACCCTAGAGTCGGATATGACTGGCTTTCGAGCAAGGGTGACCTTTACCTTTACCTAACATTAACAAAAATGTGCAATTGCTTACCTATTTCGCAGTCTCTGCCTTCATAATCTATAGGACAAAGGCAAAAATACTTTTGGTACTCATCAATACACGACCCTCCATTTTGGCAAGGGTTGGAGTCACACTGATTAGGATCTGCAAAAGTACATACACAATTTCAGTACAAGCTACATCAAGCCTTTTACTGATACAGTTTAACAAGTTGTGTTGAAATGAATACACTTACCTATATAGTAGGTCCAGAACTGCATCTGAGCAGAAGGGGCCAGGGAACAGAGGATAAAAAAGAAATAAAATGTGCAGATGTGAAGAGTCATTCTTTTCGCAATTACAGTTAGCACCTACACTGGTCTTCCCCAATGTGATGTTTTTGATCACAACTGCTATACTGCCTGATCATTGGGCATCCTTGTCAGTGTAGAAAGAATTGCAGTCCAAAACACATAGAGCCAGAACTACAAATTCTTATTAGGTGAATGAATTTTTAAATATTTCATGATGTAATTATTTGTGATGCTTTGACTTACAGTGATTTATTTCTATTACTAGCAGGGGTGCCCGGCTTCGCCCGGGTGGTCCCAACCCTGCTAGCTGAGTGCCAGTGTTGCCCAGGAAACCCATTGGCCAGGGGTGGGCCTGTGATGTGAGCTCAGCGATGACATCACAATCCCCCCTGGTTGACCTAGCACTGGGGTAGACACAAACCTTCCTGTCGAATACACCCCCCTTTGCAGATCAACTGGGCAAAGCGGAGCACACGCTGGGGGGAAAATTCAAAGACGAAAAATACGCTCATGCTGGCATGGAATGCAACCCATATAATAAAATAGTTTGTGCTAAGTAAATAATTCAGACGAGTCCAAGGCTTGATAAATTTCTTGCAAATATTTATAGACACACTCTGAGAACAGAATCCAGAATCCAGATCCAAAGCTTTTTCTAGATTATAATAAAGCTTTTCTGGGTGTTAACCCTTTCATCAGGGATCTAGAATTGAGTGACATAAAATAAGCCTATATTAGAACCCACCCGAAAGTACATAATAACATGCCTGTGGACGTTGACTCAAGAGAAGACTCACAAGACTTAAACAGAGCTCTAATTGGTTACATGTGGTAATTGCCGGGGCAGTTGATAATAATTGGTAACATCTTGACTGTAACTGATTTACTTCCAAGTAATGAGACTAAAAAATTACAGAAAGGGGACAAATCAAGTTCTAAATTTAACCCTTTTGGCACTACCGTGTCAAAGAGATGTATAAAGAAAGCCTCTCTACATAAAAGCTGTTTGTTAAGATCGATTTTTTCGTAGGGCTTAGGACTAACTTGTTCCAATACTGTGAAACTGAAATCGCTTTCCGCATGACCCGTCTGTATAAAATGTGACACAAGAGGGGCCTGAAGGTCCTGCGTTGGAATTTTGGATTTATGTTCACATATCCTAATCTTTAGCGGCCTGATAGATTTCCCGATGTATAGTTTTCCACAGCTGCTTAAACATTTCTATCAAGGTATGGAGTCTAATTCTGTAAGTACTCTCAGACCCAAGTCCACTTTCTGTCCTCAAATTAACAATCCATCCATAGAAGTCTTTAACAGAGTAATTCTAAGGGACCTTGAGAAAATAGAACAACGTAATCATAGGATTCATAAAAACCTGTCTGCCCATGACCATGGGATCCTTAGAAACTTAGCAAGGGATCAAAGTCTAATAATCAAGACAGCTGATAAGGGAGGAGGTATAGTGGTGATGGACACCAGTGAGTACCTGGCTGAGGCTCATAGGCAACTTTCAGATATCACCGCCTATCAACAGCTTACTTATAATCCCACGATTAGAATTTCCAACATTATTCAGACTGTTCTTTTCAAAGGACTTTCACTAAGCTATATTACTGATAAAATGTTCAATTACCTTTATAACACCAATTCTTGAGCCTACTCCATGTAGACCCATAATATCAGGGATTAATTCCATGACTGAGCCTTTCTCTAAATTTATCGACTCACATATCAATAAATATGCCAGAAAAACTCCATCATATGTACAGGATTCCACACATTTTATTTCATCTTTGGAGGGCACTATCATACCCCATCGAGCAGTCTTCATGACTCTTGATGTGGAATCATTATATAAAAATATACCCCATGAGGCGGCTAGGCTAGTAATACAGGATGTTCTTAATACTATGGAAAATCTTTCACCACCAACACATTACCTTATTGATATGTTGGAAATCATGCTTAAAAACAACTACTTTCGGTTTGGTGACACTTTTTATCTCCAAATCAAAGGAGTGGCCATGGGCAGTGCCCTGGTGCCAAGCCTGGCAAACATATATATGATCAGCTTTGAGAATATTAGGGGACTGGAACACCTTCCTTACCACCTGAGGCTGCAACGGTTGGGCCTTTTCACTCTTGAACGACAGCGTCTAAGAGGTGACCTGATTGAAGTTTATAAAATCATGCACGGTGTGAACAAAGTAGATAAGGAAAAACTGTTTTCCCTATCGCACAACACTAGAACTAGGGGACACTCAATGAAACTTTTGGGTACTAGTTCTCAAACAAATAAGAGAAAGTACTTTTCCCCCCAGAGGATTACTGGTCTATGGAACTCCCTGCCAGAAGAAGTGGTGACAGCTGTCAGTCTTGACAGCTTTAAGAAAGGATTAGACAAGTTCATGGAGGACAAGAGTATCAATGGCTATAATTATGGATACTTAAGGACAACCTCGGGGTTGGAGAGATAGGCAGGATATCTCTCAATGCCATTTCCAGGGAATCCTAAGCAGGTGAAGGCATCTCCTTGGGAATACCCTGAAGGAAATGGTGAGCCACTGTGTAAGACAGAATGCTGGACTGGATGGGCTGTGGCCTGTTCCAGCAAGGCTGTTCTTATGTTCTTAATATGTATATTTACAACAACACATAGTAAACCCTTCTTTAAGAACATGGTCATATATAAGAGATACATAGATGATCTCTTTTTTTGTAATTGATTCTGTGGATATTGTGGACGACTTTATAAAATGGGTTAATATTCAAGACTCTAACTTGAGATTCACTTACCATATAGAGCAGACCATCACAAAATACCTTTTCTGGACATGGAAATATTTACATCACAGGACGGCAAACTTAGTGTTAGCTCCTATAAGAAGCCTACAGATAGAAGTCCGTATTTACAATATGGTTCTTACCACCCTAACCATGTAAAGAATAATATCCCTTATGGATTATTCGCAAAAGCCACAAGAAATTCTACAATGCAATATGACTTTTTAAAAACAGCCCAGAACATTAGTTCTACCCTCATGCATAGGGGTTACCCCAAACATATCATTAATAAGGGCTTGGCTAAGGTCACTAACATGCCCAGGCATAAGCTATTGCAAAGAAAACAATGAGGTGGGGATCGAAATATCTTTTTTTCTCTATAGAATTTTCTCCCCTAGCCAACGATATTAAAAAACTTATCCACTCTCATTGGCACTTGGTACAACACATTCCAGGCTGTGAAACCCCGCCCATGATTGGCTTCAGAAGGACTGCATCTTTAAGCAACATTTTAACTAGATCTGATCATACAGCCCGTATTCCACAAGTAAGGTTACCGGTAGTAGGGCACTATCATTGCCATGGTTGCATTTCCTGTAAGCTTTGTTGGGAAACCAAGGAAATCTTTATCCCAGAGAAAAATTATTATCATAAACTAAAACAGTTTACAAATTGCAACAGTAGAAACTGCGTGTATTTGATCAAATGCAGCTGTGGAAAACTATACATCGGGAAATCTATCAGACTGCTAAAGATTAGGATATGTGAACATAAATCCAAAATTCCAATGCAGGACCTTCAGGCCCCTCTTGTGTCACATTTTATACAGATGGGTCATGCGGAAAGCAATTTCAGTTTCACAGTATTGGAACAAGTTAGTCCTAAGCCCTATGAAAAAATTGATCTTAACAAACAGCTTTTACGTAGAGAGGCTTTCTTTATACATCTCTTCGACATGGTAGCACCAAAAAGGGTTAAATTTAGAACTTGATTTATCCCCCCCTTCTGTAATTTTTTAGTCTCATTACTTGGAAGTAAATCAGTTACAGTCAAGATGTTACCAATTATTATCAACTGCCCTGGCAATTACCACATGTAACCAATTAGAGCTCTATTTAAGTCTTGTGAGTCTTCTCTTGAATCAACGTCCACAGGCACGCAGCAGATCTCTCAAGGAGTTCACGCTTGAAATATTAACACTTTTGAATATCAGCTCTTAGGTAAGCATGCCCTATCAACACTTTTTAAAGATAATATTAAATATTAAAATACTTTTCCAATATATGTTTTTTAATACGTTTGCAATATTTTAGTGTTTTAAAAGCTTTTGAAATGTCTATGACTAAATACTCTCTAAAGATTTTGTTTTAAGTAACTTTACAATGCAGCCTGCATTACGTATTTGATACAATATTGCTATATACATTTGTATAACTGGAATTTATAAACAGATAGGACAATTTTGTCTATTATCAATTTATGAGAAGTTTTCTGAATGTATATATTGTATATATTTGATCCTTCACTACTGCACTTTGTTCATGTTATTATGCACTTTCGGGTGGGTTCTAATATAGGCTTATTTTATGTCACTCGATTCTAGATCCCTGATGAAAGGGTTAACACCCAGAAAAGCTTTATTATAATCCGGAAAAAGCTTTGGATCTGGATTCTGGATTCTGTTCTCAGTGTGTCTATAAATATTGCAAGAAATTTATCAAGCCTTCGACTCATCTGAATTATTTACTTAGCACAAACTATTTCATTATATGGGTTGCGTTCCATGCCAGCATGAGCGGATTTTTCATCTTTGAATTTCCCCCCCAATCTATGATGTGGCACCAAAGAAGAAGTCTAAAAGGTACAAGGATGAGGCAAATTAAGAGAGACAGAAGCAAATACAAGCCCACAGCCATTGTTCTTTGTTGCATCTGAATCAGGTTACTGTCACAAACATTTCCTATTTTGGGATCTTGAAAAAAGGCCTATGTTTTCTGTACTATGCTTTTTGAATTCATAATCTGCTCATAGGGACTGCAGTGGCTTAGTGGTTAAGATGCTGAACTTGATAACTGGAAGGTTGGCAAGTCAGCAGTTTGAGACCTGAGTGCTGCATGACAGAGAGAGCTCCCATCTCTGTCCCACCTCCTGCCAACCTAGCAGTTTGAAAGCAAGAAATTGCAAGTACAGTTGACCCTCGAATAATGATGCTACTTGGTTCCCCAAGTAGCATCGCTATAGGGGAAACGTCGTTGTGCAGTTTTCAATGGCAGCTGCGCCATCTAGCGGCAAAAAGCTGTCATTATCTGCACAACGTTGTTAAAAAACGTCATTATTCCGCACAATGCCGGTTTTTCATCGTTGTGCGGATAGTCACGTGGCGAGTGATGACGTGTTGTTAAGCAGAAATGACGCTATTTGAATGCGTCGTTAATTGAGGGTCCACTGTAGATAAATAGGCACCACTTCGGTGAGAAGGTAAACAGTGTTCTGTGTCTAGTCATGTCTGCCACATGTCTATAAAAACATAAGAACAGCCTTGCTGGAACAGGCCATAGCCCATCCAGTCCAGCATTCTGTCTCACACAGTGGATCACCATTTCCTTCAGGGGATTCCCAAGAAGATGCCTTCACCTGCTTAGGATTCCCTGGAAATGGCATTGAGATATCTCCTGCCTATCTCTCCAACCCAGAGGTTGTCCTTAAGTATCCATAATTATAGCCATTGATACCCTTGTCCTCCATGAACTTGTCTAATCCTTTCTTAAAGCTGTCAAGACTGACAGCTGTCACCACTTCTTCTGGCAGGGAGTTCCATAGACCAGTAATCATCGAGTGTCCCCTAGTTCTAGTGTTATGCGATAGGGAAAACAGTTTTTACTTATCTACTTTGTCCATACCGTGCATGATTTTATAAACTTCAATCAGGTCACCTCTTAGACGCCGTCGTTCAAGAGTGAAAAGGCCCAACCGTTGCAGCCTCAGATGGTAAGGAAGGTGTTCCAGTCCCCTAATCATTTTGGTTGCGCTTCTCTGCACTTTTTCCAACTCCATAATATCCTTCTGGAGGTATGGCGACCAGAACTGTACACTGTATTCCAGATGGGGCCTCACCATAGATTTATAAAGAGGCAAAATGACACTTGCTGACTTATTTTCTATACCCTTCCTAATGATCCCTAGCACTGAGTTTGCTTTTTTCATTGCTGAGGCACACTGGGTTGACACCTTCATTGAGCTGTCCACCAGGACACCAAGGTCCCTTTCCTGGTTTGTCGCAGAGAGTTCAGAACCCATCAGTTTATAAAGGTAATTGGTTTTTTTTTGCCCCAACATGCATCACTCTGCACTTACTAATGTTGAAGCTCATTTGCCACTGTTTTGCCCACTCCCCCAGTGTCAAGAGATCCCTCTGGAGCTCCTCATAATCTCTCACAGTTTTCACTACCCTGTATAATTTAGTGTCGTCAGCAAATTTGGCTACCTTGCTATTTACTCCTACCTCTAGATCATTTATGAAGAGGTTGAAAAGCAGGGGTCCCAGTACTGAACCTTGGGGGACCCCACTCTTTACTTCCCTCCACTTGGAGAAGTGTCCATTGAGTGCTACCCTCTCTTTCCTTTCCCTTAGCCAGTTGCTGATCCAGAACAAGACATGTCCCTTTATTCCATGACAGGCAAGTTTATTCAACAGCCTTTGGTGCAGGACCTTGTCAAAAGCCTTCTGAAAGTCCAGATAAACAATGTCAACTGGATCCCCCTTATCCACATGCTTGTTGACTATGTCTCTTGTCTATGTCTGCTGGCTCTTTGGCTGTAAAAAGAGACGAGCACTGAACCCTAGAGTCACATACGACTGGCTTTCGAGCAAGAGTGACATTTTACCTTTAAGCTGTTCATAAGGAAAATAAATCAAACATGCTTAGTACCGTATTTTTCGGACCATAAGATGCACCTGACCATAAGACTTGCCCAGTTTTTAGAGCAGGAAAACAAGAAAAAATATTCTTGTTTTGGGACAAGATCTCCGGAGATCTTTAGGGCAAGATCTCCAAAAAAGCAAGGGTACAGTACCCTCGGAGACCCAAGCCCCAAACCCGTTGGGCTGCTCTCTGCCTGGGAAGGTGCTTCAAAGGAGGAGACCTACACTGTGGGTTTGGGGCTTGGGTCTCTGGAGGTAATGTACCCTTGCTTTTGCAAGACAAGCCTCGAAAAGCAATGGTACATTATGTTTATGTTTATTGGATTTACAAAAACATTCCCTGCTCACCTTGGAAGGGAAGGGGAGAAGCAATCCCCCCTTCCCTTCCAAGGCAAGCTGGGCTCAGCCTGTGCGCACTCCCTGCTCACTTTGGAAGGGATATCCGGGGTATTAATGTATCCTTTTACAACAACCTTGCTGGACAGCATTCGGACTATAAGACCAATTCATCATTTTCTCCCTTTTTCGGGGGGGGGGGGAGTGCGTCACATGGTCCGAAAAATACTGTAATTTGCACACAAATTTATGTAGAAAAAGAGGCAGAAGGGATTCAGCATATAATCCTCTTCTATAACGGTTGTGACCAGGGGTCCTGGGTGCGAGGCGGACTTTCAGCCGGTCTGGCTGCCTGCTGCAATTTGTAATCTGAGCCTGAGGAGGACCCCTTGCCTGTCCCCCAGGCCATGGCCAGCTCAGATCAAAAGGCAGAGTCGGAGAACATGGACATGGCACCGGCCTCACAGCCAGCTGTCACTCCGGAGCTTGCCCAGCAGGGCCAAGCAGGGCCAGAGGATCGGAGTTTGACATCTAGGCTAGGTGCCAGCAGGCAGGCTACTCAGGAGCAGGCCGGCACGCCTGCTCGTTACAGGATTTCATTGAGGCATCAGATGCAGCTGAGAAGGAGGACGGCCCGGGCATGCCTCCTGAACAGACCCTCAGCTGTGGGGTCTGACTCCCCTTAAAGGAGAGGCATGCTGGCGGGCCCTTGTCAGGCCAATTCATCAGTTTAGTGAACCCGACACTGTGCTCCTGGTTTCCTGACCTTGATTCCCTGGTACTGGGCTCTGACAATAATTGGATGCAGAATCAGCCCTTCTTCTGCTGGATAACCAGCTGTGAACACCAATTGGATGATGGGCCCAAGAGATCCTAAGCAGACAATTGCATCTGAATGAGGCCTAAGAAATAAGGAGCACCCTTCCCTTGTAATTTTTTTCAGGTACTTCTTAGACAAGTACCTCAGGTACCTCTTGGAAAAAGGGATCTCGGAGGTCACCATGAGCTTGTTTTTGCTTCTTTTGATGGCTACCACACCTATAACAAGGCTCCTGACTTTTCTATTCACCTTGTCCCAGGGCAACTGGCAAAGTTGATGCTGTCCCTACACAATACATATAGAAGATGATGTTCCTACACAATACATAGGTAAAGGTCACCCTTGCTTGAAAGCCAATTGTATCTGACTCTAAGGTTCTTTAGTGTATGAGAGTCAAGACACAAGGCACAGCCAAAGGCTGGGTTAATTCAGGTTTATTGCATGGTGGGCAGAGGGAACATGAGGTAATGGCGGACGAACAGCTCTATATATATGGTAGTAGCGTCTTTGAATGTGGCTCCACGGTAGCCCGTTGGCTACTGGTCCGCGTGACGTCATGGCTGGTCACGCCCTTCTTGTCCAGGTGTAGGTAGCGGCGGGAAAACTTCCCGCGCTGCGGTCTTTGATGGGTTTGAACCAAGAGAGCTTGGACGCTCGCTGCTGCCAGCTGGTGGTCATTAGCTCGCGTCCTATTTCAGGGTTTATGTGATACAGCTGAAGGTTACATTGTTACTCATAGGCAAGGTTACATTGGTTCAGATACATTGATATCACATGTAGAAGGTTACACTATAGGACACAACACTCCTCCCCCCTAGGATGAGACGAAGTCTCTCAGCCAAGATGGCTTATTTCGAACACGCTGGGGTCTCGGCGCGGGCTGCCCTGCCCCGGCTTCGCTCCCTCCTCCTTGCTCCCTGGCTTCCTGCCCTGCAATTGGAGAGGATGACTTGTTAGTGGTTTGCCGCGGCTCTGCGGCTTTGTTGGGAGGTGTGTGCTTTGTATAGGAAGAACCGGGGGCACTGGGGGCTAACGAAAAACCCCTCTTCTCGCTTGGATGGGTGGGGGAACACTCCGAAAACCCCCCCCGGCTAGCAAAATCAAAATCAAAGTCGGATTCGGGGGAAGCGGCAGCGGCGGCCGCACACTCCTTTTCCCTCCCCCCGGGCTCGGATAGAACTGGGGTATCAAAAGGATATGAGTCGGGCTCGCTGCTTTCCCCCTCGTCTCCCCCTTGGGAAAAACGGGTGGGGGAGAACCCTATCGCTGAATCCTGTCGCTGTGCCCCACTGGTCGGCCCCTCGCTCACTCGGTGCCTCAGTTGGTCAGCGTGCCTCCTCCAGAGGAGGCCGGTGCTAGTTTCCACCCGATAGGACACTGGCCCCGTCTGTTCTATTATCGTCCCTGGCACCCAGGCTGGGCCTGCGTTGGCATAGTTCCTGCAGTGTACAGGATCGCCTACGCCGAAACCTTTCGAGACCGCCAACCCTATGTTCTTCCCTTTGTCCTCGACCCTCGACGGGTCTAGCCTGGACAGAAGCGTGGTCAGTTTCCTCCGCATCAGCAGCTCCGCCGGCGAGTATCCCGACGCTAAGGGGGTCACTCTATACGCTAATAGAAATTGACAAACTTGGTGATTTAGATCCCCCGAGCCCATGCGCCGCAGCGCATCTTTTGTGGTGCGCACCAACCGTTCCACTTGGCCATTCGTGGCCGGGTGAAACGGTGCGGATGTGACATGCCGAATTGCATTTGCCTCCATGAATGCTGCGAACTCAGCGGACGTGAAGCAACTGGCGTTATCGCTGACCAAAGTGTCGGGTAAACCGAACGTGGAAAAGACCCTCCTTAGCTGGCGAATGGTAGTGGCGGAGGATGTGCTCTTTACCGGGATGACCTCCAGCCACTTTGAGTATGCATCCACCACCAGGAGAAACATGGTTCCTCGGAACGGGCCAGCAAAATCTACGTGTACCCTGGACCACGGTCCCCTTGCTGCGTCCCATTCCCTGTGCGGGAGGCGGGCCACCTCCGGCCGGGAGCACTGACATGCCTCACAAGTGCCAACCATATGCTCTATGTCGGCGTCCAGCTGGGGCCACCAGAAGTAACTCCGGGCCAACGCCTTGGAGCGGACGATTCCCGGGTGGCTGACGTGCAACAGCTTTAGCACCTTCGGTCGCAGGGACGTAGGAACCACCACCCGTTGGCCCCACAAAAGGCACCCCCTCTCTAAAGACAATTCTACTCGCTTTCGGAAAAATGGGTCGAATTCCGCGCCTGGGGATGACGCCGGCCACCCCTTCTGCACCCACGAGCATACTTTCTCTAGTGTTCTATCCTTTCTGGTCGCCCTGGCAACGTCGGCCGGTACTATCGGGGGTGACTCCAAGACCTCTATTAATAATACCTGACGGTCTCTTCTTGCCCCTGCCTTCTGGTCGTCCGACAAGGGTAACGGTGACCGTGAGAGCGCGTCTGCATGGCAGATTTCCTTCCCTGGCCGGTATTCTAACTCATGTTGATATGCGTTAAGAAAAATGGCCCACCGCAGCATCCTCGGGGACAGGATCTGTGGCGTGGGCTTATTTGCAGTGAATATTCCTAACAGGGGCTTGTGATCAGTAACGACCTTGAACGGCCGACCATACAGAAAGTCGTGAAATTTCTTGGTTCCCGCTACTATCGCTAATGCCTCCCTATCAGTCTGTGCGTAATTCCGCTCCGCTTGGGACAGGGACCTTGAATAAAACGCTATCGGGGCCTCCCTTCCGTCGTTCAACACGTGGCAGAGCACCGCCCCCACCCCCACCGGGGATGCATCGCAGACTAAAACTATGGGCCGTTTGGGGTCGAAATGCGTCAGGATTGCCTCGGATGTGAGGAGTTGCTTTAACTCTGTGAACGCTCTTTCTTGCTCGTCACCCCACTGCCACTTTTCCTCTTTTTTAAGTAACCGATGGAGCGGTTCGGCAACAGACGCCTTCCGTGGAAGGAAGGTATGGTAGAAATTGAGAAGCCCCAGAAACGACTGTAGCTCGGTTTTGGAAGTGGGGCGAGGGGCTTTCTTAATGGCGGCTACCTTAGACTTGGACGGCCTAATTCCCTCGGGTGTGACACGGAACCCTAAAAACTCAACCTCTGTTTCGAAAAATACACATTTGTCTTTTCTCAGTCGCAGCCCCGCTTTCTCGAACACGGTCAGGACCTTATCCAATCTGTGGGCCAGCTCGGCCTTACTCCCCCCCGTTATCAACACGTCATCAAAATATGGCAACACCCCCTCCAGCCCCTTCAGGAGGCGTTCCACTAGCGACTGAAAAATGCCAGGTGCCGAGTTCACGCCGAACTGTAACCTCGACACCTGGAACGCCCCCTTATGTGTGACTATAGTTTGTGCCGCCGCTGTGGCGGGGGTTACCGGGAGTTGCTGGTAGGCCTGTGCTAAATCGAGTTTAGCGAAACACTTTCCCCCATTCAGCCTGGCCAGAAGGTGGCTGACCACTGGCACCGGGTATGCATTAGGGCGGATTGCCTTATTAATGGTACACTTATAATCAGCGCAAATGCGCACCTCCCCGTTAGCCTTCAGTGCTGTTACAATTGGAGTCTCCCACTCCGCGGAATCCACAGGAACAAGAATCCCTTGACCCACCAGTTTGTCCAGTTCCGCCTCTATTTTGTCCTTTAGCGCGAACGGTACCCTGCGCGGTTTAAGTCTTATCGGGCGGACCTCCGGGTCTAAGTCGAAGGCTACAGGGGGTCCCTTGAACTTTCCCAGTCCACTTTTAAACACAGCGGGGTGTGCGTCACACGCCGCTTGTATTGGGTCCTCGCCTACGGCATGCACCCCCCCTATGAACAGACCTAAGGGCTGAAACCACTGGGTTCCGAGGAGGCTACAACTCCCCCCCTTTAGCACCACTAGGGGAAGTTCCGCAGAATGTCTCTTAAAACGGACCCGGAATGTCCCGACCCCCAACACCGGAATGCTGTTCCCCTGTACGTCCCGTAGGGTGGCTCTCAACGCCTTAAGTTTGGGCCGCACGTGGGGGTCAATTTTCAAGAACTCTCTCTGGGGAATTATAGAGTAGGAGGACCCCGAGTCAACTTCCATCCTAATGGGGGTCCCTTGTACTAGTACCTCAACAAAGTAATGGGGCTGTCCCGCAGACACGTTGAACACAGGAGCGTCGCCCTCGCTGTCGTCCGAGATGTGGCCCACGCCGTCCTGCTTCCTCGTGGCCCGGGCGCCATCTTTGGATCTCGCTGGACGGTCCGATCTGGCTGAGCGGTCTTGTGACTGTCTCCGGTCCTCTTTCCGCTTCTTGCACGCCTTGGCGATGTGCCCCCGACGTCCACAGTTGAAACACTCTGCTTTCCTGAATGGGCACTTCACGCGCTCATGGGCCGCTCCGCAACCATCACAGCGGCGCCCGCCTCTCCGGACTTTCTGGACCTCCTCGCCATCGCTGCTTTCTGAGGACGATTTCGAGGTCGGTCGGGTTGCATGCACCGACTGACCGGACTTCCCGTGGGACGAGTTTTCCGCTTTGCCGGCCCTCGGACGCCACTCGCGCCACTTGTGCATCTCATCCACTCCAGCATTCGTGGATTCCGCGGCTTCCGCGGCCTCTACAACCTCTTCCAGCGTGGGTGGTGGCTCCTTGTTCATCAGGCTGCGCTGTACTTCCTTGTCCTTCAGGCCACACAGCACTCCGTCCCTGAGGGCCATATCTAGGATGTGGTCCCATTTGCAGGGGGCGGCGGCTACCCTCATAGCCGTTACGAAGGCTTCTACCGACTCGTCCGGCGCTTGAACTCGCCTCCAAAACGCGCTCCGAGCGGGAAACATTGCCCTCGAGGGTCGGAACCGCTCACGCAGCAGTTTCATGATGTCACCGGCTTTGAAATCGCTCACCTTCTTCGGTGCGAGGATGCCCACCAGCGTCCGCTTGGTTTCCATCCCGAGCATGCGGGTGAGGATGGCCCTCTTCCTTTCCTCGTCGTCTTCTTTGACTTTGAGTTCCACCAGTGCCGCCTGGAAGTCCATCTCAAAGAGCTCCCAGTCTTGCGGTTTGGTGATGTTGAACCCGCTCTGTGTCCTGGCTCCATGGGGATCCATAATCCCACCTTCGTCGCCAATTTAGTGTATGAGAGTCAAGACACAAGGCACAGCCAAAGGCTGGGTTAATTCAGGTTTATTGCATGGTGGGCAGAGGGAACATGAGGTAATGGCGGACGAACAGCTCTATATATATGGTAGTAGCGTCTTTGAATGTGGCTCCACGGTAGCCCGTTGGCTACTGGTCCGCGTGACGTCATGGCTGGTCACGCCCTTCTTGTCCAGGTGTAGGTAGCGGCGGGAAAACTTCCCGCGCTGCGGTCTTTGATGGGTTTGAACCAAGAGAGCTTGGACGCTCGCTGCTGCCAGCTGGTGGTCATTAGCTCGCGTCCTATTTCAGGGTTTATGTGATACAGCTGAAGGTTACATTGTTACTCATAGGCAAGGTTACATTGGTTCAGATACATTGATATCACATGTAGAAGGTTACACTATAGGACACAACAGGTTCAGTGCTCATCTCTGTTTACAGCCATTTATAGTGCTGTCTGCATCTGTAGACATGGACATGTGGCAGGCATGACTAGACACGGAAGTGGCACCTATTTATCTATTTGCAATATCTTGCTTTCAAACTGCTAGGTTGGCAGTAGCTGGAACAGAGACAGGAGATCATTCTGTTGTGCAGTACTTGGGTCTCAGACTTCTGACCGGTCACCTTCCAGTCAGCGTCTTAACTACTTGAGCCATCACAGTCTCCATATATTGAATGGCAGCCAAATGGCAGCCTCACTTCAGGTTGCCATCATTCCAGGTATCCTTCTTGCAGAAGGTTGCCAACACTCTGATCCCTTTGAAAGGTGTTCATGACACTGGTCCTTTCAACTGGAATCTGGATTTGTATAAATAGCTGGCATATATTGTTATAGTTTAGAACTCAACAGAAAAATAAAGTGGAGCTTCAAACTGTAGCCCAGTTAAGAGGATGAGGTGTTAAGTCATTTTCAGAGTGCATTTTTTTGTACTGTTGCAGGAAACTCTATATACTGCAGGATAGCAGTCTGACCGACATCTCTCATGGATATGGTGTTACAGATGTAGTGAACAGAGATTTTTAAAATTGCATGAAACTGTATTTTTCTAGTTTAGAAATAATGACAATTTTGGGATGATTTGAACGAGCAAGACCAGAGTACACAAAATGCATAGGAAAAGGAACTCAAGAGTTGATTACATAATGACAAATTATGTGAATAGTTTGACTCCTTTGCTGATCAGCAGTTCTTGCATTTTAATATTCTTGGTAATAATAATAATAATAATAATAATAATAATAATAATAATAATAATAATAATAATAATAATAATAATAATAATAATAATAATAATAATAATAATAATAATAATAATAATAATAATAATAATAATAATAATAATAATAATAATTTGTGTCAGAAATTATTCTGAGTTGAAAAGATTTTTGTGGAAGAAACTCCACTGAGGGAACACCCAAATGAGGCTCCTTTCATGTTTCCAAGAGCTGGGACAGAGACAGGTGCTCAATCCGTCATGCAGTACCTGGATCTCGAACTGCTGACTTGCCAGCCTTCCAGCTAACGAGGTGAGCTTCTTAACTACTGAACCACCACAGCCCCTTATTAACACACTCATTGACAGTTTTATAGGATTGTTATCTCTGACCCCTCAGGTCCATGCAGCAGCCAGAACTGGCAAACATGACTCTCCTCTTATTCCCTGTGTTTTACCAGCAACATGTTTTCTGTTTTGAGCCAAATGTCCACCTACTGACATCTCTCCAGTTTGTCCCTAGCTGCTGCACCCAGCACAGACTGAGCAAATATAATTGAAATAGGAAAATACATTTTAAAAGAAAGCAAAACTATGCAGTGGATGACTGCTCCTCTTCCACTTCAATTTACTTACTGTCCGTATGTCATCTTTGAAGATTTCTCTTGCTTCTTCAAATGAACACTTCTCTTCTAGGCACTCACGCTCCAATGAGCCTGATTTAAATTCTTCAAAGAAGGAATTGGCTCTCTTCTTCCGCTGTAGCACATTGCTTGCTTCTTCATGCTTTAAGAAGACTTATATTTTTTTAAAAAACAACAAATTTCAGTGGCTGTATCTGTCATTCAAAATTATCAAGAATGACCACACAGTTGAGCTGAAATAATGTACCTTGTTTACTCTGTGTGTGTGTGTGTGTGTGTGTTGTGTGTGTGAAAGAATGGCTCCAGTTCAGTGTTGCTCAGTCCCCAATCCTCCAGAGGTTGTTAATCCTTAGCGCCAGTTTTCATCTTTGTCCTCCTTTGCCATCACTACTTTCCCAGTCCTGGCTACGACAATCCCTCTGATTTGGTCCATGGTATCAGAAAGCTATGTTTGTAAGCATCATCAAGCAATCACCACAACCGATCAAATTGAAGAAAAAGGAGGCTTAAGAAAGTGATGGTGAGAAATCCCACCCCCACCCCTCAGTTATTTTATTCTGGATGTCAAAACTAAGAAATACTTGGCTCAACAAGTAGAAACACTTCAGTTAAGACAAATCCTCAAAAATTTAAAGTCTGCGATTCTGCCTTAACAGTGTCACAGGGCATGAAATGAATAGTCAGGTTCTAATTCTGACCCTAGTCTGTCCCTTACATGCACACAAACACAGGGCTCCTTACAAATGTTTTGGATCCTGATTATTGTTTTCTTACACTTTTTAGCATCAACCTTTCTCCTATTCCTTTACCACATACCTTCTAGCATCACAGGAGATTTCAAAGCTGCTTGCGCTGCAGTGCTGAGGGCTGTTCAAGCACCAAACATTCAAATGTTCTTGGATTTACAGATGGACTAAATCCATCTTTGTTTCTGATCCACTGCCAATTAAAAGTGTGTTAATATGTTCCATGTGAGGACCCAAATTTCAAATTTGGCTGCCCAGTATTTGTCTTATCCAGAGCACATGCTTGGTTGAGCAGATAGAGTTTCATCTGGTTTCTAAAGAATGTCATCTATTTTCACCTAGATTCACCCAATAGGAAAATACTTAAATGCTTACATGACATTTATATTTCCAAATGTCTTTTCACCCCACTGTTTTTTTAACAAGGAAACTTTGGAACACTGAAAGCAGCTACTTGGTCCCAGAAGGTCATTATTATTATTGCTTCGTTCAGTTCATATACTATGTAAAGTTAGCAACAGAAATGCATGAAATAAATAGCTTTGGTTGTGTGGTTGTTGTTGTTTTGATGTTGCTTACATTTTTCTGTCCTCTCAACGAAGAATAATGTTTAAGACTTAAAACACAGTAAGAATGTCACAACAGTTCTATAACTTAGTATGAAGTAAACATTGTGAGTGCAAAATGGGATAAGCAGCCTCATTTATTGATCCGGTGGGAATTTTAATGACCTGCCTGCTATTAATTCCCCAGATATGTAAAGAACCTGTTACACAAATGCACACCTGGGCTGCTTACTATTTCATTTTGTTAATGAAGACTTTAAATCTTGCCACTAAGGGGGTCATTTTCAGTAGCATAAGGAAAAATCATAAACATGTATTAAAGTGAAACAGCAAAAAAGCAGATTTTTTAAAAAAGCAGAAATATTAATACTACATTGAAATATGCATATCACACAACTGATTACAGTAAAGAACGCCTCACTTAGAGACTAACTCGCTTAAAGAGCAGAATTTTCTCTGAATGGTCACCTTGCTTAACAACTAAAGCCAACCAAAAACTTGCTTAACAACTAAATTGAGGTTTGCAATCTCCCCACCAGAAGTCACAATTGGTCACTTACAATGGTGTTTCGCTTAAAAAACAAACTCGCTTAAAGAGCAATCCTGTGGAACACATTATGCTCTTTAAGCGAGGTACCACTGTAAGTTTATTCTTTTGTGATACTATTTTACATCATCAGTTGAAAAAAGCAACACCTATGAGAAGAAAGGTGGGAACAACAATGGATAGCCGCCTTTTAGAAACAGTTAATTAACTCTTTTTTTCATTTTAATTGTTTGACATCTGACAACTGATCAATTATGACACATTTAGGGGCAAATGCTTAAAATTAATTTTAGCAGTAGACTTTCCCAACTATTTACTGTAAGCAAGTACCTCTAGCATGCTGAACTAATTCTTGGAAATTGCTCTAGGTAGACTTTAAGAAAATGAGACCCTCTGGTACAAAATAAATCTATTTAAAATGATACATTATGATAATTTAATGAGTCATACCTGCAGCCAGTGAACAAGGGTACACTAGCAAAAGACAGAAGAACAAAACGTCGAAGTGACAGGAAACCATGATGACACCAAAAAGCTGTTTCCAAATAGTGTACTGATATTTCAGCACAAACTATGTGACCAAAGTTCTCTCTTCCAGTTCCCTTTGTGGGGGGAGGAATGCAGAGATCCTAGAAGCGAAAGAACCAAGGCCATGATACAAACATATCTAATTGTTTGCCTGACAAAGCAAAGTGTTCAATAGGATCCTTATAAGATAGTAAGTAAAAGACCAGATAAGAAACCCTAAATAAAAAAGATAAAACCATCTTAACATTCTAAACACTGCCCACCTAAAATAGCTTATGCAGCACGAAAGGCAATTTTACTTAGGTGATGGAAGAATAGCAAGGTTAACTAGGGTTGTAGAGGGTGGGAATCCCTAAGCTGAGATACACCTCTTTCTGCAGAACACATGAAAGATTATGGCAATACCGATAAAGATTATGACAACACCGATAAAGGCACAGCCATTCAGATTTCTGCAACCACAGCTTGTCTTCCTGGGTGTTTCTGTTTCCTGTAAACACAAAGACAATCTGTTCTTTGACAGAAGTGGTTTGGAATAAGTGTTTCACCACATTTGAGGGTGGTGATTCTCGACTGATGGGGGACCCTCCCCTGAAAGAATTGTATCAATTTCATTGGAAACATATGCTTCTTGAAAAAATCATATGCAATATTTTAAAAAAAACTGAAAAAGAGGAGAAAATAATTTTAATTTAATTTAATTTAATTTAATTTAATTTAATTTAATTTAATTTAATTTAATTTAATTTAATTTAATTTAATTTAATTTAATTTAATTTAATTTAATTTAATATTTATATAGCCGCCCAACTCATGAAGACTCTGGGCGGCATAAAATCTTAAAACCTTAACAAGAACAACCCCATTAAAACAAATTACCCCGCTAAAACCCCCACACAGATTAAAAAGAGGAAAGTTGCTTTGATATTAAACCAACCAGCAGGTGGGGGTCACGACATCTTCAGGACCCCACACCTGCCCCGCCAGCCATGTTTTCAGATCTTTCCTGAATTGCTTTCTTTCCCATTGTATTGTTCTTTGACACATAAGAGCACAAGTATTTCTAAACTTAAACATTCTTCAATTTATTTTTAGCTTCACTATTTCAAAATTACAACTAAAATTATTGGGAGAGGAAGATTTGAAATAGGCATGAGATTTATTTGTTTATTGTTAAGCAAAAGGGGACCAGGGTTCGAAAAGGTGGCAAAACACCAGTCCAAGAGGTGCCTTTGTTCTCATTATCCTAACAGATGTGCCAATTATGTCAGAGCTTGGAGTTATAATTTGTTTAACTGAGTCCAAGTCACTGAATCACCCAGGCAGAATAACTATGAGCAAGGAATGAATGAACCATACAACAAGATTTTTGTTCATTTTGAGGGGGAGATTAAAGTCCACTTCAGGTAACAAATGACTTGGACCTGTACTGGTAACCAACATTTAAATCTAAACATTACAAGAAGGCCTCTTTTTGTAATCCTAGCAGGGATGCTTAAAATAAGCATTTTTTCTTCAGTGGATACTACGTTTGTGTAGAAAAGCCGCATATGAGTTGGATGTAGGCCAGAAGTAATCCGCGTACAGTCTGCAGTCTCTCTGGCAGGAATTCCCAGTTCATGTGAGGAGAGAAGACTGATTTGAAAGTCTAGATTCCACTGCACCTGACCTTTCAAAAGTTTTCCTTCCACACATTTTAGGTAGACGGCAGAACACAAGAAACAGAGAAGGTGCAATTGCTGGATGCCTTCTTTGTCTTCTCATAAAAGGAAAAAAAGTGTTCAACCCCATGCAGGTAGACAGGGGTCAGCAAACTTGGCTCTCCAGATGGTTTTGGAAGCCCTGGTCAGCAGCTGTACTGACTTGGACGTCTGGTAATTGAAGTCCAAGAACACCTGGAGAGCCAAGTTTGCTGACCACTGAGGTAGAATAAAGTGGGCTACTGCCCAATGTCAGTAAAGTGGTATTACTGTATAGCTCTTTAAATGAAACCAATCTACTTATGAATGCAAGTCTGAGGAGCCAGTTGAGCTGTACTCAAAGTTAATAGAAGAAATTAGCAGATGGCACAGCAAAGTCATCTCAAACTTGGTAGAACTGAAGAATGCTGTGGACTTTATCAAGACCTTTGTCAAAGTCCCTCAAACTATTCTTCTGGCCAAGCTGGTAAAGTGCGGACTAGATGGATTTGTAACAGGTGGATATGTTGTATGTAAAGAATTCCTACTAATAGTTTCTCGTTCTTCTGGATAAAAATGACAAATGAGATGCCACTGGGTTCTGCCCTGGATTTGTTGCTGTTCAATTTCATTGTAGACAACTTGGGTGTTATTCTTTATAAGCATCCAAGCCTTATGATAAGCAACCAAGCCTTATGAAGAAATGTTGAGGGAGCTGGAAAAGGGAATGCTGAGAAATTATATATGTCTCATTATTTAAGCATCATTAAATATTAGTGGGCTGTTGCAATAGAAGATAAAGCAAGCCTGTTTTCTATGACTTTAGGGAGCAGAACCCAAAGCAATGGATTCAAATTACAAGGAAAGATGTTTTGACTAACTGTTAAGAAGAATTTCCTGACAGGGAGAGGTGTTAAACAATGGCATGGACCACTGCAGAAGCGGAAATATCTTCTTTATTAATGGTTTTTAAAAACAGAAGTTGTGTGTCTGTCAGTCAGTGGTGCTTAAGTTGTAGATATCATGCTTACTCAAGGAACTTTACTCAGTTATTCCTGGGATCCCTTCCAGATTTACAATTCTGTGTTTCTTTATGAATTGGGGGTGGGGGAGTAATCTTCACCAACATTTGAGGGGAAGCTTCAACTTATTTTCTCTGTGTGTACCCTTCATGTAGTGCGAGTATTAGAAATACAGCAGGAAACAAAGCAAAGTAGGTGGATATGTAGAAATGGGTGAATGCGACATTATAGAAATGTGGTTAGGGGGACTCTATGTAGTTTTGAAAATACTTTACTCAAACACACATGTGGGGAAAGAGGTTACACTCCATGTGCAGCTGATGCCATAGAATATTTCCCTTACAGTGATATATAAGTTGTGCATTTCTGTTTATAGCAGGTTCAGGCAGCCAAACAGCTTAGCGCATATGCAGGCATACTGATTGCTTGCTTGTCTACATGGCTTGTATATACAGAAGTGTTCACTATTTACACATATGCCATCTGAAGACTCCACTCTCAAGCTGGATACTAGCATGAAATAGCTATGTTCAGAAATGGGAAATGACTGGAAGTCACTTTGCTCACTCCTGCCCAAATGTATCACATCACAGTTCTTCAAAATGGCCCAGTACAAACATAGGCTCGTATCCTGTTCTGGAGCTCTGCTAACACGAAGAGAATGATGTTTGCCAGCAGGTGCAAATTTCTACTAATTAAAGGGTTCCTGATTTGACTTCAAAGCTGCATGCTGCTTTATCTTATTCCACATGAGTTATGGGCAACCTAAAACTGAAACAGGGATTTGTTAATTAGAGGCAATCTGCAACTGTTGTTGATGTAACTCCCATTGCACTACCATGGTTCTGGAACAGGATGCTAGCCATTATTTCCTAATGATATAACCACAGTTAAATGATTAGGAGATTCTGGGTCCTGACCTCCACCCACCTTTCCCACAGGTTTCTACCAAAGTGTACTAATTACACCATCCAATATAGTTTATTATGCTGTTCAGCAGAATTCTTTTTTGTGCTCTTGTCTAGACAGTATTCTTGACCCTCATAACTGCAATGACAAATAGAAAGATTTGAACATTTTAATATGTTATAATAAAATAATATATTTTACTGCACTCCACACCAGTGCACATTCCAGTTAAATAAACATACAAAGCAGCCAAACACAATATTTATTAACATGAATAATACACATCCACCCGTCTTTGGAATGTACAGGCATCCAAGAAGAGCTGAACTAACTACTAACAATCCAATTAGAAAGTTCAAGTCAAAAACATACCAGTCAATCTCCTTTCTTTGTCCCTGACACCTATGGCTCCAGGTAGAACAAGCAAGTTGTCAACCTCATTTACATTTGCCCAAATCTGAAGATTTCTACAGCTTTTAAAAGAGAACACTGCTGAAGAACAAGGTGGAAGGGCTCCAGAAGGAAGGGATGAAGGACCCAATTCCTCTGGGACTGAATATTGAAACAGGGCCAAAATTCAACTCTCTGCAACAGTGGCAGAAGAATGTAGAGCCAGATTACAACATGGGGAGCACAGGCATAGTAACACTAACGCTATTGTATATGGCACTAATGGCCTAATGCAAAAAGCAAGCCCAGGAAGAAATTCTGCCAAGTTAAAAGGGAACTCTCAAAAGCCTAGGGTTACACAAACTGAGAACTGGCACTGGATCTACTGTTTATATTTTATCGGAGATACAGCAGAAATGACAATAGCTGCACCTACATTTCTTTCATGTGTTCTGACAACCAAATCCGACGTCATGCAGAGAAAATTGATTTAGATCACTTGTGGTTCCTTTTAAAATGTACCAGTCTACAATGGAGGACCTAAATCTGATTGGAAATGAAATGGCAGGAATCACATTATCTTAACCTATAAAACCAAGGGTTAACCGTTGGAACTGGCTATAGGTTGGTTGCTATGCCTCGCCCTACTTGCCTGCACTCACCCTTCGTGCACACGGCCGATCTGGGTCCGCAGGTCAACGAAGGATTGAGAAAACCGGCAGTAGGGCAACAGCCCCACAAACGCAAAAAAAGGGAAACAACTTCACTTCCCAACATTCCTTGCACCGCGCCGTGCCAGAGCCAATCAGGCTGAGAGGCTCTCGCACGGCGCGGTGTTCAGAAACGTGCTGCGGCCAATCAAAAGAAAACCATTTAAAAAAACGCAGCACAAACACAAAGCACAAACCCATAACTACAAACCCCAGCGTCCTGCGCGCCATGAGCGCGCAGAACGCAGAGGAAGCCAGCGCCCAAAAAATAAAACAAAAATAAAAACACTGGGAAAGCAAGTCCGCCAAGCCACGGGAACCAAAGCCCCCCTCCCCAACGGCGCCTAAGGCTCCCGATCGGAGTTTCCCCTTTAATATCACTGGGTGGGGGTGTGTGTGTTGTGCTCCCCCTCTCTACTGGCTCCCCTGGGGTTGGGAGGGTTGGGGGGACCAAAGGAGTCTCTCTCCCCAACCCTCCTGACCCCAGGGGACCTGGCAGAGAAGGGATTCCCCTCCCCACACACACACACACCCCATATTAAAGAGAAGAAACCAAGTGGTTACTTCTCTTTAAAAATGGAGTTGGGGGGAGGGGAATCCCCCACTCCGATGGCTCTCCTGGGTCCGAAAGGGTTGGGGAGACAGAACCCTTTTCTCCACCCAACCCTCCCAAACCCAAGGAAGCCAGCGGAGAGGGGGATCAAACACCCCCCACTGATATTAAAGGGGAAACCACAATTGAGATTTCCCTTTTAATATCAGAGGGTAGCCTGGATTCGATCCCCTCTCCTGGGTCCCATGAATCTGGAAGGTTTGGGGGGACAAAAGGAGTCTGTCTCCCCAACCCTCCTGACCCCAGGGGACCTGGCAGAGAGGGGATTCCCCTCCCCACACTCTCACACGCCCCATATTGAAGAGAAGAAACCAAGCGGTTACTTCTCTTTAAAAACGGAGTTTGGGGGGGGGGAAATCCCCCTCTCCGATAGCTCTCCTGGGTCCAGAAGGGTTGGGGAGACAGACACCTTTTGTCCACCAAACCCTCCCAAACCAAAGGAAGCCAGCGGAGAGGGGGATCACAACCCCCCCACTGTTATTAAAGGGGAAACCACAATTGAGATTTCCCTTTTAATATCAGAGGGTGGCCTGCATTCCATCCCCTCTCCTGGGTCCCATGAATCTGGAAGGTTTGGGAGACAAAAGGGTCTGTCCCCCCAAGTCTTCCAGAGCCAGGGGAGACAGCAGAGAGGGGATCCCCCCCGTAGGACACCAAAAAACACAAAAACAAACAATCAAAAACATTCAAAAATACACAAAAACAAACAAAAATAACACCAAAAAACAATACAAAGTAAACAACAACAAACATTTCCAAACACACCCAGCACCCAGCCAAACACCACAAAATCCAACCACCACCACCACCACAAATAAAGAAAAACAGCCAACTCACCACTACACGACCTCACACCACAACGACTGGAAAAGAAATGAATAAAGAAAGAGATGACTTACTGGAAGAAGCTCCACCCAGAGGCCACGAGAGAAAAAACAGTCAAAATACAAGATAACCCCTACCAGCACCACTTGCTGCCCAGAATAGTAAAAATTTTTTCAAAAAGACACAACAGCCCCACACAAATGGCCCCAAGAGTAAAAACAAGTAAAAACAAGTAAAAACAAATAACACAAAAATCACATTTTTGCACAAATCAAAAACAGATGTCAATAAAATAAAATAAAAACTATTCAAAAATCCTGTGCTGAATTTTTACTCAAATAAAAAACAAAAACATCAATACACAGTTTAAAAACATTTATTGTGAAAAACATGTACTTTCACATTTTTTAAATTATTACCTATGGTACAACAGTTTTTAAAAAAATACATACTAAAAAATATTGGGTCAAATAATTTTTTTGGAAAAAGTATATCATCCTTTATTCTTTTTTTCATTGACAAAACCAAAACACTAAACAAAACTCATCACAGTTTATAACAGGCCACCAATTTTTTTTGTATAAATAAAATTTTTAAAAATTTCAATTATAGACTAACCTCTTCTTTACAAACATTAACAACAACAACAAAAACTTTCCAACACCATTTAAAACAGCCCGGCAACGCTGGGCAACCTCTGCTAGTTCCAAATAAAAATTGCCACCCCTCGTGAGCGCTGGACTGTGGGTAGAAAAGTGCAGATACTTAAATGATATTTACAATTTTCATCCCAAGGAACAGTTATGGAACACACCTTTTTAATCTCAAAAACAGCAAGGAAGGGTGAAGAGAACACCTAGGTGTGTTGGACTCTAAAGTGAATTGGCTTTGTTTGCATTATAAAACCTGAAAACCTTTTTAAAGAAAAAATTGCCTACCTGCTCATGCTATGAGTGTGAAATGCTCTAATGATATTTCTACTGTATTTGATTTACCATGCTATGCTGGTTTTAAGATATTGAATGCCTCTTTCATTTACACCAGTGAGAGAAGAAGAAATGTAATGCCTTACTCATGTAATTGGGGAGTGAGAAATGCTTTCTAGAATGCTACAGAAACCTCCTTCATGTAAGGAGGAAGAGAAATGTTCATGTTTTGTTCATGCTTAAATGTTTTGCTTATACTCTTGGGGAAAGACCTGTCTTTGCTTATGTTATATTTTGCCTTATGTAACTGCATATCTCAAGGTACCTCCAGAAGTACATGGAAGAGTTTTCAGTACCCTACACATGTAAATGGGTTTGTGATGCCCTGTCTCTCTATACTCCTATTGTAGCTGTTAGTAATGCTAGTAAATGTGCCAGGGTTGTGAACTGTACTCAACATAAGTCAAAGCCTCGCTGTTTCCAGCCCGGTCGTGGTCTTAATTGCACCGGGGGAGAAACAGAGGACCTTCATTTTAACTTTCAGCACATTCTGTTGCCTTCTGGGTGGTTCTGGACCTGTGGGTCACGAACTTGGAACTATATTCCTGCTAACCTCTCTAAAACCACTTGTTGCCTTAGTCGTATGATTGTTGCTTTGCCCAACCGCACCACGCTGGTCCGTCAGCGTCCCGCCCGCAAACGCATCGCCCGAGGTACTGCTGCTGAGCAGTTACCCTCTGATTGCGATAGCACTGTTAAGGTGCTTTCCCAGGCAGAGTACAATCTTTGGCCATCAGTCTTGTTGGCGTGCCTGGCCTGGCAGCCGGGAATGCAAGGCAGCTTGGAAAGCTTGCTTGTGCATTTGTAAAAGCCGTTAATCACACTTCCCAAGCTATTAGCCTCCTGAACAGGGAGCAATTTCAGCTTCGCAATGCCATTTTAGATAACCGTGCCGCGATCGATTATTTGCTGATGTTGCATCATCAAGGTTGTGAGTCTGTGCATAATATGTGTTGCTTTAACTTATCTGATAATTCTAATAAGGTACAAAACCAATTGGATTCTTTAACCAAAATTGTTTCTGATATTATTCTTGCCATTCTGATAACTGCCTGTTGCTTTATTCAATGTATACCTTCGTTGCTAGCCACCTGCCTGCAAGGATTTCGCTTCCGGCCTCGTGTACGCAAGGACCAAATTTATTATGCTTATAAGCTTCTTAAAAACAGAAAGGGGAAGATGTGAGGAGTTTCACAGCACAATCGCTGTGGCTAGTGGCAAACCATGGTCATAAATCGTGGGTGATCATTCTCCTTACCTCATCTGTGTTTACGCCGTAACTTAGAGGCCCCAGCTTGGGCCTCTCACTCCAGGCCTTCTGGCCCTCCCCACTATGCCCAGGGATGGCACGCAATCATTCAGCTAGCACGCAGCTTTCATCCAATTAGCAAAGTGAGCACGAGGCAGACATGCCGATATTTAGCCAATTAAGTAATCTTATGCTATCGCAGGTAACCAATAAGAATATATTGCATACCCTTCTCTGAAATTTCCTTTGTCCTGTTATTCCTAATAAACTCTGACCGGGCTATCTTGCCCTGTTGCCTCTTCATGAATCAAGCCTCCGCTGTCTCCTTGATCCCAAAACACAACAGTGTTTCCCAACCTTTGGCCTTTGGATTTCAATTCCCAGAAGCCTAAGTCAATTCCCCAAAGCACTGATCAGCCAATGTACTGACTTAGGCTTCTGGGAATTGAAGTACAAAAACCAAAGGTTGAGAAACACTGATCTATGGTAACCATGGCCTGTGTGGAAGTTCTCAGACTTTTGTAGATGGGATCAGGTGATGGAAATTTGTGTATGAATTCACCTCATCTGTACCTGAAACTGGGTGGATAGTTAATGAGTTGGATACTTGGTTGCAAAATCAGTACTGAGTCATGTGGACATCTTCACTTGTAAATAAATATATGTAAGGATGCAACTCTGCAGATAAAGTATTTGTTGCTTCTGCGTCGTGAGCAAAACCCTCAGTAAAACCATCACTGAAAATGTACAGAACTGTTGTATATATTCTGTTCTTCCTTCCAAATCCAGTGTCTATAAACTAGGAAAAAACAGTCAAGACTGGAGTTATTGTGAGTGTGTAGTGTGCAATGATAGGGACTACAGGGGCTCAAGTAACTAAGACACTGACTAGAAGGCAGCAGGTCAGCAGTTCAATACCTGAATACTGTAGGACAGAATGACTTCTCGTCTTTGTCCCAGGTCCTACCAGCCTAGCAGTTCGAAAGCAAGAAATTTCAACTACTGTAGATAAATAGGGACCACTTCGGTGGGAGGGTAAACAGTGTTCCGTGCACTCCGGTGTCTAGTCATGCCTGCCACATGACCACGGAAACGTCTGCAGAAGCAGACAGCACTGGCTCTTCAGCTTTGAAACAGAAATGAGCACTGAACCCTAGAGTTGGATACGACTGGCTTTCGAGCAAGGGAAACCTTTACCTTTACTTTAGTGTGCAAAGATATTTCTGGGTATGGGGAGTTGCTGCAAGGGTTTGGAATGCCAGAGGCACACCTAGCATTTCAACTCTCTCAAGTTGGAGAACTCATAGATCTTAATGTATCCTGGTGCTACAAAACAAACAGTCACACTTCATGATGCAATTTCACTCTGTTGGGATCACCCAGCAAGAAGAACTGAAATTTATTCAAAGTTTAACACAGATAATAAAGATAATGGATTCTGCAGTAGCAATTTACAACAATAATAGAAAATTGAAATGTAGATGGCATTAAAGTGCAATGACACATGTACAACCACATGAGTATCGGAAGGAATGTCATCAGAGACAAAGTGAAAACAAACAGCATTTAACAGGAGGACTTATTTACATAGCTTTCATTGTAGTTCTTTCAGAAGATACAAAGAAGCAATAAACCATCTTATTACTTCTCTAATTTTTTTTAAAAAATGTTTATTTATTTATCTATCTATTTGGCAGTCTTTGAAGCTGACACCCCTGGCAAGTGAGCTGAGGAGAGGTCCTGATTATAAACCCCAGTGTCTGCACCAGAAATGGACTCTTTTTTCCAGGAGGAAGTTTGGAATACAAGCATTATTGTTATTCTAATGCTTATATTTACAATATAAGTTATAGAGACTATTGCTGTTTTATAACCATGACACTATGGACACTGCCATTGTTGACACAGTCTTCTTCATACTTGATGATTCTCAGAGACCCAAACTGTATAAAATAAAGCCTTGGCCTTCAGACTGCTGCCTTTGGAAGGAACCTAAATACATACAGAGGCATCTTTAGCAGTCTGAAGGGCATAAATACATATTTTACATTAACAAATACCACACACTGATATAAACATATACAGATAGACAGAATTTTAGCATTGGCTGAAGCCCATCACAGTTTGATTGTAACTATATTCCTGACATCTGAAATAATACATTTTACATTTTTTTTTGTACAGGAAATAAAAAATAAAATTCACGTTGATTATGTCTTACTGCATCCTACCTGTCCAACTTTTTAAGTGCTGCAAGTCAAACATTCCCTTCTGTAGGACTCTTTAAAAAAATGTAATATATGGACGAACTCGAAATTATATGAGCTGTAAGTGAGTTCAGTAATTCGCATGAATCTAATATGGTTGATACACGAGGCTATATATAGCTTGTATTTGGTAAGGTAGGTTGTATCTCACATCTTCAACGAGTATTTATGCAACATTATTTTACATGTAGAAAACAAAATCCCACGGTTTCCTTTTCTTATATTTCTGCCCCTAAATAACTCCCCTCAATCAAATGGACTTCTTAACGCCACACTAAAAGTTTAGCAGCAGCAGGATTTTGCTGTAGAAAGAATTAGAAATGTTCCATTTCTTAGCTTACAGCTACCGGTCCTTTAAGTCTTAATGACCACTTCGTGCTGCTAGAGAAAGGTGAATAACAGAGTAACAAAATGTGCTTCAGTGTTTTTGTGTCACAATTTCTTTTAAAAAACAACAACAGACTCTGTATTACAAATTGCTAGTACAGTATTAACATAAATTATTCTTGTTCCAGAATTTGATTCAGTGGTAGAAATATCTCCAAATAGCCATTTTTATATACTGCTTTTAAAAAAAAAGAGAGGAAGAAAGGATTATTTCTTTTGTAACAAAGCCTACTGCTAAACGATACACAGTTGTTTAAAAAAGAATGGAAATAGTTATATCAAAATTGAATCCTCTGATGCTGTATGGCAGGGATGGTAGATGTATGACCTTCCAGACACTGTTGTAAAGCAACTTCCCTTATCTATTTCAAATAGGTGTGACAGGAATTGACACCCAACAACAACTGAAGCACCACAAATTGTCTATTGCTGCTGGAAAAGATTTCTTACACATTACACATTGACTCCAAGAGGCTTTCATGTCATATGAATACTTGAAGATTAAATATCTTATTTCCCTTTTATAATCAGTTCACATTTCTTGTTTTAAGTATATACATTTACACCAAAGCATACACCCTGATTTCTTCATAACATTCTTCAACATTCGCCACAGGATGGCTCGTTTTGTTCTAAGGACTGACAGATTGCTAACATGTTACTTCCAGAAGACTCTTTCCAGTGATTTGCTGTACTATCCTATTCCATGCTCCTGACCGTGCTTTAAATATTAATTCAATGTTAAGAGAAAGACATTGCAAGTGGCCATTTAAATATGGCCAGAGGTGGGCACCAAGACACACAGTTGGGCAAGCAAGGATGCTTCTCTACTTCATCCAGCATCTGGTATTTGAAGTTCAAAAGATTTGTAAGAATCTTGGTAGAGCTTGAACATTAGCCCTTAATGTCAGAGAATGGTGCTACTGATATTGCAGCTTTCACTGTAACTTGAAGATGAGCTGAGTGTGCTTGAACCAGCCACAGAACCTGGATGGAACAAACACACATTTTCAGAGAAATTAATTTTATTAGTAAGATTTGCAGTGCAACTTATGTGACTGTAGATTTTTGAGATGGTAAGGTAAATTGCAGTACCGAATACACCCGAGTATAAGCCGACCCGAATATAACCTGAGGTACCTAATTTTAGCCTGAGAAACCAGGAAATAGGTGGACTCAAGTATAAGCATACCTGTCAAGTTTCAGGAAATTTCTGTCAAATAAGGGAAATTTCCTGGCCAAAACAGGAAACTAGACAGCTATGCTTATCCTGTGCTGGCCTCCAGTCTAACTCCAGTCTAATCGCAGTCTAAATAACATGGGATGACAGTGGGAAAGAGTATAAAATATGGGGTTTTTACAGAAATTTCCCGAAATTTGACAGGTATGAGTATAAGCCGAGGGTAGAAAATGCTAGTGAGTTTCAATAATCAAAATATAGTACATGAAAATAAAATTAATTACCGTAATTGAGACATTCGTGGGGTAATGTTTATGAATGTTTAAGGTACTGTATTTTTTTTTACTATATTTGAATTGGCATCACCCAACCTGTGCTCATGCTACCGGGAAAGGGGGTGGGTGGGCCAAAAGCACCGAGGCAGAACACGGGAAACATTGCTCCAGTCTCTTTCTCTTTGCTGTGAGCGAGTGAGGCTTTTCCTGTCCGGCTTGGCATGCCCCGTGGAGCAGGGGCGATGAAGCGGGTAAGTAAAGTCACAAGGGGCAAGGGGGACATCAGCTCTGCCTTGCTACAAGAGAGTGAAGGCTTCACAGTTCCCTCTCCTTGCTGGAGCTGCACACGAGAGAGCCCTGTTGCCCATGCTACTAAGCAGCCAATTTTTTCACTCTGAAGCAGGGAGAGAGAAAAAATGGCTGCCTGATGGTGGGGGCCTTTCGTGCTGAAGACACGATGGGAGAAGCGGGCAGCAAAGGCTATTAGCCACCGCCCACTTCTGCCCTCACCGTCGTCTCAATCAGGCACAGAGAAAACTGATGTCTCCCAAGATGCAGCAGAAAGGAGTTTTCTCCATGCCGATTGAGACGCAACAGGACAGGAGAAGCAGGTGGTGAAGGCTATTAGCCACCGCTGCCTTCTTTCCTCACACTCAATGACCCCAGTATAAGCTGAGTCCACTTTTGTGACCTCATTTTTAGGGCTGAAAAAATAGGTTTATGCTCGAGTATATACAGTATTGCTAATACAAATCTTACCTGAACTGCTTAGAGAAAGAGCAGATTTTGAGTTGCCAAGCAAGGTCAAGAGACTGTTGACAGGGAGCCAGCCTTCTTTGCCTGTGCTCACATTCTTTACATACCTAGGGAACAAGGTTAGGTTATCAAACTGAATGGGGAAAAAATAAAGTAGTGTGTCTTCTTTGAAAGAGACACCACAGACATACACATGAACTCACTTTAAGAGACAGGTAAAATTTGTTTTGTGTTGTATGCCATTATTGATCTTTAATTATAATTAGACTAGAACCATGGATCACATTATTGTTTTCCCACAATTTTGGGGGTACATTCCATCCATTAATTCTTCAATGGCTTCAAGGGATTAATTTTTAAAATCAGTCTTAACAATAAGACTGAAAAAGAGATTCAGATCTTGCTGCAGTTGGAAAGTGGATTAAAGGAACAATTCCATTGCTGGCTTTTTAACCATAGTTTAGTGTGGTGGTTGAGAACCTGTGGCACACAGAGGCCTTTCTGTGGGTACGGGCAATGTTGTGGGCAAGCCATGCCCAAAGTCAGTGTTGCTTCCCCACCCAACCTTCTCCTTCCACCAATGGGGAGGCGAGAGGGGAGGCTAAAATTCTTCCCACAAGGAGGTGGTGGGATGACCAGATACACCCCACCCTCCACTCCTAGGAGGAGGAGGCACACCCATGGGGGTCAGGTGCACGCACCCATGTGACATCACTAGTGCACCTTAAACAGTGTGTGTGCACGCACCCATGTGACATCATGTGCCTCCTCCTCCTCGGGCACTCAGTCTCTAAAAAGGTTTGCCATTACTGGTTTAGGGACTGGGAATACCTTCCTTGTCCTTGATTGTTGTTGGACTTGAATGCCAACTGACCCTCCATATTGGCTACAATGGCTAGAGCCGAGGGATACTGCAGCCCAACAAACAACCTCTACATGGCCCAGCCAAAAAGGTTTCACACATGTTCTGCATTAAAACTGAGTTCTTCATACCAAAGTCCGCCTTCTCCTTCATGGATCAGTTGAACTAATTCTCCACTTTTCAGTATCAGGTCTTCCGATCCTCCTTTATCATAATTGGCCAAAACTGAATATTTACCAGGAGTCTAAATAAATAAGGGAGAAACCATAATTGAGTATAACTGCCTTGGATCCCTTTCTGGAAGAAAAGCCAGCTCAAAATAGAGTAAAAAGATACATAAATAATACACAGGGGTGTGTGTGCATATACTGTACTGCCATTAACTTAAAGTGTAATTTTATTATGATCAATGTCCTGGAGATTTCAATATCACTATTTATTATGCTGATTAATAAAACAAAATTTGCTGAACATAATAAATACTAGTACTAATCAGTATTAAGCCTCATGATCGCAGGCTATTTCATTTTTTTCATTATGAAATAAAAAAAACTGCAGGCATATGCAAATTATCTATCATGCACCTGGAGTATGTCTCCTGCATATCCTGCATGTAAAGGTCCCTGCATGATTGGAGTACTAGATTATATTAAGTGAAAATATTATATAAAAGCCATTTCCCAATATTGTCATAGAAACATTGGGGACCTTAACCCTTGGGTGTCCTGTAGACACAACCAGAATCTTGAAAAAGAGGGTACTATCAAAAATTGGCTGCCAATCGTAGCTTTCACCAAAAGTTGGTAGCTTAAGGGCATGAGGAGGCAGAATGGAAATGGCAATCACAAAAAAAAGTTAGGAAGCGTTGCCTTTCTGTCAGCTTTCAATTGTCTCTGTGTTGGTGCACCCACAACACCTGCTCCAAGTCCAGTGTGAATGATAATTCTATTAGACCACTAAAAAATTACAGCCATAAACTAGCTTTTAATGCCATACAGGTCTTCATGAGTCTGAGCAACACAGAGCTGTGAGTGGCACTGAACCCCCACCCCCGAGTTGAAAAAATCATATCCCAATGTGCCCATCTGGCTCTTTGGTCCCAAAATGGGGTCTGCCGGGCCAGTTGCCCACCCATTCCTTCAACTGTGTACAACAAGCACTCAGTGTTTTTCCTGCTTTCTCAGACATGTGAAAGACACACAAACTCTTATACCCTAGGAATCCCCACAGACTGATCCATCCTTCATACCCTTCACCTCCCTTCTCTGCAATAGATCTAAAAAATGTACTACATTACCAGCTTTTTCTCTCCTTTTCCTTCTTCTTCTGCATCTGAAGAATTAAAAGGTTCCTCTGAACTAGACCAACCATCATTTTCTTCAATGGCATCAACCGCCTGAGATGTTTTAGACCATCCTTTAAAAAAGCAACAGACCATTACTTATTAAAACTTCTAAAGCAGACACTAAAACAAGGGCAATTAACACAAAGCTTTTTGAACACTCAAAAATGCCACTTGCAAGTATTATTTTTGTTGATCTGACATGTTGACATTTAAATGGTGCAACTTCTACATAAAGTTCAGGATGCATTCAGAATAACTAACGCTTCCATATGCTCTGAGCCATCTCAATGCACTAGATTTATCTAGTATCTGCTATCACTCTGAAGTTTTCTCAGACCCCTTTAGGTGACATGAGTGTAACTGGAGGTGGAGAGTCATAAACTGAGATCCAAAGAGTGGAGGTTAGTGGTTTAATCAAACAAATAATGAAGATAATCCTGTTGCAATTATGTAGATTAACCAGAAACTGCGTAAATCATGTGCATAATCATTTTAGCTATCTGTCACATACTTGAACACAATGGGGCTTTCTGGCTGTTGGACCATGACAGTCAGAAAAGTAATTGTGAAAACTTAGTTGCATGATTCTTATGTGTGCATGTTTCACAACAGGATCTTAGTCAATTATTAACAATGTATGTGTTTAAATGAGACAAGATTTAGCACCACATGCATTCCTATGTACAGGACTGTATTGGGTATCAAACTTGCAGTACTACATTTTTTTAAAAAAAAAATCCTTTTCTAGTTTGTCTCCACCACCACACACTCCTATGTGCTATTTTGGAAATATGTTTTTCTATGGTGAATAAAAAGGGAGGTTAATCTGTTTGTAGACTAGATAATTTTGCACTGTATATAATTCCATTTCTCTTTTTCCTAAATTACTGCAAAATGATAAAAAATCTTCAATTTATGCCTTAAGTACATCACAGCAAAATACAGCAATTGACCCAATAACAAACCATGCAGACACAATTATAACTTACATTCAAGGTAACATAGACTGTAAACTATTGCTTTTATTTGTGACACTCTGACCCCCAGAATTAATATATCCGCGTAAAACTCATGTAACATTTACAACAACCGCAGGTGCATTTATGGCATTTTGCACATTCATGGGTGTGTTTTACTTCTTCTGGGAGTAGCGAGGGAGGCACAAGTTGGATGATTTGATGTTGGGGCTGGAGCCGGTCCGTGGTTTAGTAGTTTGGTCATCCCAAAATAGACAGCCCATAGTTTGGTCATCCCGTGTTAGGCAATAAATGTAGCAAGCCATTGTGTGGCCACAATTCTCAGCACACCATACTGTGCACAAAGCTCATGGTGGCCTAGAAGAGATACATTACTTTGCCTGCGTTGGGTTGCTAGCAAAAGATAAATAGTACTGAACCGACATACAAGATGCACCCCATTTTCCAAGTGTTAAAATAATAATTAAAATATGGGGGGGGGGAGATGTGTCTTACACACCAGCAAATACAGAACAACTTGGCTCTGTTCCATGTTAATATAGAACGTGCATCTGTGAAAGAAATGAATAATAAATATTCCCAGTGCATTGACTGCTGTTTTGATGCTATTTTCCTGATTCTCGTGTCAGTCTTCCACAGAATTTTGTTTGTTGGCCCACTGGTGCCAGATATTCAGCATAAATTCAAAATTATATATGCTTCCTTGATTTAAGAAATATCTATGGCATGTCAGTTTACTTTTTTAGTAAAATATAAAGCACAAGGCCAAACCTCCTTGCTCATTTAAATGAGAATACTTCAAAGCAAGGGATTTGCATGCGCACGCAGCCAACACGCTGCACTTGCTAGGCTGGTATCCTGCCATTATAAATAAGAGAAGTTGGTTCCATTCTACCTTTTAACCCCAAAGGAGTTGGATCACTCTTTACTTCATGTCGTTTAGTGTTTTTGTCAGGGCTGACAGGAGAAGCTGTGGAAAAACGAATAAGCACAAAAGACAGACAGAAATAGAGAGAGAGAGAGATTGAAGAATTGGGAAAAAAAGAACAGGTGGATTGCATGCAAATTACCTTTGAGTTTTTACTGGAAAATGAGTTTTGAAACAAGGTAATTTTAACTGGTACTGTCGTCTAAGAAGAAAGCCAAATAAAATGAAAGATTTCAGAAAACATAGACAAAATGATAAATAGTTTATTTGTGGGTATACGCACAAATATTTGAATAGGAATAGCAAAGTTGTAATTATAATAGATAGATAGATAGATAGATAAATCTTTATTGTCATTGTCCTGCACAGAACAACGAGATTGGGGATAATAAATTTCAATTTTGTTTGTATTCTGTGTGCTCGCCAATAATATTATTCTAACAATACTAAATTCTACAATACCTGGTCCTGAAAGAAAGGCCATTGCCAGTCTGGCTTTTAGTGGTAGGAGATGCTGTTTCTGTCAAGGCAAGTTATGGGAGATTACTGCTTACCCTACATGAATTTTAAGTAACAGCTGCATGAATACACAGCTTTTCCAGAAGAACTCAAAGGTAATGAAGTCGCTAGAGAGACCTATTACAGGGCTATGCATAGAAAAATTGCATCCATCTTCCCAACTCCCATGAACAAACACTCTCAAGATGCCTTCCATATTCACAGTGAACAGAAAACACATATTTGGTTAAAAGTGGACCTCCAGATAACTTTCAGTAAAAAAGATGGAATTACTGAATTTGTTCACATATGGAAGAAACAGCCTCCACATGTAAAGAACCGATCGCAGGCATCAAGGTAGGGGTGGCCAACCTTCAGTTTTTGGACTTTAATTCCCTGAAGCCTAAATCAGTACACTGGCTGATCAGTGCTTTGGGTATTCGACTTAGGCTTCTGGGAATTGAAGTCCAAAAACAGAAGGTTGGCCACCCCTACATTAAGGTAAAGCAGACTAAAACAGTGAAAGGATTTAAAAACACAATCATTTAGCACTGCAAAAATCCCTATCAAAACCAGCAGCTCCTGATTTAGAGGGAAACGAAGCTAATATTTTGTGAAACAAAATAATTCTTCATGAAAATAATATTCCCTAAGTACTGCTATTTTCCAAACTACATTCCCCACCCTCTACCCTGCCATCTATACCTATAAAGCAGAGGTGCACGTTTGTTGGTCCTGGCATAGCTCCCGCACCCCCCAACGCAATCCCCTGAAAGCCTGCACACACCTACCTTGAGTGTCCCAGTAGGTTTGTGTTGGGGAACCAGGGCCGCAGGCCCCACAAAATTGATAAAACCAAGAAAACATACAAGTCCCAGCGTCCTCTGCGGCAAGACTCGGCCAATCGGGGCAGATGCCCAAGGCGCCAAGTAGGAGGGGCGATGGCCACACGGCCACTGCCCTAATGGCCACAGCATACGCAGAGAACATCGGGGCATAGCGAACAGGCCGGCACCACCACCCCAGAGCTAGGAAGAAAATCCTGGCTGGGGACTGCATTGCCGTGGACGCATCCGCCGCCGGACGGCACAGAAGGCAAGTGCAAGGCCTGCTGCTGTTGGGCCTGGCCAGCAGTGGTGGCAAGCGAGGATGGCAAAAAGGAGGGTGTGAAAGCAGACTAAGAAATCCCCAGCCTTGTGTAGCCTCCTTGGCGGAGTCTGCGTTGTCAGGGTTGCATCCATCACCAACCAGCCCAGGAAGCGGGTGCGGGGTCTGCTGCTGCTGGGCCTGGCCAGCAGTGGCGGTGGGGAAAAGCAGCATGAAAGGGGCGGCCACGAAGACCTCAGCCTGTGTTGTCGGAATTGCATTCGATGATTGCCCGGCATTGCAACAGGTGTGTTGGGGGGGGGAGTTGGGGCTCTATTACCGGGGTGCTGTTGGCGCAAGGGTTGGCCGGGCTGGCAGGGCTCTCTGTGTTTGGCACTCTGGAGCTTGCGAAGGACATGGTCCCGGAAGCGCATTCCCTGGCCAGTGGTGCAAGCGAGGCCGGGGATTTCACCACCTGCTCTTCCGCCCCATCCCTTTCCCACCGCCCTTCTCACCGCTGCTGCTGGCCAGGCCACTGGGCAGCCCAGAAGATGAGTGCAAGGTCTGATGCTGTTGGGCCTGGTCGGCAGTGGAGGGAGAAGGGAGGAGCAGGCGACAAGATCCCAGGCCTTGTGTAGCCTCATCGCCAGGGCCCAAATTGCGGGGTCTGCTGCTGATGGGTCTGGATGGCAGTGGTGGTGGAGGACGACGACGAGGAAGGGGAGAAGGGAAGAACAGGCTGTGACATCACCGGCCTCGCGTATGCTCCTTGCTAGGGAACACATTGCCAGGGTTGCGTACGTTGCCCGGCCAGGAGCGCAACAAGCATGGGCCCCTGCAAGCCCAGCCAACTCGCACGCCAACAACACCCTGGAGAGAGAAACCCCAAACCCCCAAACACACCCCGAGTGAAGCTGGGCAATCAGCTAGTATACAATAATAGACACTACAAGTATGTATTGGACAAAAATAATTTTATTTCTAAATTGTACTCTTTTGACTCCCAAGGTTAGAAAAGCTTTGCAATATAAAGTGCTTTTAAAAAGAGCTGATAATCTGTTGTAGGAATCAGATCTAGGACAATTCACATCTTTAACAAAAAATTAAGACAGAGGATTAAAAGAGAGCCAGGGGAAGAGAGGGAGAGAGGGAAAGAGAACATAAAAGTGAAAAAGTGTGTGTGAAGAAATGAGTGAAATGTAATCAAACTAAGAGAACCTCTGGCTAGAATCCAGTTGCTGACTTGCACTTGTTCTTAGGCAAGCAATTAGAGACACATGCAGGAATGCAACCAACACCTCTTTAATGAATGGTAACTTCTGGAGTCTCTTCAATAGTTAAAAACAGGTTTGAATCATAACAGTTGCACTGAAAACAACCACTTGATAAAACAGGTTGCTTCAAATAAATTACTATGGCTTTGTAAAGAACTTCGGCAATTTTGTTATTTCTGGATGTTCTGAACAAGAGTAACAGCAGCTTTAGTTAAAGTTAGCTATAGACCCCACTGATGAAAAGTTTAAATTTTTCCAGAGTTGCTATTTTTATCTGTCACAGGCCATGACATCACTAAATACAAAACTGCTACTTTAATTTTTTCATACTGTAATTCCTCTGACATTTTTTTATTAATTTATACCCATGCATAATCAAAGTGTACTATAAAATTTACCTTTGCCTTTTTCAGGGTACTTTGGTGCTCCTGAGGCGATACAACCGTCTGGGCTTACAAGATCAGCATTTTTTTCTTCCTGTTTTCTCACGCTCCTACCTTCATTTCGGGAAGGGCTGTTGGTTAACAAAAGGTAAGGCTATGTATTAAGTTCCTGTCTACTTTCCACAAGATAACAACTGTACGACAGCAAGTGAAAATAATGTTTTTTAAAAATCAGAAAGCAAGCCTTCTAATGAGATACTGTATACACACTTAGGGTGGATGGATACACAAAGAGTGAGGAAAAGATGAGCTCCTAGCACTAACCAAGTCAGAAATGACAGTGTGAGGGAGACAACATGAAGACGTAGCTACTCTGTGGCATCATTTTACCGGGAGGGTTGGCCCTCTGGCTCATAAGCTAGGCTTGACCTATGCTTTCATCCCCAGTTCCAACAAACTATGTGAGGGAGTTGGTCCACATATTCCACCCCCTGCCCCTGGAAGCAACTCGGTGCCTCCAATGGTTTTAGAATAATAATAGCTTCCCTGGCAGAAGAAAAACCAATAACTATAATAGTAACAAGAGACAAATCCTATCATGGATGCCAAGGTAAGACAGGCAGGGAGAGCTGGTGAAAATGAAAGTGCTGGCAAATCAACAGGAATGTCTTTCACCCCTCTGTCAGTCTGCTAGCCAGGAATGGGCTGATGGAAGCACACTGGAGCAGCACAACTCCCATCAGCCCTAACATTACACAGAGACACTGACATGGAGGCTGCCATGTTGTCTAGTGGCTAGCCATGTGGCCTGCTTGATGGGAACAACATGGGAGTAAATTGTATTTCCATGCTATGACATTATTTGCACCTGTCTCGCTTCATGCTTATGGATATTTTCAGATGAAGAATGAAGCAAGGATGGTCTGTCAGACACAGCTTGAGGTAAGACATGCAGATAATTTTCAGATTAAATATACTCTCTGGGGCAAGTAGTGCTGGCTGGATAGCTCAGTGGGTTAAGTATCTGGCAGTGGAGCCAGAGGTTGGGAGTTCAATTTTCCACTGCACCTCCTAGGAGAAAGAGTCCGTTTGTGTGGCTTTGGGCAAGCTGCACAGAATCGGGGTGTCATCAAAAGTGAATGGTAAACCACTTCTGGTTACTTCTGTTTATTGACCTGATGGCACACTATTACGATGATGACTACTATAAAGGATGGTGGTTATGGTATTTTTATACATGATTCTATAAAATGTTTATGTATGTAAATATCTAAAAAGTTGTCTTATTAAAAATGCTAAATGGTGAAACAAGCTAAATGAAGATTTAAGACCTACCACACAATAGGCCTTATGATCATGAAGAAAAGCAGGCTTCTAAGGATTCACACATATAAGTTGTGACTGCTATTAAAAAGATCTAAAGTATACTGTGCAATAATTATAAATTAATAAGGCATTGGAACTCTTCAGTTGTGATAACTACTTAATAAATTCTGGAAAATAGAAGGCAGTTAAATCAGAAGCATATATGATAATTCAATGTTTTATAAACTACATTGTGAATCGTAAAGTAACCCACCTTGTATTACACGATGCAGGTAAGGGTAAACTATGTGTATGTTCAAGAACTCTGTGTTGGCTAGCTTCTGTAAAGAAGAAAGAAACCCTCATAGCCACATAATAAATATCAGCATGCAATCAAAGGAGAAATACCAGACTAAGTATGGCTCCAATTACACTAAAAGAAACTGAGAATGGACAGAATTCTCACATTAACTATGGGTCTTTGGTCCTGTTCAGGCATTACATTTGTTTAGGTTTTGAATACAAGTACAGTAGAAGAAAGTGCCTAGCTCAAGTCCTCCATTTTTTTCTTCTTTTTGGTTTCAGTGATGAGTCTGGAGAGGTGGATGTTGGTAGTCTTGCAAAGTCACTACATGAGAGCAAGAACTCAGGAAGGGTTGCTGCTGAAACAATGAGCAAAGTGACCACAATAGTGTGTATGTGTGTGCGCATTAGGTACTCCCCTCTAACCATGCTCACAATGTTGGTTAACACAGTGCCTAAATTGGGCTTTTATTGTGCATAAAACTTCAAAAAGCTGCATGTTTACTCCTCCACTTATCTGATCTTGTCCAAGGAAACACAATACAGTATGTACAATGGGACATCTTCCACAAGAGATTATTCTTATAGCTATTGAACTGGGAGAGTAAGAGTTCAGTCAATGTCTCCAACAGATCTTGAAGACATTAAGTTATTGCTTAAGAACTGAGGAATGCAGCAAGCATATCAAGAAAAGTGGCCAAAGATAAGTGCACTTCATGTAAAGAGCATACCCAACATAAACACTGTGGACACACCCTAACACACACATTCATAATCTTTGAGAAATACATTGCAATTCATTAGGGTAGGGGTGCCCAAACTTTTCAGGCTATGGGCCAGCCACTTGCTTCAGCGGGCCAGTCACATGGTTCTTCCCACCGGAAGCGGAAGTAAAACACACCTTGCAATCTGTTTTGCATCAGGATGAAACAGATTTCTGGGCTGCCATTTTCTCTGTTTAAACCAAGGGTGGTCAAACTATGGCCTGTGGGCCAGATCCGGCCCCCAACATCGATTCATCCAGCCCATGCCATCCTCTTTGGCCACCCCTGCATTAGGGTTCTCTTGGTCCTCTTAACTTGATAAGGCTGGCTAAACAGAGATTAAATCTTGCCATCTTGCACTCATTAGCTTTTGAGCAAATTTTGCATAAATGCCACTCACTTTCTTCTCACCATGCCTCAATGTCTTTTATTAGAAAAGCTAAAGAGAATGCATCTGAGGAACATGCGAGCTAGAAAATATATGAGACTTTCTTCAATTAGTGGACATCCTGGCAACGACATGGATCAGCAGGTTTTGGTCCTTATTTTCACCTCCTTTAATCTAACTCCCAGCCATCAACAAATGCCATCATTGTCCAGTATAGAAAATAAATGCAGCCATCACACTCATAATCATTTTTGTTTCTTATTGGATATTGCTGGGTGGAGGGCAGAGGGACTTACGCCGGCATGCCTGTAGTTGACTTGTCAATACTTTTCTGATTGCATTCACCCAGGTGGCTTTAATGTCAGTGGTTGAAGCCTATGTCAAAAAGGAAACATTGAATATTTGGTCAACTTCTTGCCACTGTTGAAACCATACACATGCACACACAAAAAGACAAGACCAAACCAATATCTGGGGCTCTAAAAGATGTCCTGGGCTCTAATTTTGGCTGGGATGGAAAGGGTATTGCATCTTCTTACTGCTACAAAATTCATTTTTCAGTTTAGTGGCAGAATGTGTCTATGGAAAGATAAGGTGTACAAGTGGTTGTTTTTTTGTGCTCCAGTACTGTTTCTATAATCACCTTTCCCAAAAGGCTGGTTTTGTTTTCAACAACTAGAAGATAGATGTATTCTAGCTTCTTTTAAGTATTTCTCTGTCCTCTTTATATGTAGAAACTGCAGCAAGGTATATATCTGTATTAATTGCACTGCATCACAAAAAAAATTGTCCGCTATTTGGTCTAATCCATGTGTCCTATGCTAAACCAAGTGTGCTGAATCCATATCTGAAGTCCGATTCTTTGTGTGATGATCAAAAAGGTGTGAAGTTGTTGTTCTTTTTTGTAGCAAATTCCACTCCTTTAATCTGGAGGCTACCAGTTCAGGCTTCTCTTTTGAAAAAGACAGATCCCTTATTAGATCATTTAAATCCAATAAGATGGTTTCGCACTAGAGACAAGCCCGTGGTCCAGCTCGCCTTATATACCTATTTCTGACATCAACTCACTGACTTGCCCAGACATGCCCAGTCGCTGCTGGAACACGCATGCCGCCAGGGGATGTGATTCAGCTGAGGCGGCAGCAGGCATAGTGGTAGCTGCAACTGTTATAATGTTCCCATGTAAAAATACATTACACAATTACCGACCAGTTGAACAGCTACAGCACGCCTATAACTTAAAATCTATAGGTCATAGGCAAATTTTGAGTTCAGATTTGGAAGCAGCACACTCAATATCATGTAAGTTGCATGTGTTATTCCCAGTAGCAAATTCGTTGTTGTGCAGTGTTATATATGTGTGACTAGCACTCTTTAGGACAAAGTGGGCAACATCTAACACTATGGATGTTGCTAGACTGCAAAGGTCATCAGCCCTGTTCAATATAACTAGTGGTGAAGATTTATGCTTACAGAGTTTTGGATGTCCCTGCTTTGGAGAGTGTTTCTGTCTCATGAGATCCATTGTCATCTATTCTATATTTTCTTCAACTATAGGTCAATCCTACCAGCAGTCCTGGTTTCCATTATTCAGGGGGTGTGGCTCTTTTTGGTGCTCATTCCTGCCTCTGCTAAATAGGAGCACAGAGGCCTTGAGATTTCCACATTTTAAGAGAAACTATTATATAGAACAGTATCTGACATCTGTCCTTCAAAGGCCAGGTTCTCTATATCACAAACACACATAGTATTCCAGAGGAAGGTCTGGAGCCAGGAATGAACAATTAAACATCATTTAACAGAGCAAAATGTTTGCTTACCTGTATTATGTAAACTTCTTCCCTTGCATTATACCAGATTTCAAATTTTTTGGCATCACCTTTGACATTCTCTGTTATTCCAACTGACGTCATCTAGAAAACAATATTTATATAAACTAATGTTCAGGGCAACATCCTTATTAACCAAAACTTCCATCATTTGTATGCACAGGCATTAAAAACAAATTTCAGTATGCTTATGTTAAATAACTCGACTGCATTTCCAATTCTGTTCCTCTCATTCATTTGTGATTGCACCTAATTTAAAACAATTTGTCCCTGATTTGTGCCTAGAGGAAGAGGGAGTGAACTGTATTTATGCAGGCAATTGCTCTACTTCAAATCCTCATTTTTTCTTTTTTATACAGAGAATTTATTTAGGCTACTGGAACCAGTTATGTCACTGTGAAAGTGACTAGAGAATAAGGTTTATTTACAATACTGCGTTATGTTAAATGACTCTAATGGTGTGTGTGGTGAACATTTCACACTGTACTATAAGAGCTACATTGCATCTATAGAGCAGTTAAGAGGCGAACCTGTTAAGTGCCAATTATTGGGGCTCAAACTAAACTGAGAGGAAAGGCAGTATTTTTGTCTTTCTTTTGAAATAATTAACAAAGTAGCCCTGATTTTCAATAGGATCTGAACAAGTTGGAGAGAGAAGGTTAACTGCTTACTTACAACAGACCTGTGTCCCATCAGACCTGAAGAAGAAAGGGGGGGGGGCAGCTGGTTCTCTCTAAATTTATCTGGGCAGGAAACACTTGAATAAAGCCAAACTAAACTAAGCACTGAAAATTTGAAGCTTTGTGCAGTATTGTGCATGTTTATGATTCCCACACTGCCTGCTTTCCCACTCTTGACTTGTCAGCCATAATGGTATTGGAAGAAGTTTGAAATACAAATGGTCAACATTGTTCAGGTAATTGAGCATTAAGTGGCTCATGTTACTTGGTGGATTTTGGTTCATTATTCAATTTTTCAGTAAGAATTATAAAGAGAAAAATAGTTCTGTTGGAAGCAAGGTCTGTGATGGCGGCTGTCTATACTGTGTATATCAGTGTGAGTCCATGCATACCCTGCCTCAGAAATACTCATTTACAAGGATTGCAGTGCATGAGGATGAATGAAATATGCACAAAGGTAAAGATCACCCTTGTGCAAAAGCCAGTCGTATCCAACTCTAGGATTCAGTGCTCATCTCTGTTTATAGCATCTGCAGACATTTCTGTGGACATGTGACAGGCATGCCTAGAAACCGGAGTGCAGGGATCTCTGTTTACCTTCCCACCAAAGTGATGCCTATTTATCTACTTGCAATTTCTTGCTTTAAAACTGCTAGGTTCACAGGAGCTGGGACAGAAACAGGAGCTCACTCGATGGTACAGCACTCGGGTCTCGAATTACTGACCTGTTGACCTTCCAGTCATCAAGTTCAGCATCTTAACTACTAAGCAACCACAGTCCCACAATATGCACAAAACCATGTGTATATTTTAAACATTCCAATAGCTAATAATGTATGCAATGTATTAAAATACTTTAATCGATGGAAGAAATAATTTAAAATAGTACACATTAAGAAAGATGTATATAGAGACTGTTTTATCCATTTCTATGTGGGAAGAAATAAAATCTTGTAAACAAAGGATGGGAGAATAATGCAACTGAGATGCCACTTTTACTGCTCAAACATGAACTCAGACAACTGAAAATAATATACTGTACAGGTGTAATCAAATTGTATTGCTTTTACTCTACTATTCATCCCAATTGAAAATATTATATTGTAAAGATATAAGCAAATTGTTATTGATTTTATTCTACTATTCACCCCAGGTTTTTTTTAAAAAAACTTACATTTAGAGAGTGTTTGTAACTATAGGAAGGTGCTTTTTCATAGCCTTCTCCATTTTCTTCTCTTTTTTTACAGAATAATATTGCCTTCTCATGGAGGAAGAGGTGTCTCTGCATTGGCTTGAACCGTGCCAGATCTTTCACTTTTGAGTGGCCCTTCTTATGGTCTGTCCAGACACTGAACGATCCTTGCATAAGAAGCTTACCCAGTTCATTCAGGTTCCCCTTAAAAAAGCAAAACCAGCAGAAATATTTATACAGTACTTTGTTAAAAATACATAGGTCCTTTCTTTATCTTTTCTTCAGCCTGTTCTGTGAAGTAACTAAGCCAAATTTGAAACAAAAATAGTCAAGCTAACCTGAAATCTGTACTCATCTCCCAGAGGTGGAGACATACAGTTCTGGAGTTCTACTTCCTAGACTAGCCCATTGGCTCTTAGATGAAAAAATGGAAGTGCTGGCTCTTTGGACTTGGTATGGACTGGCCAGGAAAATGCCTTATTAACCTAACATTTCACTGTTTCCAATGTCCTTCTTTGGGCTTTTAGAGGAAAGCGTTAATTACTCTACCACCACCATTGGGACATTAAGAGAGAAAAAATATCAAAGATGAGGTGATAAAACAGTCACATCTCTATTGAAACTATGTGATCAAACCATTCACATGTTTTCCTAATTTTGTTATCTTTCTTCCTATGTGGAAGAAAAGCATCTTGTGTTTTGGAAACATCCAGAAAAGAGGACAATATTCTTGAACTGGCATTTGGTTACAGGAGGTAAAGAGCTCTCTGAAAACAACAGTAGCAAGCAAAGGCCCGGAAGGCCTAAGCCCCGTGTCCATCCATTGTCACTGAATGGAAACAAATAGCTGGATTAATATTTTCCAATATTCATTTTTATTGTAAACATGGGAAAAGGACACATATCCATACATATGTGCAAGCATAGACACACATGAAGTTAAGGTTCACTGCATGGTGGATGAGATTTTTGCCACAGGGCCAGAATCTTAACTTATAAAATCAAGGGTTAACCGTTGGAACTTTGCATAGGCTCCTTAGCCAGGCCCTACTAGCCCGCACTCACCATTCGTGCACATGCCCAAACTGGGTACGCAGGTAAATGCAAGATTGAGAAATGCGCCAGTGGGGCAAGAGCCCCACAAACGCGAAAAAAGGGAAACAACTTCATTTCCCAACGTTCTTTGCACCGCACCTCGCCACAGCCAATCAGGCTGAGAGGCGCAACCACAAAGAACATTGAGAAATGCACCGCGGCCAATCAAAATTGAGCCACAGGGGGGAAAAACACACCACAACCACAAATCACAAACCCATAACTACAAGCCCCAGAGTCCTGTGCACCGGCGCCTGAATTTTTTTAAAAAAACTCACCGCCTCACAGCCATGCAAACACCAACCGCCCTTCTTTCCCTCACCAACGGCGCCTGAAGGTCCCGACTGGAGTTTCCCCTTCAATATCAGTAGGTGGGGGGTTGCGATCCCCCTCTCCGCTGGCTCCCTTAGGGTTGGGAGGTTTGTGGGGACAAAAAGGGGTATGTCCCCCCAACCCTTCTGGACCCAGGAGACCAGCGGTTTCTTCTCTTTAAAAACGGAGTTGTTTTAAGGAGGGGGGGAATCGATCCACTTTCACTGGTCTCCTGGGTCCAGAAGGGTTGGAGGGGACATGCCCCCTTTGTCCCCCCCAACCCTCACGGACCCACAGGAACCGAGAGAGGAGATCGATTCCAACCCAACACCCTGATATTAAAAGGGAAAATCCGATTGGAGTTTCCCCTTTAATATCAGTAAGTGGGGGGTGGCGATCTCCCTCTCCGCTGGCTCACCTGGAGTTGGGAGGTTTGTGGGGACAAAAGGGATCTGTCCCCCCAACCCTTCTGGACCCAGGAGACCAGGGAGAGTGGATCGATTCCCCCCTCCTAAAAAAAACCCCAAGCGGTTTCTTCTCTTTAAAATTTGAGGTTTTTTTAATTTGGAGGGGGGTGGAATCAATCCCCTCTCCCTTTTCTCCTGGGTCCAGAAGGGTTGGGGGGACATACCCCTTTTGTCCCCCCAAACCTCCCAACCCCAGGGGAGCCAGCGGAGAGGGGGGTCGCAACCCCCACCCACTGATAGTAAAGGGGAAAGCCCGATCTACTTTCATGACTCCACACAATCAAAGCACCATAACACAATAAAGCCCCCCTCCCTACCACCTAGCCCACCCTTCCTAACCCCCAACAACCACGCCCCCTCCCCACAACCAAATAAATAAATATTTTTTTAAAATTACTAAAACACAGTCAAAAACATCCAAAAATACAAAAAACAAACAAAAACAACACCAAAAAACAATACGAAGTAAACAAAAACACAATCAAAAACAAAACAAACAGACAAAAATACAAATTCCAACCACCACCACACACACACACAAAACAAGCAAACTTACCCAAAGATTTCCTACCTCCATGAGGACCGGAAAAGAAATGAATAAAGAAAGAGACTACTTACAAGAAGAAGCTCCACCCAGAGGCCAGGAGAGAAAAAACAGTCAAAATACAATAACCCCTACCAGCACCACCTGCTGGCCACAATAGTAAAAACAATTCAAAAACACTCAACAGCCCCAAACAAAAGGCCACAAGAGTAAAACCAAATCAAAAACATAACACAAATTCACAATTTTACACAAAAGGTCACACCAATAAAAACAAGTCAAAAAAATTACAGTAAAACACACTTTAACACAAAACACAAACATATGTCAATAAAATACAATAGAAACTTTTAAAAATCCTGTGCTGAGTTTTAACTCAAATTAAAACCCAAAACATCTAAACACATTTTAAAAACATTGAATGTAAAAAACATTTACTTTTACATTATTAAAATTATTACCTACGGTACAACTAATTAAAAAAATTCAAAAAACAAAAACATTATTCGCTTACATAAAACAATTTGAAAAAAATATATCATACTTTGTTCTTTTATTAATCCTCAAAAAAACTCAAAAAAGCAGATCACAGTTAATAACAGCCAAGCCAAAAAAAAACATAAATAAACATCTTAAAAGTTAAAATTACAGACTAAGCAATTTAAAAAAAAACATTAACACAATTTAACCTTCCAACACAATTTAAAACAGCCCGGCAATGCCGGGCAACCTCTGCTAGTAAGAATATAAGGCTCTGGATTTGAAATACTTGCAGTCATAAATTCAATTTAAGTCAAGGTAAACATAGGAGTAATATGAATTAATTCTGGCATCATCATGTTTTACTAAATATCCAGGGGAGACTGACATCTCCTGTATAAGATGAAGCAAACTGCCATTTGAACAGCAGAAACAAATTGGAAGTATGAACCTGTATGCATTAATCTGGTATATTTAGCTACAATTTCAGATGACTGGTAAAACACAATTGGTACAAAAATATTTGTTAGGCTTGCTTTTGATTTTTGTAAACTGATTCTGAAGTCTGAAAATTTAAAACATACTTACATCATAGCCTGTTATTGCAATCTGATGCATGGAATCATTAACAGCTTTGAGAATTCCCATTATTGAGGTTAATGCCTCTTGAAGATCTTCAACACCTTCACAATTTTTACTGTATTTTAGCATTTCCTGTGGAAGATTTGTAAACGTTACTTCTTGAATCTGAAAGGCAACATCATACTCTAAAAAAACCAATAAATATTACCTCTTCTGTGACATGAAATGAGCATGGTAACATTACAAAGTAAATGGTTACTACAAGAGATGGCAGATCTGGAGATCGGGTCCAAGACACTGAGTTGGAAGACCTTGTTCAAGCCAAGATTTGGCAAAATGTGGCTCACTGGATGCTGTTGGACTGCAACTCTTTTCTTCCCACATCAGCATATCCAATGCTATTGAGCACAGTCAACCCAACCTTGGTCAAATAATCACCTCCCAGATTAAGCTTTCTAAAGCAGAAGTATATCCAGAGTTTGCCAGATTCATATTTTGGCATCTGCAAACAAAAGATCTCCTTCTACCTATGGAAAGATCTAGCAGAGGGATCATGCTTGATCAACTTTCTGCAGACCCTAATGACACTTACTCACTCTTCTAGAGGGTTTCTGAGAGCAATGTTTTGGAAGGTGTAATGGGATGTGGGGTGAAGTAGGAGAATTAGCAGAAGGTGTGTGTCCACATCACTACCAAATTTCACCGGAAGGACTGCTGCACAAATGGAATTCAAAGTGATCTACTTCATAAAACTTTTTGTTGAAGACAACCACAACATTGTAATTTACGTTGCAAATTATAAATACTATGTAAGAATTAAACTGCATGCTAAATTAAATGCATGTTGTTCTGCTCAGGATCTTTTTATTTTGTACTCTCTAGTAAACATGGACTGATCCAGACTGGGTCCAGCATACACAAGAGAGAGAGTCTTGAATTCACACACACTAGAGTAGTTTCAAAATTCACTTTCTGGCACCGATTGTAACTCTCCTGGGGAAATTTGGAAACAAAAAACAGTGAGAGGGAAAGGTTTAAGTCTCCCTTACTGATTCATGCCAGTCCCGATCTTGATTGGGATCAAGTACATTTACTTAAGGGACTGCAGTGGCTTACTGGTTAAGACCACTGAACTTGATGACTGGAAGACCAGAGTGCTGCATGACAGAGTGAGCTCCTATCATCCATCCTAGTTCATGCCAACCTAGCAGTTCAAAAACAAGAAATTACAAGTAGATAAATAGGTACTGTTTCAGTAGCAAAGTAACAGTGTTCCATGAACTAGTCATGCCTGCCAAAAGACCATGGAAACATCTGCAGATGCAGACAGTCCTGGCCGTTTGGCTGTAAATGGAGATGAGCACCGCACCCTAGAGTAGGATACGACTGACTTTTTGAGCAAGGAAGACCTTTACCTTTATTTAAGTATCATGCAGTTTGACTGGGAGAGGCATCACTACCATACCTGTCAAGTTTTGGGCATGAAAATAAGGGAAATTTTAGGCCATGCCCTTCTCTGCCAGGCCACGCCCCCTCCACCCCAAAATCTAGGCACATCTAAGAGCCTAGAAGAGGAGGAGCCACAGAGGAGTGTTGGGTTCCCCTGGTGGAGGAAGAACACCCCATAGGCATGACTGCTTCCCCTCACAGGGAATAAGGCAGCCAGCAAGCCAGGCTTACTGTAATAATTCTATTTTAAATTTCCCCCTATTCTCCACCTATTCGACTGCATTTCATATTATGGTGATTTTTCATGGAACTGTTTTTTACATTTTGATCAGTTAATTGTCTACTGTCTTAGTGTTTTGTGCCTCAATTTCATTTTTTAAAACTCTGTATTTAAGAGAAAACCACGGAAGTATGCTGTTTATATTGTATGCAAATATACTTGAAGCCATCTCTCCTGGGAAAGAGGGTGTTAAAGGGAAGTCAATGAGCCAATCGGCTTCAAGTATATTTGCATACAGCATAAACAGGATACAGTACTTCCATGGTTTTCTCCTAAACACAGTGTTTTAAAAAATGAAATTGAGGCACAAAACACTAAGATAGTAGACAATTAACTGATTAAAGTTGTTGCGATGTGATGTCACTACTTCATAAAGTGTAAAAAAAAGTTCCATGAAAAATCACCATAATATGAAATGCACTTGAATAGGGGGAGAATAGGGGGGATTTAAAATAGAATTATTATTATTATTATTATTATTATTATTATTATTATTATTATTATTATTATAGTAAGCCTGGCTTGCTGGCTGCCTTTTTCTCCATGAGGGGAAGCAGTCATGCCTATGGGGTGGTACTTCCTCCAACAGGGGGAGCCCAACACTCCTCTGCTCTGGTATGAGCCACACACCTCATGAATAAAGATATAACACAATAATATATGGGAGATTTACATGCCCCTGGATTTTTTTAAAAATATGGGAAATTATTAAAAAAATACGTGATGGTGGGAAGAGGGGCTCTAAATTACGGGGTTTTCCCAGGCAAAACGGGATACTTGACACCTGTGAGCACTAGATCATTATCTGCAATGAATATTTTCTCTAAGTTACAGTGGCAACATTTAAGGTAAACTCTCAGAAATTCACAAGGTCATGGCTTGGAATAATGTTCTTCCTACCTTTAGCAACAGCTGATATTTAGTTATCCTTTGAACTGGTTTCAGTAAATATGAATCCAAACTCAGCTTATGGTCAAGTTTTCTCTGGCACTCCTATTAAAATACACATGAATTAAGAACAGAAAGAAAGCATTTTGTGAGGAATATTGAAAATGATATTAATTAAACAATGAATTGTTTTCAATTAAAAAAATAAAGGTACCTGAAAGAATACGGAGTCTGAGAATTGCCTCCACAAACTTTCTGATCGAGGTTTATTCTGACAATATTTTTCATAAATCTGAAAGTCTTCCATCTGAATTTTAAAGAAAAGAAATATGAATTCTAACAATTTGAGTGTTTGCTTCATTGTAAGCAACAGACCATTAAGATATTTGTGACTGTTTTCACAGGAGAAAGAAAAGATAATTTGAGGCCTTCAAGAGGTTTCTTGTCTGTAAATTACATATTACATATGTGATGTTGGCCACATTGGTTGGCAGTGATGGGCAATGTAGGGCAGAACACCTGAAGTCCTAAAAATTGTCTCCCCGTGTTTCTGCAACACCTCACATCTGAGCAATTTTAAAACCTGTATTATACATTATCTCTATATTAGTCAGAGATATGGAAGAATAATAGCAAAGCTCTACTGGTTGCATCTGCCATTTCTTCGGAGCTAACAAGCCATTAGAATTCTAATCTTTAGCTCTAGAATCCATTCTATATGGTTCAATGAAACTCAATTTATCTAATCAAACAACAATAAAAAAGTTCTATATACTGTAGTAAGAACTCAGTTTTTTGGTTCGATCTGGTGTTAGAAAGATTAGCCGGCAATGTTGCCACCCAGAGTATGCCCAATTGTATTCACAATATTTGAGGAGGCTCCTTCTGTGTACCGTAAGAACCCAGTCATAAATTATTGAGATTGTTGTTTCTGAAAGAATGCTGCAATATTTCTGACATAATATTGCCATTTCTGCTCATTGCAGCTGATCTGCATTAAGCCATTTCATATAACCAAGCCATTTCATATAACCTTGAAACAGGGTTAAGGGTCTTCTCTGAGACAAATACAAAGATTTAAATCATTCTTTAAAATTTAGGTACCAAATGTACCACTTAAACATTTGAATTAATCTTAATTGGGTGAGGAATCTTCAGCAAAAAGGCGTATTGTTTTCTTTAAGCATGAAGGGCTAGAGATATGTAATAGACATATAATTTCATAATTGAGTAGAATAAACAAGTTAGTAAAATGCCTCTACTCTATTCCACTTAAAAGCTACTACTTACCCTTTCAAGGAAACACCTTCCTACCAGTTCTGGATATTCTATGTAATTTTCTAGTTCTCTCAAGAATATTCTACAAAGAAAATAATTTGATTTGATTTGATAATATGAAATAACCTACACATTTCTACAACATGTACTCTTCTACTTTACATTTTCATAGAATTTTCTGTAATTTTACAAACAGGGAGCTGTAGTTCCCTCATGTTAAATTAAAGAAACACAATTCAGAAGAAGTGCCACATTACAGAACGGTCAACGTGTTCAGGAAAAAATATAGAATAATATTGTCTAAGACTCTTCAAGAGTTACAGTACTGACACCAACAATGGTGGTAATTTATTTACATTAATTGAACACAGATACATTAGTGTTTTATGGGACTACAGTGGCTCAAGTGGCTAAGACGCTGACTGGAAGGTGGGAGGTCAGCAGTTCGATTCCCGAGTACTGCAGAATGGAATGAGCTCCCGTCTTTGTCCCACCTCCTGCCAACCTAGCAGTTCGAAAGCAAGAAGTTGCAAGTAGATGAATAGGGACCACTTCGGTGAGAAGATAACAGCGTTCTGTGCACTCCGGTGTCTAGTCATGCCACAAGACCAGGGAAATGTCTGCAGAATTAGACAGCGCTGGCTCTTTGGCTTTGAAACAGAGATGAGCACTGAAACTTAGAGTCAGATATGACTGGCTTTCAAGCAAGGGAAACCTTACCCTTAAATTAGTGTTTACTGAGTAGCAATGAAAACAATCAAGTCCTAAACATGAAGTGCTTAACATTAATTTTGACAAAATGGGAGACATAAAGAGGAAGAGAATTGGGTTGGGGGGGATGGGGGGGAGAGAAACGATAACAAGACTGAAAATGTAAAAGTATACAAGTGAAGTCTTTTCAGGACTTAGAAAAAAATATTTAAAAAAATATTTAACTTTGTTAAACTCAAATTCTTACGTGTGTGTATTTGCCAAATATAGAGATCAGATAGCCCTGAAACAAACCACTGAGTTGCTTAGAATGACCAATGAAAATGGTAGCAACAATAATGGGAAATAAGCTAAATAGCATGTTTTTCAATTGGAAAACACATTTTCTCTCAAATATTTCATTACACTGAATTCTAACAGGAAGAACCCAAGGCCCTCACCACTGGTGGAGTGGAGGTTCTGAAGGCTACAAGTTCTGCCCCATTCTTCACATCACATTTACAGATAGATTTTCTTTTTAAATAGCTTTCTGATATACCATTTTCTTATTTCCAGGGCTCCTGAGTGAGTGAACCAGAAAGCAACCCTGGGGCTTGATAGGAGATAGTTAGCCTACACAACTGTCAAGAACAGAAGACTGATACATAATTCAGTAAAAGCTAAGAAGCACATGTGTGATACCTCTTTTCTGCCCACTCCATAAAATCTAGATTTTAAGAGAGTGGGCATGATCTGGGTAATAACTTCCACAGGCCTCAAAATACTAAATCTTATTCCTCATGGCATATGAAGACGATTGGCGGCGGCTGCTACTCATGTCTGAATATAAATCCCCCCCCCCCCCCGTTTAGAATGTTTTCAGGAAAAATGCCATTGGCGTGAATTTGTTTAAGGTGGATCCCAGCTTGCCATGAAGTGACCAACACAATGATCGTGGAACCATCTCCTGTGGCACGTGTGAAATAAGACATGCAGGATTTGACACCAGGACTGCAATGGACTACTGCAGCCTTGAGGATATTGACAAGGTGTGCCTTCACAGCCAGTCCATCTGGCATGGTCTCTTTTGCCTCCATGGCTGTTGGGAATCAAAATAGTGAAATAGTTCCTCCTCAGTTCATTTTGCCATTGGGTCCAATGTGATGGTTTCCAGTAGCATTTACTCCACTGAGAGGGACTATCACCCCACCTAAAGGGGCTCATCCACCCATAGCCTTTGGCCCCTTTAGGGAGTCAGGTTATTTACCGCCACCCAACACCATAGACTATTTTGACTCTGGTGGTAATGCTATACTCATTACCATTAATAATACAACAAAATGATAACCAATGAATATGTAAAAAAGTTAGAGTCTGGAAACTTAAAAGATGAACAGGTCTGAGGCAGTGGGTTACAGTCCAAATCATAATGCAGTGGTACCTCATACAACGATTTGAATCCGTTCCATGGGACTTGTTGTTGTACAAAACAATTGCTACATGATACATGCATCGCATAGCGATTTTCCCTATGGGATGCATCGTACAACAATTTTTTTGCTAAGTGGTTTTTCCCATTGAAAAATTGTTGTACGATTTTTTACATAGAGAAAATTTTTATGCGGGATGCCATTACCCCCCAAAAAAACTAATTATGTGATTTTGTTGCTATACAGGACAACTGTTGTATGCGGTTCCACTGTACATTTCTTTTTACCAACAGAATTGTGGTGGGGGGAAAGAGTAATAATCATGGAAGTAGTTTCTCTCTTTGTTGGGGGTCCTTCATACGGCCAATTGTGCACTAGTTGTGAAATCAGCTGCACAACCAGTCAAGCAACTGTTTGCATGTAAGAAGCTCCACCAAAGTGAAAATCATGTGCACAATTACTGTGACTTGTGTTTTTGGTCCATTTTTAAAAGCCCCGTTTCTAACATTATCACATGCATATATCAAACACAGATGTTAACCTGTTGTGAAAATGATAGATTTCTTCCATATTTCCAAACAAAACATCCTTCTTATTTTGCAGCCCTGGTGGCATAAGATGTGTCATTAAGGGGTTGTCCATTTCTACAGCATAGCCCTGTGATACAAAAGGAATACAAATTAAGTGCTTGCACTGAATTCCAACATCGCTTTCCTCTGAAAACCAGCCTGCTTAAAGCTGATAAAGCAACATAGCAATATTTTAACAAAAGTTACAAATCTCATTCAACAGCTTTCACTCTTAATAAGAAATGCATCTAGACTAGAGTCTTTAAACAGTCATTTTTAAAGAGTGTTTTAGTTTAAAGAAAAAGAAACAGCAATGTTTCTTTTTTTTAAACTTATTTATCAGCAAGTAAATCATAATTATTTATAACTATGCATAGTTGATAATTCCAGTCTTTTGGTTCCACAGCCAACCACAATGACTACTGTGACGTTTTAAGCCAATTGTTCTTTCTTCTTCCTTCCTGATACCAGTTCCTGTTTATAACATCTGCTGGAGGCAGCTAAGTCCATTCTTTCAGTATTTCTACTTGGCAGGAAAGACGCACAAACCTGTTTTAATCTGCATTTCAAGTACTCATGTTTATTCCTCATTAGAAGCAGCCAGATAAAATTTTCCCCCTTTTAGCTGGTGCATATGAAGGAACTGGCTTATAATGGGTAATAATAATAATACAGGCCATGCAAATCCAGGATACTGGAGAGGTTATTTCAGGACATTTTTTGGCCAGGGTTATGGGAAGGGTAAAGGGTATGCGATGTTGCTGAAAAATGACACTTTTCCTTGTGCCCTGCCAACTACTGCATTTGAGAGGCCATCATATGATATTACAGGTATTCTCTACAACCTGACCAGATGGCTCAAAATCTGATAGACTGAATCTTCTTATACACCACATCCAAGCAGAAAAAGGCAATATTATGGTCCTCAAACAGAAACTATTCTCAGTGGTACACACACAGAGACTCTTGACAACCAACTAACCAACCAGCCATCAAACAATTTCAACAATTTCTTTAATACACACAATCCAGTGGTGTGCTGATAAGGAGGAAGAAGCTTTTCATGAAAGAGTTTAGCTCCCTAAAGCTTGCATCCTCGTTTTTATGTCTTTGGTAGGGCAACTACACAGCAATGAAAACACTTGCTCAATTTCTAGTGCTGTGCAGAACATGCATTGCGATGTGCACTGAATCTCAATACAGTAGAAGGAGCCCAATGTTGTTGTTTTTTCTTGGTGAAGTGAGTATGTGTGCATTACGCATACCCACTTCACCAAGAAAAGAAAAACATTGGGCTCCTTCTATTGAGATGCAGTGCAGACCACCTCACTGAAAATGGCATCAAAAGATATGTATGGGAGAAAATATCAAGTAACACATAAAGACTGACAAGGCAAATACTTTGCTAAGGGTTTAAGAAGAAGGACTCACTATCACACTGGAAAGGCAGTTCTTTCTAGGGGAGAGCTGTTGTTTCACAGAAAGTATTATATTCCTGAAAGCTTTTGGTTCAATGTGTAAGTGCAAAGATATAACATTGCCCGGACAGTTTGTGTCACTACTGGATTCATATGTAAATAAATGAATACGTATGTAGATCTAAGTAGATGTAGCACTACTAAAATACCTACTTCAAGAACGCACAGAAGTTCTTCCACATAAGCTCGTTCAGTTTCAAGAAGTTCATTAATGACATGTCTGTGAAACACAAGGAATACATCAGACAACAAGTGATTGCTCAAATTTCAAAATCTTTACATTTCTTAAATTAGTCAACACTGGAAATCACAATCTTCTGATGTAGATGTTGAAGCAACTAAAGCAAAGCAACCACACTTATATACCGCACCATAGTGCTTAGTGCACTCTCTGGGCAGTTCACAAGTTAATTAGAATTTTCCCCCCAACATGCTAGGTACTCATTTTACCAACCTCAGAAGGATGGATGACTGAGTCAATCTTGAGTCTTGGTCAGGATTGAACTCACAACCTTTTGGTTGCAGTACAGTAGTCACCCAGAACTGTGCCACCCAGAAATATAATTTTATTAAAGGAACTTTATCACTGAAATCAAATAATATAAGCAAAGCAATCACACTTATATACCACCCCATAGTGCTTAGTGCACTCTCTGGGCAGTTCACAAGTTAATTAGCATTTTGCACCCAACATGCTGGGTACTCTTTTTACTGACCTTGGAAGGATGGAAGGCTGAATTAACCTTTGGCCCTGGTCAGGATCGAACTTACAACCTTTTGGTTGCAGGACAGCAGTTTAACCACTGCGCCACCAGGGCTCCAATATAAAATGGTATTGTACTATCACATATGGATGGAATAGGAAAGTAGCCCAATAGATCTCAATTCTTAACACATCTGAACTGTACACTAACAATGTGAATGGATTTCAATGGCTGCACATTTACACAATGTAACTTTTAGAGGTGAACTCCTGAAAGTTAAGAAGTCTCTGTAGGCCATATTTGTTGCATACTGAGTACAACAGAGAATGGCTACTGAGGTTTTTTTTTAAACTTATGGCATCTGCTTCTAAACATTTCACTATTTGCATATTAGTGCAACAGGATATCAGCCATTGTCAGCTACTGTAGAAACCTTTGACATGTTAGGCCCTGTGACAGAATTGCTTTGGTGTAAACTCACTTCCGGAGCACAGCCAGGTTTTCTTCATCATCCATCACAGAGCCACCTCTAATTTGATGGATTTCATTCATTTCACTCTGAAGGGGAAAATAGTAGTAGAGCTAATGTTATTATATGAAGAGCAAAACATAAAACTAAATGCAAATGCTTCCTTCAGTCATGCTACGTTAGTGTGGTGGCTATTTTTCTATCACACAACCTGGGTGGGGGGACAGACATTAAACAAGAGCTGTGGGAATTATTTCCGTGCTTCACTCTTCCCATCTTACCCACCCCCACCCCCCACTATCCACTTTTCTTAAATTCTACTCTGTAGCATTTTTCTCTGCTCTGACAATCAACAGACTTAAACATGGCTCTTGTTGTGTATGTAATGTTGTGTTAATGCATTTTAACAAATGATCCTCCATTTTGAGTTCTTCTCAGAGTTGAACTATCGCGAGACTGGGGTTCGCGCCATTCTACCTCGAGACGCGCGAATGGTCTCCAGTCGAAGATCACCCCACTCTCTCCCTAGTTTCAGCAACCAATCCAACTGTTTCCTGCCAAAATGTATGGGAAAATTCTCCTCTACTAAACCTCCCCCCCCCACACACACACAAATAAGGTGTGGCATTTCAGAGTATACTTTAAATGTTTCCCAACTATCTTCACTGTTTCTTTATTGGAAAGTTCTTTTCCTGAAAATACTTTGGAAGGGAGTAACATATATCAGACTAATTGTTATGTACCTATACCGGTGGATTAAAACATGGTGCAGCAATAATTTGTAACACAGACACAGCTGTAGAAGTTAATTAAAAGCCAATGCTGTGTTTTGAATCATGTGTAAGATTTTGAAACAAGCTAGGCACTTTCGAGAATGAAAGACAGTGGCAAAGATGGAATTTGAAACGAACAAGTAGGTGATGCTTCAAACGTTTCAAAAAACAGATAAAAGAGATCCACGTGTTCCTAATATTATTAAATACTTGCCAGGTCTTCCAAATTAGGTTATTCATTTTCACATCATGGTCTGGGACCTTGTTATATCTAACCCTTATGACAGCCAGGAGATGGAGATCTTAACATTAATATAACAGACAAACAAGGAGGGTACTCTGTATTACTCGTTTCATGTCAGAAATTACTCTGGGTTGAAAGGATTTTTAGGAGATGCCTGCATAAGGCTCCTTTCATGTCCCCAAGTGCAGCTCTAGGGTATAGAAACCCGACCTTCCAGTGTCCAGCTCAGCATAGCTGTCAAGAATCCTGTATTGGTCGGGAAACTCCCGTTATTTACCCCTCTTTCCTGCCATCATCCCGTATTTGTATTTTCCCGTAAATCTCCTGCATTCTATAATTTTTTTAAAAATGGGCCGGGAACAACTGCCCCCATGGTGCCTTGTGCGGAAGGAAAAGGTAATACCCATGCTGCGCACATGCACCAGCGCAGCAACTGCCCAGCGCTGCTGCATTTCCCTTATTTTCAAATCCAAAACTTGACAGGTATGCAGCTCAGTGCCTTAAACACTAAACCACTGGAGGAGCTGCCAGCTAATCTCCTACCTGTCTTCCATAAACAGTGTCCATATGTGACCCTTCATCACATCCATGGCACAGTGAATACCAAATTAAGCACTTTGGTCAGCCTGCCACCTCAGCTATAATGGACACTTGGCCTAGCTCGACATAAGGCCGTTTCATGTTTTTGGAAAGCGAACTGGCAGTGGTACTAGCAATCTCTCCTATTTAAATTCATATCCACCCAATCATAATTATAAAAGGAGAGGCATGCAGACCTTTCTTTTTAAAGTTACGGGCCACATTACCCCACTCAGGAAAAGGGACCCTGCAGTTCCTAGGCCTAATCCAGCCTGCAGGGAGCCTTGGTGAAGCCCTTCACTATCAAGGGGGAGAGATTTCCCCATATACCCATTAATTTCTCAATTAGGATGATGCAGACTCTTATTTGCATATAATAGCACATATTCCTATTCACTGTGCTCTGCCTGCTTTGCACATTTTCTTTCAGAGAGGAACTCCTGGAGTATGGCAAAGGAATACAGAATGAGATGCCAGATGGATTAATGCTCTTATAGCTGGCAATTACCAAGCAACTGTTGCCTTATTAATTTTTTAAAGGAAAGCAATGGCTCAGCTTATCCTGTAGTGACAATAGTGATTTTTGTTTGCTATACAGAACTGTACTGCTGCCTCAAATCTGGAACTTCTGCAAAGCTTCAAATCTTAACCATGACAATTTCATATACACAGAGAGAGTTTCAAATCCCAACAAAAATATTGTGATGGTTGTCCCTAAGTGTGCCTTCCAGTAAAAGAATGAACAAGTTAATATTCTAACAGCTAAAGGCATACAAATAATTACACATACACACGTGTACCTTCGCTCTCCTGAAATTAAGTCTTCGGACCATATGATTGTCTGGACTGGATAGATCGTCAGAATCTCTTTGGAGCCCTATTATATAAAATGGAATGAAGTCACTGAAATAGGAGCATGTTTCAGATTAAGTGAGCAACCATATTTTCTCCCAAGAGATCACAACAAACCAATTGCTCCCTTACCTGGAGAGGGGCAAGGGGATTTTAGAGAGACCTCTGGTCTAGGTGCCACTGGTTGAACTGGACGAGTCTGCTTAGCTGCCAGTTTCTTAAGGCTTATTTGCCTCTTTTGAAACATTTCTTTCATACTTTCCTGTTTCTGAAAAACCTTTTGTATGTGTTCCTATAGAACATAAAATATGAATATTATCAACATCATCTTTAAACTGTGGCAATCATGTAAGCCAACTCACTAGTGCCCATTTATGATGCACTCATTTTTAATATTTTTATCTGAAAAAAATGGACAGCAAAATATGTAGCCATATTAAACAGTTTCAACTTGAAGATTTCAATTTATTATTTGTATGTGCACTCATGGGTGCCTAAATCAAAGGCCATTGAGACATCCTGGAATCAAGACATTAAGATTACCATTAATTCCTCACTAAGGATAGCTTCATATTCTTTGTACAAGTAATTTGGTTCCTTGAGCTCATCTTCACCAGAATCCAAAAATTTCTCAATTTCCTGTAAAGCTGCTTCTGCACCGTCTTGGGTTTGGCATTTGTCTACAGGTTGTGAAGCCAGTAAGTAAATTCCTTCATCACACCACCTCATGGACTACAAACATACAAAGAAAGCAGGAAAAACACACTTTAGTAAGCATCTTTAATTGAAAAGATGTCACATTATACGGATAACAATGGCATTGAGAAACCATACAGACAGCATTTTGTGTGCATATCCTAAGAAGGCTTTATTTCCTCATACCAGAGTAATCCAATGACCCTGAACATTCCTTCAATCAGAACTATACATAGAACTATACATTAGTCCCTAACTTTTTACTTACTAAGTTGGGCCCTAGAACGTGGAACACCTACGGTCACCAGCCATGGATAGACTTGGATCACAGACCTTAGAAGAAATGAGCTTCTCGGTCTCTATTATGAACCTTACCAATTTGGGCCCTCATGACTATTTACCTTGTTCTACCCATCCATGTATGACTGGCCCCAGCTCTTTCATATCCCTATCCAACTTCTCCTTCAAATTAGTGGGACAACAACTGTTCCACAAAGCATCACCAAGTGCAATTCACCATTTCTGTTTCCTATTGCAACTGTTCCTACTTTCATAATGCTTCCTTTTGCTTTGCAAACATTTTCCTTGTCCCTGATATTCGTTTGTCCTACTGTGTGGTCTTCCCACTATAGCAGGAGTTCTCAACCTTTTAAAGCCAGGGGCCGTGTCACACTCCCTCAGACAGCTTCAGGGGTCGGGTGACCATTTTGCCCTTCCTCCAGCACATGGCATTTCCTAGTGTGGTGGAGGTGGTGGTGATGAAATGGCACCACAGGCCACATTTGGCCCACAGCCTGCAGGTTGAGAATCCCTGACTACACTGCTCCAATTGCCTTCTGGAAATCTATCTTGTCCTGATCTCTGCCTCATCTTTTGATAAGGCAGTCTGGCCCATTTTAAAAAATTACTTTTAAAATTAATTTTACACTAAACACGTAAGACATAAAAAGAAAGTACACTCAAATAAAAGTAAAATAATACAACGTAACACTGTACACCCAGTGATGCACTGCAAAAATTTTTTACTACCTACTCTGTTGGCTGGTCAAATCTGTGGGTGGGGCCAAATCTGTGGGCGTGGCCAAACATCCCTGCATTATGGGCTATGGAGGTGGGTGTGGCCAACCAAGTGGGCATGGCCTGGGGAAAATTCCGCTACCGGTTCTGGAGAACCTGACAGAACCTGCTGCAGTGCATCACTGTGTACACCCTATCACTATTGGGAGCATTACAATTATTCACTTTCAGCAATCTTTTTAAATCCCTGGTCCATTAGTGCAAAATGAAACCCAGGTTTTCCACAAACAATGGCAGTGACTGTAACAGCTAAACTGTTATCTGCAAAACAGTGGGGAGTAAGAACAGGATTACCTTCTCCAATCGGCTATGCAATTCAAACGAATGGTTCAGTAGAGTCCTTATTTTATTTGTTTCAACAGTAATTGTGTCACAGTGATGCTGGAGTTCGTTGCACTTTGGCAGAATGGAGTCCACAGCATAATGGTTACTTTGTACGAACTCATCACCGGTAGAAATTAGCATCCTGGTCTTCTCCAGAACTTCCTACAGAAATTCATAAGTCAGTGGAAAAAGACACTGGAACGTTAACTTTTTATATAAAACAGTTTGTTTCTAAGTATAGGATGATAAAGAATACTTCAAATCTTTACATGTGTTTTTTCTTCAAAGGCGAGAAGGTCTTTCAGAATGTGTTCCACATGTGAACAGCTGTTTCCCACTTCTATGAAATGAGATAACTTCTCAGACATACTCTCTAGAGCTGCTTTGACCTGAAATGACAGATGGATACATATCAATAGATGCTAAAAACAATATCACAGCTTTAAAAGAGCAGGGCTTATCTCAGTCATTTGACAAATCATTAATTAAACCTCATGTACTGTATTGCCATGGGATATCTTAGTCCTCAGAGTCACCGTGTGTTCCAGAATCCACCCAGAAGTATATCTTCAATGTACCGTATATATTCTACTGAATTTTAATTAGTGTCCCCAAATTTCAGCGACCAACTGGAAAAATTGCTGTTATTTTTCAGAAAAAAACCAAAACAGCTGTGGGTGGGGGGGACATCCCTCAACATCCATTGCATTTTGCTATTCAGGTATTTTTTCATCTCAGCTAATGAATCATTCTGTGCGGAGACAGCACTGGCTCTTTGGCTATAAACAGAGATAAGCACTGAACCCTAGAGTCGGATACGACTGGCTTTTGAGCAAGGGTGACATTTACCTTTACCTAATGAAGCATATTGAAATATTTTAAGTCACATTTCATTTTCCAAAGAAGCATTATTCAGAAAAGCAGAATTGAAATACTTAGGTTGTCTCTGTATTTTATTAGCATTTAGGGAAATTAGAGCATTTTATCTGATTTGATTTAATTTGAATTTCACGTTGCATTTGGGGGTCTGAGTGTCTGGGTAAAACACACTTAAGAAACATATGAAAAAACAACCCTTTGGATTTGGAACATTTTAATAGCTGCAATACACAGCAATTTTCACTGAAATCCGAAAATATCCCACTATCCAAATTACAGATGCATCTGAACAAGCAGATTTTTAATTCATGTAAGCTTTCACTAAAACACATTTCCCAATCTTTAGTTAGCCACAGTATTTTGCCCCGGTTCCTCTGACTCTCACCCCCTTTGATTTTGTCAACATTTGTAAACCAATGCTGGGAAGGTTGGGTGCTTCTGTTCCAACCACCTGCCAATTTTAAGCTTTCATTTATAAGCTTTTAGTTGCATTTCATTAATATTAATTAAACATATTATACAATTTGACCAACAGTTGTGTACTTGCTGAATTATCTATTTTACAGATAATCAGAAATGTAACATTTTATTCTGCCGAACTACAAAAGGCATACTACACTTAGTAGTAAAGGACAGAAAAATCAAAGGAAGAACAAAAGATCAAAGCAATCACACTTATATACCGCCTCTTAGTGCTTAGTACATTCTCTGAGCAGTTTACAAGTTAACAAGGAGAGTGTTGATTCTGACCTGTACTGAAGCTACCTAGAGTGAAATATCATATAGAATGCATGTCATCACCTCTCTGAAATCCAGTTCAAAATGTCTAAGTTGTAAGCACTGTTCAAGCTTCTGTTGATGTTTAGACCAAAAATCATCAAAGGCTGTTTCAGTTTCATCTAGTTGAGTGAGAAGCCTTTAAAAAAAAAGAATGAAAATAGACATCAGTATATTGTAAATCAGAGATTGGGAAATTCTGACTCTACATGTTATTAGATTACAATTCCCATCATTCTTTACCATTTGGGTTTGGTTGTTGAAGCTGACTGGAGTTGAAGTTCAACACCAGAAAAGCCATGTATTTCTCATTTCTTTCATAACAGAACAGTATTTATTTGGGAATCAAAGCCAATCATGATTGGGCAAAATCTTACATACAACAATATTTATCCAAATCAATTAGAAGTGTAAAAAGGGATAGTATTCCAGAGTAGAATATAGTTCTCTCTTCAAAGAAGTAGGTATTTTACAGTTATCTTTACACACCATAAAAAGCCATCTTGCAATTATGCAACCTCTCACTTCATGGCAGCAATTTTTGGATGGTGCCCATGGTAGTTTCTCAAAATACAGATATCCCCACTGGTTCAAAATGTTTGGGGCCTGTCTTGGACAATATTGATGTAGAACAAAGAGGTCATGCTGTCAATGCATGTTAACAGTTGTTCTCCTTAGCATCAGTTTTGAAAATATACACAGTTAAATTTCTTTATCCAAAAAGCCTACCCTAGATTTGCCACTTATGACTGGACATGCAACACACACACATATGCAACTTCAGAAATATTAGTATTGAAATATGTAGATTTACCTCACCTTTCCACAGTAATTTGATTTTCCACTTGATCTGAGTTTGGCTTGTACTCTGGGTTTTCAAGAACTGGTTTTCTAATACTGTGGAGAATATCACGGCCTTGACTTAATGCTATCCTTAGATCCTCCTGTGGATGAATTAGAATGCCAAATTGAGCTGTGTTTTATACAGTTTAGTTCAGAAAGACCATATCAACATTTTATGAAAACTGAGATCAGAGGTCTAGAGCAGTGTTATCTCAGCAACTGAAAAAATGTCTCATTAAAAGACATGCATACAATACACATGTTTCAACTATTGGACTAATCCCCTTAAATCCTACTGTCCCCAATCTGGTGTCCTTTGGGATAGGGTTTATTCAGCTAAAAAAAATGCTGAAGAGGAAAATCCTGAACCTAGGACATTAAAGTAACCAGTATTACATTTCTTAAAAGCATAATACCTAACATACATAATATACATAGACGTTTGCAATAAGATAAACTTGGTATCTGCCACAATAACATATTATTAAAGTAGAAATGTACTTCTTTTAAGTAGCTCAGAAACAATATGAATAAAAATGATTTTAAAGAGTTGCTATCAATGTCATTTTTCAGAAAAAGATTCTTTAGATAATTTTTAAAATCTAAAATCACAACTCCCAATTTCGTTACTGATGATTTTTCATGAGTACAATGTTAGAACAATTGGACTGGTTATGCCACAGGTGAGGGATGTTAATTTTATTTTATTTTATGGTAACAGGTAAGAAACTACCACTTAGAGCAGTGATGGCGAACCTTTTAGAGACCGAGTGTCCAAACAGAGGGGCAGGGTGAACTCTGTGCTGGGGGGAGGGAAGAAACGCCCCTATTGGGCTGCTGGGCAGAGTGAACTCTGTGCTGAGGGAGGGAGGAAGTGCTCCCATTGGGCTGCTGGGCAGAGCGAACTCTAAGCTGAGGGAAGAGAGGAAGTGCTCTCATTGAGCTGCTGGGCAGAGGGGCCAGGTGAACTCTGTGCTGGGGGAGGGAGGAAGCTCCCATTGGGCTGCTGGGAAGAGGGGCAGGGCAAACTCTGTGCTGGGGTGCATGACGGTGTAATACAAACAAATTATTTTTAAGCTTGAAAATCTTACATAGTTACATTACATTCTGAGACCGAAATGGAAATGTTTGTGATAATACCTGAATGGTAGACAATTGTGGCAACTGCTGGCATTGGATATTGAAGAGATGATGCCACAGAACAATGACTTCAAAATAAAGGAATAAGCAAAAGTTGTGTTCATTGCCTTACTCAATAAAATGATCTTACATATGACTAACTGAAGCAATTACACACAATGCATAGTTGACATACCTTCATTTTCACTTTGCTTTCAGTATGCGCTGTAAGGAGGGCAACAGTGCATTGCACGTTATTTGGAAGCTCTGTTTCTGCTAGTTCAGCTCCAAAAGAGCGAAGAGTTTGGGCTGTCTGTTTAACCTTTCGAGCAAAGCGTTCTATAGCCTTTAAGATAAAAAAAGCATTACAGGAATTGACACTCAAGAGTCAAACAGAAATAAGAATTATTTAATCCAACTTCAAAGCATGAGTTAAAATTTGTAAATAAAATAGCTCCACTATCAGATTTTAAACTACTTCACCCCACCCCCAGATTCTCATTGTTTCTTTTAAAAAAACTTATGATCAAATTGTTGTGTACCATATATACTCGAGTATCAACTGACCTGAATATAAGCCAAGGCACCTAATTTTGACCTGAAAACCCAAGAAAATAGATTGACTCTAGTATAAGCCTAGGGTGGGAAATGCAGCAGCTGCTAGTGAGTTTCAATAATCAAAATACCTGAAAATATGGTAAAATTGTTTAAATTGTTGGTGCAGCTCAATCTGGCGCAGTCTTGGGACCCTCGTGGTTGTTGACCCGAGTATAAGCTGGGTCCCCATTTTGGGGGCTAAAAAAATTGGCTAATACTTGAATATATAAGGTATGTTATTTTATTCTCCATCTCTTGGAACATATTAAAGGCCCAGTTTTTACAACACATTGTACATTTTAAAACTCTCAAACCATTGCCCCCAAATCATTACTCATGCTATTTCATTAGTGCAATGTTAGAACTAAAATTCCTCTATGATGTCCGTCATATATATCCAGTTCCAAGTTGAATTTATAAGCTAATGGCATTAGCAACAGGCTACACAACCATAGGCCTATTGATAGAAGCAGTTATGGGGCGAATTACTCACAGTTCGATGGGTCAACCATCTGTTATGGCAGTAATCCAGAGTGCCACCAAGATCCTCTGTTAACTGTGATCTATCAATGTAGCTATTTAACTCAGCTAGTGAGCTCAGCATTATGATCTACAACACAAAAGCAAAAGTTTGACATGAATAAAATTAAGGTTCTTTTAGGGTTTTCACTTTGTCAACTTCTGGAACTTGAAATTGTGAAATTTCAAATCATAGTATAATTTACGTTATATGTTAGTAGTATGAAAAATACCTCCCTAACTAAGAAGTTAAATATCCAACAGAGTGAAGTGCCTTGGCTACAAGCAAAACATACAATAGATTATTTTCACCAAATATTTAATATGATCGATTATGATCTATTACATTTGTAGTCTATGAGGGGCTGGCAATTGAAATTTTCCAATTTCATGCTATTGGTAAGGTAAAGGTTGCCCTTGCTCAAAAGCCAGTTGTATCCGACTCTAGGGTTCACTGCTCATCTCTGTTTACAGCCAAAGGTTTCCGTGGGCATGTGGCAGGCATGCCTCTATGCTGCAGTGCACGGAATGCTGTTTACCTTCCCACCAATGTGGTACTTATTTATCTACTTGCAATTTCTTGCTTTCAAACTGCTAGGTTGGCAGGAGCTGGGACAGAGACGGGAGCTCGTTCCATTGTGCAGTACTCAGGTCTCAAATTGCTGACCTGTTGACCTTCCAGTTGTCAAGCTCAGTGTCATAACCACTTGGGTCACCACAGTCCCTGCTACTGCCACCAAGCAATAATAGAAGGGAGCTTTGGTGGCCCTGTGTATGCACTGCTACTTACCATAGGCATAATCTAATGCAGGGGTTCTCAACCTTTTCCAGCTGTGGGTCAGACCACTCCCCCTCAGACAGCTGAGTGAGCCAGACACATAGTTCCCCCGCCATAAATGCTGCCGTAAAACACATTTACGACAGCCATGGGTGCATTTACCCAGCGATTTTGGCTGTTCACCACAAGGGTGGTGGGCCACATGAAATGGCACCACAGGCTGGGTCTGGCCTGCAGGCTGTAGGTTGTGAACCCCTGATTTTATGTCATGTGTCCCAAGACCATTCCAGTTTCTCACACAGGCATAATCCCTAATGTTCACATGAAAATGCCCAACTGTCTTGTCGATCTCTGAGTCTCCCTCATCCCAGTATTCAGTGATGAGGCAGATCGTGGCCTGTTAGAGGGTGTTATAACTCTGGCATACCTGTCAAGTTTTGGATTTGGAAATAAGGGAAATTTCCCAGCAAATAAGGGATACTTGGCAGCTATGCTTATCCTGTGCTGCCCTCCAATGGCGGCAATAGGGCATTGCAGTCTAATTAATAAGGGATGACGGCAGGAAAGGGTAAAATAAGAGGTTTTCCTGGCCAATAAGGGATACTTGACAGCTATGAGCTCTGGTGAATCTAGAATGCTGTCCTCCAGAGAGGATGGTAATGAATTTACTGTTTTAATTTTTAAAGTTTTGAGTTAGGCATTCCGAGAGGCTAATTACAGAAGGATAGAGTATACCTGGGAACTCTACAGACCGTCCATAATATTCCTGGTTGTGGAGCACATGAAGCCTCTGAAATGTCTGCACTGTATGTGTTAATAACACTATGACATTCTATTAAATTAATAGAATAAATAATTGGTGTTAGATTTTTAAAACTTCTTCTGATTCTTTTTAAATAGCTTAATATGCAAATTCTCCCATTTCTGTTTTAATATAACTTATTGTGTTTTTAGTTTATCAGCCTTGTTTTTGTTAAATTCATGTTACATTCTCCTAATATTGGGAGACTGGTGAAGTATTAAACAATTAAGCAGTTATCAGTATGTAAACTACAGTACAGTAGACCCTCGAATAACAATGCTACCTTGGTTCCCCAAGTAGCATTGCTATAGGAGAAACGTCGTTGTTTGGTTTTAAATGGCAGCTATGCCATCTAGTGGCAAAAAGCTGTCATTATCCACACAATGACGGTTTTTCGTTGTTGTGTGGATAGTCATGTGGCGAGTGACGACGTGACGTTAAGCGGAAATGACACTATTCGAACGTGTCGTTAATCGAGGGTCCACTGTATAAATAAAATTTAGTAAAGACAGAGAGCTAGTAACATGATCCTGGTCACATCTACATAGTCTCAAATTATTCTCTTAGATTATTACTGATCTGACCCTGGCAGTACTGTTTTTCCCCAGTGGTGGCTCTTCTTAAAGGTATTTGACAGATTGTGACTACCCAATTTTTAAGTAACTATATTGTCAATTAAATACCCCTATGATCTGTTATTCTTGGGAGGAATTTTTTTGTAAATTACATTTTAATCTCTCTTCTTTCATTTTTGAAAGACAGCTTGAAACCTTTTGTTTAAAGTTCACATAGTAACAAAAGAAGAATTAAGAGGACGACAAAAAGATATATTTTGGGTTGCAACCCAGTCTGATCATACATCTTTTAAATCCATCTTTTATTTGCAAATATTGCACTAGCAAGATACAGTATAAAGAAAAGCTAGGATGCCAGTTGTCCAACTGATTACTAATATAAACTAAATTTGTACATTTTCTTGAAAATGATACTTAGCATGTCTTTGAAGATAAACACAATGAAATGCAAACATAACAAAAATCATTTAGAGCAAAAAAATCCAATGCCAGAATGACTTTAATCACTGATTCACACCAATTCAAAAATTTAAAAGGTGTATTCCCTTTATATGTCAAGGGCATGAAAAGCTAACTATGTGGTTGTGGGCTGCCTGCAATAATTTATTACTTCTATTAATATATATATATATATATATATATATATATATATATATATATATATATATATATATATATATATATATATATATATATATATATATATATATATATATATATATATATATATATATATATATATATATATATATATATATATATATATATATATATATTTATGTGTGTGTGTGTGTGTGTGTGTGTTCCAGTATGTTTATTATTCTACCTATTCAAACTCACAAATTATGAACTTTAGAAAATGAGAAAGCACTAACCGGTAGCTTCATTTTATATTCATCTTTATGATATCTGAATGCAATGTCACAGAGAGTTCTGTGTAAGAACGCTGTTGGACGTAACACCAGAACCAGTTGCAGATTTCCTGGAAATGATGCCTACAACAATAATAAAACAGATTTCTTATGTTAAAATTAAACTAATATACTGAGATGTTTAGAAACAACTATCAGGAATTCATTCAAAATCAACATCATCTAAAAATCGTCATATTCTTACCATATATTTGATCAACAATTCAAATAAATAATATCCATCAATCATAATTTCATCTCAGCCTTTCTGGCTCATTTAGCCCCATGGGGTTTTAATTAAGGGGTTATGTTTTTTAATACAGATTTTAATTTTTTATCAGTTTTATCAGTGGGTTTTTAATTGTATAAATTGTTTATTTAATGTAAGCCGCCTTGGGTCGCTGAAGCGAGGAAGACGGCCTATCAATTGAATAAATAAATAAATAATTTAGAAACAAAATATATCTTTCAAATATATACCTTATTAATGGCCTCGGAATGGGACTGCAGTGGGTCAGTGGTTAAGAAGCTTGCCTTGTTAGCTGGAAGGTCGGCAAGTCAGCAGTTCAAGACCTGAGTACTGCATGACGGAATGAGTGCATGTCATCTGTCCCAGCTCCTGCCAACCTAGCAGTTCAAAAGCAAGAAATTGCAAGTAGGGACCACTTTGGTGGGGAAAGATCTTTGGGACATGAAAGGAGACTCATTCGGGCATCCCCTGAGTGGAGTTCCTCCAGCAAAAATCCTCTCAACCCAGAAAGCATCTTTGTGTGCTTCTGACATGATTTTTTAAAAAATGGCCTAGGACTGCTTGTATTCAATGAACATCTATAGCAGTGTTTCCCAAACTCTGGGTTTGGGACTTCAATTCCCAGAAGTCTAACTCAATTCGCCAAAACACTAATCTGCCAATGTACTGACTCAAGCTTTTGGGAATTGAAGTCCTCCTGTGGGGCATGGACCCCACATTGGGAAACAATGGTCTATAGGAACAGGAAATGGCTAATATAAGGCCTGCCAATTGAGACAGAGCTGGCACAAACCATGGTTTGCAAATCCATTTCAGTTGAAGTTATAATTTCCAAGCTTGGCTCACTACCGGACCATAAAATTTCCCTGCCAGGGAGGAAGGCCAGGCAATATCTGCTGCAGTTGGAGCAATTTACAGGAAAACCACGCCTCCCCGGGTTGTGGAAGCAGGCACCTCTTCCAACAGCAGCTCACATCCAGTTCTGCTTTGTGCCCAAGCATGGCTAGCCCAACCCTGTGCCAATTCTTTTCTTGAAGATATGGATTTTGCTTGCCAACTTTGCTTGCCTATATTGTTCTAGCATGTCAGAGGTTATTTACCCTTGGAGGCTTTTTCCTTAATTCTAGTATAATGTACGATCTAAATCAAGTTAGTATTTTTATTTTTTTATTTATTTAAACTTGTATCCCACCCTCTTGCCCTAAGGCAACCCAGGGCGGTTCACAACACACAAACACTATACATACACCCCTAAAAATCCAATAAAAATAATAAAAATGTGTCAAAACTCTATAAAAACATCCCCAATTTTAAAAAACCCTCCCTTCCCCTCCCATCAGTAGAGGAACCAATCTACTAGTAGAGCCAACGAGCAGGAGTCACCACCCCGTCGGCCCCCCATATTTGCCCTGCCAGTCAGGTTTTCAACCCTTTCCTAAAAAGAGCAGCAATTCTGTCTGTAGCCGTAGATCTGCTGGCAAGAGCTTCCACAGGGTTGGGGCAGACACAGAGAAGGCCCTTCTCCTTGTGCTATGGTTGAGTTTTGCACATCTTGCCAAACTGGAACTGAGGATGAAAAAACATGCTGATTTCCACTTCCAATTTGTTTCCATTTTCAATTGGAATGGCTAAACAAATCATAGATTTTTAGTCCATGGTTTGTTTCTTTGTGACGCCTGAACTTCACGTCAGCTCTTTGGGTTTCTTTCCCAACAAACCAGACAAAGAATCCACTGCTTATTTTAGGTTTGTTTCAAAGTTAATTTCTTACACTTGTTGGAGGAGAAGCAAACCAGTATATTGACCACTGCTGTGTTCCTATCTTAGAAGAAAGAAATCACACATTGATGTCTCTGGTTTGTTTAGCCACAGCAACTGGAAAACAGAAGTCAGAATGCTGGCTTGTTCAAAAGAGCTCAGGTTTTCTATTGAGCTCTTGCTTACTTTGACACCTAAAGGTACCCAACATTTTTTTAACTTTTATTGACATTTACAAACAACAAGAATAACACTGACAATTAATATATTAAATCTTATTATATAAGCTTTAGCAAAATAATATTGTCCACAATCCCACTGGTGTTTCTGTAAGGCAGGGGCGCCCAAACTACGGCCCACGGACCCAATTAAGCCCCTGCATATCATTAATGCAGCCAACAGTGAGCACCCGGGCTCACAGCAGACCGCCCCCACTTGCCCCAACCGCCTGATGTTAGCAGCAGTGGCGGCGGCGATCACACTTTGTCCCGGCTGCTCCGATCAGCCTCTTGCACGGTCCTATCCCCTCTGCAGTCTTTGCCAAAGCCGATCGCTGCATTGAGGAAATCTTCAGAGCCTCCGTTTCAAAATCCACGACGCTAGGAGAGCCCCTGGCATGCCCTGGATGACATCACTGCAGCGCACCAGGAGAGGGATGGAGTGTGTTTGTGTGTGTGGGGGGGGGGTACTGAGGGGAGAGAGAGAGGGTCTAGAGCAGGCTAAGGGACTTTCTTTTTTGTTTACTCTATTATGCTTGAAACACAGACTAACACAGCTACCATTTTAAAAGTTTTATTCTGTGCAAGCATATCAGAGAGTAAACAAAACAAAAAGACAAAAACGTTGTGGCACCGTAAAGACTAACTGCTGTATTTTAATGTGAGCTTTTGTGGATCAAGTCCATTGGCTCTTTGGCTATAAACAGAGATGAGCACTGAACCCTAGAGTTGGTAACGACTGGCTTTCGAGCAAGAACAACCTTTACCTAATAACAGAAGATCCCTGATCGGTATTCAAATTTGATGTCAGGTTTTGTCCCTGCAAGTGGTTCAAGGTCTCCCATACTCAAAAGCTAGTCATATATGACTCTAGGGTGCAGTGCTCGTCTCCATTTACTGCCAAAGAGCCAGTGCAGTCTGTGTCTGCAGACGTTTTCATGGCCATGGGGCAGGCATGACTAAATCACCCACTCAGTCATATGGCCATCCCCAGCAAGTCACATGCCCAAAGAGTTAGCCCCACCCACAGAGTTTGCCCTGCCTACAGAGTTAGCCCTGCCCACAGTGTGGTAGTAAATTTTTTTTATGCCCATCACTGACTAAATCTGCACGAATAAGTCTGATCCTGAAATATTTCCAGTGCCTCATTATTTTGTTGTGATCTGCTGCTAAAATGTACAAGATCTCACTTACCCATACCTTAGCCATCAATGCAATTCTGGACTACTTTGGGCAGATTTATGAGTGAGAATTTGTATTGTGCAGGATGTGAGACTTTAACACAGATATCTACATGACAGATCCCTCTTCTTGTTAAGAGAGTATGGTTTCCTTATAAATCCAGTCACATACTGTATGGTCGGAAAAATCTGGTCTACTTTGATTTAAGGCCTTCTATTGTACAGAATGACCTTTATGTCCCTAACACCCATGATGGTGTGATTGCTAACCTTGAACCAGACATCCTGGAGTGTGAAGCCAAGCACGCTTTAGAAAGTATTACTAAAAAAAAAAAAGCCAGTGAAGATGATGGTATTCCAGCTGAGCTATTTAAAGCCCTAAAAGATGATGCCATTAAAGTGCCAGCAAATTTGGAAAATGCAGCAGTGGCCACAGGATTGGAAAAGGTCTGTTTACAATCTCCAGGTTGGAGAGATAGGCAGGATATCTCTCAATGCCATTTCCAGGGAATCCTAAACAGGTGAAGGCATCTGCTTGGGAATACCCTGAAGGAAATGGTGAGCCACTGTGTGAGACAGAATGCTGGACTGGATGGGCTGTGGCCTGTTCAAGCAAGGCTGGTCTTATGTTCTTAACTGATTTTTTTAAAATAGAAAAAAGAGTACGACAAGGCTGTATATTGTCACCGTGCTTATTTAACTTATATGCAGAGTACAGTACATCATATGTAACACAGAGCTGTATGAATTACAAGGCAGAATTAAGATTGCCTGGGGGAAATATCAACAACCTGAGATATGCAGATGACACCACCCTAATGTCAGAAAGTGAAGAAGATCTAAAGAGTCTCTTTATGAAGATGAAAGTGGAGAGTGCAAAAGAAACCAAAGATCATGGAATCTGGCCCCATCACTCCCTGGCAAATACAAGGGGTAGAAATGGAATGAGTGACAAACTTTACTTTCTTGGGATCCAAGATCACTGCAGATGGTGAGTGCAGCCATAAAATAAAAAGACAGCACATCCTGCCAGCAAAAGTCTGAATAGTTAAAGCAACGGTTTTCTCAGTAGTAATGTAGGGCTATGAGAGTTGGACCCTTGAATTGTGGTGCTGGAGAAGGTTTTTGAGGGTCCCCTAGACTACAATGAGATCAAATCTATCAATCCTAAAGGAAATCAACCCTGACTGCTCCTTGGAAGGACAGATAATGAAGCTGAAGCTCAAGCACTCTGGCCACCAAATGAGAAGAGAGGACTCACTGGAGAAGGCTTGATACTGGGAAAGATCAAACAAAAAAAGAAAAGGGGGTAGCAGATAATGAGTTGGTTAGACAGCATTGTTGATGTGTTGGACAAGGATCTGGGCAGCCTCCGGAGGGTGGCAGATGACAGAGGAGCCTGCTGTGTTGTAGTTCTTGGGGTCATGAAGTGTCTGACTCGAGTGTGCAACTGAACAACAACAACACCTTGAGTATCACTGACAGCTTTCGGTACTATTTTTTGACAGATTGAAATTCAATCTAATCTACAGCCAGTATGGTATAGTGGAATAAAGTTTTGGAGTAGGATTTAGGAGACCTGGTTTCAGACTCCTGCTAGAGTATGGAAACACACTGAAGGGGGTCAGTAATGGTAAACCACTCATTGAACTTCTCACACAGCTCAAAAACCATACTAGAGCTGCCATAAATTGAATGCAACTTGAAAGCCTATAATAATCTAATATAATACAATCTGTATTCTTATGATAGCTATGACACTATTAACCTTTGTTGTCCTGTAGTTGGGAATATCAGGTCTTCTGTTCTTTTTTAAAATAATTTTTATTAAATTTTAACATAAAGTTTTTAACAAAAAAGCTCTGTTCTGAGCTTTCAAATACTACGCTGGCCACTGACCTTTCTAACAAGGCAGCTGCTAAACATAATAACCAACTAAAACAGTGATGGTGAACCTTTTAGAGACCGAGTGCCCAAACTGCAATCCAAAACCCACTTATTTATCACAAAGTGCCAACACAGCAACAGGGGAGGAAGGAAATGCTCCCATTGGGCTGCTGGGCAGAAGGGCGGGGCGAACTCTGTGCTGGGGGGAGGGAGGAAGTTCTCCCATTGGGCTGCTGGGCAGAGGAATGGGGCAAACTCTGTGCTGGGGTGACTGCACGGGTGCCCACAGAGATGGCTCTAAGTGCAACCTGTGGCACATGTGCCATAGGTTCACCACCACTGAACTAAAAGGAAAAAAAGTAGCTTTATCACTCAGTGTACAATCAAGAATACGTTTCTCTCTTTAGTTGCAATTGTGATTTGTTTTGTAGCCTACTCTTTCACTGCCCACAGAATGCCAGCAGATGTAAGTAACAGTTTATTCAAGTCCAGCAAACATGATGTGGACATTCTGTGCCCTCTTGGGAAGTTAAGAATATATTTTCTACTTGAGAACACATTTCTATCTTCCAGTATTTAATGGAGTAGCTAGGGAGTAAGAAACATTTTCTAGGATATTGGTAAAAGTGATATGCTACAGAACTGTCTTTATATATCATAACAAGATGTTTAGCAAATAATGAGCTGATGGTTTCCAGAACAGATATAATAAACCTGGCCACCTGGAAGGAGGTTGTTCCTCTTTTTTTGCCACTCAGATGTTTTATGGTTCATCAAGTAACATTTCCTCAAGGGGTTACCATATTGCATCCAATCTGCTACCCACTACAGCTTTAAAAATCTAGCAAATACAGCTAAATGTGTATTCTGACAGACACTCAAGCTAAAAATATGCAAATCCAGGGCCAGACAGCTCGTAAACAATCACAGGAGAATGTGCTGGGCAGGTGATGGGGGCGAAGGGCAGGAGCTGAAGGAAACGCCAAAATCAGTAGTTCTCGTCTTTTTATCTTCCCTTCCAACATCTTGGTCACGTGGTTTGCTAACCTAGAATAACTCAGGGAGAAACGGACTTGGAGTGAACCTTGGCAATATGCACTTTTAAGCACACAACACCTGCCTAGCTAAGGGGCCATTCAATATGTGATCCATTTTGGGGCGAAAATTGACCACATCAATTTTTGATGTGATCCGACCATAATTTTAGCTTCGACCCCCTCCCCCCTTTAAAATTACATAACCCAGAGCTTTTGTATTGAAACTCTAATTTTTCGAGCTTTACACTATTGGTTCCTAATACACAACAGCTCCAAATGGATTACGTAATCTTTGACCTGACTCCCCGCCCCCATGTAATTTAGGTGCCAGACCTCCTCCCCCTTAAAGGATCATGTAATTGTTGGATGGCCCCTTAGTGCTATAAAAGAAAAGGAGGTGGGGCATTCACCCTTGCTCACTAAGCAAAGTATGCAAGGGAGAAGAGTCATAATACACTTAGAAATACATACAAAAGGGGACAGGAATTGGGGGGGCGCCCTGGCTGAATACAGAAATATAAGAAAGTGGATGACATCATAAAAATGTCCCACCCTTATCCCCGCCAACCCCAGCATAGGTTGATATGTTAGAAAATGGTACCAGCTACCTGCCTTCTACCTTTCCTTTGGGGGTCACAGGTGCTGAGGGTATAAAGACAGATGGCTGAACGCTGAAGCTTCTCTGAGCACTGGCCACCTGAGAGGGCTCTTTAGGGAGAACATGTTTTGGAGGTATGAGTTTGGTAGGTTCACATGGTATTATGGATTACTTTAGTTGCTATGAATCCTGCTTTTGAGAGAAAAGGATCTTATTGTTTAATTAATTAAGCGAAGCTACATCACTAGGTGTTAGCTTTCATCATGGCTGTAAGCTGGTGACTGGTGGAGAACACACATCAGGTGGCAGGCCATCACCCCTGGGCAGAGGGCCCCGAAAATACCAGACCTGGAGCTCAACCATTGAGAGGGGGAAGGAGTGTCTCCAGGAGAAAGGAGAGACTTCCAGTGAACAATGGGATGGGATCAGAATAGGAAGCCTTAAGAGGGACAGGCTGAGATGATGTTAAAGGAAGCAATGGAGTCTGCCAGGTATGTGTGTGCAAAAATACCAGGACTGAGTAGAGGTCCAGATGAAAGCACATTTTTTCTTAGGTGAAAGAAGAACCTGAGCCGAAGTGGGGTGTTTCCCCAGAGGAACCCCCAAGTGGGTACACAGCTGAGGCAGAGCTACCAGAGGAGACTCTACCATGAGGGGGGAGAATCTACCTGTAGAGATGACGGTTCGAGGTTTCCACCCCCAAGGCTCACAAACACCTAACCACAAAGAAACCATACAAAGCTTCAAAGTGAGGAGAAAAGAGCTCATCAGGAGCATCTCTGCCACCAGAAGGCTGGAGAAATTAGCTGAAGACCTGAGGATGAGAAGGAGTGACAGAGGTGTTGAAAGCTCCTGAAATGCTAAGGAGAGCTGGAGCGAACCATCCCTGCACAGGCAACTAAGTCTTCATGATGTTGCCCCCACTGCTCTCACTTTACTGTGGTTAAGGAGGATATTTGGAACTGACTCTTGTTGTGAAGAAAACAGGGGAGTTATGGACCCTGAGACGGATAGGGTAATGAAGCAACTATACCCTACCAACTGTGTATGTAGTTCTTACTTGTTAATATAATTTTGCTGTTGCAAGACTGCCATGTCTGGCTCAGTGCTATGAAGGAAGTTGGCTTACCCAGCTCTGATGGGGGAGGATGAGCCCACAATTCCCTGTAACAAAACCTCAGAACAGACCCAGATGCTAGCTAGAGCTTGCTGTTAGAAGGGTGCCTGAAACGTTAATGGGTTCTCGTTTTCCAATGACAAATTAAACTAAGGTATCTACTCTCAAGCCAATTAACTATTTTAGAGGCAAATCATGAAGAGGCATGCTCATAGCTCAACTCATAGTAAAACTACATCTCTTTTCTGGCCGGGCCCAATTAGGACCAATACTGTACTGTATCCAATTCCTTAACTGGGATTGTGCTAGTATCATTCAAATATTTATACTGTACGTGATCACATTATATATGTTTGTTTCTATTACAACATTTATGTATGCCAAATGTATCCAGACTCTTTTCTAATTGACCTCAAATGGCCTACACTTTGCCAGCTTTACTGCTCTTATCTAAATTGTCTAAAATCAGTTATAGCCAAATTGATGCATTACTAAGGTCCAAGTAACTGTTAAGGGGAACATCAGTATAGCATGATGAGGCTTAGGGGCCTCATCATGCTGGGGGGTCTGCCATCTGAATTATGGAAAAATTATGTTGGGTGTGTATGTCAGGTCAAAGATTACGTAATCCATTTGAAGCTGTTGTGCATTAGGCACCAATAATGAAAAGCTCTAAAAATTAGATTTTCGATACAAAAGCTCTGGATTACGTAATTTTAAAGGGGAGGGGGAGGTCAAAGCTAAAATTACAGTCGGATTACATGGGGGGGAGGGTCAATTCCCCCCCCCAAATGAATCACATAATTGTTGAATGGCCCCTTAGCTTGATACATTACATAATGTTGCTATATCCTCCAATGGATTATGCTATTTTAAATTGTGTCAGATTTGTGGGTTGAAGAAGATGGGCCCTTGCCCTGTCATGAGCCCAAGTGATACTGGCAGCAAAACTATCACTCATTTCATTGTCACAGGAGCTACCTGATACCGGATAGCCCCTGCTTTTCTACAACAATTCCACAGTGCAGATACCTCTTGGTGGATAATTCCTGGCTCTAAAAGTGTTATTTGGGGGCCAAAGTATTAGGGGAAAGATGGAGAAGGATATTGTCTGCATTAGTAAAAGAGGCAGCAGTAAAAGAGGCAGCAGAGAATTGCCCATACTGAGAAGAAAGGATGGATTAGTAAAAAGGCCCTTCTTGGGGAAACAGCAGCTACATTGCCTCTCCAACTTCTTTAGTGTCATGCAGGGTGGGGCAGAATCTTTACAGTCATCATCTTTGGCTGTTGCTGCTGCCACCAAACATCTCTTCTTCCCTCCTGTCATTCAGCTGCCTTCGTAAGTGGGGTGGTGGTAATAGTAATGGTTTTTTTTGTGTCCATTCTAATTTTTAATATACAAATTAGGAAGATCAAGGACTAATCTGAGAAAGTGGAGTTTCCCTGTAGATGACAGCTTGTGTGAATGCTGAGAACTACAAACTATCTCCCATATGTTACAACGCACACGATGCCCCTCAATATGCACTGAGGAGGACCTTATGTTGGCAAGAGCAAATGCTGTTGAAGTGGCCCGATATTGGGTAGATGTCATCTAGCCCTTTTTAATTCTATTTTATTTTTAGATGTGTTAATTTTAGCTTTGTATGTTATTATATGCTGGTGGTGTATCTGACACAAAGAAAGAAAGAAAGAAAGAAAGATGAAAATTACTCAGAAGGTCCCCATGTTCACTCTAGAGGACAGGAAGACTTATCTAGAGGACAAGATGAAATATATCATATTATATGATCCCCAGAAAGTTGAGGTTGATTTAAAACAGCTGAGGAGCAGCCAAAAAAGTAGTATTGTTTCCGTCGTGCGCTGGAAGGAATACAGGGTTGTTGTTGTTTAAATGGGGAAATTTTAAAGAAAAACATGGCTGGGGAGTGAAAGTGAGGTAGATGGATAGCTTACTGAGTTATGTATTTAGTTGCAGAACCAGAGACTGGGAGCCCCAGGATGCCCCAGAAGAAGGGAATGACAAACTATGTCTGAATATTCTTTACCTAGAAAACCCTAAAAAGTCACCATGAGTCAGAATTGACTTGATAGCACAAACAGAACAAGGTCCAGGGGTAAGTATGTGTGCATCCTTGGACATCTGCAAGGTGTTTATCTCAGGGTGAAAGTAGGGTGGAAAGCAGTTTCCAGCCCACTTTGAGGTGGCCATAGCATTAGTCCACTTTTGCCAATCTGGGAATGAGGCAAGTGTGTCATCACCTGAGCAACTAAAACAATGCTACAGGGAAGGCACCCCCCCCTCCTCCTCTGCTAGGTCACGCCAAAGCCTGGCAGACAAGGTGGTGTTGCTCATTGGGCTTGGATCCTCAGAGGATCAAATGGCCAAATATCAGTCAGATTTAATTCTGTGCCACCAAATGCACACAAAGAACTATGCGGAAAGTGGTAGTTGAACCAGGCCAATGCACGGCATGGCATGCAAACTCAAGTACCATTTAGCTTTTAAGCATTATAAACCTCTAAAATTAATCCCTTTGCTTATCTTCAAAGCCCCACTAAATAAAAATCAGAGTAATCAGGGTAATCTTACAATCTACCTTAAATTTTTATACCACATTCCTGACTCTAGGAAATGGCGCACTATTCAAAACCAACCTTAACTTTTCCCCTTGAATTTGCCTCAGGCAACAGCTTTTTTATTGCATATATCTAGATTATTAGTCCTAGGTATAAGTTCCTTCTGCAAATAGCAACTTAAAAAGCTTCTGTTCAATGAATAATACTCCTTTTATTTCAGACTACATCTACAGCTGGTTATGAAACATGGGAGGCCTTGAAGATTTTTGTTATTGTTGTTAAAGCCAATCTTTCTGTCTAACAAAATGAGAGATTTTCTTACTTTTTATTCTCCCTGGCTTTTTCTCTCCAGGAGTATTAAAAATTCAACTTTCAGACCTGTATTTACCATGAAGTATTTATAATAAAAGGTACTTTCCAAGGCACTCTCAAGAAAAACAACAAAAAAAATGGAAAATATGGCTTGCGTACTGCAAAGTGTGAAGAATTATTTTAAAAAACATTGTTACAGAAGCCTAAATTTCCGGTTTGAATAGTATACATACCTGTCAAGTATCCTGTATGGGCCGGGATTTTCCGTATTTTAGCGCTCGTTCCTCCCCTTTCCCGACACCATCCTGTATTTTGAATGGTGGGGAAAGGGGTTACTGTGCAGGTGTGCCCATTGCAAAGTGGTTCCGTGCATGCACAAATAGATTACTGAGCATGCGCAAATGGGTTACTGAGTATGCGCATTTACAGTTATTTTCTGCATTTTCCGGAGCCGTGCTTGACAGGTATGATAGTATGTAATAAAACAAAAGTACTGTAATGTTTAATATTCTCCTGGTGTTTTGTTTTACTCCATATAAACTAGAAGCCATGCTAATTAGCCTATGCTAATTTGTTTTTATTCAGTCGCATAGTCGAGCCTGACCCTTTGCGACCCCATGGACCACTGCCCACCAGGCACCCCTATCCTCCACCATCCTCCTCAACCCACTCAGCTCTGTGCCCATTGCATCAACAATACCATCTAGCCATCTCATTCTCTGCTGCCCCTTCTTCTTTTGCTATGCTAATAGATAACAAAAATTAGTACCTTAAGAAGGTGAGCTTCTTTTAACTTTTTGGAAAATATTGGTCATGTTTTTAATAAAACCTGCTGATTTATTATTACTGAGACACAGGATTGGAAGCAAGTGATCCTGATATAGTAAAATATATATCCTCAGCTTTACTTCTATAATCAGTTAATACTATTTGGGAGAGCTAAAGCCTAGTCCTTTAAAAATCTATGCAGCTATAATAAATTAAATTCACAGGATCTCAGAATTAGAATGCAGTAGCTTCTATAAATACCAGTTTTATGTGCATTACACTATCACTGTATTAATGCAGATTATTTCAGCTTCTGTAGTCACCATACATACCATCTGCAGCACTTGGAATAATCACTGCACATACTATGTACAGTAACTGACCACAGCAATTATTACATAAGGCTTCTTGACAAAACAATGGCTAAGCACTCTGGAAGACAAAATCATGAAAAACCTCTCTAATGCAATTTACAACAGGGGATTCATAAGTCTTAATTGCATAATGGCTCACCGCAATTCGCAGTAGAGAAGCTTGTACGGAGCTCCATTTGTCTTGTCTGCGGTCTATGACCAGTATAAATCCAATTCCGGCATCCTGTGAACTAAGTTGGGAGCAGAGGGAGAGAAATCAAGAAACAGTTACAAAAATTAAAAAAAAAATGATACAGGTGGCTCTGAAACTCTTACGCAACAAATTACAGAGAGAATGAGCCTTTTGTACCGACCCCTAAGTTATGAATGCTGCTTAAATGAAACTGCAGCATAAATACTATTTTCCCATTTAGAAGAATGGAAAGGATGACATGCACTTTCAGCTAGTGAAAACATCCATTATCCCTTTCTAGTCATAAGCAGGGTTTAATTAATCTTGTATATAAACATAGACTCCCATTGCATTTTTGCAGTACTTGCTGTTTTCTCTGTTACACTGATAATCCACTCTTTAGATAAGGGTCAGTAATGTCCACTCCAAAGTAGAAACCAATTTTCTTCCTTTGTTCCTCCAAAAAAATTCTTGCTGAATCACAGGTTTTATTCCATCAATATATGCATGTGTGTATCTATCAATTTAATGTATGTTTAATTCCTTGATAAGTAAGCTCTTGGGCTCTACCGTCCATACATCATTTCAGTCCTAGGAATCTGGGCTTTCTAGTCTTCTTCATTTTCAAGAAACAATCTTTGAGGAACAATATAAGCTAAAACAAAAATCCCCTAAAATGCATACCAAAAAGGAGAGGCAGGAGCTGTTTCTCAGATGGGAGTATCTGTGTCGGCGTACAAGCAAGAGTCATTGAAGGGAAAGGATCTCTGTTTTCTTTCTCTGCTCAGCCTGCATGTGCTACAGTCACAGAGTACAAATAAAGAGAGATCTACTCTGGTTTTATACAAGCCAATTGTGTAATGCCAGCAATGGACTGCCGGCCAATTGCAACGTGCTAGAAATGACGGTCAACCACAACTCAGAAAGGTTTCTAATTGTTTTATGTATAGTTGAGTAGATTATACCAAAGCAGGTTTCAATACTATAACCAAAAGCTTGGATTATGTTAATACTAGGAATAGATAGATACACATTTGTGTAGGGACTTCTGCATGCTTGTCAGAATAGGTATGCATTTATGTCAGAATAGGTATGTATTTATGTATCAGTATACAAGCATGCATGAGCACATGCGTGTGTTGTTGATAGCATTTCATATGCTAGTAAATAACTTGTAGCAGTGATAACAGAAAATAGAAAATCTGCTTTCAGTATTGGTGCCTAAGTATGGCATTTGATGTTTATATTACTTCAGGGCAAATATAAAAGGATTATAAAAAGAACAACAATCCAGAATAAATATCAGGGGCATTAACTCCCTCAATATCTCTTCCTCATATTCTGGGGGCACATCTATACTTAGCAGATACATTTATTCTCTTGGTATAATATCATAGTATTTTGAAGAATAGTGTTCCCCCCCCCTCCACCACAACCAGAAGTGGCATGTGGTGGAGGAAGGGCAAAATGGCCGTCCGTGACCCGGCCCACGGCTTTAAAAGGTTGAGAACTCCTGCACTAGTATTTTGCTTCGTTGTCTCTGCCCTACCTCAGTATCAATGCAGTCTTTCAAATAAGAAGCTAACAATAAAGTCTAGCTTGCATTTACTGTACTGTATATGGATATTTACTCAAAGATATATTCCAATGCCTACTTCAAGTAAGTGTACATAGGTTTCAAGCCCTACTCACATTTATTGAGGAACATTATAATGCCATCCTAATCGTAATTTTTTATAATAAACATATGGAAACAATTCTATATAATCAACAAAAAGCATCTGGTTTATATATTTATTTATATATTTATCAGGTACATAGAAATAGATTCATAAGAAATATATTTCTTTTTTAAAGAATAGTATGAAAGGATTTTTATCACTCGTCCTCAATACTAAGTTCAGTGACTCATTTCTATTTTGTTTTATATCTATTATGTTTTTAGTAAGGAATAAATACATAAACACAATACAAATAAAATGAAATAGGAATGAGTCACCCTTAGACATTCTAAGCCTTGAATGACCTCTCACAGGATGAGAATATGGCTTCAAGCTATTGTTGTCCTAAATTTCAGTATATTTTTATACCAAGATGGCTGTAATGTTAACTAGAACAGAGCGTTTCACGCTTTTTGGTTTTGGGCTATAACATACAAAATGAAAACTGAAAGTTCCACCATATAGCACAGGGATTAATGCTGCTCTGGCAAAGTGGTGTAAGAAAGGAAAACATATGAGGTTATTTAAGGATTAGTGACAAAGCAGAATGATGATTTATATACGTTAGCAAGAAATATGCTAAGTACTCATCCGCACGTAGCAGTTGGCTACTCCCTTTAAGGAGTCAGGTTATTTACTGATGCCCAACACCCCCCTTTAGGTGGGGTGATGGTTCTCTCAGTGGAGGAAATGCCACTGGAAACCATCATATTGGGCCCAATGGCAAAATGAGCGGAGGAGGAACCACTGCACTATTCTGATTCCCAATGTTCCTGGAGACAGAAGAGGCCATGCCAGATGGACTGGCTGTGAAGGCGCACCTTGTTAATATCCTCAAGGCTGCGGCAGTCCATTGCAGTCCCGGTATTAAATCCTGCATGTCTCATTTTATATATGCTGCAGGAGATGGTTCCGTGATTACAGTGTCTGGCAAACTGGGATCCACCTTAAACAAATTCATGCCAATGGCATTTTCCCTGTTTACTGCAAAAATGACGTACAGTGAAAAATGTTTACTCGGATACAAGTAGCAGCTAATGACGACAACGAAGGCTAAATGCAAAATTGCCAATTTATGCCCATTTTAATGCAGAGTTTTAGTTTGTGCAAATTTTCAAAAATGCTGCTTTCTTTAAGAATTGGAAGTAGTAGGCGAGTTGTTTCTTTCTTAGCAACTAGCCAGTTATTCTGTGCTTGCTGTCTATACACTTGCTTCATTTTATGAAGAGATATTTTTACACAAATTACAAGGACTCTGGGACAGGGTGAACCTTTTTCCTCACTCTTCAATACAGATGAGGAGTCTTGCTTAAATATTTTACAAATGTTCATAAATTTTCTTATCCTTGAGAAAAGGATTGTCAACTGCTGTTAGATTTTTTTGTTCCTACCCAAGAGTAAGAAGGCTATGGATTTTTTATTATTTTTCTCAGTCTGCAGAAAAAGCCTCCTAGAAGACTGTGGTATTTCTGAACAACAATCAGGTATGCCCTGGTAATGGCAACCTTGTGTTACTGGCTAATCTTTCTCACACTAGGTGAGACAAAGGGAACTGCAGAATGAACTCACCAAAAGGTGCCTTCATTTTGGCAGTTTCACATCTGGCATAGACACAGAAGTAGATCAGATTATGCATTACAGATACCAGACAATCAGGTCAATTCAAAAATCTTTTAAATACTAGCTAAATATTCCCTTTATTTTTTCTTTCTTTCTTTGGCTGGCCATAGGGAAGAACTGGTTGTAGGACAATGAAGAATAAGAATAGCTGTGAGTAGACTCAGCACTATAAGGTGCTACTTTGCATTAGGATTCTGTTCTGACCATGTTGGTTGGTTATCCAAAGATGACTTAATGTGTTTTCTTGTTTCTTTTTCTGATATTGTATTTTTGAAGTACTATGCCCTGAGTCTGGTTATCCTGCTATGGTAATAGAGTAGACCATACTGCCGGCAACTCAATGCCAAGTGTCATGCAGCAGTTAACTACCGTATTTATTCGTGTATAACGCGCAAAATTTTATACCAAAAAAAGAAATCAAAGTTGGGGTGCGCGTTATAAACTAGGACTGGTGTCCCACCCCCGTCGCGAGCCTCTTTTACTTCCTTTTTAGAATTGGGTCGGCTGTCTATTGAAGGGGAGGCGGGGGTGTGGCTTTGAAGAAATTGACGGGATCTGATTGGGTGGCGCGGGAGATGAGGCGTGGCCCGGAGGTAGCTCGCTGTTCGAGCGAGTCTCCTGGGGGTCGGAAGTGCTCGTTTCGGATTGCATTTTCTTTACCCTGCAACAGGTGGGTCTGATTATCCCCCCCTCCCTCAATGTTTTAAGGCGTGCTCTTATGAACAAGCTTTTTCACCGATATAATTTTATACCGAGGTTTCATGGAAAATTAGGGGTGCGCGTTATACATGAGTGCGCGTTATACACGAATAAATACGGTAACCTGACAACTCTGAGGACTAACGGCCTTGGGTGCTGAAGTTCATAGGAAAGGGTGATGGTCTCCAAGTGGATTAAATCTTACTTGAATCTTGATAGAGGGTAGCAACTTCATCAATACTGGCCTGGGGCCGAGGAGGACTTTGCATGGCAAAAGGGCTCAGGACCAGAAAGCGACTCATGGTACTGGATCAGTGGTACAAGTGTTACAATGCGATGCAGAAGGCAGATGAAAGGCCACTGCATTATATTCTTAGGACAGTTTTCATGGCTGATTGCCACAATGATTGCCTATATTCAGATTCAGATATGGCAGCAGAAGAAGATGCCCTGAGAAATCTCTGTGTTTCTTCCTAGAGACAACTGTGGGTTTTTTTTAAATAGAGAGCACTAACCTTTTTGTTTTGAATGTACTGTAACCCTCTCTTTTTTTTTTAAATTATGTAATAAAGTTTAGCTTCTTTTCAGGTACAACCCACCTGTCCACTGTCCATCTGTTTGTACCATATGGTTGCTCAGAAAAGGTAAGGGACAGCAAGCCATTAAGCGTGCAATTCTTTACAGTACTATTTTGTTTACTGAGCTACCCAGATCCAGAGGAAGACAACATTTTGAATCCATTTTGAATCGACAATATGAATCCTCCCATATGTAGGATAATCAGGGCTTTTCTTTATCTTGGATGGAGAAGGAAAATGAAAATGGTCGCAGCTACTTCATAAAAGAGATACCCCACCCTCCATTGGCTTTTCATAGAGTCTGGCTCAGGAATAAGCTTTACAGCTGTCCAGAAAGTGAACCCAAATACAGATGTGAATAGAAATCATATTGCCATTTTCCAAGCAGGTTTACTATTTTTCAAATCCATTTTCAAACAGAGTGCAAAGTGCTGGTTTCCACCTTCAATGTATTAGCTGCAAGAGTAGAGAAGCCTGCTCTACTGCTCATCAAGCAAAATGCTTAATCATAGCTAATATAAGGTGCATTCATTTTGGCAGTTCCACATCTGGTCTCAACAAAAAAGAAGAATTTATGCCATATATTTTATAGAACCCTTTCCCAAAGGCTCTTGGTGACCAATTTACGCTACAGGTGAATAACTTCTTATTTATCCAGAGCTTTCAAAAATGCTGATATGCTAATATTTCTACACCTCTGCAAGTGTTTTGTATATTATATATTTTTCCTTCCATAAATTTTCCCCCTTCCATGTCTAGGTCTGACGTGAAACTGCCAAAATGAAGGCACCTTTTGTTGAGTTCATTCTGCAGTTCTTTCGCCTGACCCAGTGTGAGAAAGATTAGCCGGCAACACAAGGTGGCCGTTACCAGGGTACGCCCAATTAACTGTTGTTCAAAAATACCACAATCCTCAAAGAGGCTAGATCATACATTTATATTGTTTTAAATTACCATTTTAAATGTATAAGCAACTATAAAAAGTGTGAGTAAACCTCATAAATAAACAAACAAACATGGTCAGAGACCACAACAAGTTAAACAAACATAAGGTGAATGGAAACCTCTTTTGAAACACTGCCAGGCTGAAACACCAGTGGGAAGAGTAAAAGAATACTAGAGCATCCTACTGCATGATAATGCAATCCTACACAGTCAGGATGGAAAATTTCTCACCTCTACGTCAGGAGGCACAAAACTGCAGTTTGAAGGCAGTTTTGAGTTGGATAAAAGGAATGAGGGAGGCAGGACCAGATGCTATAATAAAGTGTATTTCTATTGTTAAACTGGATAAAATACACATCCAAATTTTGACAATTTGCAGATACAGTAATTTATTCTCTGTGCCAGTTACGTATGAAGAAAGTTTATAACAAAACTGACCTGGAACTTAACCTAGATGAAAGTTATTCCAAATTATATATACCATTCTTAGCAATAGCAATTACACTTAAAGAATCAATTATTTACCTAACTCTCAACATCTCTTTTAAAATTCAATTTACCATGTATACTCGAGTATAAGCCGACCCAAATATAAGCAAAGGTACCTGATTTTGACCTGAAACCCCAGGAAAATAGGTTGACCCAAGTATAAGCCGAGGGTGGGAAATGCAGCAGCTGCTACTGAGTTTCAATAATCAAAATACATTAAAATATGGTAAAATTAATTAAATTGTTAGCACATCTGAATCCGACGCAGTTTTGGGACCCTTGGGTCATTGACCCAAGTATAAGCCAAGTCACCTTTTTGGGTCTAAAAACTCAGCTTATACTTGACTATTTACAGTACTTCTTAAAATTAATTTAACTAATCTAGTTCTAGCAACAAAACAACAGAAAGAATCCTTCATCAGAATAACTCTCTAACACTGAACAATATAATGGTTGACTCAAAGTTTTCTATCATGTGTCCTTGGCAGTTTCTGATACTGAAACGGTTGTTGCCATTTACATGGAAAGGTTTGCTCATCCCACTGAAAAAGTACACAGAACAATTTCATGTAGATATTTTCATGTAGATCACCAGCCTAACACTGTGATGGCGAACCTTGGTGCTCCAGGTGTTCTTGGACTTTAATTCTCAAAAGCCCAGATCAGTACTTCTGCTGGTGAGGGCTTCTGGGAATTTAAGTTTAAGAACAGCTGGAGTGCCAAGGTTTGCCATCACTGGCCTAACACCTTCTCAACAGCACCCTCTTCTCCACTCACTTCCCTTCATCCACTCCTTATCTCAACTTATTCTCTTTTTTGAAAATTGACATGTCATACAACCAGTGGTGGGCTCCATTTTTTTTTACTACCACACTGTGTGTGTGGTATGGTGGGCATGGCCAGGGGGAAAGCCCTGCGTTGCACCTGAATTAGGACTACTTTATTTCAAAACTTGAATGGGCAAGGCCAGCCAGAATTTCTGCTACCGGTTCTGGCGAACTGGCGTTAAACTGCTGATGCCCACCATTGCATACAATGCTGATCTGATATGAAAACTTCTCAGACTAGTGCAGTGCAGAATTCGCCAAAACTCTAATCTACCTGATGGAAATTCAAGGGTTAATGATGAGGACGGCAATGATTTCTAGAAATATTACATAAATAAGAGTCAGGATAAACTCAGATGTTCCTTGAGTATTTACATGTGTGACAAGCATGTAATTGTTCTCCTTTCTTTAAAAAGCAATTGAGATTCTGGGAGGCAAATTGTACAAGCTTGCCAGGATATTTTTGTTTCTCTAGCTGCTTTGTGGAAACAGAGATGAGATTGTTAAAGGAAATACTGTGATTTGCAAATTTTGTGGTTAAAAACAACAACAAGGTAGGTGGGCATGAAAAGCCTCTCCAATTTGAGAAGAACTGAGAGTGCACAAGTAAGGAGGTTGTATATGTGACAGATCAAAGAGAAGAAAATGCAAGCCATACTTGCAGCTTTCCCTCTCCAAACATAATTTTCTTTAAAACATTTGTAAAAGTACAGCCCACCCCTATATCCATGGGTTCAGTATCCACGGTTTCAGTTATTCACGGTTCTAAATATATCACCTATCGGGCGTACCCTGGGAATGGCAACCTTATGTTGATGGCTAATCTTTCTCACACTAGGTCAGGCGAAAGGAACTGCAGAATGAACTCACCAAAAGGTGCCTTAATTTTGGCAGTTTCATGTCTGGCCTAGACACGGAAGAAGAAAAAGAAAAAACCCTGAAATACATAAATATACTGTATATGTATTTCTATGGTGCATTTCCAGAACTGGCCACTAAAGGGTACTCTACAGTGTAATATTAAAAAAAAAAAGGGGGGGGAGAGACTAGTATAAGACAAGTAATGATCAGAATGGGTATCAAAGATAACCCCTATAGTAGTATCTCATCCTCCTCTAACCCTGCAAATTAATAACATCTCTTTGCACTAACTTAAAAGATGGTAGCAACTACTTCCATCCACAAAACAACTTAGCAAGGCAATTATGAAAGTAGCATGTATTTGATTAAATATGTACTATATTTGACAGAACCCATTTAAAAATTAGAAAAAATCTTCTGAGGGGTGGGGTTGTTACCACACACTATCCTGCTGAAGACATCAGTGTCCACATCATCTTCAACACACTTGCTTCTGTCCCTTTGGACTGCTATAGCAATCACAGATGCCAGAAACCAAACCAGAGCCATGAAAATGGAATAAACAAACCACTAGACTTCACTTGGAAAATAATGAATGAGCATGCAAAAAGGACAAAAATTTCTACTTCTGGTGCTTCTGGGTTGAAAGGATCAGCCGGTGAAAAATCTCCATTGCTCAGGGGACGTCTGATCACTGGAGTAGCAAACCAGGGAGGTGTGACTTGGAATGGCACCAGGCTCGAACACTGCTTAACCCCCAAATACCTGTGAGTTACCCTGGATCAAACTCTCACTTTCAAGACCCACTGCCTTAATACCAAACAGAAGGTTTTGCCAGGAACAATATTCTGAGGAAAATAACAGGCACAAGTTGGGGTGCCCAACCACACACAGTAAGAACCTCTGTGCTAGCTTCATGTTACTCTGCAAGAGAGTATGCTAGTCTAGTGTGGTGCTGATGAAAGTGTGCAGGGCAGGTGGATGTGGCCCTTAACGAAACAGTGAAATTGGCCACAGGATGCCTAAAACCAACCCTGATGAAGAAAGTGCATTACTTAGCTGGCACCAATCCATCAAAATTCCGTCGAGAAAGTGCTGCTCAGAAAGAGTGGGTAAAAGCAAGTTCCTCGGAAACACACCTGCTATTTGATCACCAACCACCAAAGAAGAGACTGAAATACAGGCAGAGCTTACCCACAACTTCTGCCCCTCCAAACAACCAGCCCCCACAGACCGCCTTAGAACTATGGAAGGCAAGCAATGAACTACCAGATAACTGAGCAGAACCACATGACTCTCTACTGCCTGGCCAAGAACAATCATGGCCTGTGTGGAAAGCTTTAAATAGACTGCATTCAGGGGTAGGAAGATCAAGGACTAATCTGAGAAAGTGGGGTTTCCCTGTAGATGACAGCCTGTGAGAATGCGGAGAAGTACAAAATATCTCCCATATGATACAATGCACACAATGCCCCTCAACATGCACTGAGGAGGACTTTATGTTGGCCAAAGGAAATGCTGTTGATATGGCCTGATATTGGGCAGATGCCATCTAGCCCTTTTGAATTCTATTTTGTTTTTAGATGTACTAATTTTAGCTTTGTACATTATTATATGCTGGTGGTGCATCTGACATGAATAAGCAAAGAAAGGGAAAAATATTCATGGTAAGCTTTATGTTGTATAACCAATGGAAAATAACTCAAAATGGACTATGGCAATTGCAGCACAAACAGTGGAATTAACTGCAGTGAAGCTGAGCCCTAAGTGATAAAGGGAAAAAGACATATTAACTAGTTTGTCAATAAAAACAAAAATATGTTTCCATTTTTTTAATTTGAAGGAAATATATGAAACCTTAAAACATCCTATCTATTTTAGCTTCTCAAAAAAAGAACTGCTTTTTAGAACAAATAGCAGCCTCTAGTGGTTCTTTAAAAAACTGTATTCAAAATACTCACAATATTTAGAAGATTGAGCCAAAAATATATATTATCAAAACAACAAAACAATAACGCAACAAACACTGAATTGTTCTTACCTAACGTCTGTCCACCCACCCAACCACCCACCCGGCTATAATTTTCAATGTACATACAGTGATACCTCATACAATGTCCAAACTTGGTTCCACAAGTTTGGACTTTATACGGATTTGGACTTTGTATGAGGCATGCAAAATCATAGCCGCGATGCCTCATACAACGTCCAAATCCTTGCTGCGATGCTTCGTACAACATCGTTTCCATAGAGATACATTGTACTGTAACAACGCAGACTTCAGGGCAAAGTCAAGGAAAGAGACAGGAAACTGACAGAACTTTAAGAAAACATTGTCTAAAGGATAAATACATTACAAAAACATGTCAAACAACCCTGATTGTTCAAGAACCTGAAGAATGCTGCAAAAATCCCAGGAATGCTTCTAAAAATTCTGATGAAAAATTCAAAAAAATCCAAAATCATGCTCAAAACCACTCCTAAACACTCTTTGCCTTGTGCAAAACCCACAAGAGCAATGCATGCATGTGTCCTGTCTTTTATACTGCCCAGGCACAATGCAACCTGGGAAAAACTGAATGCCTCATACAAAGTCGAGCAACTTTGTATGAGGTAACTTTTTCCAAGAAATTAGGCGATGTTGTATGAATTCGATGTTGTATGAAGCGGACTTTGTATGAGGTATTACTATACATATATTCATTTTATTTTATTTTTGTCTCTAGTTCCTTTACATCATGTTCCACTCTACCACTCTGTGATACATAGCACAATTAAGTGTTGTGTCAGTTAATATCATGATAATGAACCAAGATCTATGAGGACACAAGAACTATATGTAGGAAGGGGTAACCAACCAGCACTTTGAATTAGGACACCAAGCTTTAGAGAACACACACATTTGCTGCTAGAAGGGCACAGACCTGCCCACCTTAATCATATGTATCCCTTACAACCAATCTTTCCTACACAAAAAGAAACAGAACTGGTGGCGTCAGCATGGAACCCATATAGCTGTCACACGCTCAGAGCCAGGCATCCATCCCTTCCTCCATCCTCTTTCTGTTGTATGCTATGTTTATATGATGCAGGCTTATCCCCACAAGTAGCAACGCCCAAGGTGCCAAAATTGTCAGCTATGGCTTTGCAGATAACATCTACTGGTGCTTCTAATAGGAAATGAGAAGGAATCAATCTCTCTCTCTCTCTCTCCATTCTGCATTTCCAAAGCTAAGCCTATACAACTGGGAAACAGTTTCTCAGTAGCACTGGAGCAAAGAAAAGGGGTGTGGGAGTTTGGCCGTGCTAGGGCTACAATAGCAGCACACTGTTGGATTAATAAAATAATAAATGTATGCTGTCAAGTCAATGCTGACGTATGGTGACCTCTTCTGGGGGTTTTCTAGGTAGAAAACACACAGAAGTCATTTGCCATTTCCTTCTTCTGGAGGTTCCCTCTGACTGTACAGCTTGCCCATGGCTTCCCCCTGGAGACACACCAGGGAATCAATCTCCTAATATCCAGTTCCGTAGCCAGATACCTAAACCACTGAGCTTCCCAGCCAGTTAATGTTGGATTAGGGTCCTCAAAATTTCCTTCCCAGTAACAGCCAATGACCAGAAGGAAAGATGGGAAATGCTGCACATACATGCCTTGTTATTGGGAAGAATTTAGTTGTTTTACACTAGAGGTGGGTGACTGCAGAGTGTCAAGGAGTTGCAGCAACCTCTTCTTCTACCAAGCCTTCAAGTTCCACAGGCATCGCTACTCCTAGAAGTGACTGGAAGATTGCTTCTGGTTTTTAAAAACTGTTATTTTGGGTCCCAAAAGGCATGGGTACACCAGACATAGCACTATACAGTGGAACCTCATACAACAATCGCCCCGTATAACAACGAAATCATATAACAATTAGGTTTTGGGGGGAAATGGCATCCCGCATAACAATTTTTCCTATGGAAACAATCATACAACAATTTTTCAATGGGAAAAACCACTTTTGCGAAAAAAATCATTGTACGGTGTATTCCATAGCGGAAATCGCTATACAATGCATGCATCGTGTGGCAATTGTTTCGTACAACAACGAGCCCCGTGGAACGGATTAAAATCATTGTATGAGGTACCACTTGTACCTGGAAAATCACACCCTCAAGAGGCAATTTCAGAGGCCTTTCAGCAATATTTCTCAATTTCATTAGAAATCTTTGTCAGGCAGATAGCTAATTGCAACACAATTCTTGTCCTGACCCTCTCTTTTTGTTTCACCACTCTCATCAGTTTTGTCATATCAAGGAGTTTTGAAATGGATGCTGCTAAAAATCAATTTGGATTCTACTAGTAACGTTTTAGTTGCCTATCTGAAAGCTTGAGAGACCTGTAATCTTCAAAATACTGATAAATTTCAACTCCTGTCAGCTCTGGCCACACAGATTAATAATGAGTGGTTATTTAAGTAGCAGCCCATCAATACCTTGAAGGCCACTGGTTCCTCAGTGCTGTTTTAATGCTTAAGAAATGTCCTTTGTAATTTGAACGTTGATCTGTGGAGACTTTTTGTTGTTTAACTTCCTGATTCTCTTCCTGGAAAGTTATGTGCATTTGGGACTCACATTGACATTTACCTGAACAACATATTGCAAATGCAGTACTGTAGCCTCTAATTACATTTTATTTGTACAATAGTGTTTATTGAGGGCAGGAATTATATACGTCACACACATATGGTCAAGTAGCTCAGTGCATGGTACCATAAAGATTTAGAAATATAGACTTTTAAAGAGCAGGAGACCAGATACCGACAGGCAATTTGCAAGGACTACACCTACTGGCTTGCCAAAGCAAATATTGCTACGTTGATCAAATGTTGTTGTCTACCAAAAGTAAACAATGTTAAAGTTGCATAAATCAAGGAGCTTACAAAGCTCACCATAATAACTTTTAGTAGTAGTGACTTTTGCCAAGATAGCTTCCTTACAAAAGAACAATGTAACAATCACTGGTAGTGTTTCTGCATTGCACTGACTGTGAAGTAGAGTACTTTCAAGCAAGACTTACCTAGGAATATTAGTGAGATATGTCAGAACATTTTGAAAATCACTCTCTGGAACTTCGCTGAATGCAGAGCATTCTGGGAAAGTGATTACAGGGCAGCCATCTTTTCCTCGCCCACCTAATAAGAAGAAACAAATTTACTTCATCACGATTCAAACACTGAAGTGTAAGTAATTAGTACAATATTTTCCAGGCATGAGTATGAAAACAGATCAGTACTAATACTACAAAGATATTCTGATTTATTTTCTTCTCTGTGTGGTTGAATTTATTTCAAGGGGTTCAAAGATAATAAAGATATAATGAATATAAGGCAAAGACAGAATGAGACATATATGATGGTTACCCTACTGCATTTCAAGTTGACCACATACCTGTCAAACGTGGCTCCGGCAAATCCGGGACCTGCGCGGTCCGGGTTTGCGCAGGTCGCATTGTACGCATGTGTGTGGAGGGCTACGCCGCTTGCGTAGCCTTCTACACACGCAGCGTAGCCTTCTGCGCATGCATGGAAGGGAGCTACGGAAGTGTAGAGCCCTTCCATGCATGCGTGCAATGCGACCTGCGCAGATGGGCTGCGCAGTGCCTCCTTTCCCTCGCTGCCGAAATACGGGGTTTCGGCAGCGCGGAGCGGGAATTGGCAAAAATCGATGCTGAAAACCGGGAAATCCTGGCCAATCCGGGAAGGTTGACAGGTATGGTTGAGCATCCTCCAAACACCAGAATATTTCATTTCAGCAGGAAAAGAGGACACAATGGTTTTATCACTGCGTATGGATTTAATATCAAATTGCCTCACATGCCCCTTCTTGCTTACCTGGCCTTTGTCTAAAGAACATGGATACTGAGAAACATCTTTTCAGGAGACATTGCCAGCCTGAAAATATCTACACCACTCCCGCAACTCTGATGGACTTATATAGGAAAAGACCTGTGTGTTTTTCAAGAATGAGTCTTTCAGATTTGTTCTTGCCCAACTCTGGATTTCCAGTCTTGCAGGGATCCTGAAGTTGCAGAACTCCATAAAACTACTATTGTGTGTATGGGGAAAAGAAACAGATTTCTCGCTTCTTGTATTTTATCCTTACATCCAACTTTAACATCTTTTTGTTCCACCTAAAGATCTTTCCTTTCTTGAGCATTTTAAATCTTGCTGCAGCTTTTATCTCTTTAAATGAACTGGAATTTCAGCTTTCTCATTTTATCTGCTGTTTATTTTTTATTTTGATTTTAAATTAATATAACTTCCATATTACATTCCATTGCATTATTCTCTTTATTACTGTTACATTTAACTTTTGTAGATTACTGAGAGAGCTCCGGCAATCACGTTGTACAAAAACAGAATTGAATAAATCTTAATACAGTGATAACCTCATACAACGTCCAAACTTGGTTCCACAAGTTTGGACTTTATACGGATTTGGACTTTGTATGAGACATGCAAAATCCTAGCCGCGATGCCTCATACAATGTCCAAATCCTTGCTGCGATGCCTCGTACAACGTCATTTCCATAGAGATACATTGTACTGTAACAGCACAGACTTCAGGTCAAAGTCAAGGAAACAGACAGGAAACTGACAGAACTTTAAGAAAACATTGTCTAAAGGCTAAATACATTACAAAAACATGTCAAACAACCCTGATTGTCTAAAAACTTGAAGAATGCTGCAAAAATCCCAGGAATGCTTCTAAAAATTCTGATGAAAAATTCAAAAAAATCCAAAATCACGCTCAAAACCACTCCTAAACACTCTTTGCCTTGTGCAAAACCCACAAGAGCAATGCACTCATGTGTCCTGTCTTTTATACTGCCCAGGCACAATGCAACCTGGGAAAAACTGAATGCCTCATACAAAATCAAGTGACTTTGTATGAGGTAACTTTTTTCAAGAAATCAAGTGATGTTGTATGAATTTGATGTTGTATGAAGTGGACTTAGTATGAGGTATTACTGTAATTCATTTACCAAATTATTATTTAGGGGCACTCCTCCCTCCGTTCTATAAATTGCCTATAAATAAGCAGCCACTATAAAATCTGTCCAGAATACTGAAACCCTATACCGAATGTTCCATAGGGATGACCATCTGTATATATTGTAGTTTTTTTAATGGCATTCATTATTGTCTTAATTTAATGAATTTGTTAACAGATTTGTTTTAAATTAATCAGTAGCTATGAACTGCTGCTTAGACTAAACTGACAGCTCTATGGATGGGGATTTATAACAGGAATCCTGAAAGCCACTGTTGCCTTCCTCCAAAGAAAGTGAAGAAATGCTAATTAAAGGGCTTTGGATTACATAAACTGCACGGGAGTGTCCCTGTTAAAATTTTCCTTACAATTTCCCCAATGTTGCATAGTCAGTCCTATTGTGTCTGTGTACCCTTAATCTATAGTGTTTGGGGGAGGGGGAATTACTATCTAAACCAGTGGTTTGTAACCTTGAGTCCCTAGATGCTCTCTGATTCGTCGTCATCGTCCACTGCTACTCATATCTGAGTATACATCTTTTTCCTGAAAATCATTTTACAGGGAAAATGCCATTGGTGTGAATTTGTTTAAGGTGAATCCCAGCTTACCATGAAGTGACCCACACACTGTGATCATGGAGCCATCTCCTGCGGCACATATGAAATGAGACTTTCAGGATTTAACACCAGGACTGAAATGGACTGCCACAGCCTTGAGGATATGAACAAGGTGCGCCTTCACAGCCAGTCCATTTGGCATGGCCTCTTCCGCCTCCATGACCACTGGGAATCAGAATAGTGAAGTGGTTCCTCTTTTGCTCATTTTGCCATTGAGCCCAATATGTTGGTTTCCAGTGGCATTAACACAATTTAAGTACTGTAGATTGGTATTTGAGCAACCTAAGAGGAACTGAGGTACGTTTTGCTGGAAATCTGAGCCAACTTCAAACCCGCCTCTAGCCTACAGTATTAACAATGGACTGGACTGTGGTGGTTTAGTGGTTAAGACATTGAACTTGACAACTGTAAGGTCGGCAGGTCAGGAGTTCGAGACCCTAGTACTACACGACGAGGTGAGCTCCTGTCGTCTGTCCCAGGACCTGCCAACCTAGCAGTTCAAAAGCAAGAAATTGCAAGTAGATAAATAGGTACAGCTTCAGCAGGAAAGTTAAGTGTTCTGTGCACTCAGGTGCATACCTGTCAACGGCGGCTCCGGAAAATACGGGACCCGCGCAAACGGTTCTGCGCAGTTCACCTTCTACGCATGTGTAGAATGGGGCTACGCAAGCGGAAGCGGCTATGCAGCTTCCGTAGAAGGTGACCTCCAAGAAGGTTGACAGGTATGCTCAGGTGTCTAAATATAAGCCACTCCATTCAACTTTGTCATACTTGTAGAAGGCATTGAAAACAGTGCAAACCACTAAGACATTTACCTACTACATTCACTGTGAAATGCACTGTAGAGGTTGCTCAAGGCCCAAGGTATAATATGGGGACAATGAACTGCATCTGCTTTTCATGGACATTAGTTGGTCAACTTTTAAACATGTCTCACATGCAATATGAACTATCCTCCTTTCTTTCTTTCTTTCTTTATTACATTTTTGTACCACCCATCTGGGATATTTTCCACTCTGGGCAGTGTACAGACAAATAACATCAATATAATAAAACAAACACAAAATAAATAATCAGCAAAATAAATGCTTCCTTTTGTGATGTATCTGGCAAGGTGAGCATAATGATGCCCAATATCAAAATAATGATTTTCTATATTTATTTTTATGGCTTTTAATCTCCTTTAGAATAGTACCTCATAGTATGAACCAGGAATGATTTCTCAAGATAATGAAGTGGTTCAATGTTGTCGCGCATCCACCCAATTTAAAGACCCGAACTGGTATCATAATGTTGATAACGTTCCTGAGAATGACTATGGATCAGATCCAAAGGTGTTTAGTATAGAATTATCCTTCTCTACAAGCTGGCTTTTAAAAAAAAATCTGGGTTCTAAATTGAGTGTTAAAAGCCCATATCCTAACATTCTTGAACTTGATAATTTCATGGTATAGATTGTTAACTTGAAAAATTGATAATCCTCCCTATTGGCCATGTTGACTAGGACTGATGGGAGATGTAGTCTAAAGAACATCAGGAGGGCAACATCTGCTGGCTCTTACGGCAGTTATACTATAGTAAAATTGGAGGTTTTCTCTAAGCAATATTTTCTCTATCCACGCCCCCAACGCAGACACCAGTACTAAATTAATTTTAGCAGCTTTAGGTTCCAAGTCTTTCTAAAAGCTGATGCCATTTAATTTCCTATGCAGTTACCCTTCATCCACCTTACAGTGCAATATGGAAATCATGTCACAATATATTGTTCCTGGAAGTATCAGCTCCCCCCCCCCCGCCGCCCCCAGCTTTGGTGAGTATTACAACTAATCTCAGAGAAGAAAGAGAAGGGAGTGGGGGGGGGGGGAACCCTAGCTACAGTAAGCTGCTGACCTGGAGTAGATAAACGGCTATCGGTGGTGATCAAGCAGGAAAATGTATAGACAACCTGATGCAATTATCACAAAGTCTCACATACAGTGGGAAATAACAGGTTCATAAATAATCTGTTGGTAAAGGTCGCTTGAAAGCCAGTTGTATCTGACTCTAGGGTTCAGTGCTCATCTCTGTTCACAGGCAAAGAGCCAGAGCTGGCTGCATCTGTAGACGTTTCCGTGGACATGTGGCAGGCATGCCTCGACACCAGAGTGCACGGAACACTGTTTACCTTCCCCACCCAAGTGTTCATTATTTATCTACTTGCAATTTCTTGCTTTCGAACTGCTATGTTGGCAGGAGCTGGGACAGAAATGGGCGTTCATTCCATAGTGCAGTACTCAGGTCTTGAACTGCTGACCTGCCGACCTTCTAGTCGTCATATTCAGCATCTTAACCACTTGAGAGCCACCGCATTCTGTAGCCCACATCAAAATCTGGACCATACCTTAGCTTTAAATTTCTAGCAGAAGTGATTGATACCTGTAAGACCACCTTCTTTTCAAAGTTTGACTTATCCCACCTAAACCTTCAAGAGTTATTTCACAGCATAATTTTGCTTTTAAAAGAGAAAGTTACATTGACATTGCTTTATGGCATAAGCACAATATCAGTTTGATGGCAAAACTGTCACAGAATCACAAGCATAAATAATTTGCTACATAGGTCCTTTGACAGGATATTAAACACATTTATCATGCTGCAAGACCAAGATCCTTAATTTGGTTGTTAACTTCCTTTTGGTTTGCTCATACATAAGATAAGAGTAAAGCTGAACTGGAATGGTAAAAAGGAATTAAAAGTTAATTGGGGGGGGGGGCGGCACACACACAGTCTTTTAAAATCATGCACGGTGGACAAAGTAGATAAGGAAAAACTATTTTTCCTATAGCATAACACTAGAACTAGGGCGCACTCCATGAAACATTTGGGTACTAGTTCTTAAACAAATAAGAGAAAATACTTTTTCACCCAGAGGATCATTGGTCTATGGAACTCCCTGCCAGATGTAGTGACAGTTGTCAGTCTTGACAGCTTTAAGACAGGATTAGACAAGTTCATGGAGGACAAGGGTATCAATGGCTATAATTATGGATACCTAAGGACAACCTCCGGGTTCGAGAGATAGGCAGGATATCTCTCAATGCCATTTCCAGGGAATCCTAAGCAGGTGAAGGCATCTCCTTGGGAATAATACCCTGAAGGAAATGGTGAGCCACTGTGTGAGACAGAATGCTGGACTGGATGGACTGTGGCCTGTTCCAGCAAGGCTGTTCTTATGTGAAATATATACCAGCTTCATTTTCTTCTAGAATAAGATTTATTTGTTGCAAGATCAAAAGGGTTAACCATACTAATGCAACAAAATGGAATGAGAAAGTCAGGAATGGCTGCTTCTGTTATGCTCAACTGAACTGTGGATGTAAATGAGTACCAGTTAGGCTTGTAGATGCACTGTACTAATAAAAATAGAAGTTAATGAATGCTGGATTGAATTGTCTGGTTTCATCTACTCTATTTTTACAAGCCTTTGGTTGAAGGAAAAGGCAAGAAACAGATCCCCATTAACATGGGCACTTAGTTCTCTTTAACTAAGTACAGTAACTGATGTATAAAATTAATGCATTAACATAATTCAAAGGTTTAAAACAGGTCCTATATTTGTGTGTCACAAATCTGAAAAAGACTATTTATGAGCTGACTTTCTAATATCAGCTGTGATTTTCAGCAGGCACCATGAATTTAATCACAATAAAGCTCCACAGAACAGTTCACCTTACTTAGTGAGAATTTACACTTTGGCTTAAATTTGATGTAATATTAGCAGAGAGAAAAACAGTGCATCAGGTTCTTTTGGTAGCATGTGCAAAACTGAAATTATTGTTGTCTTTCTTTGGTATTCTTCCCATAGCATAACTTGTTGCACCTTGCACAAAGTTCAGATATATAGAGTAAACAGGTAGTATCACTTGCATTTTTAGACAGATACCAGTTGATATTGGCCTTCATTTGCCCAAATATACATTGGGTTAACATAAAGATGTCAGATGCAGAACAACAGGTACAAAATAGAACCATGAAAAAAAGTAGATAAAAAGAACAACTGAACCACCCAACATGTTTCTTACAACTCTAATATGAACATGCAAGTTCTTACCAGAGAGATAGGCAAACTTTTTCCTCAGATGGACTTCAATGTCTTCGGCACAGAGGGGAACGATGTCTTGATGCATGATTTCATCTGAAACAAATCCAATCCCCCCCAAAAAAAAATTCCTTGTAATTCCATGTAAAGTATTTAGTTCACACTTACATATTGATATTTGTTTACTGGAATCAAATTTATTCTGCTATTTCACAGTTGTGTCCAACCTTAAATTTTAAATCATTTTATCAAATTGACTAATAGAGAACACTATAATAGGTACTAGAAACACAAAACACAAATAAAATATAGAAAGCCACAGTAATATGGAAAAGATAATTATTCATAGAAATATCTAAAATTATGATTGTGAAATATCCCTTGGGAAACCTTTCAACAAAATTTGGCAACTGGCATCTGTTAAGTACACACACGTTAACTCTCACAAAGAGATACTGTACTTCCTATATCTTGAAATACTCATTAAAATAGTTTTAATTGTGTGTTTTATTAAATAGGAACAAACTTCAAAGAAGTAGATTCTTTACATGTGGTTTAGAGTTCAGTTCCCCACTTTGGCTCTTTAACAGGGCAGGATTCAATGATCCATACAGTCCCTTCCAGCTGCTGGTGCTGCTATGAATTAATTAAAGTAGTAGAAGCAGCTTCTCACAATATTGACAGTACCACGCCCTAGAAAATAGGCACAGATCAGGGCTTACATTCTAAATTAATCACTACATACAGTATTTGCATATTTACCACAGGATGACACTGTATTCTGGCTAAGACCCAGAGAGATATCCACAAAGCACTGCTTACACAATGATAAAGGTGGTACATGCGCATGGCTCCTCTCTCATAAGGTGCTGCAGTTCTGGAAAAGTCCTAAACTATGAGGAAGTGTGAGGAGTGTTGTCAGCTGAAAGCATAAATAGGAAGCTGGAAAGCACTGGGTGCACACTGGGAGCATGTTGGGACCTCATTTATTGGAGAACCAAGAGAGATATCCTGGGCAGGCTGCTACTTTTGTATTTCGTAAAAGGTCACAGAAGGGGAAGGGGGGGAAGGAAGTACAGTACTGTACAGTACTATAAGCATAAAGCTCAGGAGAGAAAATTTGAGAAAGGTGACAGAGGTCATCAAACTGGAGGAAGGCTGTAGAAAGGAGTAGGAAGATTTAATGGTCAAATATTTCTGCTATGCTAGGTACACACTTCAAGCCAAAAGTCTTTTACTATCACATAGAAATAACATTGACATAAGGCAGTGGTGGTGAACCTTTTAGAGACAGAGTGCCCAAAGAAGGGGGCAGGCATTATGCTTCATGTGGGTGTGTGCACATGCCCCCACATGATGTTGATGTTGGCCCTGCCCCTTCCCACACCCGCGTCAGCAAGACCCCGCACCCCACTATGCCCAACAATGGGCGGGGCTCGCCCCCTGCTGCTGCTGGGCAAAGCCCTTGCCCCTTCCTGAAGTTTGCTTTGCAACCATTTGCAATAGGGGGCCAGGCTTTCACAGTTAAATAGAGGGGTTAGTCTTTAAGGTGCCACAACATTTTTGTCTTTTTTGCTGTTCTATTTTATTTATTCTCAGCTATCCAATACAATAGTATTCTCCAACCAAACTGGAAAATCTTGTCTGCTTGAGTGAGCTTGTTTGTTTCTATATGGTTTTAAATGCAAGCTAAAATAAATAAATGCAAACAAGATTTTGTGGGAAATCTCATATTTAAGATGGCACATACATGCCATGGCTGCACCCCCACCCCCTGCAGGTGACCTCTCTGCAAGCACACCCCACGTACCCTCACGGTTTAAAAGGGTGTTTTTTTAAAAAAGCAAAGGAGATTTTGTGGGAAATCTCATATTTAAGATGGCACATACATACTTAAGCCCCCGTGGCCACCCCCACACCTGCCTCCCCACCCCTTGTGGCTGCCGCCCCACCATTGTGGCTTCCACCTCCACCTCCACCCCCTGCGGCCACCCCCAACCCTCACGGATACACCCAACTCCTAGGAGGGGTGGGTGGTAGTTTCTGGTCAGCTCACCTCTCCCAGCTGCTGCCACCCGGCCAGGATTTCTACCTCCCATCTCACCTCTCCTTTGGCAGAGAGAGAGGGGTGGGATGGGGAAGAGGCACTGGCTGGGCTGTGGTGGGCAGGGCTTCCCCTCAATGGCGGAATGCCAGGAGAAAGGCTTCTGCATGCCCCTTCTGGCACGCGTGCCATATGTTCACCACCACTGATATAGGTTAATAAATCCAAGCCAAATGAAGAAAAGAAAGTGAAAAATAGTTTATCAATAAACTTTAAGTGAGAGAACTACTGTGTCAAAGGTTCACTACATGAAAAAAACCAAAGGACATATGCCAAAGTGAAAAAAGGGGAAATAACTACTATTTTTAAACTGAACTCCTCTCATATGACAAAAATGTGAAAATCAGCTGCTTCAGAGGAAAATACAACCAATTGGTTATAATTTTCAGTTCACTGAATTCAGGAACAAAAACTACCAAGAAGCTGTGAGACAAGAAACAAAACAGAACAACCAAAAATATGAAACCCCAAAGACAAACACTTTGTGACACCTTGAAGACCAACTACTATACTTTAATACTATATTAGCTTTTGCAGATCAAGTCCACTTCTCCAGAGAGCTAGTAAAAAGTTGGTAAACTAATCTACACATGCAGGAAACACACATAGTAAAATATGCTATACTGCTTAAAAATGCAAGTGCAAAAAAATTTTTAAGCCTCTCCCATAAAATAAGAAACAGTACTGTATAGACAAGAGTGTAGGAAACCTAATTTTCTGGTTGCAGTCACACATACTATTCTACCGCCCCTCAGGAGGTCCTCAAAACTAGGATATCATGTTGAGACACATTGCAGATGTGTTCTTTCAAATTCTATGCAAGGGACCAAACTATGGTTTCATTGTGAGAACATCCAAATATATTTTATGAATTTGTCAAAAATTTTCAGAAAAGAAACTGAAGAAAAACTGAATGCTTGTTGAACATTTAAACGAGGATTTATTTTGCAAAACACATCATTACGAACATTAAACAATAGCTGAAATCCAACTTACAGAACTACAGGACTCTTCCCTCTGCCGGCCCAGGCGTGGAGGGAATTGGGCTAGCTGGGTAGCCCAATGCTGGCATGAAGAATACTGCACCTGCTTCCATGGGACTCTTCCCTCCACCGACTCAGGCGTGGAAGGAATTAGGGCCAGCTGGGCAGCCCGCCATCAGCATAAAGAGCGCCACGCCCACCACCACGGGACTCTTCCCTCCACTGACTCAGGCGTGGAGGGTATTGGGGCCAGCTGGGCGGCCCGATGCCAGCACAAGAATGCCGTGCATGTTGCCACCACTATCGTAATGTTTTCCTAGATATATATTGTATTTTTTTTTTTGCTCATTAGTCATACTAGCATAGGTTGCCTGGCGATGCCGGGCTGTTTTAAACTGTGATCAGCTTTTTTGGGTTTTTTTTTGTGGATTAAAAAAAGAACAAAGGATGATATAATTGTTTCAAATTGTTTTATTTAACCAAATAATGTTTTAGTTTGTGGGTTGTTGCTGTTTTGTTAATAGTTGTACCGTAGGTAATATTTTTAAAAATGTGAAAGTACATGTTTTTAAACTGTGTTTAGATGTTTTGGGTTTTTATTTGAGTTAAAACTCAACACAGGATGTTAAAAATCTTTTAATTTTTTTTTTTTGACATATGTTTGTGATTTGTGTAAAATTGTGATTTATTGTTATGTTTTTGACTTGTTTTTACTCTTGTGGCCTCTAGGTGGGGCTGTTGTGTCTTTTTCAGTTGTTTTTACTATTCTGACCTGCACGTGGGGCTGCTAGTGGTTTTGTTTTAGTTTCACTGTTTTTTCTCTCCTGGCCTCTGGGTGGGGCTTTTTCCGGTAAGTAGTCTTTTTGTTTCTCCATTTCTGTTCCGGTCGTTGTGGAGGGAGGACGTGCGGGTGAGTTGTCTGGTTTTCTTTCTTGTGGGATTTTTCTTTGTTTTGTTTTTGTGGTGGTGGGCTGGGAGGTGTTTCTGTTTGTTCTTTTTTGTTTTGGTTGAGCTTTAGGTTTGTTTAATTGGTTTGGTTATTTCTGATTTTGTTTAATTTTTCTTATTTCATTGTTGTTTAGTTGTGTAATTAGTTGTTGTTTGTGTACTTTGTGGTTTTTTTCATGTTGTAATTAGGTGTTTTGTATGAGGTTTTGTGTTATTGTGGATGTTTTTGTTTGTGTATTTTGTGGTTTATTTTTTGTTTATTAATGGTTTTTTAATTATTGATTTATTTTTGTTTTATTATTTTTTAATAATTTTGGTGGTTTTTTTTTTGGTGGTTACTTTAGCTTGAAGAATGGGCTGCCTGTGGGTTTCTCTTTTCCCCATTGCTGCTTTGAATTTTGGTTTAGATGCAGCAATGTAGGAAAGAAGGAGGAGGCAGTCAGCCTGTTCTTCTCCCGGGAAGGTTCGTTAGGTAGGTCGGGGGAGAAGGAGGAGGCAGAGAAGAGCTTTCTCTGCCTAACGATGGTTCTCTCCTCTCTGTCTCCTTTTTCTCCCGGCTTACCTAACCGGAGATCGGCAGGCAGCAATCCGTAAGGGGTGGGGCTCTTCCTTGCGGATTGCTGGCTGCTGCTTTTGTATTCAGAAGTACACAGGCATCAGCCAGTCATCCGCCAGGGAGGGTGCTTCCCCTGACGAACTGCTGCCTGTTTTTGGATTTTTTTCCACCTCAGCTCAACTTTACTTGAGGCTGGTGGTGGTCTCGCCATGTCTTCGGCGGGGTAGCATGGAGGAGAGGGAGTCCCTCTTCTCCCTGTTGCTCCGGGAAAGAAGAATAGCGGATGTTTCGTGGTGGCATTTTGTGGCTTTTTGTTTTGCGTGGCTGTGAGGCGCTGAGTCTGCCTGCTGGGGATTTGCGTTCCCGTTGCGTTTTGTAAGTTTATTTTTTGTGCGCCGGCTTTCTCAGCATTCTGTGAGCTCATGGCGCACAGGATGCTGGGACTTGTAGTTTTGCATTTGTGGTTTGCTTTCGTGCAGCAGTTTTTTTTTCTGCGGCTCGATTTCAATTGGCCATGCCACGATTCCCAACGTTCTTTTTGCTCGCGCCTCTCAGCCTGATTGGCTGTGGTGTGGTACGGCGCAGAGAATGTTGGGAATTGAAGTTGTTTCCCTTTGTTCATGTTCATGGGGCTCTTGCCCCACTGGCGCATTTCTCAAACATTTAGTGACCTCCCTACCGGGTTCGGGCGAGTACAGGAGGCTTGGTATGGGATAGGTTGGACAGGTGCGGGAGCCTTTGTCACATTCCAATGGTAAACCCTTGGATTTCTAAGTATAGATGTACAAATTGTATTTCTGCTATAATTTTTATGTGTTTTGCTATTTGAACCGATACCTTGTATATTTTGTAAATTTGTGAACTGCTTTGGATTGCCCTCAGGGTGAGGAAAGAGGGATATTATTATTATTATTATTATTATTATTATTATTATTATTATTATTATTATTATTATTATTATTATTATTATTATTATTATTATTATTATTATTATTATTATTATTATTATTATTATTATGTGCAAGGCAGAAAACATCATAACCTACACAGGTTTTTCTTAAATAAAATGTTTCCAACTCTCATGAGATCACTTTTGTTGTGGGTGTAGTTTTTGAACATTAAACATTTCCCCTGGTTCCACAGCCCCCAATGGTTTCCTCATGACAAAGGGAACCCCATGGGAGCCTCAGGATCCTGATGGAGTAATGGAATTTTTTTATTTCTAAATACAGTAATTACAAAGTTTGTCATTAGCATTACTCTTTATAGCTCTGCAGAAAGGATTTCAGCCAAGGATACAAATTACATTAAATGTACATTAGTCAAAATCCTGTTGATTAGTGCAGTAAATCACATTAGAACAGAGAGGATTTTGTGAATCAACTTGTCTGTAAGTTCTGTTGATTCAAATGGGTTTACTCTAACTTGTGATTTCCTATGTTGAAACAAGTTGCAGTTTGCATTTGACTCATCTGAATTTACAAACAAGTTGATTCACCAAATTGCCATAGATTCAATGGGCCTACTCTAGTGCAAGTCACTATGCTAACCAACAGGATTTGAAGATTATGTATCAGAATTACAAATGGAGGCACACTATATATAGCCAACACTGTTCTACAATAGCAGTCTTGCAACTTATTGTGCTAATGCAGGGATTCTCAACCTGTGGCCCGTGATCCGTATGCAGCCCATGGCACCATTTCATGTTGCCCCCCACCGCCTCCACCACACCAGGAAGTGCCATGTGGTGGAGGAAGAGCAAAATGGCCATCCGGCCCCAGAAGCTGTAACACTGTATTTTTCTGAATTCTCCTGGCTTTGTGTTAATGCAAATCAACATATTAAGACAGAATACAGGAACATATACATCATGAATCTATTGCTAACACAGCGAAGGAAGATGTCATCCATGAATCCTATTCCCTATGTATGAGTAATTGCCATAACATGTGAAAAACGTTACACTAGTATAGCTCATATGTGCACAAGAGCATCCACAAATGCACTTGGGGACAAGCACAAAGAGGTAGGGGAAACTGCCATGATCCCATTTCTCTTTTCAGATGTGCTGAGCATGCACACATTATCTTAATTCCATCATGTCTTCCATTCACCAGAGCGAATGCACTGCATAGAGTCTTAGACTAGAATCCATAGTTCAAATCTCTGCTTGGTATAGAACCTCCTGGAGAGTGGTAATGGCAAGCCATTCCTTGGACATCTTACATACTGTACTTCAAATACCTATTAGGGTTTCAATAAATCTGAAGAAGTTTGACAATATATAGCAACAATTTCATTCACCATTGATCTATAACCTTGTAATGGCCATGCTAAGTAAAAACAGTGAGGAGGTCTAGTGTAGAATGCAGCAATATTTCTCTTTGTGCACAATACCAAAGATATTGTAAATGATTGTGCTGGGTATTCACAAGGAATTAGACCAGGCGTTCTCAACCTTTTAAAGCCAGGGGCCAGTTCAGGCTCCCTCAGACAGCTTTGGGGGCTGAACAGCCATTTTGCCCTTCCTCCACTACATGGCACTTCCAGGTGTGGTGGAGGCAGTGAGGGGGCCACATGAGATGACACCATGGGCCGCATCTGGCCTGTGGGCCGCAGGTTGAGAATCCATGCATTAGACATTACTAGATGTTACTTGGGGAAACTTAAAGTATTGTACAGTACTGGAAACTTTGTCAGGTCAGGAAGTCTGACACATGAACACCTTCCCTAAGACATCTATAGGAAAAGTCAGAAACCTGTGTTTGTCCCAACTGACTTTATCTCTGTTTGGGTTACTTTCAGAGTGATCTTAAGGGGCATTAGGAAGATAGTTAATTGCACTTTGTACAATTAACTATCTTCTTAATACTCCTTAAGAGTCTCACTCTATGTAAAGTTGAATGTCCAGAAGAATCTCTAGTTTCTCTTCTTTTATTCAACAAGCATATGCAGAGACTGTATATGTAATATTATTCCTATCTATAAACGTAATTATAAAAGCTTAATTTGATGTTTCAAAAATGTACCTATGAAAACTTAATAGCGTTCCAAAATAAAACAATTAGAACGTTACAAAAAATTACAAGAATATAGTGACTAAGTACAGTACGGTATTTAAAAACCTCCCAGGATTTCACTAGGTAAGCAGAGTGCCATCTAGTGGGTATGTTAACATATTGTTCTACACTGTAACATTCCACATACAGTACTAACTACAGTATATAATAAACTAATCACATGCTATGAGCTAATCAATGAAGTCCTAGACTTCATTAGGGTTTGGAAATGCACAGAATTCAGAACCCATTTCCCATTGTAAAAATGTGATGAGATCACTCTAATTTTCAACTTACTTCAGGTATATAGGAACCGGAGGCTTTCTCACAGTATTTATAGATTTTGTCATCATTCATAACATTGGGATTTTTAAGAGCACATTTTTTGTACCTATAACCTTGTTATGGTGACATACTGCAGTGGCTTAGAATTTTTTTTACTTTTTATTTTCCATAATGAGGTGTGTTTTTTTGTTTTTGTTTTGGGGGGGGGCACTATTTCTTTTAAATTCTCCAAATCTTAGATTTAGCCTCCCTTGATGATATTAACACAGGCATTCAAAAGAAAATGTGAGAGTTACAGATATTCTATTTTAAACACATAATGTGCATAATTGAGTATTAAGTCTGGGAAGTGAATAGCCAGTTACAAAACACAAGTGAATACATTGTATCAGTCTGCAACAGCTATCCTTTTTTTTTTTAAAGAAAAGTTCTTTATATATTATAACTTAAAAGCACACCATTCATCATCTATAACTAGGGACTGAAGCCCAGAGGCAAATCTTTATAGATTCAGTCCTCCAGGGGCTTTATCCTTCCTTCCTACCAACAGCTTGACTAGCTGTACAGCTAAGGAGATTGGAATTGCAATTAGACTGTAGGATTCTTCACAGGGAAGATGACTGCATATCACTGTTAACTAAACTGGAGAAGCAGCTGTCTCCCAGGCCTTAATGTCAGTTTATTTCAGTAAATTCTTCTTAACAAATTCTATTAGAAACAGATATTTATGCCAAAATGAAACTTGAAAAAAACTATACCCTGTACATCTGTAATGTTTTATTAGTTTTACAAGGACCTCTTAAAATAGAAGAGTAAGCAATAGAAGCATTCCCCTCCCCTTTTCTCTTTCTGCAAATTTCTGTTTTAGTTAATGTGTATCATTTATTGTGAATCATTTTCACAATTAAAAGCTTTACACTGAAAATTGAAATTTCCTCACCATTTTAGTGACTTCTGCAAAATAGTGGAGATTAAAAGAATGGGTTTAGTTTACACCCTTACACATGTATTTATGATCTACCAGACTTTAAATATAAACATCAAATGTTGCTGGCACAGAATGTATCTTCTTGTCTAATTTAAAGTTTAATGAAAAAATTATTCTTCAAAAATATACTGTATGTGTATACCAGTGATGGCGAACCTATGGCACATGTGCCAGAGGTGGCACTTGGAGCCCTCTTTGTGGGCACCCATACAATCACCCCAGCACAGAGTTCACCCCACCCTTCTGCCCAGCAGCCCAATGGGAATGTTTCCTTCCTCCCCTGTTGCTATGTTGGCACTTCGCAATAAATAAGTGGGTTTTGGGTTGCAGTTTGGGCACTCGGTTGCTAAAAGGTTCACCATCACTGGTGTATACAATGGAGTAGAAAGAAGGTCTATACTAAACCATGAGTAGAGGTTGTGTGAGTGGCATATTATATCGGAATTTGCATTAGTAGTGGTGAAGGTGTGCTGTCAAGTCAGTTCTTACTTATGGTGACATTTTCCAGGGTTTTTCTAGGTAGAGAATATTCAGAAGTAGTTACCATTCCTTGCCCTGAGACTGTGTATCTTGCCTAAGACAACACAGGCTAGTTTTTTTTCTCCTGAGGCACATTGATAGATAGAACTCCTGACCTTCAGTTCCATAGCCAGACACCTAACTCACTGAGTGATCTTGCCAGCATATTTGTGTATCCTCCCTGCCACTCTTTCTATTACATAACTCCATCATTTTGTAACTTCCTCGCTACTCATACTTCTGAGTCTGAAAAATCAAACTGTAGAAAGTTGGGAGGTGGCTGCCAATTGACAAAGAGAGCAAAACCAAATTTGAAGATGGATGAAGGAGCTCATTGGACAAGGAATAACATTAAAGGAGGATACAGCTGAGAAACTCAACTTTCCCTATGTCACTTGGAAAACTCTGAACAAGATGAGTGGCAGACTCCCTAAATGTAAAACCAACATGCTCAGGGGTGGGGGCTGGTGGTGGACAACAGCACGCTATGCGAATGTGAAGAGAAACAGAACCTGGCTCATTTATTGGTCTGCCGACTACTACCAGAAACATGTACCAATGAAGATTTAATTTTGGCCAATGACAAAGCCAAGAAAGTGGCTTAATTTTGGCAGTCCAAAGTTTGATTTGGACACAAAAGAAAAAGAAAAACCAGCATATTTTACTAAAATGTATGGGAGAATACATATATCTCTTTGTAAATGATCTAATGCTAAAATGTGAAATGTGTCTTCTTAGTACATTTCTTAAAGAGGTCTTTGTTGTGTGAAAAATAAATAAAACAATATTCAGGAGATAGTCAGATCCAGGCTTTCAAACCAAAAAAGGAAAGAACAAAGTTTATATTTCCAAGTACAGAAAACTAACACATCAAATAATTTAGTAGTGAACTGAAAATACTATTGGCTGAGAAATGAAATAAAACATTCAGATTTTAGCTAGGTAAAAATGGTCTTTTGAAATTCTCCACAATAATTTTGAACAAAAAATGGTGGCAGGTGGGAGGTTTTTTTGTTGAATTTCTCCAACAGAAAAGAGAATTTCTCCAAGTTTCTTTGCGGGGGGAGCTCACAATTAGCAATAGGTATAGCATACCTTTGACTCTGCTTATAAAAAAAAGGATTATTTCTTTTACACTGTCACTGCATGAAGCAAGAGCAACTGTGTTCACATGTTAGTCACAATTTTGCTTTCTCAACAATGTCCTCTACTTAGTTTCATTCTATTTTCTGGTGGTAGCGATGATGAAGTTTTTTGGGGGCAAAAATCTTCAAAGTTTTTAGGGAAGTTGGAGAAAAATCCCAGCATGTTTCTCAGAAAAATATTTCTTGCGAAATTCCACTTGCTATTCCTCAGGGGTTAGTATCTTCCTCAGGGTACACAGAAAAAGACTCCTCTATGATATTTTTGAACCACAATTGGGCATACCCCGGGCAATGTCAACCTAGTGCCAGCTAATCTTTCTCACACTAGGTCAGGTGAAACGAACTGCAGAATGAACTCACCAAAAGGTGCCTTCATTTTGGCAGTTTCACATCTGGCCTAGACACAAAACAGCAACAACAGCAGCGACAACAACAATGTCCTCTACCTAGTTTCATTCTATTTTCTGGTGGTAGTGATGGAGAAGTTTTTTGGGAGCAAAAATCTTTAACATTTTTAAGGAAGTTGCTGGGTGGTGGTGGTGGTATTCCAACATGTTTCTCAGAAAAATCTTTCTTGAGAAATCCCACTTGCCATTCCTCAGAGCTCAGGGAAAAGAACTGCAGAATGAACTCACCGAAAGGTGCTTTCATTTTGGCAGTCTCACACCTCGCCTAGACACAGAAGACGAAGCGCTCAGCATCTTCCTCAGGGTACACAGAAAGAGCCTCCTCGAAGTCTGTGGTATTTTTGAGCCACAATCAGGCATACCCCAGGCAACGGCGGCAACCTTGTACCAGCTAATCATTCTAACACAAGGTCAGGCGAAAGGAACTATGGAATGAATTCACCAAAACATGGCTTCATTTTGGCAGTTTCACATCTTGCCTAGACATGGAAGAAGTATCTTGCTCATGCCTTCTAATATATTATGGAAGGGGTCACTGTAAGTACATTTTGTCTCTACTGAAGATGCTCATAATACAGAACATCCCCTGTAAGGAAGTATGAGGGAAACAAGAATGAGGGAGAATAATTTGGGTACAGCTACAGAAAAAGGGAGAAGGTGTGCTATGCATACCTGTCAACCGCGGCTCTGGCCAATCCAGGACCTGCACCGAACAGTTCAGTGCAGGTCGCCTTCTATGCATGCATAGAAGGGTTTTAGGCTTGCGTAGCCCCCTTCTATGCATGCGTAGCCTTCTATGCAAGCAGCGTAGCCTTCTACGCATGCGTAGAAGGGTTCTACGCAAGCGTAAAACCCTTCTATGCATACGTAGAAGGTGACCTGCGCAGAAGGGCTGCGCAGTACCTCCTTCCCCCACTGCCAAATTCCGCGGTTTAGGCAGCGCGGGGCGGGAAATGGCGCAAATCGGCGCTGAAAACCATGAAATCCCAGCCAATCCAGGAAGGTTGACAGGTATGGTGCTACGGTTTAGCCTTCTATTTCCGCAAAGATTCATTCCTGCATGAAAAAGGCTTTCATTCATCAGACTCATTCTCAAGGCCCTTTAGACGTTCTTATCATAAGACTACAAAATGGCTGAGAGTGCTTCATCCCCAGCACCCTTTCTATTACATACCTCCGTAATTTTGTAACTTCACGGCTACTCATACTTCCCAATCTGAAAAGGCTAGAAAAATGCTATCTTCATGAAACCTTCTGATGAATGTCAAACAAACTGTAAAAAGCTGGGAGGGAGGAGGCTGCCAATTGCCAAAGAGAAGGTTGTAGAGTGAAAAACACAGTCCTTAGCCATCTTCTAAAACAGGCAAGCCTAAGAAACCCAAACCCCATCCATGAGGATCTCTACAAAATGTCTGTTGTTTTAAAATTATTCTAAAAGGTTATTCCCTTTAAATCCAATCCAATAAGAATGGTCACAGACCTCAAAATGTTTACCACTGCACTAATTTGAATCAGACATTTAGCCCTTAAGCTGAGTTTCGAAGAAAAATATATAAATGTTTCATGTAAATGCTATTAGTGAGCATGGCAAAACCAAAGTTCCATTTATTTGAAAATAAGTGACTGGTTGCTAGTCAAATCCCTTCTCAAGATGACAATGTTGCTGCAAATTACTGATGAAAGCCTAACCAGGCAAGCTAGTGTTTTTAGTTTGAAGCTTGAAGAAGTTGACACTCTATGACTTCTCTGTCTCTTTCATTCTCTCCCTCCCTAGAAACACAACACATGACCATGTGGGTTAGCTGTAGTAGTTAATGATCAGTTCTTGTGCTGAAGTCAGCTCACAATTATTTTTATGTAATAAGAATGGAGGTGGGGTAGATGGTTGCAATCCACCAAGTACACTGGAGAACTGAATGAAAACACAAAGATGTTAAATGCTGCTGCTTCAGGCTGCACTCAAATCCATGCTTTGTTAAATGCAGTAAGGCAACTGGCGTTAAATGATAAATTGACATTAGAATACAAAGCTAGAAAGGGCTTAACAAATAGGGGCATTTTTTGGAACATTTGGAACCCATTTGTGGTTTATGATACAACTAATGAAGAAGGTATCAAGCCTAGTCAAGACGCAAGAAAGTTCGGGGAACAATAAAATTAAAGGAGGTAATATACAAGTTCTGACATTGTACAGCGCTGGGGGAAAGAGAGGTTATTTTGAAGGGAAATGAGGGCAAAATAGGTGGGGGTGGAAGTAGGAGGGGACACGATTGGGGGTATAAATGTGATCTACACACATGACTTTGCCAGTATAAGCATATGTTTTTAGTTGTATATGTTGTTCACTTGTAAAATAATAAAAATTAAAAAAAAAATTTTTTTTGGGGGGGGGATGCAGTAAGGCCACATAATTTTATTTTTATTACCAACTTTTCATGTTTAAGCCTTAAATCAGTTCCCTCAGCCAAAACCATCTGAAGATCTCTGCAGTGTTCTGTGTTCAGCAACATAATTTTGCTATTGCTTTGCACTAGCTTAAAAATCAACACCTATTTGCTGGAACCATAATCAAGTTACAGTATTAAAATTAGTGTAAAAATGGAATGATCAAACTAGATGTGGCTTTATTTATCATGCAGATGAGGCAGTTGGTGACCGCTTTGTTACATGTTGACAGATTCATTAACCCAAAGCCCCACCCTTAGTCATATGAATTGCCTTAACTCTTCAATGCAGCTGAATTTGGCCAGTTTTCTGAAGTGCAGTAGCTGTCAAGTTGTGGGGTATTCTTTCCAGTTTAGGAAGTTCAGGATACATGAAAGAAGGCATAAAAGTCCAAGAAAAGAACAATATCATATGTCCACACAAACCAAGAGGTCAATAGTTTATATCCTTTGATGTTAATTAACTCTAGGTATTGTGCATTACATCTTAATAAACAATAAATAACATTCAATGGCTGATATCCTATTAGCATAACATAAGATGCTTAAGGCTTATAAACAGTAGCGGAGTTGTAATGTGGTAAAAGACTTTTGGGAAATAATTGAGAAGGAAATGTGTAGTATTTTTGGAATGAGATTTAAACTGGGGTCAAGTACCACTTTGCTGACAGATATGGATAATATAAAATTGGATGCTGATAAAAAAGAGTTACTGTCCATAATGTTGACAACGGGTAGGCAATGTATAGCTAGAAATTGAAAAAACAATGTAACTTTGAAAATTGAAGATTGGTATAAGGAATTGTGGGAGCTTGCATTAAATGATAAACTAACATGGGAATTGGAAAAAAAGGGTATAATTAAAGAAAATAGATTTTGGAAAATTTGGCAATTATTTGTAGAGTGAAAATTGGTTGGAGGTACAGGGGTTGGGCAGCTCCCTGATCAATTTATATTTTGGAAACAGTGAAAAATGTTGTGATATCCTGCATCCTCCAGGGCATTGTATGATACACTGGGTGTGTAGTTTGATTTTGTGTTTATGTTTTTATTATCGTATTTTCATGAAATTATGTTCAGGGGAAATCATGGTAATATAGTATTAAGTAATAAATTTTGGGCAGAAAAAAGGTGTAAACATGAATATTATTGATAAATATAAATGAGTTTGATTTGGAGATATTGCTATAAGAAAAAGAAAATAGTGTAAATGTAATTTTTAAATTGTATATAATTGTTTGAGTTATAAAAATTAAGATTTAGTGAAGGATGGGGAGGTATTACCTTGTTAAGTAGAGGTATTGGTATAGTGTTATCTTTAGTACTGTTAATTGTTTGGCCATGGTTTATTATTGCATTAATTTTATGCATTGTATTGTATATTGTCATATGATTTTTTTGCATTGTATTGTAATTTTTTTCTATTTAGATTTTGTAATTATATTTTGAAAATTAATAAAAAAATAAACAGTAGCAATTTTTTCAGACATTTCCAAATTCTGCCACAAAGCTCCCAAGGGTCCCACATAATCTTTGTCATTATCCATGAGATGATTTAGCTAGCAATGATAATTTTATGTAATTAAAGACTTCCCTTTTCCATCATGTGGCTCCCATGACCTCTCAATGATGCAAAGGATTATGTAGAAGTCTTGGACACTCTAACAGAGAAGTCAAAAACACTTAATTTCTGAAAAATGGTGACTACAGAAGACATCATCAGCCTTATATGTTATGACAACAGGATTTCAGACACTATGTGGACATAGGCAACTGCCTTATTCACCATTAGCCCATCTAACTCTGGTACCATCTGTTTCAGTAGACAATAGTTTTGCTTTGAAGACATCCATATCCCTAGATTTCACAATACATTCTATTTTAACTTGAGAATCTTGAGAGCAGAGTCATCTGAAGCAAAATGAAATTTCTATCTGGGGACCAATCCAATGGTTAACCCAAGTGGAACACACCAACTGAATCAATGCGGTTTAAGTATCTTCCCACCCTAAAATGAATTAGTGATTATCAAGAATTAGCTAATGGTAAAAGTTTCCCTTGCTCGAAAGCCAGTCGTATCTGACTCTAGGGTTCAGTGCTCATCTGTTTCAAAGCTTCTGCAGATGTTTCCATGGTCATGTGGCAGGCATGACTAGATACCGGAGTGCACAGAGTGCTGTTTACCTTCCCACCGAAGTGGTCCCTATTTATCTACTTGCAATTTCTTGCTTTCGAACTACTAGGTTGGCAGGAGCTGGGACAAAGACTGGAGTCCATTCTGTCCTGCAGTACTCGGGAATCGAACTGCTGACCTCCCACCTTCCAGTAATTTTAAAGATGAATGAAACAAAACTTCTAAATCAGCACCATTCCTTGTCCCTACAGAAATAATTTTGATTGTGTCACTGGCAGTGGAATCTGGCATTTCTTCTCAGTTTTATTTCAAACTAATGGATAGCAATTCAAAATACCTTATAAGCATAAAACTGGCAACCTCTTCAACACTAAATGGGAATGGCATAAATACCAAGAAGAAGTGTTAGCACTTTGATTGCCAGTATGGTAAAATGGTTAAAATAGTAAAATTTGATCAGAAAGATCCACATTCTGGTTCCTGTTGATTCAAGAAAATTGATTGAGTGGCCTTGAATTCATCATTCTTTTTTGGACTGACACATCTCTAGGTTTGCTTGAGGACCAAACAGGATAATTTCATATGAATTTTGACAGAGTGAAAAAAATCAACTATTAAAATTAAAAACAGAGTTACTTTTATTTATATTATTTAAAATCATATTATTAAAAACGCTCTGTAACAGTGAGTTTCTGGCTGCAGAGTCAGAGATTGGCAATCTAATTCCCTACTATGCATCCAAAGAGAAGAGCCAACCTGTGTTTATTTGGGCAAGCTGTACAACCCCAGGACACCCCCAGAAGACTACAGTAAAATATATCTGAGCACTTTATACCCAGAAAACCTTGTAAATGGTATCCATAAGTCAGACTTGACTTGATGACACATGCTTATTACTTATATAGGAAGTGTTACAGTTCAAATATGTCATTAAAGAATGCTGTTTATGTTTCATTCAATTGCATCCAATTTACAGTGACTCTAATAGGGGTTTCAAATTTTAAGACTGGTTTTACCATTACCATTGCCCAAAGAGCTTCAAAGGCTAAGTGGTGATTTGAAACCAGACTGCTGCCATTCTTTCCACTATATCACACTGGCTCTCAATAAAAATATTGTTGTTGGTATGAATTGTCAAGTTGCACTCAACTAAAAGCACCTTGATAAGGCTTTTAAGGTATGTAAGAATAGTTATACCAACACAACCAAGTTTGTATGGGGAAGGGGGCTGCATAATTAAGTTGTGCCTTTCTCAGTAGTAATTTAAATCATGATTTTAAATTAGTTTGACTTAAACCAAATCCATCCTGCTACTTGAGCTTATTGGAGGAAAAGTGCAATTTAAACAGAATGAATAAGATACAAAGCAAGAGGTATTTGCATTTTATGGGACTTGTATTGAACTGAATTTCTACTGCTCAGTGTTGCAAGCAGTTAAGTCCAACATACTTCTGTTCTCCTAGGACTTTAATATAGGATTTGCATGGATTTAAACCTTTAGTAGCAGCAGCATCTGCAGACATTAGATGATACTATAGAAAAGACGAATTCCACCATGGCACCAGTAGCAATCTTTACATAATTAGGCTCAAAGAACACCAAGACTGCCGAAAGAACAAAAGGATTCTTGCTATTATCCCCAGATGATTCAGGAGATCTCTAAACTAGCTGGTAGATAGAATCCAATAGATTATGCCTGAGTAGCATAACTTTTCATTAACATTGGCTTTCATCCAGAACACGTGATACATTTTTGTTAAGAAAATGCATAAACAGATGAAATACACAGTTTCTAGTAGCTATCATACTCTTTCTTAGATCTGTCATCTTTCTTGTGGCCATCACTACACTGTCCCATAGAAATCACAAGAACATTACAGTAAAACCCCAACTTACAAATGCACCGAGTTACATAAAATTCGACTTGCATAATAATTTTGTGCTAAAACCATGTCCTGATTTATACGATTTCCTATGGGTTTTCTTTGAGTTACATAAAGATTCATTTTCCTATGGGTTTGTTTCGAGTTACGTAAAAATTCATTTCCCTATGGGTTTGCTTCGATTTACATAAAATTTTTATGTTTCCTATGGGTTTGCTTCGAGTTACATAAAAAAATTCCCCCTATGGGTTTGCTTCGAGTTACATAAAAACGATTTAAGCAAAAGCCTATGGAATGGACTTTTTTTCGTAAGTAGAGGTTTTACTGTACTGTGAATATAAAGCAATACTGGAGGTACATCCAGAGACAACTGAAAAACTTAACTCTGGAAGGAAATATTTTTACTTCCAAAATACAAAATTACTAGAAGATTTACATATTATTATATCCTATTCTTCTAAACATATTTAAGAGACTAAAGTGGAAGAAAGCAACTCACCAACCTGACATGTTACTGCTGCTCATCTTGTACTGTATTCCTCTCTTAACAGCCATGCATACCAAACAGAACAGAAAAGCAGGCAACGTGAACTGAATCAGTCGTGTTTGGTTCCTTTCTCCCCCACCCCAATTTCTACTAAAACAAGCTTACAGTTTCACAGTAGACTGTAGCTTCACTATCTACAGCAAAGAGTGTCTCCAAAGCTTCATTCATGCCCTGTCAGAGAAGCAAGAGTACTATGAAAGGCTTGGACTGAAGAAATGAATATCAATCTGTTTCAGAATGAATATTTGGTGCTAACAAATTTAGGAGGAAGTTGCAATTGTAGCAGCAATTATATGCTCCCCACCCTTGCTGAGCAAGTAATAAAATGCCTTGGAGTGAGAATTCGTCAAGCAGTGTGTCACAAGGCAGAGAAACACCTCTAAAGACATAGCAAGTATGTACAAAAAGGAAGCTTGTCACTGCATTTGCAATGGTGGTTTAGTAAATAAACTGTGTAATAGCAAACACAAATGAACATTTATGTGAAACTGTACTGTATAAATGCACCAACATAAAACTAATGTATATGGGTTCATATATGGAAATAAAACCTTACAAATGTAGGTTGATACAAGTGTTCTAAAAGCAAGGCGGAAACATCTAATGTCTTAATTAAACAATCAAATACTAAAAATGACTAGACAACTCACTCATTTGCAGCAATTAATTTGCTGGAAGAGAGGACAAGGGAAAGAAAGGTCCCCACCCCACCCCAAATACACATATAAAAGTAACTCACACCTGTGCTTTTCTTCAGAAGACACCAGAGTTCTGCTATATCCTTGTACAGCAAGGAGATCAGACTTAAGGTCATGTTGCTATAAATCAGTTTAGTGAAGAGTTGTTCCTTAGATGAAGGTTTTATCTTTAAGTCGGCTTTCCAAACAAAAACAAAAAGAAAGGGCTCAAAACTGCACCTTTCACAGTGGGAACCAAAATGAATGGGACACAATACCTTTCTGCAAGTTACATGCAAAGGCAATGTGCCTTTCAGCAAAACCAGAGGTCCACTGAAGGGTTAGCTACTTACTGCCTCACTTTGTATTTTATAACGAAAAAGACTTCACATGCAAAAATCTAAGTTTATGTTTTCCCCAGAACATGAGGATAAGCATAGAGTAAATGCAAGCGACAAAGCATGAAATTTAATCAAATTAATTCTGAAAATCTCCTGAAGTGGTATGTCAATAGCCTCCCTTAAAGAACCCTACTTTAAGAAATAGTATCCTATCAAGTAAAGCCATCTCTTTTTAGCCTGAAAGGAACATCAGTCAGCTGACAGCTGCCTCTCTCAAGGAACTCTTTAAAGAATTGGATTAAAAGTTCTACATTTGCTACCAAGTCTGTCAAACCTGAGAGAAAAGCAATGGGCAATGAGATATACCTTTAAATGAACTCTTGTTCCATTTTTTTGACCTCTTGAACTCTAGTTGTTTTAATCAACTTGAGTAAATAAAATGTATCCTGTACATAAAATAAAAATAAGTATGTTTTCGTAAACAATTCTTCAATGTGATTTTTAAAACAAAATTGCAATAAATTACAAGCTTTTTATTTTGCTGTAAACTCCACAGGTCTTTCAAAGATAATACAAAAGGGTTACTAGTGAATTCATACATACATATGGAGATGAGGAAAGGTAATATTCTATTGTTAAGTAACTTTTTCTTCCCCCCCCCCCCATTTTCATTTTAGTTACATGTGTAAAACCACTTTTTGAAGAGCTGTTTTTTCTCCATTTTCATTTTCGTTACGTTTGTAAAACCACTTTTTTGAAGGGCTGGTTCAAGTATACCATGAACTTTCACCGACTAATGTTAAGCAAAGTCTTACTTCACTTCACCCTTTAAAGTAAATGTTGCAAGGCAGATTATCTCTTAATTAGTGACCTCATGATCACTTACCAGTAATACAGATAAGCAAGATGGTAAATGAAAGTGACAGAAAAGACCCCAAAAGGAGCGGGAAAGATTATTTTTTTTCCTCCTACTATTGGAAATAGTTGTGCCTCTCTATGTTGCTAAAGGTTTGAGGAATGAGGGTAAGGTAGATAAAGCATGGATTCATAATTATGCCTGTTCTTGTAAAGCAGTCAAACAGGAACTCTAGATTTCCTCTTCCTTCTACAATTACATATGGAAAAGCAATTAATTCTCCGCTCAAGACTTCTCAAAATATTTTGTGAGCACAACAGCAAGCAAGATACAGTTTGTAACAATTTACCCAATAAAATTACTTTTAATATTATACTCTCTATTTCTTTATTCAAAGCATGGCTGCGATGTTAAATGTTAAACTGCAATTGTTAAGATTAGATCGACCAGAAATACAAATATTGGCTTACAACAACACATGCTAGAGTAAATAAACTAAACTGAGTAATCTTCCTGGGTAACCTTCATTTGTTTACATAACAAAAGCACAAAAAGAGTTTTTGCTATTCTATCTGTATGGCACTCTGAGCCTGTAAACTGGTTTTGAAAAATTAGGATTTGTGTATTCTTAGAGCCTGTGGCAGGTACATACAGTGATACCTCATACAACTTCCAAACTTGGTTCCACAAGTTTGGACTTTATACGGATTTGGACTTTGTATGAGGCATGCAAAATCCTAGCCGTGATGCCTCATACAACGTCCAAATCCTTGCCACGATGCCTCATACAACGTCGTTTCCATAGAGATACATTGTACTGTAACAGCACAGACTTCAGGGCAAAGTCAAGGAAACAGACAGGAAACTGACAGAACTTTAAGAAATCTTTGTCTAAAGGCTAAATACATTACAAAAACATGTCAAACAAACCTGATTTTAGGGGACAAAACATCCTGGGGAAAAAACCCAATGCCTCATACCAAGTCGCAGCGACTTGGTATGAGGCAACTTTTTTCAAGGAATTAGGTGATGTTGTATGAATTCGATGTTGTACGAAGCGGACTTTGTATGAGGTATTACTGTATATATATTGATCATAAAGCCACCACTACTGCCTCAGGGAAAACCAGACACAGCTTAGAAAGAAGACTTAAAAGTGGGTTTATGAGCTGCACAGTAAACAAGGCTTTACTATTAGAAAGGCAGACCTGTCTAGAGCTAAATCAAACTCTGACTCTGTCAGGCACAGGGACTATCAATCTTGCTCAATGAGGATTAGAACCTGGATCTGTTAAGTTTGGCCTCACATGCTAACCATTACGCTATAGTGGTTCTCTGAATCTCTGTGCATGGGAGGCCTCTTAACAATAAGGCAGTCCCTTTCCCCATGGAATATCATGGAAGCAGAGGTTTTACCAACAAGCCTTGTACTACGAAGGGCCAACAACCTTGAAACCCCCATTTTACATAGCCTCCATGATTTTGACACAGTAGCTCAAGACCATGACCTCAGAAGGAGAAGAAAGAGAGTAAAACCTTTGCAGCAGTTACTTAGCAACAAATGAAGGCCATTCTTTTGTGATTCTGGGCCGGCCAGAGATGCTACAAGAATTCCTTTGGGCAAATTCTCACTGTTGTGACAGCCAGGTACTCTTCAATCCACCACCCTGTTGTTTCACTGTTTAGGTGACCTTTGCAAATTGTAAGCTCTCAAAATCCACATTTTCCTGCCCCTTGGGTTCTTGAGGCGCTTGCTTTCAAAATAAAGACATGAATTTGGATTTTCCTGATACTCTGCTATAACATATACTGTATTCGACTAAACTGCTGCAGTATTTGATCATAGACAAATACCAGTAGAATTCCAGTGCTATTAAATATATTGTAGTCAAATACCATTTGAGTAAATGTAAATGCTGTAGATAAAAACCAAGATTTAAGCCAGAGGTGCCCAAACTATGGCCCAGGAGCCAGAGCAGACCCCCGGCACCAACTCATCTGGCCCACAAAGCCTTCGTCACTCCCAGGAGCAGAAGTAAAATGCGTCCATACGGGTGTGTTTTACTTCCACTCCCGGGAGCAATGAGGACTTTGTGGGCTGGATTGCATTGGCACCAGGGGCTGGATCTGGCCCCCAGGCTGTAGTGACCGGCCCCCTGAACCACATGACCAGCCTGTTGCCCAAAAAGTTTGGGCATACCTGATTTAAGCATTCTTAAAGATAAATAGTATAAAAACAGTGTATTAGATAAAAATGTTACCTATTTTAAGCATTTTTACTATATTATTCAGTTGAGAAAGCTCTCAAAAGAATTCATGTTAGATAAGCAACAAGGGAGTCTCTTCAATAAGATTCAGAATATTGATGGTTAGGGCAATTTACCAAACACTGTCATCAGACAGAGATGATCACTAGATTGTCATATAAAACAATCCCAATTTACTGGATAATTTTCAGGATATGTGGTAGTCTGACTTGCAATGATAGATTTTGATTTGATTCACTAAGGGTGACATAACTTGTGCAGAGAAATTTCTGAATATGCTTTCTTGATATGGATCGTGTTCTCCATATCACTCCCCAATAAAGCACTGAAGAAGGCAAAGAGGGTTTCTTTATTTAACTCAGACCACAATAACGCATAGAGGACCGAAAATGTGCCATACATACACTTATGAGCACTAGATCCTACAGGATGGCCCGTAAGTCCCTATCAGTCCATATGTATTACAATTTTTCCCCCAGAGAAATATGGCTGATGAAAGCCAATTTACACTTGAAAAGTGTATTGTGACAAGTGTGTGGGTACATGAGTGCAAGAATACTAGTGACACCCTGGATACTATAAATGGCAAATTTAGAGAAAGATTCAATAGGGACTTACAGGCCACCCTGTAGAAGACTACTATCATGTAATCATAAGTTACATGAAGCCCTCACCTCAAAGACTTAACCAATACTGCCTCATCTTTAGCATGGTAGGCATAGAGACACTTAAGTATAGGCACTACAAATAGATAACTCACTATTTTAAAAAATGGAACTTATTCTAAGAGGAGAAACAGAACATCTATATTGTGAAGGATGTAGTTTCATCTTACAGTCTCATACCCCTAGGAATACATGACCAGCTTCAGAACTAAATCTCCAAATACACACACCTATACATAAATACCAGGGTAAATAAGGATGGGGGGATTTACATCTCCCCCTTCATGCCTACTGGAACCTGAGATTATTGGAAGCATGGTTTTTAAGTGCCTCTGATCCCCAGTACAAATAGCATTTTCTTAATTTTGGTAACCAGACTGTGGAAAAACAGCAATCCTGAACAGGGGTTGGGAATACAGTAGCTTTCACTTATCCCATTTTCCAGAAAGATTAATATTGTGCCAGAATAGTGGCCTTCCTGTGTAGTGAAATAGCTGGGGCTCTCTGTCTTGGAGAGTCATGTTGCTTAGGTCTGGGCTAGTGGGACCCTGGCTCATCCAGAAAGACATTTCCCCCCCTTTGTGTTACTAAGGAAGAATGTTCACTTTTTATATATATCTAACTATAGAGCAGTGATGGCCAACCTTGGCATTCCAGCTGTTCTTGGACGTCAATTATCAGAAGCCCAAGTCAGCACTCCTACTGATCAGGGCTTCTGGGAAATGAAGTTCAAGAACATCTGGAGTGCCAAAGTTCACCATCACTGCTATAGTCTTCCTTGTGGTCCACCTATATGATTCATTGCTACACATTACATTTATGTGCATTCACTAGTTCAGGCAAAAAGAACTGCAGAATGAACTCACCAAAAGGTGCCTTCATTTTGGCAGTATCACTTCTGGCCTAGACACAGAAGAAGAAAATGTGTTACATTTATATACATTCATTATACAGTAAAACCCCTACTTACAAAAAAAGTACATTCTGTAGGCTTTTGCTTAAATGGGTTTTTTACGTAACTCGAAGCAAACCCATAGGAAAAATGAAATTTTTATGTAAATTGAAGCAAACCCATAGGGAAATCGTGTAAATCATGATATGGTTTTAGCACAAAATCATTATGTAAGTCGAATTTTATGTAACTCGAGGCATATGTAAGTCGGGGTTTTATTGTAAGTGCATTAGATTCATTGTTGCATCATCTGTTTTAAACAAACAAGCAGATTTTAAACAGACTGTGCAACAATGAAACCAGTTTATCAAACTGTTTGTATAGCATGAGACAAAGGACAAGAAACATTAGTGAATACAATTCTTTTTTTATTCATAGTTTTTTTTTAAAGGTGCAGTTAAGATCTTCATTTTTGTAACTTCTATGCCATAAAGGAAATTAACCCTATACTTAAATTCATTCAATAAATTCTCAGCAGTTCTTGGTAAGAGACTACAACATATTTCAGCAGTCTTGTCATAACAAAGATGCATAGAAACATCTAGCCCTAAAGGAAGTGCCACCTTACCTCAAAGGAATATTTCTATCCTGGGGGGAAAAAATCTTCTGTTTAATACAATGACTCTTTCCCTCTGCTTTTCAGTTTACGGAGTTACCGGTACTTCCTGTCTACTTCCATAGGCCAGTATAAGATTTGCAAGAACAAGAGTTGTCACTTTCCAGCACAGCTGTTTACACTATTCCTTTATGTATTTTCTGCTAGGTATAGGTGGGGTTATTTGCATGATACAAATCACAAACAGCAACAAGAAATGATCTTTTCTTTGCAAATGCCATTGTGTTTCACTTGCCTACATAATATAACTCTACTCTTCAGTCATCCATGGTAGAGGATTGTTTAGGCACAAGCAGTATACCCCAAACCTTTGGAGGATAGGATATGCAGACACACAGCAGCAAAGCAATTTCTGTTCCTTCAACTATTTCTTCATTCAGTGAATGTATTCTGAATGTAAACTGCTCAGATTAATTTGTTGTTGTTCGGTCACACAGTTGACTAAATAATGCCATGACCCAAAACTACTTGAAACAATGCCTACCTGCACTCTGTAATCAATTAGCAAAAGGCAATGTAGGAGTTAGTTACATTATACTATTTATAGGTGATAATTGGTTCTTTGCTTGCCTGTGTATAAATGGTGTAAAGTAAACTATCACTTGAGTCCTCCAACTGTGTTACAAAACAGAATGTGTCAACATACCTTGAGCAACAGAAACTAGGCTGGAACTGGAGAAAAAATAATAGCTTTCCATTTCTTCTGCAGAAATTGCAACGTAGTTCATCTTCACCCCAATTCAGTGAGCAGAAGTTTTCTTTTTCAATATATCTCATTTACTTGATTTGCCTTGACTTTTCTTGCAAGATGAACTCTGTTCTATTAAAATTGGCGGTTGCACTAGGGCAGCTTTCTATTTCTCATCCTCACCCTTCCCCTATGCTCCTCTTTACAAGGCTCTTAAGTTATAAATTGAATGTTTACTCACAGGAGGTGGACCTAACATTATAAACCACACCTTTAGGACCAGATTAAGACATATGTAGGCCTTAAACTATGTGAAGTTTAAAAGCTCCCACAGCAGTACCAAAGATATGTACTATTTTAAGTAAAGTGTAAAGTGTAGTTTATTTCTAATTTGGGTTGAACATTTAGAGGACCCTAATAATTAGAAATAAACTACATTTTACACTTTACTGAAGATAGTACCTGTACATATATTTGGTACTGCGGTGGAAGCTCTTAAACTTCACATAGTTTAGGGCATTTAGAGGACCCTAATCATCTAAGGGACTGTGGTGGCTTAGTGTTTAAGATGCTGAACTTGACGACTGGAAAGTTGGCAGGTCAGCAGTTCGAGACCCAAGTACTGCATGATGGAGTGAGCTCCAGTCTCTGTCCCAGCTCCTGACAACCCAGCAGTTCAAAAGCAAGAAATTGCAAGTAGATAAATAGGTGGGAAGGTAAACAGCATTTCATGTTCTCCAGTGTCTCGTCATGCCTGCCACATGTCCACAGAAACATCTGCAAACGCAGACAGCACTGGCTCTTTAGCCATAAACAGAGATGAACACTGAACTAGAGTCGAATATGACTGGCTTTCGAGCAAGGGTGATCTTTATCTTCACAAATAATCTAAGGAAGGGGTTCCCAAACTTTTAAAGCCGTGGGCTGGACCATGCCCCCTCAGACTGTTGGCAGGCTGGACTGGTGGTTCCCCCTGCCATAAACGCTGCCGTAAAACATGTGTACGGCTGTCATAAACACATTTACGACATTTACAGCAGCAGCGGGCACATTTATGGCTGTTCTAAACACATCTGCTTCCGGTGGCAGCGGTCAGATGATTTGGTGTCACAGGCTGGGTCCAGCCCACAGGCCGTAGGTTGCCCAGCCCTGATCTAAGATCTCAATCACTAGCTTCTTTAGCCACGTTATACATTATTTGTATAAAACAGGGGATCTCATGTGGCTCGCATCGCCACTGCCACCAGAAGCGGATGCGTTTATGACAGCCATAAATGCACCTCTGGCTGTTGTAAATGTGTTTATGACAGCTGCAGACACATTTTACGGCAGCGTTTATGGCGGGGGAACCACTAGTCTGGCCCGCTCAGCTGTATGAGGGGCTGTGGTCCGGCCCACGGATAATAATAATAATAATAATAATAATAATAATTTTAATTTGTACCCCGCCTCTCTCAGCACATGGCCGACTCTGGATTTAAAAGGTTAAGAACTCCTGGTATAATGTAACAAAAGGGTCAGAACCTTATTTATTACAGCTGTGGGAGAAGACCCAAGAATTGAACTGCCTTCCCAATCTTCTTATTAGGAGACCCTGTCAGGATGTAGGACACACATAGACTTCTGCAACTATATGACTGTTCTTCTACCAGAGAGCAATATTTCTATTGGATTGGTCCCTTTTGCCTCGCCCCACCCCTTGATTCTTTAATAAGATCTCTAAAAGTTAGTAATGCTAACTGTGAAACAATTAAAGATATGTTTAGAAAACCACTAATTTAAAAACAGTTTAGAACAGATTTTAAAACACAAATAAAAGCAGTAAAGCATTTGGATTCTATATTACATTTCTATTTTACATTGTCCAATTCAAACACTGAAAGCCGTCCTGGAAGGAAATATCTTTGCCTTCCAGCAGAACAAGTCAGGGTCAACCTGCCTTCCATTGGCGAGTTTTTCACAACTTGGGAGTAGCCTCTGAACAGGCCTTCTATGATGACTTCAAATGTGGCTCTGAAAAAATATATATAAAAAGCCAGGCAAGCTCATATGGGGAAATAAAGTCTTTCAGAGATAGGATATGATGGGAGTCCAACAGATCTGGATGAGAAAGGATGCTTTAATTATTACTAGTTGACCCCTTAGGCTGTTCACTTTCCATTTGCAGATGAATGTTTTTGCAGTCACAACTATCATTAAGAGAAAGTCCTATCCCTGAGATGGATGTATTTTCAGCAAGGATGTGAATACATGGAACAACCCTTTGTCTTCCTCTACATTATGGCAGCTCATACTCCCATAACCTTCTTTTAGAAAAATGGAGAGATCACAAACACCAAAGCAGCTGGATCACCTCCTGTCCCTGTCATGTGGGCCACTGTGGATGCATATTTGGCGGGTTGTTTGACATGAGTAGCTGCTACTCATATCTGAGTATACATTTTTCCTGGGAGTCATTTTCACAATGACAAATAAGAAAAATGCCACTGGTGTGAATTTGTTTAAAGTGGACCCCAGCTTGCCATGAAGTGACCCACACACTGGGATCATGGAGCCATCTCCTGCTGCACGTATGAAATGAGACATGCAGGATTTAACACTGGGACTGCAACAGACTGCTGCAGCCTTGAAAATATTAACAAATTGCACCTTCACAGCCAGTCCATTTGGCATGGCCTTTTCCGCCTCCATGACCGCTGGGAATCAGAATAGTGAAGTGGTTCCTCTTCCGCTCATTTTGCCATTGGGCCCAATATAATAGTTTCCAGTGGCATTTCCTCCACTGAGTGGGCCATCACCCCACCTAAAGGGGCTCATCTGCCTGTAGCCTTTGGCCCCTTTAGGGAGTCAGATTATTTACTGCCACTCAACACTCAGTATTGAGTTGCTGGCTCTACGGTCTACTCCATTACCATAGTGGGATGTCCAGCCAGAGTATTATGGACAAATGCATGTGTATGTATGGACATATAAAATACATGTATATATGTGTACATACACAGACCTAGCTTTCCCATCTACCTATTAGGTTTGTGGTTGTGAAAATAACCTTCAAGAAATGAATATGCATCTCCTGAGCCAGCAAATGATCAAGAATATAATGGCAACTATCTCATAGACCTACAAAAACAATCTGAACTTTAGTTTAAGATATTAAAAGCTAAAGTGTTCCACTCTCCATGAGCTACTGCTTTACAGACATTGAAAAACTGTTGAACAAAATGGCATCCTAACACAAGTGCATCCTAACTCACAAAATGTTCAAGTTATTTTCATACATGTCTCCTTGATCCATATCTGTCAATTCATGTAATTTAAGGGCTTTTACAAAGGGACTGCAGTGGCTCAGTGGTTAAGAAGCTCGACTTTTTAGCTGGAAGGCTGGCAAGTCGGCTGTTTGAGATCTGGATACTGCATGACGGATTGAGCGCCCGTCTCTGCCCCAGCTCTTTGGAACATGAAAGGAGCCTCATTTGGATGTTCCCTGAGCGGAGTTTCTTTTGCAAAAACCCAGAAAAATCTCTGAACTAAACTTATTAGGGCTTTTACACACTTACACACATTTACACTTACACACAAAATCAGGAACAGGTTACTCAGATCTAACTCCAAATATCTGCAAATGAAGCAGACATTCACTCTCAATGGAGCAACAATTGGTGCTATTTTATTCTGGTCACACCCATATTTACCTCTTTGATACTGTATTTTGCTTTTCTTCTGTCCTTTGCTAATAATTAAAAACTATGTGCTGTCAAGTCAACCCCAGGACCTCTTAGGGATAAAACACTCAGAAATTATCTACCACTCTCTATTTCTGGAGGCACTCTAAGATTGTGCAGCTTGCCCAAGGCAACACAAGTTATCTCTTCTCCCAGGAGGAAGAATTGAACTCTTCCCTCACCCCAGCTATGCAGCCAGGTACAGTACTCCAATTTTCTGAGCTGTTCAGCCAGTTATGCTTTTTGCTAGCTAGCCCAAACAAAACTGGTGAGTGTATACTGAATTCTTCCAAGGCGCTGTTGTTTAGTCAGTGGGAGATTTATTTTTAAAACACACTCAAATTCTAACAATTTGTGCTGGCATAGGACAGCTGAAGTAAAATCATTATCTTCATAGCAACAAGTAAAGACTGCTGACAGGTTGCCTTAAAGAACCATGTAGTGGCCAGATTGTAACCTTTGGTCCTCACGGTCACTCCTTCAGGAAGTAAGGGATAAGAAGCAGCTGTTCCTCCCTTGAGCTTTAAGATGATTTAGTTCACTTCTGGCCAAGATTTACAGGTGATTGTCAGAAACTAACTAAGGTTCATAAGGTGGAGTTTAATCATTAGGCTCTGGTCCTAATATAACAAAAAATGGACAATGAAAACAACAACAATTGCTTAAATTCACTTAAATTATTGATAAACATAGGAAGCAGACGTACTGAGTAAAATATTAGAGGAGCCAAAACAGTTCAGAAATATCTGAAGTCTCTTAAATTAATGTCTCTGTTTGTATTCCTGCTGTCACTAAAGTGGATACTGAACAAGTCAAAACATTTTGGGCTAAGCTCAGCATTGCACTAGAGCCAATACATCATGACTTCTTCATCTTCCCCTCTATAGCTCCCTATGCTGTTTGAATACTGGCTCCCAGACCTCTATAACTAGTTTTGAAGCCCTGTGGAAAGAGTGCTGCAGCGAGAAAAGATTCTGATGGATTTTGCCAGCCAAAGTCTACTATTGGACTTTGCACTTTAAACACATAACCTATGAGTCAGTAACCCCAGAACATCGTACTCATGTAGGTCACTCATGAACCCCAATGCTACTTTATACAATACTGCAATTCACAACTGGAGGTAAAGGACAACTTCACATCTCTAGTATTCAGCTCTGCGTTAAATATTCTCAGTGGCTTTTTCTACACCAGTGAATGTAAGCCTTTAGCATAATTAAGTCCTAAAATCATGATGTATTTACATATGTATTTACTAAATCAGAGATGAAACTCAGAAAAATAGAGTGTCCAATGTTTTTGGAACTGGAGGGATAAAAAAAAAACAAATTATATGTAGCTTTCCAAACTATTTTGTAATGATGTGCATTTCAAAGCAGATTTCTGAAAAACCCCAAGGGTTTTATTTATGCTAAACAATAATACACACTGCTGAAAACTCCTTTAGAAACTACAACATGACCTTTAAAAACTACCACAATATGACCTCCTGAAATGCCACACTTCAACCAAGGCTAAAAGATGTGCAAAGGCTAATTCAGTACTTCCAAGCTATAACATACATATTAATTTGAGCAGACAGTTGCTTTTGAAAAGAGTACGTACATTTCTGTTTTGTCACTCAGAAGGGTGGGAAAGGACCTCTACCTTCTGAAAATAATGTTACTTACCATGTGTTGATTTTAAAAATTGTTTAGGAAAAGGAAACAGAAATAAAGTACCCTTTCCAAGGCTTTCTAGGACTGAGTACTCCTTAGAAAACCTAGGGAAAGGGTCACCATAAGTCAGAATAGACATGATGGCATGTAATTATTATTACTATTAATTCAAGTATATCGCACATTCAATAATGTGTATGCAATACAAACATCAGTAAGGAAGAAAATGGTTAATAAACTGCTAATTTCAATTCTGAAATCAACTTACAACAGTTCTCACCAGAGCAAGTTGGACGTGAGTAATTCCGCCCATATCTCTTTGTAAGAGACCGATGTACTGTTGAGGAAAGGCTGTGAAACATATGGTTGACCCGGCGTAGACGTCGGTTAGGATTTTCTTGTCCTTCTTTTGAAGATCCACGTCGTGACATTGTGTTATCGCATTTTTTTTTAATGCTATACATATTTAAACCTGCACAATATTGCTCTTGTAAATCTTTATACAGCACTTCAGTTCTAAGTAGTGTGTTTGGTCTTTAAAATTACTTGAGACTACTGTATAATATTAAACTTTTGCTATTTGTCTCTCACTTCTTATACTTGGTGGATTTGAAAAATGTACAAACAGATGAACAGCTGACAGGGGTTCTTTGATGAATTTTCAACACACTGTGCTCTCCTAAGATTACTTCAAAACAATAAATGCCACAGCTTGATGTAAGAAAAAAAACATTTAATGCTTCTTCCTTTCAGCAGCTGTTCACTTGCAGCCAGACATCTATAACAGGAGACAAGGCACATTATACAGAAGCGACTGAACTGCTAAACAGGCATTCTGTCATTGGATCCAGATTTATTTTTAGCTGGAACCCATAACTTTAGTTGCTTTCACTGAAAATGCAGTGTCCACTTTTACAGTCCATCTCTTTGTCAGATATTTCCCCACAACGTTGGATAGTTCTTCTTCACTTCCCAACCAATTATACCATTCCGTAGACTTAAAACCTCCTTCTAAACACATAAGGGTGTTTTGCAATTGCTAAGCAACATCTTCAGCTTCTGCTCCTGAAGGGCTGGAGGATGTCCTTTTCTTATATTCCTGTATAAGTCCCACATCTTCTCATCAGTCCCATTATGGACCTCACTGTACTTTGAGTTCTTTCCAACAGACCAAGAGAAAATATCAATAGAGATATAAACAAATGCAACAATAAGTCGCACACCTTTCATATATCAACTACAGCTGAGCAACAATGAGCCAAAATGAGCTTCTTTAAAGCATTCAAAATAGAAATGCCTAAGAGAACACTTCCCGGGACAATTCAGTCCCAAAACAAACGAGAGAGGGAAGGAAGGGAGGGGATACAGACCCACTGCTGTCTTAAAGCATACCAGGAAGTCCTGGGCTGTCTGTTCTCCTCATCTTGTTCATTAGAAAGGAAGAGAGAGAGGAAACTGATTACGTTGTTTCCTTGGCAGTAACCTCTTTCTATGAAAGCTATCTAATTGTGTGTATTTAGATAACCAATATTTTCCCACAGCAGCACATTGAACTTTTCAGCTAGAGTGCAGTATGATCTCCACTAGACTATTACAAAGTCCCATGACCCTCTAGTTTAGCAATCATGCAACTTTCTCATATGGGGAACTTTTAAGGTGCACAGTAGTCTTTCAGTTTTTACAGTATCAATGTACTGTACCTTCCAAGCTTTCTACAGAAAAGCAATGAGAAAATCCTAATGCATGAAGTAATCCTCAGCTACTGCATTATTGTTCAGAGTCACTTATCCTGATTTTCCAATCTGCCAACCTGAAAATATTTCAAACTATAAACTGCCACCACACTATTAAATACTCCCTCAAAGTATGGCCATTTACTTGCTGTCCTGAGGGAAACAGGAGTTGCAGTCGGCCATATTTGAAAGATGGCAGGTTGGTAAAGGCCAACATGATCAAAATAACCAGAATAACTTTTCAACTGAAAAGTGCCAAGAAATTTTGATTTATGTTGCTCTTCATCAAGGAAAATTAATAATATCCATAAAGAATATTCTCCTCCTCCTAGTTAAGCATCTTATAAAAAGTCTGTTATGACTTAAAGTCAGCCATTCAAAAATATTGTTATAACTCCAAACTGTTTTTAATATTATGTCTCCTTAACACTAAACAAACTACTTTATTTCTGGGCTCATTTTCAAATACTTCTTGGAGAGAGGACTCCCAGTTTGAAACACCTCAATGTGTGTTATTTTGCATGGTAAGAATTTTGATACTCGCTTACTGTACTCTATTTTCCTAGTCTTCTGACAACCCAGTTCCATAAGGAGACTATGAAACAGTGGTTTAAAAGTCAAAAAGTGGAGAGAAAATGAAAGCGCGGCACCAAAATGGCCGCCGCGCTCTTTGCAGGGGCCCCCACCTGGACTCAGACATCCGGGTGAGTTAGGGGGCGTGGCCACCCCTCTATAAAAGGGGTGGCCACGAGGCAGACGAGCTGCCATTTTAGAAATAGCGACGGAGAGGAGAAGTTTTCTCCGTCGCTGTTTATCCGTAGTCTTCGGCTGTTTAGCTCCTGATCCCTTCCCGGCTGGGAAGGGAGGATTAGCGCGCGCAGAACCTTTAGCTTGCTTGCTGCTGCGTGCTTTTGGCGCTAGATTTTCGATCCCTGGAAAGGGATCCTGCTCTTTCCTTTCGACGATATGCCTCCCAAACGGAAGGCCCCGGCGATGAAGCCACGGCCAAAGGGGAGGACTTTTTCGGGCCCTGCGCAGGACGGGGCGGCAGCCATCAGGTCAGAGGACCAGGGCTGCGCCCCCGCGGCAGGGCACTATCCCAGCCTTGCCCACCGATACCGGTGGGGTGGTTCAGGCTGGCACTTGGCAGCAGGCCTTGGCTAGCCAGCCTCAGGCCGGCCCCTCAGGGGCTTCGGCCCTCGGCCCGCAGTTGCCGGCCATGGGTCAGTACAGCGGGGGAGGGCCTGGTGCGGGTGCGCAACCCGTTCCTCCTCCGGCCCCTCATGGGCCGGAGTTTTGGGCATGGCCCTATGCTGGCCCAGGCTCTCAATTTGGTGTTCCTTTCCAAATGCCTAGTGGGCCTTCCAGCCAACCCAGCCCGCCTTATGCTGGGGGATCTGTGGCAGTGGATGCTTTACTAGCACGTTTAGCAGTGCTGGAGGCATCCTTGGGGATTGCACAGCCTCCTATGGGAGGGGGCCCTTCTCTCTCTGCCGGGGGCCCTTCGTGTCCACCAGCTACCTCGACGGCTGCCACACTGCACCAGGCGGCCAGCCGGGTTGAGCTGCTTGAGATGCTCCGGCCTGTGCCTGCCGGTGTCTCGCAGCTCCCTGTTCATCCAGAGCTGCAGACAGGGACCAGTCAGGTGTGGCCCCAGAGCTCGATTCCGGTCGCAAGCTCTGACGCCCGCCGTGGGCCGGAACCCCCAGTGGGGGCGGCTCACGGGGGTGCACCTAGTGAGTATCAGGTTCAAATTAGTGCACCTACATCACAGCCCACTTCCAGTGGTCAGGTTCAGTGGCCCTGGCCTCGTCAAGTTGAGGCGAGTGGGCATCAGTTACCAGTCTATCCCAGTGCCCCTTGGTTTCAAAATGGCACCGCATTGAGGGCGGGGGTTTCCGCCCCCGGGGCAGTACCGGGCATCGCAGGGGATGTACAGGTCCCGCTGCGTATGCCCCATATACCTAGTGTGCCCGTGACGGCTTTGCCGACGGCTGGTTATTCTTTGCCCCTTGGTGATCATTTGTCCCAGGTCACGAGGGAAAAGATTTGGTGGGGGGAGTACGTGGATATATTCTCCCTATTGAACCATGAGCCCACTAAGGAGGAGAGAGAGGGACAGGACGACAGAGACAAAGAGCTGTCCCATCGTCGTAAGCCACCGCGCACTTGGGCCAACTGGTTACCGGCATATCTTATTTATATGGCGGTATACCTTAGGGCCCGGCCTGATCTGGCCATTCCTATGCTCCAATATTTGGACAATATTTACAGGGTGATGGTGGATTTCCCTGGCCCATCGTGGTTGGCTTACGATGAGGAATTTAGAATGAGGGTGCCCCTACACCCGGAGATGAGATGGGATGAGCCCTGTCAAAAATTGTGGCTCTTGTACATGACCCCCACGCGTCCGGCGCCTGGGGATAGGTACCATTGTGGCCATGCCGTGCAGCGAGCTACTCCAACACAGGCTCCCCGCCAGCCGGCGGGGCAGGGGGTTCCAGCCCGCTTGCTGTGTTGGAGCTTCTCGGCTAATGGCGTGTGCAATAAGCGGCAGTGCCGATATAAATATGAGTGTCCCTCTTGCGCTGGCCCCCACGCCGCCGCCGTGTGCCCGCAGGCCGGTGGGTCACGGGGCAGAGGTAGAGGTGGACAGGGAGTGGGCAGAGCTTCTGCTGATGGAACTAGCCAGTCAAAAGGCCCCCTCCCCAGTTAATGTGTATATGTTGCAGCGATGGCTCTCAACTTATCCGAGGAGGGAGGACGCGAGGTACCTCCTGGAGGGTTTCCAGTGGGGCTTCCGTATCCCATTCAAAGGAGTGCGGGGACCCCAAGATGCCCCCAATTTACTTTCTCTGAAGGGTAAGGAGGAGGTGGCTGCTTTGAGTATTGCCAAAGAGGTAGAGGCCAAGAGGGTGGCGGGCCCCTTTTCTGCACCACCCTTCCCTAACCTGAAGGTTTCCCCTCTGGAGTTAGTACCTAAAAAGGCCCCGGGGGAATTTCGTTTAATCCACCATCTATCGTACCCGGCGGGTTACTCTGTCAATGATGCTATCCCTGATGACCTTTGTTCGGTCAGGTATACGTCGTTTGACCAAGCCCTACGGATGGTGCGCTCTTGTGGTCCTGGTGCCCTCCTGGCAAAATGTGACATTAAATTGGCATTCCGATTACTGCCAGTGCACCCAGGGGACTTTGAGCTATTGGGTTTTAGATTCCAAGGGAAGTTTTATGTAGATAAGGCCATGCCTTTTGGCTGCTCTATTTCGTGTTCGGCATTCGAACATTTAAGCAATTATTTGAAATATTGTAGAAGCAAAAAAAGAAACTGTTAGCCAATCAAACATAATTCTGTTCCTACAACATCTTATTATAGTAAAATCTCATATAACGAAGGGCTCTGAAAGCAAAAAATTCTCATAGCGAAAGGAAATTGAACAAAAATGGTGCCTCAGATAGCGAAAATGTTTGTTATGTGAAAATAAAGTTCCTATGGGAATTTTTCACATAACAAAAAATTCCAATGGAGAAATTCGCATAATGAAAATATTTTTATAATACTAATTTCCCCATAGGAAATTTTTGTTATGCAATTTTCCCATAGGAGATTTGTTATGCGAAAATATTTTCACATAACAAAAATTTTGCTGTACAAAAAAAAAACTCATGGAACAGATTAATTTTGTTATGTGAGGTACAACTGTAATTATGACATAAAGGCCAGAATCAAATACAGTAATGTGTTTCCATAAGTAGAAACAGCTTCCACAAAGTGTGATAAACTATCCCTTTCCCTGCTACAACCACCATAAGCCCCCAAAAACTGCTAAGGAGGTGATGAGAAAACCTTTGAAGCAGACTGTACTCTACTAGTTACTACAAATGTCAGTTAACATTTTAAACAGGTCAAATCAGCAGTTTTTATATTTATATATGGTACTATTTGCTTGTTTACTGTGACAGTATGAACATTAAACAGAACTAGGAGACCTTGACAAATATTTCTTTGTCACAATTGTTTCCTCCTTAACCTCTGTTAATATTAGTGCTAACAAAGGCACAAGGGAAGATCTTAGCTGTGGTGAAATGAAGCATGGGATCCTATTCTGTTTCTCTTAATCTCATTGCTGTGATTTGTAGTCATGAGCCTACCTCTGAAAGTCAGTGGATATGAATTAGTACTTCATAACATGTGGAATAACAATGATCCCTGAAGACAGGTGGGACAAACAGGTAGGTCTGAACTTCTAACCCCTTGAAGACAAACAAAAGTACTGTACATCCACTGCTTCTCAAAAGAAGTGTCCATATCAAATACATTATTAGGAACTTCCATGTGCCAGATATGTAGGAATCCAGGCTCACACACTTACAGAAAAGGGCTGACTTTTTTCAGAGCTTATTAACACTTTATAGTCTTTAGAACAGGCAATTGGATCAAATCAACTCTAGTTTTCAGTTTAATGTAGAGAGATGTTTGTGCACAATCAGTTGCTTCAAACTAACAAGTAAACAACACATCCCCTTTCTAAACTAAATGAAGCAGCTTTTAGGAAAAGGGGGTTGTGGGTCACCCTTTAGCAGCTGCAGGTTGGTCTTGTCACTTCACTGTCCATGTGAAGGGAAAAGTAAATAAAATTTTGGAAAAGATCCTAAAGGATGTTGCTTAGATGACCTGGTGATACACTGATATCTTTGTGAATTTGAATCAGACAGGAATGGGTGTGCGTGGGCAAATTAGGGTCTAATACTACCTAGCAGATGCATTTTTCAGAAAGAAGATGAGTGTGAACAGATTAGAATCGTTAAACCTGGCAAAGATTAACAAGCAGCAAAAACAACGCCTTCTGTAGAGTAGTCATTAACTAGATTTTTGAGCTGCTGCACACATGTTAAACTTTAAGACTACATTTGGAAATGCAATTTTAAAAAGATATGCTAGTGGGTTGATTCAATCTGGATATTTTTATAGACTCAAAAATCTATGGCACGTAGGATTAGGAACATGATATGTGCTATGAGCTCAATTATCCCTCTGTGTGCTCCAACACTTTCACTGATACTTGGTTGTATCCAGTTCAATTGTTGTGTACAGTACAGTTACAGTATTGCAAAGTTTGGTAAGACTAGGAAGTTACCGTAGGTAGGGAATCCCAGCATACAAATGTATGGAAGAAAAGGAAAGAGTATACAGTCGTAATCAGTGATGCACTGCATAAAAATTTACTACCTACTCTGTGGGTGGGGCCAAATCTGTGGGCATGGCCAAACATCCTGCATTATGGTCTATGGAGATGGGTGTGGCCAACCAAGTGGGCATGGCCTGGGGGAATTTCCGCTACCGGTTCTGCAGAACCTGACAGAACCTGCTGCAGTGCATCACTGGTCCTAGTAATCACCAATCCGTAGTTCATCCTTTGCATCTGAGCAAATCCAATGAGTCAGAAGGAATGAAAAAAGGAAGTTCTCTTTGAATGGACTACACAATTAACACCACAATCTACCACAAGTGAAGAGCAGGAGCTAAAGAAGAATATTGATGGAGTAAATATCATAAAAAGACTGTTTATATGTCCCGGCTAAAATATATAGACAGGGGTATATATAGAAACATTTCATGATTCAGTGCCAAGACAAGATTATTCTTCCATACACATAAAGTGGAAAATCTCAAAACACAGGAATGTAATTTCCTCTTACTATGGTTAGTTAACAAACCAAAGTGAAAACAACACAATGGAGAACTGTAGTTTACTAAAAAAAGAACCACACACACAAACAAATCAGAAACAACTACTAAACAGTGCAAGATTGCTTGTATTCTCCCTCATATATTATACATGGTGTGCCTGAAGTCTTTCTATGGCTTTTAGAAATACTTTATAAGAAAATAACCCCAGAAAACAGTTAATCAAATTTGCATTTATTAATACTGTACAGGGAACTGGCAAGGTATTCATGCTCCATATATGATTTGATACAGGTTCTAAATAAAAGCATTTGCTGATAAAATTTAAAAAGTATAGCACTTAGGAAATTTCAGAGAAACAATTTTGAAACTTGTACTTGTTTTAATTTGATTTGTTAAGCAGAAACTTTGACAAAGGAGGATACAAAACCATTTCCTCAGAGGAAAGCAAGAAAAAAGAAACAAGAAGCTTTTGGTGAGAACACTGTCTAAAAATAGGAGTTCTGATTATGTGAGAACTAGACATTGTGTCTCCTGAGATTAAATGGTTTTTTAAAATATCATGGTGTCCATCTTTAAAATCCAAAGGAAGGTAAAAGTAATTTTGAGCCATACTCAACCACCTTGAAGCTAAGGGCTATAGGGAGTATCTATATTTAGCAAAAAAAAAAAAAACACCATATTTCACAGTTCTCTGTTGTATCTCGATAGCAAAAAAATACAAGCAACACCACAGAAGACCCTTTCTTTATTCAAAGAAGAATAAGAAAAAATAGAGGGGGCAAACTATGATCCATTTCATTCTGCCACGGGGCAAACCCTAGTCATCACTATTCAGAGAAAAGCTGAATTATATAAGTACTGTACAGTATGTCAGAAGAAACATCAATGTTTCTCTGTAGCAGTAATGCTTGCCAGTATGTTTCATTTCTTCTCCTTTTCTAAAGCTTATTATATGTTGAAAAAAATCAGGTTTGGCTATGCATTGATAAATAACATAGTAATATTCCCAAAATTACTCATTATACTTTCATCCAAATTATTTTTTTTTTCTTAACAGATTTTCCATAAAGTTCCATGTGAACTCAGTTTCTTGTTCATTTTCTTCTTTTTTGTTTCATAAATATAATAAATGAAAGCTATATTATATTTAAAAAACATCAGTACTGTATCTGTTTGATCATTAGCTCTATGTATTTTTCTATTAGCCTTTTGACATGATCTGTATCCCAAACACATTTAGGCCACTAATTTAAAGATAGTTCTTTACTGGCTTTCCATTTCTAGACTAATTTATTTCTTGCACATTCAATTAGAAATTTCATAATTTTTTGTATAACAGTTTTCTATTCTCACCTGTAACTATATTAAGTGTCTAGTCATTGGGATATGGAAAAAAGATTATGGGTCACACTCCACAGTCTGAGGAAGTAGACCAGGGGTTCCCAAACTTTTCAAGCTGGGGGCTGGGTCACACTCTCTGTCAGCTTTGAGGGCCAGATGGCCATTTTGCCCTGCCTGCATGATGAAGGTGGCCATTTTGTCCCAACAGCTTCAAAGGGGCACCCATTTTGCTTTTCAAATGTCCTTGGAGGGATGGGGGTCACATGAAATGGTGCTGTAGGCCAGATCTGGTCCACGGACCTTAGGGTGGGAATCCCTGAAGTAGACATTCATACACAGAGCTCACTCTGAAATAAAACTGTTATTTTGGGGGCCCACTGTGGGATCCGCGCACACAATTGGTATACTGGCCCTGACAGAACCCCGGTAAGGGGTGATCACATCGTTACCAGGGGTTCCTGAAGGGACAGAAATTGGGGGAGCGGAATATTAGATAGGGTTTAATTCATCTATAGCTGACCTGACAAGCAGCTTGGACAATAGGAAGCAAAAGACTAACTCGCTAGTCATGTAATAGGTAATCTCGCACCTGCGGAATACTCTAAGTCCTAAAACCAATACCAGCCACATGTTTACCCTGGATAACATGGAACAATGTATTTCCCTTGTTGTTGATTAAGTTAGTTAATTAACTTCCCCTGAAGACTTCCCCAATTAACTCGTGTATACATGGCATGTGGATCCTGTCAGATTGCAGTTCTTTTGCATGCAGCCTGTACATGATAAATACTGATGATTTGCCTTCATTAAATCACTGGTCTTCGCTCCATCTTGCCTCGTGTCTCATTGCTTGACCAGTCTCCTCCGGGACCCGAGAGCCGCTTCGTGGCCCCAATCCAACATATGGTGATCCCGACGTGATTCTATTCGTGAGTAAGCAATCTTCACAGTCTGGTTTTATGCCAGAACCGTGTCCGAATTGTCCCGGAGGACAGCACGGCAGCTCTGGTCAGAAAGCCATCCGATCTGAGTGACAGCTATGCGGCGAGGCATTCCAGAGAGGCAGAGCACCCTCCAAAGCTCTGAGGCAGCTTGCTCCGCGGAAACGCGTTCTGCTCAGGGTCGGCTGTGAAACCCTGACTTCAGCGCAGAGGCCGCCGAGGGCCTGTGGCAGCAGTCCACACTCAAGCTCCTTCCCAGAGGTTTCTCACGCCAGACCTGTTACCTAAAACTCAGACGTATCACTTTGTCCCGAGGAGGAAAACTTCAAAGGACCGGCAGATAATATGGGGACTTGTCCTCAGAGGCAATGTCCGACCGCTAACCAGAGAGTTCACTTAATGGAACTCAAGGCCCTGGCCAGGGTATCCCATACACGCATTCACTGCGCCCAGTTAGCGGACCTTGTGGTGTACTTGGGGGATCATTGTCTGCTTTATCCAGAAACAGGCATGCTTAACTTCCAACTTTGGGGCAGGATAAGAGCCTGCATTCAGCAAGTCCCGAGAGCTCCAGATAGCATAATCAGCACATGGGGCAAGTGTAGGAAGCTCTTAGCAGAGGTAGACCCAATCCAGATAGAGACCCAGTAACCCCCAGCGCAGTCAGACCATCAGCCCCAACGGCTCTCTATCCGTCATTTCAGCTCAAGCAGGGTAGTGTAGGGAGCTTTCCCTCAGTGACAGCTGCAGACGTCACTGATGGAATGCATGGAATGAGAAGTGCTGGTGCTTCTCTGACAGTTACAGGTCCCCAAGCTACCAAGAGTTCCATCCAGCGCATGGTTGAGGAAGAAATCAGCAAGGGGCAGTTGCCAGCAGAAGAACTAGCTGAGTTTAGGCAGATATGCCCAGTTCGCATAGAGATAGATGCCCTCACGGGCCAGCAGCAAACAGTCCATTCGCCAGTTCCATACAAGCTGCTCATGGCTAGACGGAAGGCAATCACAGAGACAGGACTTCAGAGTCGCTTCACCAGGGGCACGCTTCAGCAAGTGTGCGAAACTATGATGCTCATTCCGTACGACTGGAAAGCCGTCATGTGAATGATGCTCAACCCCAGCCAGTATCTGCTATGGGACAGCGAGTATCATCTCAAAGCGCAGGCAAGGGCTGCCAGGATGGGCGGAGCAGTAATCCCTGACCAGCTATATGGTTCAGGTCCATTCGAATCCGTTGATGCGCAGACCGCCTTGCCAATCGCCACCCTTCAGTTGGTGGCTGAGACAGCCTTCAGGGCTTATCTCAAGGTCGCAGCAGCTGGCAAAGCAGCAAAAAATTACACAGCAGTCAAACAGGGCGCCCAGGAGTCCTACATGGCCTTTATCAATAGACTGGAGGAAGCAGTCAGTAGACAGATGGATAATGAGGAAGCCCAACAGGAGCTCATGATGAAATTGGCAAAAGACAACGCCAACCTTGACTGCTGTAAGATCTTGCAGTCACTGGGCAAACGTCCCGATCTGACTCTCACGGACATGATTAGGGCTTGTGCCGACGTTGGTACAGATTCCTACAAAATGGGTCTGTTGGCAGCGGCGGTACAAGGCGGTAGGAAACCCAAGAACAAGGCCAAAGGAGCATGTCACAATTGTGGCAATATCGGTCATTTCGCTAGGGAATACCGATCCACCAAGGGCAGCGGCCAACACACCGGCCGTCCCAAGACTCCGACCACCCCATGTCCAAGGTGCAATAAAGGCTTCCACTGGGCCAGGAACTGCCCAAATTCGGGAAACCAGAACGTGGGCTTGTCTCTGGCCCCGGTCCAAACAGAGACCTCAATCGCTCTGGGAGAGCCAGAGCTGGATTAAATTCCGATCAAATTCCCTGCATTCCAGAGGCGCAGACCAGCCCTAGAGGCAGCACGGGACTAGATTTGACTTGCCAGTCAGAAGTCACATGTGCCTTGCCAGGCACAGTCTATCTGGTCGGTTCCCAGTACATGGGACCCCTGCCTAAAGGCTACATAGCTTTAGTTTTGCCCCATAGTGTTGCAGGAACGCGAGGAATTCTTGTAATTCCAGGAGTCATTGACTCCAATTTTTCGGGTGTTCCCCAAGTTCAACTCTGGACACACCTACCCCAAACCATTCACAAGGGAGACACGTTAGCACAGCTGATCATGGTTCCTTGTAACTCACAAGCAGGCAGCCAGGAAAGGCTCAGGGACAGCTCAGAGTCCTGGTCGGAAGACCGCTCGAGCGCAGAAGGGGCTGTGCAAGGATACCAGGTCTTAGCGGCAATGGAGACCAACATAGAGTGGAAGCGGCGGCCAGTCATAAAGGTATTTTTAAATAAAAACCTTTTGCTGTGCTGCTAGATACCGGAGCTGATGTCAGCGTGGTCAGCCAGAGTCAGTGGCCGCGTGAGTGGGCTCTCGAGCCGGTCTCTGATGTGTGGGGGGTAGGCGGTGTTCAAGAAGCATTTAGAAGCCTAGATTGGGTAGAAGTCACGATCCCTGAAGCGGACAGCACAGCGGTCATCCGGCCGCACATTCTGGACCTGCACGTCAACCTTTGGGGGCGAGACATTCTGCAGCAGTACCGTGCCACTCTTACCTTCAGGTAATGGCTCTACCACTTAAATGGCTGACCAACACGCCAGTCTGGGTAGAACAATGGCCGGTAGTAGGGGAGAAATTAGTCGCCCTGAAACAGCTGGTAAAAGAGCAGCTAGACACTGGACATATAGAACAGTCCACCAGTCCTTGGAATTCGCCCATATTTGTTATCAAGAAAAAGTCGGGGAAGTGGCGACTCCTTCATGATCTCAGAGAGATCAATAAATGTATCCAGCCAATGGGTCCGCTTCAATGTGGCATCCCGAATCCAAACATGATCCCCGAGGGTTGGGAGATCTTGGTCGTAGACCTAAAAGATTGTTTTTATACAATTCCCTTAGATGCTAGGGATCGGGAAAGGTTCGCTTTTATAGTGCCAGTCGTGAACCACAGAGAATAGATTGTGGGGACAAACGTAGCACTGTAAAATCCACTGGAACCATTTGTCAGTAAATTTATTTATTGTAGCAATCTTCTCAAGGTAACACAAAAGATCCGAAACCCTTTCGATAGAGGATTTTTCAAAAGTTTTCTTCAGGGATCTAAATAATAAGTTGATGCAATTACTAATAGTCATAAACATACAGATATATATACACACAAATATATATTCAACTATATACATGATCTTGGATACATAAAGTATACATACCAAAAGTGTTGTATCAGTGATAAGGTTTTCAAAGCAGTATAACGCGTCCCAGACCTCCCTAGTAAATTCTTTTGGTGTCGACGGACGTTATGCTATCTAACTCCAAGGACATTTTTAAAGAGAAAATCTCCCACAGCTGGTTAATCACAGAAAACAACTGAAATCAAGCTCTTGGTTTAGCCCATATGGGTGCAGTGTGTTGAAACAGTGAATGAAGAAACTCTCCCTCTGCCTTAAAGCAATATCCATATTGGTGTGCTGATAAGGTTGTTGTTTAATAATTTCCAAAACTACAAATTTAAAATCTTTATCCTTATGGTTTGCTTCAATAAAGTGGTTGACTAGAGGTGCAGACAGGTTCTGATTGCGGATTTTGGACCTGTGTTCCCCCACCCTAGTTTTGATTTTTCGGGAAGTAACCCCCACATAACCCAATCCACAGGGACAGGTTAGTAGATAGATACAGCCCGAACTGTTGCAATTTGAGAAATGGTTTAGATGTAACATATAATTGCTGCTATGGATCGAGACCATTTTTGTTTGCCAAGCCAAAGAACACTGTGTACATTGACCACATTTAAAATGCCCTGTTATTAATGGTTGCTTGGGTAAAGATTGAGCTAAATGGTCCGTTCTGCTAACTATCTGCTGAATAGATTTTGATTTCCTCAAGCCTATTCGAGGAGGAGAAGAGCAACCTGTTATGTGGTTAACAATGTGCCAATGTTTGTTGATAATGTTCTGGATCTGGTTTGACAATGGAGAAAAAACAAATGAATAGTGAAGCCTGTTCTCAGGTGTCCTGACACTATTGTGGAGCAATCTGTCCCTTGGAATAGCCCTAGCTCTAATTAAGTTTTCTTTAATTACCTTATCTGGATAACCTTTCTGTTGTAGAAAGGAGGTAATGCTGTTACTAGCTTTTTCAAAGTCACACTCCAAAGAGGAGTTCCTTTTTGCTCTTAAAAATAATCCATAGGGCAGATTATATTTCAGGTGATATGGATGGAATGATTTAAAATCCAAATATGCATTTCTATCTGTCTTCTTTCTATATAAACTGACCCCCACTAGCCGCTCTGTTGAAATTGGTATACTGGCCCTGACAGAACCCCGGTAAGGGATGATCACATTGTTACCAGGGGTTCCTGAAGGGACAGAAATTGGGGGAGCGGAATATTAGATAGGGTTTAATTCATCTATAGCATGTTTACCCCGGATAACATGGAACAATGTATTTCCCTTGTCGTTGATTAAGTTAGTTAATTAACTTCCCCTGAAGACTTCCCCAATTAACTCGTGTAAACATGGCACGTAGATCCTATCAGATCGCAGTTCTTTTGCATGCAGCCTGTACATGATAAATACTGATGATTTGCCTTCATTAAATCACTGGTCTTCGCTCCATCTTGCCTTGTGTCTCATTGTTTGACCAGTCTCCTCCGGGACCCGACAGCCACTTTGCGGCCCCGATCCAACAGCCCACCAATTATTTTCATTTCTTTTGCCAAGAAGCAAATGTAATAGTTTAAAACAGCAAGATATAAAAATGGAGATGTATTCTAATGAGATGTGCATAATGTCAGAATGAACAGAAATCATATAGTTATGTTGTTAATATGAAGATATGAAGAATAGCAGTCAAATGCAACAGATGGAAGCTCATATGCATGAGAAGTGAATCTGAAAAATTGTTAACACACTGGAAGAGAACATGGGTTATTTGTTCAGACATCAATTTTTGATGATTTAAATATGATGTTTTACTTCTGTCTCTAAAGTAATAAGGTGTAGCAAGTTTTATTTCTACTCATTGATGTAATGTTGAGAAAGGTGAGATTCCCCCAGTAATGAGATCTTACCATTTCCCATTTCACAGACTGGTGAAATCCTCACACATTAAAAAAAGCCTAAGATTTATAGTTATTATGGCCTCAAGTTTTATTTCTAAACAGATAATTCAGTACATTAGAAAGTATTTTAATAACCTTCCAGAAATCCCTTAGAGTTTGCCCTCCCCAAAAACCAACATTTTAAAAATCTGTACTACGTAGCACAATTATAAATCATTAAAAGAACTAACCTATATATACAGCAGAATACTCTAATGTTAGCCATCCCAGCTTACAGAAGGCAAAGTCACTAATTTTATCCTGGTAATTGCTTTCTCTGTGTCATCATTAACATCAATGCTATCTGCAGGATGGCATACATGAAGAACTCCTTTGAAGGGTCTATTGGACCTGGCATATTCTATGCTGCTACCAACACACCCCTGACTTCTATTCCAAAATGCACCATTTTGGTTCCTTGCAAGGATGAAAATCACCAGCAGTCCACTTACACTCACGGAGCATACTAAAGGTCTCAGGAACATGTAAACTGCCATGTTAGTTCAGCCCCTCTCCACTGGCAGAAGGTCCCTCTTCTTCAGCCATCTATCAAAAGTGATTCGGATGGTTATGCCTGCCCCACCAAACATGAAAGTCACTTTAATCAGATGTTTAGAAAGTAGGCTAAATAAACATGTGAAGTGATACACCTCTGATAGTTTTTCTTACTACAATCCTTGACAGCAAAGATGTAATGAGGATTCTTTACGTGTGGACGGTTCAGAACACTGATTTCACATTGTTCCAAATCATTTGCAGGAGGTCCATATACTGTATACAGATTCTGAATGTGGTGGAAATGGCGACAGAAGAGTATGTGTTTGTACATTACATCTCTTGCATATGCTTTATTCAGCTTTTACTCAGAACACCAGAAGAAAACCAGCATACCTATGAAAATATATTTCACAACAACTCTGAAAATCCACAAGGCACTAATTTCTGATAAATGGTTATGTTCCACTACATTTTATTTTCTCCCACTCTGCAGAGTTCCACAAAACATATACAGCCTAATTTCCCTCTTTCACCGCCTATACTTTTAACATTGTACTGTGAGGTACACTTTATGTAGGCTCTGCTTATCTCAAACTTCAAGCTATATACTTAATCTTTAAACTTGAATTCCACACCATTGGTACGTGATCATTTCCTTTTCACACTGCCATCAGATTGGTTGACTGAGTGAATGAGAATGATTTACCACCCATCGAGCAAAATGGCTACTTTGAGCAGTTTACAAAAAGAAAATCCATACCTGTCAAGATGTGGTTGAGAAAATACGGGAAGCACCGCTGCCTCTGACCGGCGTGCGTGCACAGAAACTCCTCACGCATGCGCACCTCTGCCTCTGACGGGTGCACATGCGCAGTACCCACACACCCCCAACCACTCCAAATTCGGGATGATGGCGGGAAAGAGGGGTAAAATACAGGATTTCCTGGCCAGTACGGGATACATGACAAGTATGAAAATCACATGCCAACACTGAACTCCGCAACCAAGGTAAATTCAACAGAAACACTATGTAAAATAGAAAAAACAACACAGATGGCATCATCCAGAGTTGCAGACAGCTTCTTCAAAACTAAAGTGCAGAAAACTATGCATATTGAATTTTAAGAAAAGCAACGGCAATGCTCAACTTCATTTGAGTTGGCATTGTAAATGTAAGATGACCATAAAATAAGAATTTCCTTTGTTTTCATAAATAACACATCTCTGCCCAATGTTCTTGGTTTACCATATCTGATGTAACATTCTGGGACTTCACTTAGTAATTTTCCCCCATCCCTTAATTAAAAATTATAAACAATACCCATCTTAAAAAACAAATTAAAATTCTCTCTACATTACATCAGGCCATAAAGTTACATGGAACATCAGTGGGAAAATAGAATTATTCAAAGATATACTAAAAATAAAAGGAAACCACATGTTCACAGGTCCAATGAATGTATTTCTAAAATTAGCAGTTCTCAGTGAACAAACATGAAACATCAGCTTTTCCACAAGAGCCATATGCTGGACTCTGAACAGCAACACAGAAAGCAAGAGGTGATCATAACTTTTCCAATTGCTTCTAATCAGTTGTCTAGCCACTAAACAAAGGACAGTTTGATATTTTCCTTTCTTATTTACAGGATAGTTTTAGACTTTTATAATGTAAGCATTCTTGACTCCTCAGTTATATCGCTGGTGACACTGAACACTAGTAATCTGAATAAGAATTATGGCCTTTAAAATCTCAGGTCACAAGTATATCATCATTTAACAATGCTGCTTTCTAATTACTTATACACATTTAGAATTTAACATAGTTAATTTTTTCTATTTCTTCTATTTCATAACTTCAGACTTTACTGTTAATGTTTGCTTCTACCCACATTCATGTTTATTATATACCTGCCAGTTCAGAGTGAAAACCTATACCCGTGATGGCAAACCTTGGCACTCCAGATGTTCTTGGACTTCAATTCCCAGAAGCCCAAACACCCTGCAAATCCACATGAATGGGTTTTCTGCGATTCATTCGGCCCGCGCTGCCCTCGTCGTTCCCGGAAGCAGATGTAAAACGTGCCCGTACCAGATGAATCACAGTAAACCCATTCGTGTGGATTCACAGGGTGCTTGGGTTTCTGGGAATTGAAGTCCAAGAACATCTGGAGTGCCAAGGTTCGCCATCAAGGACCTATACATCTAACAAAATGAACCAGAGTTGAGAAGGAATTACAAATACATAGATGAAAACAAGAAGCTACAATTTGTGCCTTTCCCTAGTGTACAGGTGAAACTCGGAAAATTAGAATATCATGCAAATGTTCATTCAGTTCAGTAAAACAACTTAAAAGGTGAAACAAATATATGAGACAGACTCATTACATGCAAAACAAGATAGTTCAAGCCTTACTTTGTTATAATATTGATGCTTATGGCTTACAATTTATGAAAACCCCAACCCCCCAATTTCATGTACTCCATAATCATCACATAATCTCATGTACGCTGTATGCCATGATCATCACAATTATAACGGATTAAGGCATGACATATCTCGCTTTGTATGTAGTGAGTCTATCTCATATATTTGTTTCACCTTTTAAGTGAAATGAATGAACATTTGCACAATATTCTAATTTTCCAAATTTCATCCATAAAAGGTATAATTGTTTTACATTTCAACTATAACTTAACAAGTTCCAATTGTAATTTCACTCATTTTGTTACATAGCTATAAATTTAAAAATTGTTTGTAGATATAACGAGTGGAGGAAAATTATTACATGGTTCAAGCACAATATGGCAACATGCCAATTGTAGGCCACTCTTTAGTGGACAATGCAGGCTGAGAGTCAACTTATGCTATCATGTTCTAATAAAGCAATTTGTGGTCATATCTAACATGTGTAGTTATTCTGCCATGGGGGAGTCAAAAATCAAAATCTTGTTGGAGGGAAGCTTATATGCCAAGGAGCCCCTACTCCTGGTAGAAACAGGCAGTTCAATCAGATAATGGCTACACAGGCATGAGATAAATTATGCCAACCAAAGACTGCTGTTTCATCGAAGTCCCATCCAAGAGGTTTTAACTACTCTGTTCTGTGTAATTTTATCCCTGGCATATTCTTGATGAGGATCATCTTGTCTCAGGCTTGTAGGTCCTATAAGGACCCAATCCATTTCCTAACACCTCCTCATCCCTTACTAGTATATACCACTACTTGTATTTCAATAAGGAATCACAGTGATTTCAGTTTGAGAAAATACTGTGAAGAATTTATGGCAAGTGACAATTGAAGAACAACCTGCAGTGTTTCAGATCTCAAAAAAAGTACAGAAATAACCTGCAGATAATAATAGAGCCAACTCCATTGTTCTGCAAAACAGTACTTTTTGAAGATGAAGCTTTACCTGCACTTGCTTGCTTCCTTTTAAAAAAACAACCTAAGAGTACCCTCAAATAAATCCATTGGATTTACATTCCACAAGGAATGTAGAACAGCATACAGTGGTACCTTGCTTAAAGAGCACAATGCGTTCCATGGGATTGCTCTTTAAGCGAGTTTGCTCTTTAAGTGAAACACCATTGTAAGTGACCAAATGACTTCTGGCAGGGGGGATTGCGAAGCCCCATTTAGTTATTAAGTGAGTTTTTGGTTGGTTTTAGTTGTTAATTCTGCTATTTAAGCAAGTTAGTCTCTAAGTGAGACACTCTGTATGTGAGGTTTTACTGTACATTGTTCTTCACTTGATCAGACTAAGAAAAAGAAATAGCTCCTCTTCAGGCATTTGTTAAAAACATGGATGGAAAATTGGTGGTGCACGGTTAACCACTGCCTCCTCTACTTGCTGAAGCACAAGTTCTGAACATGACCACACTCTACAAGAAAACAGAAGTCCTGTTGAGACACATTCATTCATATCCCTGACTCCTCCATGCTTATAGCAAACAGCAAGTCCAAAGCAACTGTTCCAAGTGATCTTCGTCCAATCAACGTCAAGGTTACAGTTTTGAGCGTCAGTCTTCCTGCTTTAAGTCCAGCAGCGTTTCCACTATGTGACACAGGCTTCTACTGAGATCTTCAAACACATTTAAGTTTACAGTGCATGTAACTAGATCCATGTTCAAATTTAATGCACAGAATAGCAGGATAAATAATCCACCAAGCAAAGGCAGCCATGTGATCCATACACAAAATAAAATAAATGGAGGAGGAAGGAGATACCTTTATAGCAGGGGTCCCCAAACCTTTTAAGCTGGAGGCCAGTTCATGCTCCCTCAGACTGTTGAGGGGCCAGACTGGTGGTCCCCCCCACTGCCGCACCCCAAACCCACCCCTCTCTTCCACCACCACCACCAGCCACTCTGAACCCACCGCATCCCCCACCCACTGGTGACCACCCTGAGCCCACCACACTCCCCCCAAGCCCCCTCCTTCCCACTGCTTCCCTGCTTACTGGCCTGGATGAGCTGCATGGTGTGGGTGAAGGGGGGTCCAGGCTGTCCACCTCAGCCATGAACTCAAGCAGGAAATGCCATGCTCGGCCACTCCAGGCTGCCGGGAAAGCCATGCTTGGCCGTTCTGGCTGCCGCTTCAATCCTTGTCCCCTCCACTTGGCTTGCCATGCCCCTAACAGTGCTCTGCAGTGGGGCAGATGTTGTAAGCCTTACAACATCCGCCCTGCTACAGAGCGCTGACAGGGACACACCAAGCAAGCAGAGGGGACAAGGATTGAGGCAGTGGCAGCGGCCAGAGTGGGGGGCTGGCTGGATGATTTGATGCTGTGGGCCAGATCTGGGGACTCCTGCTTTAAAGGATCACTTTTTAAAAAATCAAATATTGTGAACTTTCATGATTCAAGATCACTTCTTCAGGCAGAGTAGGGAAATTATAAAGAAAAGTCGCAGAAATTCATGACATGATGTTCAGCCAGGCAGTATATCTTAGATGGTTTGTGGGGGGAAACAGCAGACTGCATCTTTTTACAATCCTATTACCTTCCAAGATGGCCCCTCTCTTTTTTTAAGCTGAAGAGCTTTGTTTGCGGCCAGGGGGAGAGGCAATCCAAACCCAGAACCCTCCATAAGGCAATTGGGTAACAAATTTTCTTTGCCTACTAGGTATGCCAATTATACCCAAATCAAAGTCAGTTAGAAATATTACCCAATGGAACTTTGCCAAATCTGTGATGCTGCTGTGTTTTTATTATTTTAAATAAAATGTTTATCTCTGGAGTTTATATGAATGCATCAACTTATGTATTCTGACTTGTTATTCTTTTAAAAAGAAGAGAATCATGCCTTAAAATTATGTCTTTTTAAAAATTCACTTGTGAGCTTGTGAGCTAAGGAGCATCTCCACAAAACAGGCTGTGTATGAGCAAAAAACAAAACTTTTTTTAACTTTGTCTGTGTCCTTAGATTATTTCTATTTGCTATAACGGGATCATGGTTTTCTATACAAATGGGTCTTTACTCATCTATCGTATTTTGTTCAAGTAACCTTAGGGGAGTGGGGGTCTAATTGAAGCAAAAGATATAAAAGCACAATTCAAATTTCACAAAATCTTTAATGAAAAAGTCATGAGATGAATAACTTCTCATAATTTTTTAATTTATTATTTTCAAATCTTTTAACGTTCTCATTTTGTCAGCCATTTCCGCATTTTTGGATCAATCCTAAAGCTATGTAATTGTTGAGGTTCTAAACATCAACCATTTTGTTAGTTAGCTTGGATTCTATTTTTTTTAAAAAAAATAATAATAAAATAAAAGACAGTCAGAATGCTGACAAAAATAAAGAATTCTTCCAGGCACAAAATGGCAAATAGTAGCATATTTTATTATTCCCCCTCCCTTTAGATGAAAAAAGGTTTGGGAGCTTTACTCCAAGCTAGAACAGCATCAATGCTTATTCACACAGAAAGGGTTAATGCAGGAAAAATCTGTTACAGTATTCAGTGCTTGGCTTCTTCGCTGTGCAGATTCTTCTTGAGCTAATATAAGCATCAGAGATTACCACGTAAAATATAAACTCAGAGACAACAAAATGAGGCCAATTGAAGAGGGGTCTAACATCACTGAATCTGTCCTGAACCATCTATCCTTGTGCTACTCTCAGAGATACAACAGTCATTAGGAATGTGGACCAGTTTACAAGAGATCAGTTCAAACCTCCACTTGATTATGAATTCATTAAGCTGCCATAGCGTCTTCTCTCTCTCTTTCATCTCCCCTCCACCATACAGAATAAACACGATAAATAATACAAGCATGCTTAACGTGGGTTATTATAAGGATTGCTGAGATTATGAAAGTAAAGCATTTGATTATGCTGAAAAAAGATCTACACATGCATTATTACTTTGTAACACATCTCACTGAAATAGACTGGGTTAACTGCCCAATAAGGCTGCATGCACTGGGATGCAGAATAAAAATCATCTTTCAGCTTCTATTCAGCAGTCACAGCTTGACTGTAGAATATATAGGGGGAAACAATGTTATTTTCAGACTAGCAACATTTTTCTCGTCCATTTTGAACAGTTATTCCTATCATTAGGAACTGCATACAAGAGATACATTATAGTAACTATTTCCCCATGTCATAAATGAAGTTCAGGATGCTCCTGCATTTTAACGGAACTACACAGAACATAATAATTAATGTTGAAACAGCTTTTAAAAATCATATAGATAGTAACAAAATCTTTTAAATATTCTATTAACTCAGTGGCCATCAGTGATTTAAAACATAATTCCTTATGTAGTACACATTCTTTAGTAACAGACTCAAATATTTATGCTCATTTTAAAAAGCCATCCTGGAGGCAGCGTTAAAAATTGGCTTGCAATATATTTCTACAAACAAGTAATTTCAGATTGGTTTTTTTTCCTGAAAGCAAAACCTGAATTAAAATTGTGCTTCTGACATGTACCCAATTTTTAAGAACTGGGAACCATTTGGGGGGGAAAATGCCTATTTGATCCTTCTAACCAGATCGTATCTGCAAACAAAGCCATTTTTATAAAAGCAAGGGAGGTCCTAATATCAATTGGCAGACCATTTTCCTTCACATCAATACAAATAAAGTAAATAACCATGCCAATTACAGGTGGATTCCAAAAATCACATTAAAACACCAATAATCAAATGCACAAATATATTGTAAGATCAGCAGCTCCTCCTACCAGTGTGTTGAGAAACAGCATACAATCTCCACTCCAATTCTTCTAAAGCCATATCTTCAGTTTTTAGCCAACACCTCATTCTCCAGGATTAACAAAAGAGATCACCTACAGGAAGCATTTTCCCCATCATCAAGACTAGATTGGATGATGATGAACCTAGAGCACTGATTTACAGTACTGCATTTCAATTACTACTCCATGTAGCTTCTCCCAGGATCAGCTCAGGTGAATGGTGTGAATGCAGGCACTGCTGTACGACTGCAATGCATAGGCAGGAGGATGCCGATCTGAGCCACAGACGTGAAGTACAATTACATCAGTACAGTATATCTTTACAAACTTCTCCTTCCTTTGCCAAGTGCTCCCCCCACTGATGATTTGCTATTAAATGTCAGAATTAATATGAAGCTTCCATTAGTTTCTCTCTCCGCGGAAGGCTAAAACAAGCATGTCCCAGGGTTTCTACACTTCAGTGGCAGATATGTGCTGATACTGCCTGTCATTCCCTTGAAGAGAGAGAAAACAACACAGTTCCTAACAAAAAGAACATTTTCATTCCAAAAGCAAAGTGAACAGAGACCTTCCACATAAATTTTAACCACTATCTCAATATGATATAGATTATTTTTAGTTCACGATAGACCCAGAGGCTACCAAGCTCCACTCAAGTGAAGCATGTAAACAAACCTATGAAAGACAAAATTTGGGTCTTCACTTTGAATCTGAATTCATGTGTCTGGACTTTATAAAGAAATGAAAGCAAAAACAGACATCTGATAGCCAAAGCAATTTATATATTTGGCAATTTTTTATTTAATCCTTCAATTCATAGTCTCTAATTAGAGAGCTACTTGGAAATCCACACAGTTGAATGAATTTTTTTAAAACCCTCACCCAAAAAAAAGTTGCTGTGCTGATCCACAAGAACAGAATACCCACAATTCCTTCTGGGCAATACTTTTACTAGAACCAATGGAAAGACTATAAAGTGTGTGCAAGCTTTGGTATTCTGCAGAATTTTTCAGCAGGCTAGGTGCTATACAAAAGTAGGGGGCTCCAAAAATTAGTCCAAATGTTATGGGCATTTGGTCTGTAGTTAGACTCAGTCTGACCATGAACATTGCAAATTAAAATAATGATGTACCAAACAATTAATACTGAGACAGAGAATTATGGTTTACTGCACCAGATATAACACAGAGTTAAACTGCATGCTAGAGATAACTCCCATCTTTGTCCCAGCTCCTGCCAACCTAGCAGTTTGAAAGCAAGAAATTGCAAGTAGATAAATAGGGACCACTTCGGTGGGAAGGTAACAGTGTTCTGTGCGCTCCGGTGTCTAGTCATGCCTGCCACATGACCACGGAAACGTCTGCAGCAGCAGACAGTGAAGGCTCTTCGGCTTTGAAACAGAGATGAGCACTGCACCCTAGAGTCGGATACGACTGGCTTTCGAGCAAGGGAAACCTTTACCTTTACCGTTACAGATAACACATCACAAGAAGAAGAAATCCCTTTACTGCTGAAAGAGGCTGCTATTACAGCAAGATCATTTCATGCTCCTTAAAGATTACAAATCAGTTTTATTCTGTTTTCTGATTGGTGTTCAGGAATTAATCTCAAGAGTCATTGCAAGTCTGATTTCTAAGAGATGAAAGTCTGCCTAAATGATGTCTCTTGAAAATTAACATGATTTTGGGTCTAATCACAGATGAACTGTAATGTACAGTTTGGCCCTCTAAAGAGGTAATAGGTAAGTAACTGCTAGTGGAAGGAAAGGAAGAACGAAGCCAGCCACACTTCCATAGAAAGGGAATTCCATAATTTGGGAGCAGCCACAGAAAAATCCCTCTTCATAGTCTGAGAAAAAGGTACTCCTCTTCTGATCTTAATACCTTTGGGGCATACAGACAAATTTCCAAACAGTCTTCAGAGGCAGGCCCAGGTAGAGTGCATTGCAATAATTCAAACAGAAGATAACAATTGGCTTCTTTCACTGTAGTCAAGACAGGTCTCACAAGGAACAGGCATAGCTGGCCCACTAATTTTAACCATGCAAATGCACTCTAGGCCACTGCTGAAACTTAGGCATGCAAACTCAAAAAGAGATCCAGAAATACAGCCAAGCTTTGAACCTGAATTTTCAGGGGTATTGTAACCCTATCTAATATTCAAATTGTTCACCCTCATGTAGTCTTTTATTGACATCAGGATTCCAGGGCCATAGCCAGGATTCTAGATGTGGGTGGGCGAATATTTTTTCAGTAATGGCAACAAAGCCTCTTTTCAATGCATTCCTATGGGAAACTGTGCTTTGCCAGGGTGGGCAAACCACTAACTCAGGGTGAGCCAAGCCCACCATGGCCACCCCCTGGCTACAGCCCTGCAGGATTCAGGACTGCCTCCACCAAGAGATAGAGGTAAATGGCTGGCTTGGGTAGAGGAAGCTGCATGGCATCAGCTCTATATGCACCTGTGAAGTTTCAATTAGGTTATGCTCCGTTTGGATCAACTACTTCTCCATCCTGAAGAAAAAAATGCCTCATTATTGCTCAACTTTGAGAAAATAAAGATTGTCATGTATTCAGTCATGTACATATTAACACTCAAGTGTCCAGCCCATACAAAGTGACGTTATGCCACATACAGCATTTTATCTGCACAGATGCATGAAAAATAAAAGACTCATACTCTGTAATGCAGAAAGACAATGCATGTGTTCATTTTGGCCACATAGGTAGGAGAATTGATCTCAAACACAATGGCATATATTCTGTTTTCTATTGTTGTCCAAGGGGTCTACAAGACCAGCAACATCTATTTTTTCACACTCACAGCCATCCGAGCCAAACAGAGCTAAACAAGGAACTGGCTCTAATTCTGTACCATATACAGCAGCATAAACAACAATTCATGGTTCTTCATTCTCATTAGCTGCAACTATGAAGTTCTTTATCCCGAGTAATTTAAAAGCCTATTACTTTATGCATGTCATAAAATCATGGGGTGGCACAAGGAAATCATAAACAACAATCTAGTCACCAGATACATTTATTGACATTGACATATTCACAGGCAAGCACATACCTGCATGCTAAACAGTCTCTTCTCATAAAAAATTCAAAGAATGCAGGAGTGAGGTGATACCTTTATTTGGATCACTAAAAAAAAGTTGCAAGCTTTCAAGATCAAAAGGTCTCTTCATCAGGCAGGCAGGCAAGCAGGCATAAAATTATTAATGAAAGTTCATGGCATGGTGTAGTTGTGCCAGATGCTGTTTGTAGAAATGCAGGCCGGACAAACAGCCAAAGATTTCATAGTGTTTTAATACCCACACACCCACGGAAGCTGGGTGTAGCTGAATTAATCTAATGACAAAAACATGACTGCTTTCCAAATAATGAACTCTTTAGTGAAAAAGCTATTAACCACAAGCACCTACAATGTACCCAATGGCAATCTCACTGGTCAGCTGCTCTTCTGTCATTTCCAGAGAATCTGACAGAAGAGTTTATGTCTGCCTACTGCCAACTATTCACACCACAATATTAGTTTTTAAAAAATTTAAAACAGTCACATAATTAAATGCATAATTAAATTATTTGTAATGCCTTCTTTTAATCCACAGCTATTGCTGACCATTTTAAAACAATTAAGCTCATGCCATGAAGAGAGAATAGGGGGGGGGGGGGAATCGAATTTTCTACTTGGTATTCTAGCCTTGTCTTTTACTGCAGAAAAGACATGTCAAACAACAAAGTGATGATTTAAACTCTTCCAGCATTTACAAGGAGTCCAGCTTGGATCACAACACAAATGGCAACTACAATTATGATTTATAGTCTCTAAAGTCGTGGTGGGGCAAGCCTTGACTGTGGCAGCTGTCCAGTGTTGCAACCTCCTACTGGCTGTAAAACGACCATAAAATAAACAATCCCAATAAAACATTAGCAGTATTACACATACTATTTTCAGTCACAGACAAATGCACAGATGGGAAAATGAATCTCATATAGCAAACTGTCTGCAGTATACTTTCATTCCTGCCACATGTTCATCATAATCACTTTATCAAGAAAGTGGACTACAACAGAAATCTATACCTATAAGGCAAAGAACCGGATCCTGCGTCCCGAACAGCCTCCTGCACTCCTGACACCATCCCCGTCACAGCCTGTGCACACGCACCTTTCAGCTGGTAGATGGGCCCCATTGGTGTCCTGGTCACAGAGGTGGGGCACAGGCCCCACAAACCACAACAACACAACTGCACATGTGTGCGGGTCACAGTGAGGAACGGCCACACGCAGAACCGTTGTGCTGTGCCTCTGGCACGTGATGTTCTGTGCACATCTGAAGAGGGGAAGCGGCACTGGAAGGGGCCCAAGCACATGACGGGACATCACTCGCACAACAGAGGAGACTCCAGGAAGACCCACTGGCACCGAGGCTCTTTTCCAAAGCCCAGGAAGGAGGCCATGGGGGACAAGAGAAAAAAGAATGGAGTGGGCGGGCACAGAAGACAGGCCCACTTCAATCACCATGGGTGTGTGTGTGTGAGAGTGAGACAGAGAGAGGGGAGGGGGGTAAAGAGCAAGAGGGAGGGAAGGAGGCAAGGTGTGTGTGTATGAGAAAGAGGGGGGAGAGAGAGATATGCTCCCTGAACACACATCACGCCAGAAGGGGGAGGAGGCCTCCTGAGACACGCAATGCACAGTGGGAACTGTAATCCCCGTGAAAGACAAAATTGCAAATGGTGCTTCAACAGGGATTACACATCCCACCATGCATTGCACGGCACACAAGAATGGACCAACACAGGCCTCCAGGATCTCACCCCAAGGGAGGTGGCCGTGACCACGATGAGGTATGTGTCTGTGTGTGCCAGTGTGTGTGTGTGACACGTGTGTATCTGAGACCGAGGGAGAGAAGAGGGCAGCGGGAGGGCAAGGAGTGTGTGTGTGTGTGTGTGTGTGCGTGAGAGAGAGAGAGAGAGAGAGAGTACCTGTAGGCCAGGAGGCACAAGGGGACACTAGGGGGACCCAGGTGTGTCGGGGGTAGATTTTTTTGGGGAAGGGGGAGGATGGAAGGGCAGAGGGCACCCCACACCAAGAGAAGCAAACCAGCACCCCACACACAAACACCCGAGCGATGCCAGGCACATAGCTAGTAGTCTATAATACTAAAAATTAGGCAGCTGTCTCCAGGATACTTTGAAGACCATTAAACCTTCACCTGAACCATTGTATAGGTACTACCTGTTCTGTGTCTCAAGGTTATCTGGTTTTTAAAAGTGATTATTTTTTTAAAGAGCCAATGTAGTATATAAAATAGAATGCTAGACTACGACTCAAGCGACCTGGGTTCAAATCTTATGTCAATCATGGAAACACATTGGAGAATCATTCTGTGAATATTTCACATATTTAAAAACTCTACCAGGGTTAGAAGCTACTTTAATTTTAAAATTTATCTAAAGTTTTCATTATAATTTTCACTCATCAGCAGAAAGGAAGAATCAGCAACCAACAGAGTGAAAGGAGGGAGGGGGATACCAAAAAAAAGAAACAGAAGGATAAAAGAAGAAAAGGAAAGAGAAACATAGAATAGGGAAGGACTAATGGTTTTTTAAAGACCTTTTAAATTGTGTATTTTTGCTGGTCATCAACTAAGTATGTCTTAAGAGTAATTTATTGATTATGTTCATCCTGCTACAGAAAATTAGATTTAAAAAATTCAAAGAACATTCTAAAATACACCAGTGTTCACTCCTGACATTCAGTTTATTTGAAAAAGCCTTTGTGTCAAGACGTGCAAACTTCTAATGACTTCATAGAAGACTCCCCTTTCCCCCACTTCATGGCCTCTATGTTCTTTACAGTACTTCTCTTTCATCCATGAAATTTTTTAAATGATGTATCTGTTTTAGATTATTGTAACTATATTTTTATTAATCTTGCTGTGTGGTGATATTGTATTTTTATATGTTGAAAGCCGCTTTGAGTGGCACCTGTGCCAGGGAAGCGGGATAGAAATTATTAAAAAAAGAAAGTAAGGTTTTAAATGAAAACCATACACTATTGCATTTATACACCAAATTATACGAATACGGCATCGGAAACACATAGTGTAGCAAACATAGCAAATCACAGCTGGAAGGGGAATGGCCAAGATGGCGATGGATTAACACACTGAATCGCAGGCTCGCGCAAAACAATGAGTAAATAACCACAAAATAACTATAAAATAAGCTTTAAAGTTAAAAAAGCTCACCCGAAGAAAGCCTTCAATCTTTTTTTCCTGTGGTCAGAGTTTAGGAGGCAGTCCCAGCTGGAGAGGCAGGTGGCGAAAGCCGCGGCTTTACCGGCTGGGCTGTGGCGAACGGGACTGAAGAAGGGAACGGAGCGATGAGAAAAGAATTTTACCGAAAATAAAGATTTGGTGCTGCGGTGGGTGTTGCCATTGGGGTGAGTGAAGTGAGAGCAGAGAGTTTGGATCAAGGAAGGAAAAGTGAAGAAGGTGTGTGGAAGTGAATGAAAAGGACTGAAAGAAAGGGGGTTAATGGCGGCGAGAATCGAAACTTAAGGAGAAAGTTAAGACCGGAGTGGAATAAAGGAGGAAGGTTTTAGAAAGGAGAAGGAGAAGAAGGAGAAGAAGAGTTAAAGGAGAACGAAAGGAGAGGGTGCTTGGAAGAATAGTGGAAGAAGGAAGAGTTGGAAGTTTGAGGGAGAAGGAACACCCCACAAAAACCGAAGCCACGGCTGGAGATTAATGGCTGCGTCCTTTTGGCTTTTTTCCTATGCTTTCTTTGTGGATGGAATTGACTTTGAATGAAAGTGGGCATAAGATTGCTGCAGCTGGATTATAAATTTGGATTATAAGGCTCTTGTTACTGCTATGCTGGTTTGGTTTTCCTCCATGTTCTACTGTGGATTACAAATATAGTTTTTTTCCTGCTTCATTGTGGATTATAAATTCATTTTTTTTCTTCTTCCATCTCTGGACTGTTTGAGCGAAAGTGCTGACACATTTTTGTGCCTTCCTTTTCCCTCTCCCCACTGCATATTTGGATACATTGTGGCTGGAGTTTTCATTTGAGCTCAGGATTTTGGGATACATTTTTACAATTGGATTATAATACTCAAGTTTGGTACCTGATTGAATTACAACATGTCTGAAGAAGCTGGGAGTTTATATTTGGCTTTTTTAACAGAAGAAGGGAGTTCTGTTTTTCTGGTACACTGGAACAGTTTCAAGGAGAAGGGTTTGCGCGAACTAAGAGTGTTGCGGCTTTGAAACTTTTATTCGACATCACAATGGATAAGATTACAAGGGGAAAGGGAAAGGAGAAGGAGCCGGTGGTGAAACCTAAGAAGAAAGACAAATCAGTAGCTGTGGAGGCTCCTCCATCATCTTCACCATTGCCTGAACCATACAATCAGACTCAAATAATGGTTGAATTCGGCAAATTATTCCATAAATTTGAAAGGATGGAAGAAGCAAGAGTGAAAGATAAAAATGAAATTCTGGAGAAACAGGACAAATTGGCCACAATGTTTATTGATTTTTCAAAAAAAGTTGATTTACATTTTCAAAAAATAGAGGGAAATGTTAAGTTGATGCAAAGTGATGAAAGGGAAAATAAAAGGGATACAGGAAGAGGTGAAGGAGAATAAGATGAAAGTGGATGATTATGAAAAAAAGGATGGATGTAATGGAAGAATCGATGAGAAAGCAAAATATTGTGATTCACCATATGATGAAAAGATCGACAGATCAGCTAAGGGATAGAATAGTTGATTGGTTAAATAATTTGAAAATGGGGAAAGATTTTGTTAATGAGGATATTGCAAGTGTCTACAGAGTGGGGCCGAGAAAGGAAAAAGCTGCAAGAAATGTTTTGGTTAAATTTGCAAATTGAGGAGATAAATTGAAGGTAATGGCTTTTTAAAAACAAGCTGGTTCTGGTGCTCTGAAAATCGATGGGATTGATGTGGAGGTATATAATGACATTTCTATCAAGGGACGTGGTTGGAGGTACAAGATGAAACCTATAGCAAAATTTTTGATGAAAAAAGGGGTAAAATATAATTGGCGATTTCCACAACAATTAAGATTCTTCTATGGTAGAAAAATGCAGGTGACCGATGCAGGGACAGATGCATTGGAGTATGTGAGTCTACTTGATTTGGTTAAGGTGGGTTCAAATGAGTGGCTAGCTTTGAGGAAAGATCTGTTGGATTTGGGAGGTATTAGAAGAGACTATGATGGAGCGGATGAGGGTGGGGCTGCAGGAGGAGGGCAACCAGCTGGAGCAGAGGATGACTTATAATTGATTGTGGTGGAGGAAGAGCTGAGTAAAGGCTAGAAGCTTAAAGGAATGAAATTAAGAATTTTTACAGGAGAGGATGGTTTTACAAGATTGTTTCTCTAATGTGGAGGGTGCGCTAGGGCATTGATCACCATGCACATCTTACACATTTCCCCCTCCCCCTTTGGAAAGCAAAGGCAACTTTTTTGAAGGAAAAGTGGGGAGGTTGGTAATGAGTGTTTTTTGTTTTAGGTTTTGTTTTAATTATTATGGGTTGGAAGCACACCTAATGGAGAACTCAGAAGTGGTAGAAGAGGGTACTAAATTTAAGTATGAGAGTTATTAAAGTGTTATCGTGGAATGTAAAAGGTACAGGATCTGTGATTAAGAGGAGGAGGATAGAATTAGCTTTGAGGAAAAGCAGACTGGACATAGTCTTTCTATAGGAAACCCATCAAAAATCTCAAGATACAAACAAAATTTTCTTAGGTTGGATGCAACACTATGAAAAGTCATTTGGAACATCAAAAGCAAGAGGAGTCGCAATCCTGATTTCGACTAGATTGGGGTTTGAGATAACAAATACTATTTCAGATTTAGAGGGCAGATATTTGATAGTAAAGGGGAAAATAGACGACGAGGAAGTAACTTTGGTGAATATATATGCCCCAAATGATCATCAAGCTGAATTTTTAGGAAAAAAATGCGTAAAATTTTGATAAAAGAAAAAACAACAAAAATGATTGTGGCTGGTGATTTTAATTTAGTAAAATCAAATTTGGATTGTACTAATTTATCAAGATATGGAAAAGGTCTTAAAGGACGGATTTTGGATAACTGGATGGCTGCTTTAGGTTTGAGAGATTCTTGGAGAGAGATTAAGGGGTCAGAAAGGGTATATTCTTATTTTTCACAGGTTCATAACTCATACTCCAGAAAGATTATATATTTGTAATTGAAGATATGGTCAAAAATATGGAGGATATTGAAGTTGACATTTTTAAGTAGTCAGATCATGCTAAAGTGGTTTTAGAATTGAGAATACAGAAGGAAAGTAGTCCGAGAAGGAGTTGGAGATATGATGTTAATTTATTTAAAGACCAAAAGTGTAAAGAACAAATTATGAAGAGTTGGAAGGAAAATTGGCAATGGAATGATAATGGGGAGGTAAATTTTAACATGGTTTGGGATGCAATGAAGTTGGTCTTTAGAGGGGAATGTATTAAGTTGGCAAACAATAGATATAAAAAAAATAAGTTAGCACAGGATAAAATTGAAAAGGAGATAATGCAGCTACAGGAGGAACACTCAAAGACAAAGGACAAGAAGGTTTTTGTTAATTTATAAAGATTGAAGGCCGAAGTGGTAGGCAAATATATAGAAAAGGTGAAAAGAGATTTAGTTTACTTAAAAAGAGAGTATTTTGAATATAGTAATAAAAATTCAAAATTATTAGCAAAAGCAGCAAAAGATAAAAGGGGGAAAAGGGAAATTGGAGTTTTGATTAATAAACAAGGAATAAGATGTAATAAGATTAAAGATAAATGTGAAATTGTGAAAGAATTTTATCAAGCCTTATATGCAAGAAAAGATATAGATGTGGAAAAGCTTAAAAAGAAATTAGAGAAGCAAATAGTTAGTGGAATAAAACAGGAGCATAGAGACAGAATGGAAGAACAAGTGTCAGAAAAAGAAGTAAAATAGGTTATTGCGGGCTTGAAATTGGGGAAAGCCCCCGGGGAAGATGGATTACCTGCTGATTTTTATAAGGAATTTAAAGACATAGTGGTACCAAAGTTGGTAAAACTATATTACTACATATTGGATGGGGGGCAAATTCCGACTTCATGGTATAGGACCATAATCGTACTGTTGCCAAAACCTGGAAAGAACTTAGAACAAGTAGAATCATATAGACCAATATCGCTAATAAACCAAGATGCCAAGATTTTCACAGCATTATTGGCCAATCGTTTAAATAATTTTATGGGCAATTATATAAATGTGGATCAAGTGGGCTTTATGAAAGGGAGACACATGGCAGATTTGACTAGAAGAGTTGTAGATCTAATAGAGATTGTGAGTCAAACAAAAGAAAAAGTGGGATTAATATCTTTGGATATTTTCAAGGCATTTGACTCTTTTCAATGGATTTCAATTAAGGAAATAATTAAAAGCTATAGATTCGGTGATAAATTTAGAAGGGTAATTGATCAATTATATCAGCAAGGAATAGCTACTGTAAGAGTAAATGATGAGGTTACTGATTAGGTAAAATTAGAGGCAGGCATGAGACAGGGTTGTCCTTTATCCCCGATATTGTTCATTATGGCAATGGATATATTAGCAAAAGCTTTAAGGGAGGATGGAAAAATAGAGGGGATTATGGAAAACAAGATAAGTATGTATGCTGATGATACATTGATAATTGTAAAGCATCCCGAGAAGGTGATGGATAGAATTAAAGCACAATTAAAGGACTTTGAGGATATTACTGGTTTTACGGGCGGGGAGGTTAAAAGGGCTCCCGTGGCCAGAGGGGCCAAAGACGCCGCCGCAGCCGCTGCGTGAAGCTGTCCCTCCCCGCCCCCTGCCACTGGGCGGGGAGGTTAAAAGGGCTCCCGTGGCCAGAGGGGCCGAAGACGCCGCCGCAGCCGCTGCGCGAAGCCGTCCCTCCCTGCCCCCTGCCACTGGGCGGGGAGGTTAAAATGGCTCCCGTGGCCAGAGGGAGCCGAAGCTGCTACCGCAGCTGCCACACAAAGCCGTCCCTCCCCGCCCCCTGCCACCGGGCGGGGAGGTTAAAAGGGGTCCCGCGGCCAGAGGGAGCCGAAGACGCCGCAGCCGCTGCGTGAAGCTGTCCCTCCCCGCCCCCTGCCACTGGGCGGGGAGGTTAAAAGGGCTCCCGTGGCCAGAGGGGCCGAAGACGCCGCTGCAGCCGCTGCGCGAAGCCGTCCCTCCCCGCCCCCTGCCACCGGGCGGGGAGGTTAAAATGGCCCCCGTGGCCAGAGGGGCCGAAGACGCTGCCGCAGCCACCGTGCGAAGCTGTCCCACCCCGCCCCCTGCCACTGGGCGGGGAGGTTAAAAGGGCACCCGCGGCCAGAGGGAGCCGAAGCAGCCGCCGCAGCTGCCGTGCAAAGCCGTCCCTCCCTGCCCCCTGCCACCGGGTGGGGAGGTTAAAAGGGCTCCCGCGGCCAGAGGGAGCCGAAGACGCCGCAGCTGCTGCGCGAAGTCGTCCCTCCCCGCCCCCTGCCACCGGGCGGGGAGTTTAAAAGGGCTCCCGTGGCCAGAGGGAGCCAAAGACGCCGCATGATGACGTTCCCGTCCGTGGCCCCACCATGGTTGTGGACTTAGCTGCTGAGGACATTGCGGTATTCGTCTTGTCTCTTTTGTATTTTGTAGAGTGTATTATGGTATTATTGCTTATTACTGAGCTGAGCTCCAATGTAGTTGTTGAGCCCGGCTCGCATTAAGAGTTGTGTAAGGTCATTGAGCCTTGGGCTCCGACCCTCTCCCCCCCCCTTTGGATTATTTTTTTTCCTGATTATATCTTGTAACATTGTAAACTGTTATTATGTTTTGTATTAGTTTATTTTTATTTAATTGCTTATATTGTGTTTATGCTTGCTATGTTGTTATTGTCCTGTATTGCATAATGAACTGTATTGTGTCGTATTTCCCCTTTTCCCTCCCCTTTCCCCCTCCCCTTTCCCCTACTTATGTTTGGTAGCTGAGGGATCGTGTAACCGTTTTGTTATGTTAGAACTTAAATGTTATTGCATATTTTATTGTTTCACTGCTGTATTGTAATATTGTATCATTTGTAATTTTGTATATTGTATTTGATTTAACTGTTGTAAGCCGCCCTGAGTTGGCCCTGGTCGAGTAGGGCGGGGTATAAATCGAATAAATGAATGAATGAATGAATGAATGAAGATAAATTGGGATAAATCGGAAATGATGCTCTGTAATATGGGAGAAGATCAGAAGAAGATAAAGGGAACGGGAAATGTTCAAGTTAAAGATAAGTTGAAATATCTGGGAATAATCATATCAAATAGATTTCAAGAGTTGAAAAGATTAAATTATGACAGTCTGAAAATTGAAATTAAATCTAGAATATATAGTCTTCAAAAGCTGAAACTGTCATGGTTTGGGAGGATTGCACTCACCAAAATGATGTTGTTACCTCAAATTAATTTCTTATTTGATGCATTAGCAATTCACCTGACGGATAAGGAAATTAAGGAATTTCAAAAATTGATCAATGAATTTTGTAATGGAGGAAAGAAGCCTAGGTTACCAAAAAAAATTATGGTATTTACCTCAGAAGGAAGGTGGATTGGGAATTCCGAACCTAGTGGCATATTATCGAGCATTTCAAATTAAGAATGTTGTGAAGATCTTGGCAAAGGAAAAAGTGATTTGGGAGGAAATTGAGATGAAGGGCTATAAGCACATAGGCAAAATGGTTTTTTTAGGATTTAATTTGGGAAAGATAGTAACCAAAAATACCATGATGAAAGGATTAATGAGTGTATGGAAGAAAGTAAAGAAGGATCTGGTCGCGAGCATCTCTCCAATTTTGGAACTCTCGGACATGGCGAGCTTTCCGATTAAGATAGATAATGAAGTAAAAGAAGTATTGCATAAGAACGAAATTTTCCTGTTGAAAGATTGGTTTCAGATCTGTAGGCATGTGGTCAGTAGGATGAATTTGTTTGAGCAATTAAAAATGAATTGGTTCCAGATAATGAAGATTAGCAAATGGAATAGTAAATATATGAGAGAATATTATTTGGAAAGAGAAAAGACGGATTTTGAGGATCTGATTTTAAAAATTAGAAAGGGAGATAAAAATATTAAGGGTTTAGTTAGTAAATTATATACATTATTAAATAAGGAGGGTGATCCACAGGAGGATTTGAAATTGAAGTGGGAACAGGATTTGAACATAAAGATAGAAAATGATACATGGAGAAATAAATGGAAAAAGAGGATAATGAGAACTATGTTGGTTAGAATTTGTTGTTGTTCAGTCGCACAGACGATTCTGGCTCTTTGCGACCCCATGGACCATCGCTCTCCAGGCACCCCTGTCCTCCACCATCCTCCTTAGTCCACACAGCTCCGTGCCCATTGTGTTTACAATACCATCTAGCTATCTCATCTTTAGCCATCCCCTTTTTCTTTTGCCCTTCCCCTTCCCCAGCATCAAGGCCTTTTCAAGTGAATCCTCTCTTCTCATTTGATGTCCAAAATACTTCAACTTCATCTTTGTTATTTGTCCTTCTAAGGAGCACTCAGGGCTAATCTCTTCTAATATTGACCTATTTGTTCTCCTCGCTGTCCAGGGGACTCTCAAAACTCTCCTCCAGCACCACATCTCAAAGACATCTATTTTTCTTCGCTCAGCCTTTCTAATGGTCCAGCTCTCACAGCCATACATTACCACCGGAAATACCATTGCTTTGACTATGCGGACCTTTGTTTGCAGTGAGATGTCTCTACTTTTCACTATGTTCCCCAGGTTTTTCATAGCTTGTCTCCCAAGAATCAGTCGCCCTTTTATTTCATGGCTGCAATCTCCATCTGCAGAGATCTTGGATCCTAAGAAAGGAAAATCTGTTACTGCTTCTACTTCTTCCCTATCTATTTTCCAGGGACTGATATGGCCTGTTGCCATTATCTTGGTTTTCTTGATATTGAGTCTCAGGCCAGCTTTTGCACTCTCTTCTTTCAACCTAATCAGGAGCTTCTTTAGGTCTTCTTCACTTTCTGCCATTAGGCTGGTATCATCTGCATATCTCAAATTGTTGATGTTTCTCCCAGCAATTTTGATCCCATATTGTGATTCCTCCATCCCTGCATTGTGCATTATGTGTTCTGTGTATAAGTTGAATAAGCAGGGTGACAGAATGCAGCCTTATCTTACTCCTTTTCCTATTCCAAACCACTCCGTCATTCCATACTCTGTCCTAACTGTTGCTTCTTGACTCATGTACAGATTTCTCATGAGACATATGAGGTGTTCTGGTATTCCCATCTCTTTAATTACTTGCCACATTTTGTTGTGGTCCACACAATCAAAGGCCTTGGTGTAGTCAATGAAGCAGAAGTAAGCCTGTTTCTGGTATTCCTTTGTTTTCTCCATGATCCAATGTATGTTGGCAATGTGGTCTCTGGTCTCCCTGCCTCTTTATTCGGTTAGAATAAAAGAGCATAATTATAAAATGTTATGGAGGTGGTACTTGACCCCAGTGAGGTTACATCAAATTGATAATAAAAAGGATAAAATGTGTTGGAGATGCAAAGATACAATTGGAATGTATGAACATATGTGGTGGGGCTGCGTTGTGGTAAAGGATTTTTGGAAAAGAATTGAAAAAGAGATTGGTGAAATATTGGGAAAGATAATCAAGCTGGGGCCAGGTACCACTATGTTAACTGATGTAGAATGTACTAATTTTAAAAAGGTGGAGAAGGAGTTATTAGAAATAATGCTTACAACGGGGCGACAATGTATTGCTAGAAACTGGAAAAACGATGTAACTATACAAACTGAAGAATGGTATAAAGAAATGTGGAATTTAGCTTTGAATGATAAATTGACTTGGGAGATGAAAGAAAAAAAGGGGTACTTTGAAAGAAAATAGATTTTGGAACATTTGTGGATCACTCCCTTATGGGGGTTGAAAGAAATAGACCTGTACCCGATCAAAGTGGTTTTTGGAAGTAAAACAATGAGATATTCTGAGTTCTCCAGGGCAATTTAAATAAGCACTGGGTGTAATATTATGTGTAATGTTGGTTTTGCTGTTGTTTCCTATCCAAAATAGTATTGAGTGTTTTATTGGGAAGATACTAGTTAATGTTAAAGAATAATTATAAAATTATAATTAAGCGAACTTATTTTTAAAGGAGGTTTTAGTGTATTTGATGTATAAGGAGAGATATAAAATGGTATCAGGATAGGCAGTTTGTTTTTCTTTTTTCTCTTTCTTTTTTATTTCTTTTTTATTGTTTCAAATATTATGTACTTTAGTTACTTTTTTGTACTATGTATTATGTATTGTATTGTAATTGTTTGAAAAATTTAAGAAAAATTATAGAAAAAATCACAGCTAGAATAGGTCTACCAAATCACTGGAACCCATGAGGTCATCCAACTTTCACTGTCCCAGTCTGCCTGCTCTAATTGTGACTTGCTACACCAAGCAGCAAGATTTCAGCCAGTAGTTCCTCAGACTTTATATTCTGCAGTCTTAACTCAATGAATTCATTTGTGGGAAAGCTGTATTTTTGGCTCTAGGAGATGCAATCGTAAGTATCCTTGGCAATTAAAACAATCCAAGCTATTTTCAAAACATCTGCAATAATTCATCCACCATGAAATATCTATACATTATCTGGAAAGTAGTATCGTATTGCAGACTTATGCAGAAATGTTTTAACTCCAGTCAAATATACTGGTATTTGTCTCTATTATTAAACACAGATTCAGCTTAGAATAGGAGTGGCCAACCTTTTTGCACCACGGGCCTGACCATGCCCCCGGACAGCTGGGTGGGCCGGACCATGCTCCCTGGAAGCGGGTGCATTTACATCTGTCATAAATGCGCCCACTTCCGCGTTTACAACAGCCACAGGCACATTTGTGCATGAGCGTTTTACGGCTGATGTAAATGTGCCTGTTTCCACTTCTGAGTTCGGGGTAGACAGCAATGGGCCAGATGGAACGGCATTGTGGGCCAAGTCTGGGCTGTGGGCCATAGGTTCGGAACCCCTGGCCTAGAACATTCCCTATGAAATTCCGTCTCAACACAGAATAAAAAGACTACCTGGTGGATATGCTCTCTTGTTGATCCTCTTGTCATTGAACCTCTGATATACTTCCAGAAATCTAAATATACTGTAGAACAATATGTAAGAATCTATAGACATCTTGACCCAATATGTTTCTATTGTATTAGGACTGCTTAATCTTAATGGTTTAAAAGGTTTCACAATGAATTGTTTTATTCATCTTAAGATTTTTTTAGCTAAATGCAATTGTATCTGTTTTTATTGTTCCAAAAATTTTTGAAAGCCATTTTGAGTTCTATCTTTTAGTGCAAATGTGGGGCATAAGTGTGATAAACAATCATCATCTACCTGTAAAAAGTATATTGTGCAAAATTATGTCAAAGTCTGAAGAATTTCACCTAAAGATCAGAAAACCAACAGAGAAGTGATAATGATGCCTTTCAAGTATTATATATAGAAAAGCATGATGTGCTCTTAGTCTGTTTCCAGTCCAAATGGATGTGGGTAGATGGGTGGAGGAATTTAAATGGTTATTAAGCACAGTCCCCATTTAAAGGGATCAGAAGGCACAGACTTATTTATAATTGAATTCTAAAGAAGCTGATTTTTAAAAAATTGAGCAAAGAAAGTTTTAATGCTTCAAAACTGTCAAAGAAAAAACTACTGTAGGTCATGAGATTCTTTGTTCTGGTATTAATTAGAGGCAAATACACTTTCAAATTCATTTTGGTGGAATAAACCTCTCTTAATCCACACTCCTTAGACACCCATGTGAAGAGATTAAGTAATATACATTAAAGAAAACAGATATATCAAGAGAGTAGGCTTAATCTTAGCAAATGTGGCAAATGACTTTTAAAAAAATATATATAATGCCTTTTTATGGTTGCATGTAACATTAATTCTAGAAGCATTTCAGGTCACAAGAAGAGTTACATCACTAGAATCTTGTCAGTTTGACTGTGTATCAAAGAAAGAGAGAGTTCACTACTGGGGAATAAACTGACTCATCACATTATAGTAAAATAGAATATAAGCAATCTAATCATACTTTCTTCTATTATAGCCTATAATTTATCATTAGGTTTTCAAATAGTTTAGTGGCAATGAATAAGAATCAATGCTATATTCGGCAGCGGTGGCTGCAACTCATATTCGAGAATGCATTTTTCCTGAAGCAGGAAAAATGCCAATGGCATGAATTTGTTTAAGGTGGATTTAATTTAATAGATTTATATACCGTCCCAACCAATGGACTCTGGGTGGTGTACACAAGTTAAAACCAATATAAAACAGTTAAAAAACCCTTAAAAACATAGCAATATCCCCCTTGCTTTGCCATTTACTATCTAAAAACAAATATAAAATCTACAAGACCTTAACATTAAAAAATTAATTACAGGAGGAGGGAGCCTCAGACGAGCCAGAAAGGGGAGCTTGTTGACAATCCCGGACCCCAGACCCATTTTGCCAACCACGTCTTCAGTTCTTTCCTAAATGATAGCAACTGGGCCTGGAGGTGTAGTTCTACTGGGAGGAGGTTCCAAAGTGTGGGGGCTATGACTGAAAGGCCCTTTTCCTTGTGCTGGAGAGGTGAGCCTCCCCAACAGATGGTACCTGAAGGGTGCCCTCTCGGTTTGCTCTCGTGGGACGGGTCAATGTCCTAGGGACGATGCGGTCCATGAGGTATCCTGGTCCACTACCATGAAGGGTTTAAAAGTTACAACCAGCTCCTTGAATTGCACCCAGAGACATATAGGCAGCCAGTGCAGCTCCCGCAGCAGTGGTGAGGCGTGGGCAAAATGACTACACCCCACACTGCATGGGCCGCCACATTCTGAACCAACTGCAGTCTCCAGATAGTCATCAAGGGCAGCCCCATGTAGAGCACATTACAATAGTCCAAATGGGAGGTGACCAGGGCATGGGTGACTGTGAGCAGGGCCTCCTGGTCCAGGAGTGGGTGCAATTGATTAATAACATGCACTTGCCCGAAGATCCTCCTGGCCGCGGCTGTAACCTGCTCCTGGAGCAGAAGCCGCGAGTCCAGGAGGACCCCCAGGTTGTGCACCGGGTCAGACTGGGGCAACGATGCCCCATCCCAAACCAGCGGTAATAATTCCTTATGAGGACCAGATCCCCCCATCCACAGCCACTCAGTCTTGCCGGGATTCAGCTGTAGTCCGTTGTCCCCCATCCAGACCCTAACCGCCTCTAGGCATCTGGTCAGGACCTTGACTGCATCACTGGGATCACCACGGGCAGAGATATACAACTGAGTATCTCAACCCATGGGATCAGATGATCTCACCCAGCGGTTTCATGTAGATGTCAAAGAGTAAGGGTGAGAGGACCAAGCCCTGTGGCACCCCACACATCAGATGCCTCGGACTCGACCCCACGCCCCACACCCACACCGACTGGGCCCAGCCACTCAGGAAGGAGGAGAACCAGGCCAACACAGTGCCCTGGATCCCCAACCCCTGTAGCCGGTATCAAAAGCCTCTGAAAGGTCAAGAAGAGCAAGAATGGAGGGGTACCATCCATCTCGCTCTTGCCAGAGATCATCAAACAGCATGACCAGTTTTCCATGAAGTGACCCACACACTGATCACGGAGCAATCTCCTACGGCATATATGAAATGAGACATGCAGGATTTGACACCGGGACTGCAATGGACTGCCGCAGCCTTGAGGATATTATCAAGGTGTTCCTTCACAGTCAATCCATCTGGCATTTTATTTATTTATTTATTCTTTAAACTTCTATGCCGCCCACTCAGGCAAGCTCGACTCAAGGTGGCTAACATCATAATTAAAAAATAATTAAAAACAATCAGAAGAATAAAAGTATAAAACAGAATAAAACCAGATTAAAAGCTACCCACATTAAAAGGGGAAGCTTTATTTTATAAGCCAACAGGCAGGAGCCACCTTTCCATCCAGACCCCACACCTGCCCCACCAGCCAGGTTTTTAGACCTTTCCCCCCGCCCCCACCTTGTGTTTGTTCACCACTGCCTCTTCCGCGTTCATCAGCTCGACCACCTCCTCCTTGCATGACATGGTCGGACTCAATACTGCTTTGCTTTCAAAGCCCGCCTGACTCCCCTGCCTCTGCCTCTGGTGGCCGGGCATGGGGGGGGGGATCGTTCATCACAACGGCTGGCACGGTTGCCCCTCCTGCCAGCCACCCAAACCTGCCGTAACGACACCTCCTTCTCCGACTGCGAGACAGGGCTGGAGGTGAGAGAGCAAGCAGGCTGGCTGGCTGGTGTGCGGTCTGGCTGGTGCATGGCACGCCGGGAAAAGAGTCCAGCTTTCCTCCCCCTCTCCCAAGAGAACTACAGTGTGTGTGCACAGTACTGCTGTGTCATTGCTTTTTCTCCTGTCGGTGGGGGTGTCCCCTTTGTGTCCCAACTTGGGGGGCATAAACCTCCAAATGGGCTTTGTGACCCCCACAGTGCTGATCTCGCAAGCCCAAGGTATGTATGTGCTAAGTTTCAGCAAGATTGGTCCAGGGGTGTGGGTTGCTATAGAGCACATAAAAGACCACAACTGTTTTATATAGATTAGACCTCCAAAATGTAATGATTACAATACATTGATCTCCATTCCGGCAGACCATAAGGATGTATGTGATACAGCATGAACAGCCTTGTCAAAGGATTTCTCTTAACTGTGGTTCAACATTTTGACACCAACATTCATTTCTTGTTTGTTAAAAGGGTGGAGAGTTGTAAAATGGATATTACAGACTTTCTGATCTAGCTGAACAATGTGCAGAAATCTTGCCTACATGTTCTTTCAGAATTCTGATCTTTTTTTTATCCCCTTTTTCAAGTTTAACCAATGGGATACCCCATGTTTGACCTAAGTAGGGGGAGGTGTTTGAGATCCTGTCAACAGCAGTGCAAATGACAGATTCAGCTAAATGCTGTCCCTTCACAGTAACTTGTTTCCTTGGAAACAGAAAAGTCACATGTTAACATCCACACGACATCATTTGTGCAGCAAATTCTGCCTTTCTATCAAAGATATTTACTCAAACCCCTAGGCAGGTGTATTTCATCTCATTTTTGGGTGCAACATCCAAATTGTTCAATAGTGCAGATTACCTTCTATCTTATGAATTACAAATAGAAATTGTATCTCTGTCATGCACATATGTTCTACTAAGAGTACATATTGGGTTATTCAGATGGATAAAGGGGAACTTTTAAAGGGAAGATAACTCATGTACTAGGATTTCTGTGTCTCCCTATTTGGTATACTTAAAAACAACCATGATCAAACCATGGAATAAGACTTGCTTTCCTCCTCCTGCTTTACAACACAAGCCATCTCTGACACTAAGCTTGCCAATTCAATAGCACCACCTATTGAGCATTAAGTGTTAGTACACCACCACCCCAAAATCATCTGCCTTGGTTCTTGGTCGATTGCAACAACCCTAATAGGGCTTTCAGTCATTTTATGTGGAAACTAATTCAGATAAGCTGGACTTTCTTTTATTAAAAAAATTCTCTTTTGCCAAACTATTTAATGACATCAAACAGTAAACAAAACAAAAGGACAAAAAACACTGAAGCACTTTAAAGACTAAAGACTTGTTTTGTTTACTCTCTGATATGCTTGAAACACAGACTAACATGGCTACCATTCCAAATCTTTAAAGTGAAACAGCTATGTTCAAGTCCGCCGGAGGACTTCCTGTGCCGGGCGGAGCTTGTGTCATTGGCTTGGTTTCTAGCATGGAACCAGGAAGTTGCCTGGGCATGCGTTCGAGTGGCCTAGCAAAGTGGGAAGCATTGGAAAATCATCTGGACGGAGCGAGATGCCTCCAAACAGCCTTCCACCACACTGGTAAGTGACAGAGGCTGCAGGTGGAGCTCAAAACAGATATCCGGTTTGTTTGGGGGGAGGCGCAGCGCCGTGTGTCCTCCCCTCAAACAAACTGGCGCTCCCCCGCAGGCCCCTCCAGGCAGGGATCCGGCGAAGCGCATGGCCAGCTACCTGCCCAGAGGTGCGGTAGAGGAGTGCAGACCCATCCGGGGCTCCTCCGGGCAGGGAGCCGGCCACACGCTTCCTTCCCTTCCCCGCTTTCAGTTAACAACATGACTTTGGGGGAAAGCGGGTTTTTTTTTTTAGCGATATCCAGTGATGGGCTGGATAATGTCCAAATCCAGACAATGTCCAGACTTGTGGAACCAAGTTTGGATGTTATCCGGAGTTCCACTGTATAACATGCTCAGCATCTAGATCTGGATCAAATCCATGGGAAGGATTTTTGCTTAATTAAAAAAGTAACTCAAGCATGCATACAGATTGCCACTATAAATCTTCCATTTTCAAAATATCAGCGCAGCAATCTGTGAAGGAAAAATCAACAAGCAAGCACAAGAACATGTCTGACAAATGGTCTGAAATGCAAAACACATTTTGATCAACTACTCATCACAAATGTGTGAAGTACTTGGATGCTCATCTTTTTTTACAACATTTCAGCAGTCCAGTAAAGAGACTGTAGTGGTTTAGTGGTTAAGACACTGTACTTGATGACTGGAAGGTCAGCAGTTGGAGACTCAAGTACTGCACGATGGAGTGAGCTCCCATCTTTGTCCCAGCTCCTGCCAAACTAGCAGTTCAAAATCAAAAATTGCAAGTAGCTAAATAGGTACCACTTCAGTGGGAAGGTAAACAGCATTCTGTGCACTCTGTTTAGTCATGTCTGCCATATCTCCATGGAAACATCTGCAGACGCAGATAGTGCTGGCTCTTTGGCTATAAACAGTGATGAACACTGAATCCCAGAGTCGGATATGACTGGCTTTCGAGCAAGGATGGCCTTTAGTAAGTAAAAGTAAAGGTTTCCCTTGCTCGAAAGCCAGTCGTATCCGACTCTAAGGTTCAGTGCTCATCTCTGTTTCAAAGCCAAAGAGCCAGCGCTGCCTGCTTCTGCAGACGTTTCCGTGGTCATGTGGCAGGCATGACTAGACACCGGAGTGCACGGAGTGCTGTTATCTTCCCACCGAAGTGGTCCCTATTTATCTACTTGCAATTTCTTGCTTTCGAACTGCTAGGGTTGGCAGGAGCTGGGACAAAGACGGGAGCTCATTTCGTCCTGCATTACCTAAAGGTATTACCCAATTCTGATATTTTATTTTACTCAGACTATGCAGCTAAGTTTTGAGCTTTTTAGTTCTTTGGAAATACTGTACAGTGAACCCCCGGTTAATGACGTTTCTTGGTTCCCAAAGTCACATCGCTAACCGGGAAACATCGTTAACCGGGAAGCAGAAACCTGCAGCAGACAAAGGGGTTTACCCCGGGGTTTCTGCTTGAAGTAGCATTGGAAAAGGTCCACGGGGGTCGGAAACAGCTTGGATCACCTCCCCCAAGCCTCCCAGAGATGGCAGGGGAGACGGGGACCCAAAAATGGGCGAAAAAATTTTCGCCCATCTTCTGGTCTCCACCACCCCTGCCACCCCTATGATGAGATCTCCTACCTTTTGAAGCTGGAAAATCACCATCGGTGGGGTCCCTGTTTCAGGCTCTCTGCATCTCCAGCAGTGTGTGTGGGAGGCTTGAAGGACCTATTCTGCACTATTCCCGCCTTCCTAGGTGCTCCCAGTATGACACAACAGCTGATAATAGTTGTGGCCACCATTTTGAAAAACCAAAAGAAAGTGGCGGCCACAACTATTATCAGCTGTTGCATGGCATAGGGAGCACCTAGGAAGGCAGGAATAGTGCAGTAGAGGTCACCAAGCCTCCCACACACTGCTGGGAAGACAGAACCAGAAACAGGGACACCCCCCGACGGTGATATTCCAACTTGGAAGGTAGAAGATGAAACATGGTGCCTCGGTTAACGTTGCCAGATCGTTAACCGAGAGATGATTTTTCACAAAAAGTCACGTCATTAACCAAAAACAACATTGTCCAAACACATCGTTAACCGGGGTTTTACTGTACCACAAATAGCCAATTAAAACAAGATCTAACACTGGGGAAGCAGATTTGCCACCACTAATACCCATACCTGTCAAGGGAAATTTTGGGCCACACCGCTCTCCCCACCAGGCCACACCCCACCCCCTCCAGCCAAACCCCCTCCTCCCCAAAATCCAGGCACATCCAAGAGCCTAGAAGAAGAGGTGCCACCAGAACCAGGGTGGGGGATGGAGGAAGATGGATGAACCACCTCCTAGACACTCCCCTTAGCACAACTGCTTCCCTTCACGGGGAAGAAGGCAGCAGGCCAGCCTTACTGTAATAATTCTGTTATAAATATTTTTCCTCATTCTCTGCTGCAACAGCATTTCATATTATGGTGATTTTTCATGGAACTGTTTTTTACACTTATATTAGTTAATTGTCTACTGCCTTAGCCTTGTGTGCCTCAATTTCATTTTTAAAAACTCTGTGTTTAAGAGAAAACCACAGAACTATCCTCTTTATGTTGTATGCAAATATACTTGAAGCCCTCTCTCTTCTGGGAACGAGGGTGTTAAAGAGACAATGAGCCAATTGGCTTCAAGTATATTTGCATACAACATAAAGAGGATATTTCTGTGGTTTCCTCTTAAACACAGTTTTAAAAATGAAATTGAGGCACACAAGGCTAAGGCAGTAGACAATTAACTGATATAAGTGTAAAAAACAGTTCCATGAAAAATCACCATAATATGACATTCTGTCGCAGCAGAGAATGAGATAAGAAATTTAAAGCAGAATTATTATAGGAAGGCTGGCCTGCTGCCTTCTTTCCCGTGAGGGGAAGCAGTCGTGCTAAGGGAAGTGTCTAGGGGGTGGTTCTTCCTCCACCAGGGGGAGCCCAACATTCTTCCTCTCTGGTTCTGGAATGAGGCATATACCTCATGAATAAAGATGTAATAATAATACAATAATATACGGGAGATTTACACGCCCCTGGATTTAAAAAACAATATGGGGAAGAGGGCTAAATTACGGGGGTTTTCCCAGGCAAAACAGGATACTTGACACCTATGCTAATACCACAAGGCAGACTACACTACACCAAGGACTTTGTCTTCAAGTGTCAACTTAACTGACTTTGTACCTTGGATATCACCTATTCTAAATATTTTCATGCCAATCTTAGAAGTAATCAACCCTGACTGCTCCTTAGAAGGTCAAATAGTAAAGATAAAGATAAAGTACTTTGGACATCAAATGAGAAGATTCACTTGAGAAGGCCTTAATGCTGGGAAAGGTGGAGGGCAAAAGAAGAAGGGGGTGGCCAAAGATGAGATGGATGGATGGTATTATAGATGCAGTGGGCACAGAGCTGGGTGGGCTGAGGAGGATGGTGGAGGACAGAGGTGCCTGGAGGTCAATGGTCCATAGGGTCGGAATCGACCATGCGACTGAACAACAACAACAAACCAAGTACATGTATTCCAAGCCAGCATCTGAGCCAGGTGTTTCAGCTGAAGATAACTAATCAGGGCTTTTGAGAATTGAAGTTCAAGAACAGCTGGAGTGCCAAGGTTCACCACCATTGGTCTATATTAACCTGAATAATGATGTAATTTTTTTTCTGGTTTTCCATACTCATAGTGTATTCTCTACATGAGGCCAGCCAATGGTTGTAATCCAATGGAATGATATTGGAAGGAAACAGTATGCTGGAGGAGTGCCAATGGCTTTTCCACTCCTACAAAGAGTAGCATATATCTTCCTTTGGTTCCTAAGTAATATTGTCACTTGTGTAACCAGAGGCAAAATGGAGAAGGGCAGTGGACTCCCCCTTTGCATATACTCTAGAAGTAGGTGTCAAAAAGAGCAACATCGTTTGCAATAGCAGAATGACACTGTTGGATCCTTTCCTGTATTCTTCTACATAAATATGGAAATTGTATTACAGTATTATTATTATTATTATTATTATTATTATTATTATTATTATTATTATTATTATTATTATTATTATTATTATTATTATTATTATTATTATTATTATTATTATTATTATTAGCTTGCTTTTTCAGATCATTTTCATCTCTTTTGAGATAGGGTTATATCATCCTAACACTTAATAAATACACTTGGTTCATTCCAAGCTGGTATCAACTACAGAAAAAGTGCTCTGGGGAATTACTGTCAGCTCACAGAAAGCCATTTTCTCTTGATATTACCAGGCAGCAAATACATATACAATTTTGATGCTTTTGAGAACCCCATTTCATGCTTATTAAATATAACCATTCTAGCTTAAAGATTCAATTAAAAGTAGCACAAAATAGAGCAGTAAAATCCTTCTATTTATTTAAATTAAATCATTTAATGGCAAAAGTTAGGCTTGTCAAAGTATTTAGGTAAAAGCTATGAAAATTAGAATTTTGATAAAAGCTGCCTTCCATTTAAATGAAATGAAAGCCTAATTTTAGATAATGTATTTGAGATGTATTATTGTACTTCATACAGTGTAATTTTCAGTAGAAACAGATTAAAGGTTTCAGCTTGCATTGAGTAACTGGATTTAGCAAATGTACCGTGCTTAATAGACTGTCTGCTTCAGTTTATTGCTTCTTTTTTGCTCTGGATATCTATTTTATCAAAATGACTACTACCTTGGTAATAAGCCCAGATTAATCTTTTCTTATCTTTTAATTAAAGATACTTGCAGCACTGTATTAAACTTTCCAGCAACATGGAGCTGAAGAAAGTTTTGATGGATATTGAACAGGAAAAGAACCCTCAGCTTCTTATTTTTGATTGTGTTTGGCTAATCATCTTTCTTCCCCTGAAGTAAATATAACAGCTCAAAATTTCTGGAGTCTGTGAATACAATCTTGCGGCCAGACTTCTATTACATAATTATTTACACATGCTTATGTTTAATGTTAACTAATGAACTGCCAATTGCATTACTAGTTGCAGGTCTTTTGCACATGCTTTATAACCCAATTGGTGCCTTGTTAGTTAGTGGAAATTCACCAGAGTGAATTATGCAATTTCACACAAGTTTATTTTTATCATATTATCACTGTATATCAGTTTTTAACTGTTTTTATTTCCCATTCACAAAGCATGCTCTTATATTTGTAACTCAATCGTGATAATCTTCTTATAACTTTATCAAGATGATCTGATATATTTACAAATTAAGGACGTTTTTGTAGAGATGAAAAAGCCCATTTTTACTGTGGAAGCTACTTATAGACATTCTAAGTTTCTAGGTCAGGTCCATTCCCACTCCACATGCAAATTCAATAGCTACATTTTGAACATAAAGAGATATTTTAAAGACTGGCTAGGAACCTATGTACCTGGACAGAATGAATACAGCTTTGATTTAATTGTGTGTGTGTGTGTGTGGGGGGGCTTACATTCACTAAAATGGGAGACTGAAACCTTCTAACTCGCCAACTCTCAGTAAAGTGATGGGCTACCCTGAGATGAAATCTAAGATCTCTGTATCACTTGACAGACCACCTTCTTTGACTATGACTATTCTGTGACTAGGAGAAATGCCTGGAAAGGTGCCAGTCCATTGATGACCTCATGCCAGAGCAGAAATGATAAAAGCAATTTAAGTTCCCGGCACTCCCACCTCTGATGTTTCTTCCTAACTTATCGGGTGAAAAATAACCTTTACAAGATGAGATGCTCCAATCAAAAACCTTGGAGCCAACAGAGAAATTCCCACTGAAATTCTCACTGTAGAAAGTCTTCTATCCATAAGTGTTAGAGTTTATTTATTGTTGATGGCTAAAATGTCACAGAGAAGCTGAAATAAACCATTATTTGGCCTGAATTCTTTGACTATGGTTTGGGTCCTAAACAGTAGTAGCTCCTAATCTTGGGGCCCCAGATGTTCTTGGACTACTGCTCACAGAAATCGTGGCCAGCACAGCCAGTGGTGAAGGATTCTGGGAGTTTTAGTCCTAGAACATCTAAGGCCCCTGTTGTGTCCTAATAGTGTAACCTTCTACATGTGATATCAATGTATCTGAACCAATGTAACCTTGCCGATGAGTAACAATGTAACCTTCAGCTGTATCACATAAACCCTGTAATAGGACGCGAGCTAATGACCACCAGCTGGCAGCAGCGAGCGTCCAAGCTCTCTTGGTTCAAACCCATCAAAGACCGCAGCGCGGGAAGCTTCCCGCCGCTACCTACACCTGGACAAGAAGGGCGTGACCAGCCATGACGTCACGCGGACCAGTAGCCAACGGGCTACCGTGGAGCCACATTCAAATACGTTACTGCCTTATATATAGAGCTGTTCGTCCGCCATTACCTCATGTTCCCTCTGTCCACCATGCAATAAACCTGAGTTAACCCAGCCTTTGGCTGTGCCTTGTGTCTTGACTCTCATACACTAAATTGGCGACGAGGATGGGATGATGGATCCCCACGGAGCCAGGACACAGAGCGGGTTCAACATCACCAAACTGCAAGACTGGGAGCTTTTTGAGATGGACTTCCAGGCGGCACTGGTGGAGCTCAAAGTCAAAGAAGACGACGAGGAAAGGAAGAGGGCCATCCTCACTCGCATGCTTGGGATGGAAACCAAGCGGACGCTGGTGGGCATCCTTGCACCGAAGAAGATGAGCGATTTCAAAGCCGGTGACATCATGAAAATGCTGCGTGAGCGTTTCCGACCCTCGAGGGCAATGTTTCCCGCTCGGAGTGCGTTTTGGAGGCGAGTTCAAGCGCCGGACGAGTCGGTAGAAACCTTCGTAACGGCTATGAGGGTAGCCGCCGCCCCCTGTAAATGGGACCACATCCTAGAGATGGCCCTCAGGGACGGAGTGCTGTGTGGCCTGAAGGACAAGGAAGTACAGCGCAGCTTGATGAACAGGGAGCCACCACCCACACTGGAGGAGGTTGTAGAGGCCGCGGAAGCCGCGGAATCCACGAATGCTGGAGTAGACGAGATGCACAAGTGGCGTGAGTGGCGTCCGAGGGCCGGCAAAGCGGAAAACTCGTCGCACGGGAAGTCCGGTCAGTCGGTGCATGCAACCCGACCGACCTCGAAATCGTCTTCAGAAAGTAGCGATGGCGAGGAGGTCCAGAAGGTCCGGAGAGGCGGGCGCCGCTGCGATGGTTGCGGAGCGGCCCATGAGCGCGTGAAGTGCCCATTCAGGAAAGCCGAGTGCTTCAACTGCGGACGTCGGGGGCACATCGCCAAGGCGTGCAGGAAATGGAAAGAGGGCCGGAGACAGTCGCAAGACCGTTCAGCCAGACCGGACCGTCCAGCGAGGCCCAAAGATGGCGCCCGGGCCACGAGGAAGCAGGACGGCGTGGGCCGCATCTCGGACGACAGCGAGGGCGACGCTCCTGTGTTCAACGTGTCTGCGGGACAGCCCCATTACTTTGTTGAGGTACTAGTACAAGGGACCCCTATTAGGATGGAAGTTGACTCGGGGTCCTCCTATTCTATAATTCCCCAGAGAGAGTTCTTGAAAATCGACCCCCACGTGCGGCCCAAACTTAAAGCGTTGAGGGCCACACTACGGGACGTTCAGGGGAACAGCATTCCAGTGTTGGGGGTCGGAACGTTCCGGGTTCGCTTTAAGAGACATTCTGCGGAACTTCCCCTAGTGGTGCTAAAAGGGGGGAGTTGTAGCCTCCTCGGAACACAGTGGTTTCAGCCCTTAGGCCTGTTCATAGGGGGGGTGCATGCCGTAGGCGAGGACCCAATACAAGCAGTGTGTGACGCACACCCCGCCGTTTTTAAAAGTGGACTGGGAAAGTTCAAGGGACCCCCTGTAGCCTTCGACTTAGACCCGGAGGTCCGCCCGATAAGACTTAAACCGCGCAGGGTACCGTTCGCGCTTAAGGACAAAATAGAGGCGGAACTGGACAAACTGGTGGGTCAAGGAATTCTCATTCCTGTGGATTCCGCGGAGTGGGAGACTCCAATTGTAACAGCACTGAAGGCTAACGGGGAGGTGCGCATTTGCGCTGATTATAAGTGTACCATTAATAAGGCAATCCGCCCTAATGCATACCCGGTGCCAGTGGTCAGCCACCTTCTGGCCAGGCTGAATGGGGGAAAGTGTTTCGCTAAACTCGATTTAGCACAGGCCTACCAGCAACTCCCGGTAACCCCCGCCACAGCGGCGGCACAAACAATAGTCACACATAAGGGGGCGTTCCAGGTGTCGAGGTTACAGTTCGGCGTGAACTCGGCACCTGGCATTTTTCAGTCGCTGGTGGAACGCCTCCTGAAGGGGTTGGAGGGGGTGTTGCCATATTTTGATGACGTGTTGATAACGGGGGGGAGTAAGGCCGAGCTGGCCCACAGATTGGATAAGGTCCTGGCCGTGTTCGAGAAAGCGGGGCTGCGACTGAGGAAAGACAAATGTGTATTTTTCGAAACAGAGGTTGAGTTTTTAGGGTTCCGTGTCACACCCGAGGGAATTAGGCCGTCCAAATCTAAGGTAGCCGCCATTAAGAAAGCCCCTCGCCCCACTTCCAAAACCGAGCTTCAGTCATTTCTGGGGCTTCTCAATTTCTACCATACCTTCCTTCCACGGAAGGCGTCTGTTGCCGAGCCGCTCCATCGGCTGCTTAAAAAAGAGGAAAAATGGCTGTGGGGTGACGAGCAAGAAAGAGCGTTCACAGAGTTAAAGCAACTCCTCACATCCGAGGCAATCCTGACTCATTTCGACCCCAAACGGCCCATAGTTTTGGTCTGCGATGCATCCCCGGTGGGGGTGGGGGCGGTGCTTTGCCACGTGTTAGACGACGGAAGGGAGGCCCCGATAGCGTTTTATTCAAGGTCCCTGTCCCAAGCAGAGCGGAATTACGCACAGACCGATAGGGAGGCACTAGCGATAGTAGCGGGAACCAAGAAATTTCACGATTTTCTGTATGGTCGGCCGTTCAAGATCGTTACTGATCACAAGCCCCTGTTAGGAATCTTCACTGCAAATAAGCCCACGCCACAGATCCTGTCCCCGAGGATGCTGCGGTGGGCTATTTTTCTTAACGCATATCAACATGAGTTAGAATACCGGCCAGGGAAGGAAATCAGCCATGCAGACGCGCTCTCACGGTCGTCGTTACCATTGTCGGACGACCAGAAAGCAGGGGTAAGAAGAGACCGCCAGGTATTGCTAATAGAGGTCTTAGAGTCACCCCCGATAGTACCGGCCGACATTGCCAGGGCGACCGGAAAGGATAGAACACTAGAGAAGGTATGCTCGTGGGTGCAGAAGGGGTGGCCGGCGTCATCCCCAGGCACGGAATTCGACCCATTCTTCCGAAAGCGAGTGGAGTTGTCTTTAGAGAGGGGGTGCCTTTTGTGGGGCCAACGGGTGGTGGTTCCTACGTCCCTGCGGCCGAAGGTGCTAAAGCTGTTGCACGTCAGCCACCCGGGGATCGTCCGTTCCAAGGCGTTGGCCCGGAGTTACTTCTGGTGGCCCCAGCTGGACGCCGACATAGAGCAGATGGTTGGCACTTGTGAGGCATGTCAATGCTCTCGACCGGAGGTGGCCCGCCTACCGCACAGGGAATGGGACGCAGCAAGGGGACCGTGGTCCAGGGTGCACGTAGATTTTGCTGGCCCATTCCGGGGAACCATGTTTCTCCTGGTGGTGGATGCATACTCAAAGTGGCTGGAGGTCATTCCGGTAAAGAGCACATCCTCCGCCACTACCATTCGCCAGCTAAGGAGGGTCTTTTCCACGTTCGGTTTACCCGACACTTTGGTCAGCGATAACGCCAGTTGTTTCACATCCGCTGAGTTCGCAGCATTCATGGAGGCAAATGCAATTCGGCATGTCACATCCGCGCCGTTTCACCCGGCCACGAATGGCCAAGTGGAACGGTTGGTGCGCACCACAAAAGATGCGCTGCGGCGCATGGGCTCGGGAGATCTACATCACCAGGTTTGTCAATTTCTATTAGCGTACAGAGTGACCCCCTTAGCGTCTGGTTACTCGCCGGCCGAGCTGCTGATGCGGAGGAAACTGACCACGCTTTTGTCCAGGCTAGACCCGTCGAGGGTCGAGGACAAAGGGAAGAACATAGGGTTAGCGGTCTCGAAAGGTTTCGGCATAGGCGATCCTGTACATTGCAGGAACTATGCCAACGCAGGCCCAGCCTGGGTGCCAGGGACGATAATAGAACAGACGGGGCCAGTGTCCTATCGGGTGGAAACTAGCACCGGCCTCCTCTGGAGGAGGCACGCTGACCAACTGAGGCACCGAGTGAGCGAGGGGCCGACCAGTGGGGCACAGCGACAGGATTCAGCGATAGGGTTCTCCCCCACCCGTTTAGCCCAAGGGGGAGACAGGGGGGAAAGCAGCGAGCCCGACTCATATCCTTTTGATACCCCAGTTCTATCCGAGCCCGGGGGGAGGGAAAAGGAGTATGCGGCCGCCGCTGCCGCTTCCCCCGAATCCGATTTTGATTTTGATTTTGCGAGCCGGGGGGGTTTTTCGGAGTGTTCCCCCACCCATCCAAGCGAGAAGAGGGGTTTTTCGTTAGTCCCCAGTGCCCCCGGTTCTTCCCAGACAAAGCACACACCTCCCAACAAAGCCGCAGAGCCGCGGCAAACCACTAACAAGTCATCCTCTCCGATTGCAGGGCAGGAAGCCAGGGAGCAAGGAGGAGGGAGCGAAGCCGGGGCAGGGCAGCCCGCGCCGAGACCCCAGCGTGTTCGAAATAAGCCATCTTGGCTGAGAGACTTCGTCTCATCCTAGGGGGGAGGAGTGTTGTGTCCTAATAGTGTAACCTTCTACATGTGATATCAATGTATCTGAACCAATGTAACCTTGCCGATGAGTAACAATGTAACCTTCAGCTGTATCACATAAACCCTGTAATAGGACGCGAGCTAATGACCACCAGCTGGCAGCAGCGAGCGTCCAAGCTCTCTTGCTTCAAACCCATCAAAGACCGCAGCGCGGGAAGCTTCCCGCCGCTACCTACACCTGGACAAGAAGGGTGTGACCAGCCATGACGTCACGCGGACCAGTAGCCAACGGGCTACCGTGGAGCCACATTCAAATACGTTACTGCCTTATATATAGAGCTGTTCGTCCGCCATTACCTCATGTTCCCTCTGTCCACCATGCAATAAACCTGAGTTAACCCAGCCTTTGGCTGTGCCTTGTGTCTTGACTCTCATACACTAAAGCCCCCAAGTTTGGTAACCACTGTCCTAGAGCAACACACAGGCAACAAGGACATACGGTAAGATTAGTTTTTATTCCACCTCAAATTCCCTTCTCTCCCTCCTTATTCCTTAAAGCTTACCCATTACTTTTCTACTTCTTCACACTTTTTGGTGCCTTTTGGATTGGTCTATAAAGCTAACTCCTTGGGATGGAGTTTGGGATTTGTTCTGCTAAAACACAGTTATCGCTGATTTTGTTTGATTCTGAAAGTCTGAAGCACACCTTTCCCATCTTTTTGAATTCTCTATTTTTAACATATTAGTAGCTTTCTTCTTTGTGTAAGAAGATTGTTTCAAAGTGATTCTAGAAGACCTCTTGAACAGGACTTTTGACATCACTGATGACACTTCTGATGAAATTCTGAAAACAAGGCTGTTCTTAGATATTTATTTATTTATTTATTTATTTATTTATTTATTTATTTATTTATTTATTTATTTATTTATGGACTAGTAGGTCGCCTTTCTCGCCTCAACGACTCAAGGTGGCTCACATCGGTTAAAACATTCCATACAATAAAACCAATGCTAAAACGTTTAAAATGTCCATAAAAACCTGACCCCTCATTAAAAACCGCAGACAGGGCCAAATGAGCCAGCAGGGCTGAGTTGTGGTGCTAGATGCACCCCACACCTGCTGGCAAAGCCATGTTTTAACGCCTTCCTGAAGGGGGGCAACTACGCCTGGAAGCGCAGTTCTGGTGACAGGAGGTTCCATAAGCTGGGGCAGAAACCAAGAAGGCTTTCTTCCTGGTCCCAGTGAGGCGTGCCTCTCTAGCTGATGGGACCACCAGGGAGCCCCTACAGTCCGCCCTCGTAGGACGGGTCAACAACCTTGGGGCAATGCAGTCTCTTAGGTATCCTGGTCCACTACCATGAAGATGTTGAATAAATGAGAAAAAACACTAGTCCAATTGGTCCAACACTGGTAAGAGAGCACGGTGGTAGAGAATCTGAAATAAACTACTGGGTAGAATTTTATTACATGTATACTGATGTAAGTCAAACAACATAAACTGCAGTGACAATTACCACTAATTAAGTAGTACAATACCTACTACTATTCCTTATCACATGCAAGTCATAGGAAAGATACACCACAAAGAATGCAAGTCTTAGCTTCTTAACTAACACCATTTTATTGCTACAAATTATGCCTTCTGAAAGAATGCATAGGTAGTAAGATTCTAGCCACTAATATTTTTTTCAGAAATACATACCTGTCAAGTATCCCATTTTTCCTGGGAAAACCCCTTATTTTTACCCCTATTCCAACCCCCCTCCCATTTTATTAATTTCCCTGTAATATCCCTTATTTTATTTTATTTTTAAAAAATCCTGACTGGAGCCCTCACAGCAAAGCTGCAGTATGTTTTTCCTGCCACCAGAGGCTGCTGTCTGTGGCTTTTCGCTTGTGGAAGGGGAGAGAGAAGGTGGTGGGGGCCCTCCCTGTAGTTTCTTTTTTTAAAAAAATAAATTTTTATTGATTTTTCAAAATATATGACAACATTCAAGATATAATAAAAAACAAATGATCTAACACAATAAAAAATAACTATGTATATAGAAAAAACATGAAAATACATATACATCAGAAATAAGGAAAGAACAAAAAATCTGTCATGGCCTTGGATTCTATTTCAGTATAAAAATTTCTTACTTACACACTATACTTTTATCTTATTATTAACCATTATCTTCCAAGTCTAATCCACATTTTTCAACTCTACTTTTATATCCATACTTTACTTTTATTAAACTCTTCAACCTTGCTAAGGTCTATTATACTTCCGTTTTAAGATTTACAAAGTATTTTCCAAAAACAATATCAACCTCATCACATTACGTACATCATCACCCTGTGCTATGTACATTGCCCTGGAGGATGTGGGATTTCCCATTAATTTCTATGTACCCAAAATTTCATTTGGTCTGGTGGCAGTTTATTCGTTCCGTCTCTCGTAAATGAGTAATCAACAAATTGTCGCCATATATTCCAAAATCTATTTTCTTTTATTATACCTTTTTTCAAATTTAACTCCCATGTTAATTTTTCATTCAATGCGAGATCCCACAACTGCTTATACCACTCCTCCACCTTTAACACTAAGTCATTTTTCCAATTTTTTGCAATACACATTCTAGCTATTACTAGCATCATGGACAACAATTCTTTCTTATCATTATCTAAATTCATATTGTCTACGTCCGTCAGCAAAATGTTATTTGGCCCCAATTTGAGACGCAATCCCATAATCTTATCAATCTCGTTCTCGATTTTTGCCCAAAAATTTTCTACCACCTTACATTCATACCACATATGGACATATGTGCCCAACATATTTTTACATCTCCAACACATTTTATTATTCTTTTTATCCATCTGATGTAATCTCATAGGGGTCAAATACCGCTTCCATAACATTTTAAAATTATGTTCCTTTACCCTGACCGACAAAGATCTCATAATTCTTTTTCTCCATTTATTTTGCCATTCCTTTTCTGTTATCTTCATATTCAAATCTTGTTCCCATGTGTTTCTTAATATTTCTTGTGAGTTACCTTCTGTATTTATTATTTTATAAATTTTACTAACCATTCCTTTAATTCCAATTTCCTTCTTCCTTATCTTCCACACTAATTCCTCAAATTCTGTCCTATATCTTTCCAGGCTCTGTTCCCTCAAATATTTATTATTCCACTTGTTCACCATCGCTATCTGAAACCAATTCAACTTCATCTGAGTGTATAGCTCTCGTTTCATCACTTTATCTTTGCAGACTCGCATCCAATCTTTCAGCAGGAAAACCCCATTCGTCAACAAGATTTCTCTCATCTCATTGTCCATTCTTATTGGAAACTTTTTCAAATCTTCTATTTCAATTATCGGTGAAATGTTCGGAACTAATTTCATTTTGACCTTCTTCCATACTCCCAACATTGACCTCAGCATTCTATTTTTAACTGGTGTTTTCCATGTTTCCTTATCTTAAAAAAGGCTCTTACCCACTTCCTTTAGTTCCTTCATTTCAATTTCTTCCCAAATAACCGGCTCCTTCATTAAAATCTTAACTACATTCTTTATATGAAATGCTTTATAATAATTCTTTAAGTTAGGAATTCCTAGACCCCCTTCTTTTTGAGATAAATACCACATTCTCTTTGAAATTCTAGGTCTGCGTCCCCCATTACAATAATTATTTAATAATTTTTGAAATTCCTTAATTTCTTTATCCGTCAGTTGAATTGGTAAGGCATCAAACAAAAAAATTAATTTTGGTAATAACATCATTTTAGCCAACGCTATTCTGCCGAACTAAGACAACCTTAATTTTTGGTATTGCAAAATTTTATCTTTAAGTTCTTTCTTTTGTTTATCACAGTTTAATCTTTTCAGATCATCCAATTTGTTAGAGATATTTATCCCTAGATATTTCAGACTCTCTTTAATCTGCAGTTTAAATTCATCCCTTATTTTCCCTTGCTCATCTTTTTCAATATTACTTAAAATCATTTCAGATTTATCCCAATTTATCTTCAGACCTGTTATTTGTTCAAATTCCTTTAAATGTTCTTGGATGCTTTCCAAAGTCCTTCTAGGGTGTTTCATGATTATCAAAGTATCATCCGCATATAAACTAATTTTATTTTCCATTATTCCTTCTATACTTTTGTCTTCCCTTATTGTATTTGCTAATATTTCCATCGCCATAATAAATAATATTGGTGATAAAGGGCACCCTTGTCTTGTCCCAGCCTCTAATCTCACTTCCTCTGTGAGACCGTCATTAACCCTAATATTGGTGTATCCTTGTTGGTACAATTGTTCTATTGTTTTTATAAACCTATCACCAAATCCGTAACTTCTAATTATCTCGTTAATTGTTATCCATTGCAAGGAGTCAAATGCCTTGAAGATATCTAATGATAGTAATCCAACTTTCTCCTTATTTTGCCCTGCAGCATCAATCAGGTCTACAACTCTCCTTACTAAATCTGCCATGTGCCTACCTTTCAGAAATCCGGCCTGATCTTTATTTATGTATTTATCCATAAAACTGTTTAATCTACTTGCCAGTATCGCCGTAAAAATCTTGGCATCTTGGTTTATCAGAGAGATGGGCCTATATGACTCTACCTTTTCTGGGTCTTTTCCTGGTTTTGGTAACAAAACAATTATTGTTCTATACCATGATGGTGGTATCTGTTCCCCATTAAGCATACCGTTATACAATTTTAACAATTTTGGAGTTACTATATCCTTGAACTCTTTATAAAATTCTGCAGGTAATCCATCTTCTCCCGGTGATTTATCTGCTTTCAATTTAGTTATTATTTCTTTTATCTCTTTTTCAGTTATTGACTCTTCCATTTTTTGTTTATGTTCCTGACTTATTTTATTTTTAATTTGCATTCCCAATTTATCTTTTAATTTATCTATATTTACCTTCTTTTTAGAATATAAATCTTGATAAAATTCTCTAACCACCTTACATTTCTCTTTAATCTTGTTATATCTTATACCTTCCTTATCTACTAAAGTCCCTATTTCTCTTTTGCTTCTTTTTTCCTTAGCCGCTCTTGCTAAAAGTTTTGAATTTTTATTACTATATTCGAAATATTCCCTTTTTAAATACACCAAATCTCTTTTCACCTTTTTAATATCTTTTCCTATTAATTCCTTCTTTAAGCCCTGCATTCTTTCATAAACTTTTCTATCCTTGGTTATTGCATGTTTCTCCTGCAGCCATTTAATCTCTTTTTCAATTTCTTCTTGCTTACTTTTTAACTGTTTATTTTTAATGTTTACCAACATTATATCTCCAATTTTTCCTAATCTTTGTAGCATCTATTTTTATTTCCAGCAATACTTTTGCATGATCAGACTCTTTAAAAATTCCTATTTCTATGTCTTCTAAATTTCTTGTCAAATTATCAGTGACAAATATATAATCTATTCTGGAATACGTGTTATAGACTTGTGAGAAAAATGTATAAACCCTTTCCAATCCTTTAAGTTCCCTCCATGTATCTTTCAACCCTAAAGATTTCAACCAATTATTTAACACATACATTTTATTTCCTCCCACACATCTTGCTATGTTTGTACTATCTATATTTGATCTTATTAAATTAAAATCTCCAGCTACAATCATTTTTTTTGTTTTTTCTTTCTCCAATATTCGGTACACCTTATCTAAAAAACTATTTTGATGTTCATTTGGCAAATACAAATTCACCAACGTTATTTCCTCCTCATCTATTTTCCCCTTTACTATCAGATATCTACCTTCTGGGTCTGAGATACTTTTTACCATCTCGAATCCCAACCTATTTGATATCAAAGTTGCAACCCCTCTGGCCTTTGAAGTACCATATGCTTTTTCATAAAACTGAGTCCATCCTAAAAATAGCTTGTTGGTTTCTTCCGATTTCTGATGGGTTTCCTGCAGAAAGATTACATCCAGTCTATCTTTTCTGAGTGCTGCTTCTAATCTCCTTCTCTTCACCTGACAACCAGTACCTTTCACATTCCACGTTATTACTTTTATATTCCTCATCTATTATTTTCCTCCCATAATTTTTTACATTTCCCACTTCCTCCTACAGGCATGTGATTAACATATAACACTTCCTTCACCTTAAACAAATAAAGAAAAAAAAGAAAAAAAGAACAACTAAAGAGTACACACTATACATTCTACTACTAACCCTCCCCATTTTTTTACAAGTAGCCTCTGGAATACAAAGGGGGGAGGGGGGAGGTGCGACAGACTGTGCGAGCCCCGAGGAGGTCTGAACCTAATCTCCACCCAGAACAATTCCTCCTTCCGCACCTTTAGACATGTTCTCATTTCCGTTGTTCTCCCGCCTTATATATCCACCAGATATAATCAATTCTTCCTTCAAATCAAACCACTCTTTAGCTCCTGCTTCCAGTAACTTTGCATCTACCATTACATCCAAAACATTAGAACCTTCGCTTATCAAATAACCTCTTCCCAGGTAGAAGAAACTTAATTGTCGTGGAAATTTCCAATTATACCTTATTCCTTTATCCTGGAATCGCTTTGTGATTGGTTTCATCGATTGTCTCCATAAGCGGTCCTCAATTGGAATGGCATTATAAACTTCGATATCAAAGTCTTCCATTTTTAACACTTCTGCACCTTTTTCCCGTATAAGAGCCATTAAACGCAGCTTGTCTGACACATTAGCAAATTTTAACAACACATTCCTTGACCCAGTTTTACCCCTTCTTGAACCCAGCCTAAATACACTTACAACATCCTGCGGTGTAAAACCATCTTCCATGATTTCGTCCAACCATTTCACTATTCTTTCTTTTAGTTTATCTGGGGAGTTCTCTGGCAATTTTCTGATTATAACATTTGCTCATCTTAAATGTTCTTCTACGGTTTCCAATCTCTTTTCATGATCTCCAACCTTATTTTCTCTTTCTTTCTCTCTCTTTCTCAATTCTATGACCTCCACCTTAATCGTTGCCTGTTCTTTTTTAATAACTTCTTGTTCTTTTTTAAGCTTATCTTGTCTTTTTTTAAAACCATCAATTCCCTTCAAGATGTCTGCCAGCATATCTTGCATATCTTGTTTTCGTTCTTGTTTATCTTGAGCCAACATATTCCCAATTTTATATTCCAGATTGTCCACCTTCTCATTAAATCTTTCAAAGTCAGATTTAAGTCCTTGCCCCCCCTTCATTGCCAATGTTGTTGGTGTTGTTACTGTAGCTGTGGTTGCAATCGTTGTCAGTGTTGTCCCTGCTGTCGCCGCTGTAGTTGTTACAGTTGTTGTAGCAGTTGTTGCTGTTGTTACCTTTGCCATTGTTATAACAATTGTTTTTACCGCAGTTAGTGCAATCTATTTCATTTCCCTGCCAGCCACACGGTCATGGAGGCTTCATTTTGGCTGCTGGTGGTCAGAGCCACCATGGGACGGGAGTCTACTCTAGGTGAGCGATATTTCATATATGCAGGGGAAAATCAGCTCTTGGTCTCTCACTCTCATGGTTTATTGAGTTGTTTCTGCCTTGCCTCCTGGCTGGAGGCTTTCGTTTCTGTTCTAGAGTTAACTTGGGAGGGGGGATGTTGCTTGATCACTATATGAGAGAGAGAAAGGCTTTCATTTCTGTTCTAGAGTTAACTTGGGAGGGGGATGTTGCTTGATCACTATATGAGAGAGAGAGAGGTTTTCGTTTCTGTTCTAGAGTTAACTTGGGAGGGGGATGTTGCTTGATCACTATATGAGAGAGAGAGAGAGGCTTTTGTTTCTGTTCTAGAGTTAACTTGGGAGGGGGATGTTGCTTGATCACTATATGAGAGAGGGAGAGAGGTTTTCGTTTCAGTTCTAGAGTTAACTTGGGAGGGGGATGTTGCTTGATCACTATATGAGAGAGGGAGAGAGGTTTTCGTTTCTGTTCTAGAGTTAACTTGGGAGGGGGATGTTGCTTGATCACTATATGAGAGAGAGAGAGGCTTTCGTTTCTGTTCTAGAGTTAATTTAGGAGGGGGATGTTGCTTGATCACTATATGAGAGAGAGAGAGGCTTTCGTTTCTGTTCTAGAGTTAACTTGGGAGGGGGATGTTGCTTGATCACTATATGAGAGAGGGAGAGAGGTTTTCGTTTCAGTTCTAGAGTTAATTTAGGAGGGGGATGTTGCTTGATCACTATATGAGAGAGAGAGAGGCTTTCGTTTCTGTTCTAGAGTTAACTTGGGAGGGGGATGTTGCTTGATCACTATATGAGAGAGGGAGAGAGGTTTTCGTTTCAGTTCTAGAGTTAACTTGGGAGGGGGATGTTGCTTGATCACTATATGAGAGAGAGAGAGGCTTTCGTTTCTGTTCTAGAGTTAATTTAGGAGGGGGATGTTGCTTGATCACTATATGAGAGAGAGAGAGGCTTTCGTTTCTGTTCTAAAGTTAACTTGAGAGGGGGGATGTTGCTTGATCACTATATGAGTGAGAGAGAGAGAGAGCACCCCACCTTCTAACAAACCATCTGGAGGGAGATTAACTCCTCAGCTGCTGAGAGGCTTGGAAACTACAGAGGTTGCTTTTTACTTTACTAATTCCCTTCCTTAAGATGGATCCGACATTCTCAGGTATTGGTGCTTCGGTTGGTTACAGTGAGGAACAAATAGATTGGTTAATTTGGTTTTGGGGAAATTAATCCCTTGCTCTTCCACCTTAATTGGGGGGTGTCTAACCATGTGCAGGGCTAGTTCATTAAAGGCAAGCTGCTTACAAGCAGTTGGTAACCCTAGGGGGCTGGTTTACTATTCTGCATTTTGCTTCCCAGGGAAAATAATAATTAAAAATGAGTAAACAAGAAAGAAAAGAAAACAAAAGTCCCCCAAGAATATGGGGAAATGGTTCTTTGGCCCACACAGCTTTGTGCCCACTGCATCTACAATACCATCTAGCCATCTTATTTTTGGCCACCCCCTTCTTTTGTCCTCCACCTTTCCCAGGATCAAGGCCTTCTCAAGTGAGTCCTCCCTTCTCATTTGATGTCCAAAGTACTTTAGCGTCATCTTTACTATTTAACCTTTAATGAGCAGTCATGGTTGATTTCTTTTAGGATCGACCTATTTTTAACACCACATTTCAAAGGCATCTACTTTTCTGTGCTCAGCTTTTCTAATGGTCCACCTCTCACACCCATACATTACCACCGGGAATACCATTGCTTTGACTATGCAATTTTTTGTTTGCAAGGTGATGTCTCTACTTTTAACTATGTTCCCCAGGTTTCTCATAGCTTGTTTCCCAAGCAACAGTCACCTTTTTATTTCATGGCTCCAATCACCATCTGCAGCGATCTTTGATCCTAAGAAAGTAAAATCTGCCAGTCGTATCCAACTCTAGGGTGCAGTGCTCATCTCCATTTACAGCCAAAGAGCCAGTGCTGTCTGTGTTTGCAGACATTTTCATGGCCATGTGGCAGGCATGACTAGAGCCCAGCGAGTCACGTGGCTATATTTGGCCATGCCCACAGATTTGGCCACACCCACAGAGGGGTATGGTCAAAAATTCCCTTATTTTCAAATCCAAAACTTGACAGGTATGGAAATAACATGCCAAGTTTGTCTAGCTACAAAACCACAAGACTGAAGATCAGATGAACAACTGAGCTGAAAGCAAATTACTTTCTGAAGTGACAGAAGTAAGAACTAGATACAAACATAAAACTGCGCTACCACAAAATATGACTCTTAGTCAATGAGTTTATTCTATTTTCTACTGAAGCAGAAGGTTGTAGGCGCTGAAGTGAGAAAACACAAATGACAGCGGACTGTGTAGTTTGAAGTGTTATTGGCACAGCATCACACATCTCTCATCATTACCTCCATCCTGTGTTCACAGTTTTCTGTCCTAAACTTACCTTCCCTCTCCACCTGCCATCTCTCTCTGAATCAGGAGAACAGGAACAGAAAGGTGGATATGGTAGGCAAAAAGGTGAAGAGTTGTTAGGAGAGAAGAAACTGAGTTTCCTAGCAACATTATTTTTACATTTTCCCTCATTTGTCTGCTCCTTTAGCTTTTCATACAACACTGATTTTGAGCCATTTAGGAACAAGGAAGTTTTTGGTCAGTGCAACTCTAACTATTTGTCCTACATTCTTAGGGAAATGGGTCATAAAATGTAAAATAATAATAATAATGATATTTAAGTTGGACTGTAAGCTTTACACGGCAGAAATGCTGTGTAGCTTAGTGCTTCAGGTATCTCGCTATGGGTTAGGAGTTTGATTTCCCCCACTGTGTCTCCTTAACAGCTACTGTTTTTGATGCTCCAGCTCTGCAGTTCTAAAATTATTAATATTGTATAGCTCAGGGGTCAGCAAACTTGGCTCTCCAGATGTTCTTGGACTTCAATTCCCAGAAGCTCTGATGACCCTTGGATAGCTAATGTCTAATGGTAAGTGGCCAAAGTCTGGGGATACACTTGCCAGGTTAAGGAGCTCTACAAGAAGATACTAAACAACAGGAAAATGAACTCCACATACTATTCCAATGTGTCTGTTTTTATGACTCCTTAATCCAGCAAATGTATCCCCAAATACTGGCCAATCTACTATTGTCAGTCTTTCTTCTTTTTTAAAAGGCTGAGAAACAATTCTGCTGATTTTTGACACTTTTTTGTCACAGCTATTTGAACATACTAGGACCAAAAATAAAATGCCCCATGCTGTTTTTCTTGCAAAGCAGAACTTATATTATCTGGTTGTCAGTTATACTGGCTGAAACTGAAATTATCTCCATGGGCAGAATGATGCTGAAACTCCGTGAGAGTCAGGCAACAGGCCATAATACAGGAACTATACATGTTACAGTATTTTAAATTGTCCTATCTCATCTTATTTCAGTTAATTTTATTTTTATCCAGTCTTGTGTTTCCTGGGTGTTTTGAATAGAATAAATTTGATTCTGCACACACAATCCTTTGTATATGAAGTCTTTTTACACCCTACAATGCATTGGGGCTAGAATAATATATTTGAAATAATCTGGAACAAAAGTATTAATTGCAGGTTAGCCGCAAACAGGCAATGCATGTCCTGTCAGAATGCAATTCCTCGCATTAAAACAGGATGTCAACAGCCAGCCATTGCTGGAAAGCTTCCCAGCTACTGACAGTGCTGGGTTGAGATCACCAGCTGGCAGTCCTTGTCTGCTTGACATGTTGCCGGAGCCATGTCCCCAGGAAAGAACGCTGCCAGCTGGCCAGCACCAGGACAGCCAGGAAATCTCCTAGCTCTGGCCAGTGGGTGAAATTGTCCTTTCCCAAAGGGGCAGCTCTAGCAGCTCTGTTTCCACAGCTTGTTGAGTGAGGGGCGACTCTCAGCTGCAGACCCAAACCCACTGCCATCAGTAGCTGGGAAGCCTTCCAGCACTCACCAGCTGGCAATGTTAAGGACATAAGGACATAAGAACAGCCTTGCTGGAACAGGCCACAGCCCATCCAGTCCAGCATTCTGTCTCACACAGTGGCTCACCATTTCCTTCAGGGTATTCCCAAGGAGATGCCTTCACCTGCTTAGGATTCCCTGGAAATGGCATTGAGAGATATCCTGCCTATCTCTCCAACCCGGAGGTTGTCCTTAGGTATCCATAATTATAGCCATTGATCCCCCTGTCCTCCATGAACTTGTCTAATCCTTTCTTAAAGCTGTCAAGACTGACAGCTGTCACCACTTCTTCTGGCAGGGAGTTCCATAGACCAGTAATCCTCTGGGTGAAAAAGTACTTTCTCTTATTTGTTTGAGAACTAGTACCCAAAAGTTTCATGGAGTGTCCCCTAGTTCTAGTGTTGTGCGATAGGGAAAACAGTTTTTGATGTTGTTCTATGGAAGCCTGACTGCAGTTTTTTAAAAGTGTGCATTAGGCACAATTTTTATGCAATGTACAGTGATAGGTCTCCCTTGCTTGAAAGCCAGTCATATCCGACTCTAGGGTTTGGTGTTCATCTCCATTTACAGCCAAAGAGCCAGCGCTGTCTGAGTCTACAGACATTTCTATGGTCATGTGGCAGGCATGACTAAATGCTGGAGTGCACACAGAAAACTGTTACCTTCCCAGCCAAAGCAGTACCTATTTATCTACTTGCAATTTCTTGCTTTCGAACTGCTAGGTTGGCAGGAGCTGGGGCAGAAGACAAGACACTCACTCTGTCATGCAGCACTTGAGTCATAAACCGCTGACTTGCCAACTTTTAGGTCATCAAGCTCAGCATCTTAATCACTAAGCCACAGAAGTCTGAAGGAGTACCTCTAAGCTTGTTGAGCTGAATACATTTACAATACTTCTGTGATCATAGAAGCACTGTAAGCATGTTAAAATGAATGTTTTTACTGGTGCCTCTTCAAAACTTAGCACCGTGTGCAGAAGTAGTCTAACTGATATCCAGGCAAAGAGAGATGGGGGCTGCATTGCATGCCCCTTTCCCCACCCTGGTTAAAGCCCAATGCCTGAATAGGGTTCTTGTTAAACAAGGTTTACTCCCAAATTAGATGTGTAGCATTGCAATCTTGGGACTGATGTGGCTGAAGTGGTTAAGATGCTGAACTTGATGGTTGGAAAGTCTGCAGTTTGAGACCCGAGTGCTGCATGACGGAATGAGCTCCCATCTCTGTTCCAGCTCCTGCCAACCTAGCAGTTTGAAAGCAAGAAATTGCAAGTAGATAAAAATGGACCACTTTGGTGGGAAGGTGAACAACGTTCTGCACACTCAAGTGTCTAGGCATGCCTGCCACATGTCCACCAAAACATCTGCAGACGTCAACAGCACTGGCTCTTTGGCTGTAAACAGAGATAAGCACTGAACCCTAGAGTCGGATACGACTGGCTTTCAAGCAAGTGCGACCTTTACTATTGCAATTTTAGGTGGTAGCAATCAAATTTGTTTTACAACCTATTTTTAACTATTTTTTAATCAACCAGATGGATGGCTTAGTGACTTTAGACACCTCATTGGTTTGGGACATCTCAAAATAATTGATTAGAAAACCTGCACTGACATATAATGAGGGCACATATTTGATTATTCACAAGGGATCTATGTATTTATACTTAGACAAGTCTCTCTGAGCTCAATGGGATTTACCTCAATTAAGTACGAATATTCAGCTACCAGTATGCAATACTTAAGATGAGTTTTTAATAGTATGCCTTTTAAAATAAATTGTCAGTAAAGACACCATATTATCTTATCAAATCAAGAATCAGAAGGCTGCATGAAGGCACAGAACACAGAAACAGAACAATGAATTGCAAACCCTCCAATCCATATAATAAAATATACAGAGGATGCTAAAAATGTGTTACAGTTAAAACTAGTTTTCAGTTAAAACTAGTTTGCCCTAGTTGAAACCAGTTTTAACTGAACACTTCTGTTAGAACTAGAAACTGGTTTTAACTGACATTCGTACCTAATTGGAAGTGTATTTTAGTTCTAACAAAGGCGTTCTATTAAATCTGGTTTCAACTAGGGCAAACTAGTTTTAACTGAAAACTAGTTTTAACTGTAACACATTTTTGGCATCCTCTGTATATTTTAGTGTATGGATTGGAGTGTTTGCAGGTCATTGTTCTGTTTCTGTGTGTCTGTGCCTTCATTCAGCCTTCTGATTTTTGATTTGTAATATAACACATACATATTTTAAGAGATGTTATACAGTATATGGCTTACTTTTCAAAGTTTAATTGGTTTTTTTTTTTTGTTCAGTTGCACAGTCGATTCTGACCCATTGCGACCATTGTCCTCCAGGCACCTCTGTCCTCCACCACCCTCCTCAGCCCGCCAAGCTCTATGCCCACTGCATCTACAATAAGATCTAGCAATTTGTATACCTTTTGAGAATGGTTGATTTTAATTTCAACAAGATGGTGTCCTACTGCATTTCCACTGAGACGTGAGAGTTCACCTTGATAAGAATTTGCCAGTACAATGGATAGGATGAAGAGGTGCAGTTGAGTTTTCCCCACATTACCCTAACTTAACACCTCTTGACTTCTACCTATGGGGGACCATTAAAGGATGTGGTGTACCATAGAAAACTGGCTATACTGGCAGTACTTCAGGAAGGAATTGAAACAGCATGCACAGTGATACAAGTGGACACTTTGGTCAATGCTGCTCAAGCAGTAGTCCATTGTAATCAGATGCTGATGGTAACCACTTTGAGCACATCTTAAAATTGCAGAAGTCAAATGTGACTTGTATTCATCTTTTGTTATCAGTATATATTGAGTCCCCTGTAGGTGAGAGCTTTGTTGGGGTGCAGGAGCTTGAGTGGTCTAACTAGGCAGTGTTGCCCATCTCTTGTCAATGATGTTAGGCTGGGATTTAATAAAACTCAACAAAGCATCCTCCATCAGATACCTTGGGCAAGGTGAAAGCAGAGGGCATACATCATAGTCTGCCATAGTCTGATGTAATATCCAAAATGGCTAAAAAAAAACAAATGCAGATGAATTTAATTTCTCAAATCCATTTGCATGTATGGAATGTCGTCATGGAGATGTCTACCAATGTGCGGACTCCTCGCTGAATAACGACTCCAAGATATCCAAGGTATATATTGAGTATTACAATTTTAATATTGATTTTTCCCTTCTTAAAATGTTTATACATTTATAGCAACCTCTGTAGTTGTTGCTACTACTCTTGCTTAACTGCATTCCCAATATCAAAATAATATTGACTGTAGAGTAAATTTGGTTGATAAATTGTTCTCTTTTACCAGAAACAAGGATGCATGTTTTATTTCATGATTTCAACTTTATAATTTGTGACCCAGTGGCCCAGGAATCCGATTGGAACGCTTTTAAACATAGCTAGGGTTTATCATATAAATAAACTTGCATTCGCTACTGTAGCAGACATTACAGCATTTTGACTCACAGAGCTGGATACTTTGAAGATAAACTAAACTAACCCTCTGATAATTCACTACTAGAACATTTTCAATAGGTGTCCATCAAGCCTCTGCTAAAACCCAAATCTTCCAAAAAGGAGACTCCACTGCTATTTTGTTCCGCTGCTGACCAGCTTTTTGTTGTCAAGTTTTTCCTATTCTTTTCTATTTCAGGTCCATCCGCTTAGGTCCTACTTCTTTACAGTACTAGAAAATAAGCTTCCTTCTTTGGATTCTTGGCAGTTCCTCAGATTTTTAAAGATGAATATATTAATGTTTCATCATCTTCTCTTCATTAAAAAGACACTCAGTTCTTTTTAGACCATTACTAATAGGTTCCATTATGAACATATTGTAAACATTTATCTGGGCTTTGTCTGTGGGCAAATCCCCCACAATAAGCCTCCATGCATCTTGACCTCAGTATTACCTTACCTTTGAAGATCAACCATGTGTAAATGTAAGAAAGTTCCAATTTAATCTATAGGATTTACTCCCATGCAGATGTGCATAGGCCTAAAGCCTTATTATCACTCACACAGAAATGTTTTTAATTGTAAAATGCTGTTCAAAACATTTTGCCCAAACATGTAGGAATAATATATGACTATACCTTCCTGTAGCACGTTCTGTTTATCTTGCACAAGACGGATGATGTCTGACACCACAATGCAGTGGTCCATGTCTTCTTTCCCATCATGAATCTGATTCTCTTTTGAAAAACAGTTGCAACTGCTGGTTTCCTTACACAAGATAAACCTCCAGTAATTAGACATGAAAATATCTGATCCCAACTCCTGCAATTCAAAAGGAAACAGAAAAAGGTACTTCCACAATTGAAATAGAGACAGCGTGTTTTATCCTGGTCAGTGTTCTCAAATTTCCCACAAATACAAACAATTTGTTCTAGGCCAGGAGTTCCCAAACTTTTCGAGCTGTGGGCCGGTCACGTGGTTCCTCCCACTGTAAAACACATCCATGGCTGTCATAAATGCATTTATGACAGCTGCAGATGCATTTATGGCAGTGTTTTGTGCATGCGTATTTGTGCAGGTACATGCACAGTGTTTTGTGCATGCGTATTTGTGCAGGTACATGCAAATCCGCTTATGGTAGCGGCAAGGGTAGCATGGGATAGATGATTTGGCACTGTGGGCTGTAGTTTAGCCACCCATGTTCTAGGCTGAAAGTCACACTGAAAGTTGTATCAGGAACTGGATATATACGATTTTGCATATTTAGTAAGCAAATTATTATACAATTTGTGGTAACGTTTATATGCTAGTCATCCTACCTAGGCTTTACGGCAAGAATTAGCTTGAAACTCAAAATAATCAGTATTGAGGAACTTTACCAAATAAAAAGTTACCAATGCTGAAATTCTCTAGACCAGGGGTAGGCAACCTTCGGCCCATGGCATCAAATCATCTGGCCCACTGCCCTCGCTACCGTCACCGCCACAACTGCTGCCAGAACCAGCGGAAACAACCATAAATGTGTTTATGACAGCCATAAATGTGCCCTGGAGGCACAGTGGGGAACCAAACCCCCAACCTCTGGCTCTGCAGCCAGATACCTTAACCATGGAACTAAGCTAAATCCGTCCAGCCTGAAATATTTACTTTTGATTAAACACATGTACATTTGAACTCTTGGGATATATAAACTAATCTTCAAGATATAATTTAATTCATGGATTCTAGTGTTCCTGACACTTTGTGCCACCAACATGAAGATGAGAGGCTGGAAACAGGTATAAAAAAAACAAAAAACAGTAGCCTGCCCTGAGACAAATTCAAGGAAGCTATGACAAAAAATCACACTGCATAAGTTCTCTCTAGAGACATGGTCTTAGCAGGGCACAAGACATTTTAAATGCACCAAATCCCCTGTTTTCATCCATTTTTAAGTACACAACAAACTAGAATCAAAATATAACCAAGGGCATTTTCGGCAATGTCATCTTCCTCACAGAACTTTGCAACCTGAAAAGTCATATTTGCTTTCTATTAATGTTTTATTCATCTGGTCACTGTCGTGAGTTTTAGGATACTGTTTTTTAAATGTTAAAAAGCTGGTTTTCATCGTTATATATGTTGCAAGTTTTATATTGTTAACTGCTCTAAAGCTACCAAGGACATAAGTATTACAAAAATATTCTTTCCACTATAAATTATGTAATTGTACAAAACATTCATCCTTTAAAATTCATCTGAGCCATTCCCCCGTCACTTTTTACTATGATTTAATTTTGACATGAAAAACAAAAAGGACATGAAATTCCTTCAGATTTGAAGATCAGTTTATACATTTTTCCTTTCCTGTGCAAGAGTCCATGGCACATGTCTACTCTCTTTTCTAAATATTCACTTATTTTTTAAAAAGCCTTGCTGGAAAGTACATTTTCCATTTTAATAACACACAAGATCTTCAGTCCTATGAGCAAAGAATGTAACTGCAAATTATATAGCAACTTTACCTATTCAACGAGGAAACAGGAAAAGAAAGTGATTAATCTGAAAGACATTACCGTTACATGCTATCACTTCATCCTTCCTGCTGTCATTTCTCTGTATTGTATTACTGTGCTTCTTTTGGTGGGAAACAATGTGGATCCAAACTGAGCTCTTAAATGAAAAGCTCTTTCTTGAGTTGCAAAATCTGCATCAGCAATTACCATTTAGTCATATTTTCCTCCAAAAAAGCCACATTCAGTTTAATGGAGCTTATTTACAAGTCCCAAGTGAGTATGTATTGGATTGCAGCTCAAAGCTTCCCAGCTGTGTAGAGATAAGTCCATTAAACATTTGCTTCAAACTAAGTATGCTTTGGTCTGGGCTGCCAGTAACTTTATGCCGCCATGAGTCGGGTTCTACCTGAGTGGGCGGCATATATAAATATGACTAATAAATAAATAAATAAAAATTTTAATAACATAGAGGGACGAAGTCACAAGACTTGTTTCTTGTCCAAAGGGTATGTGACGTGCAGGTATCCAGATTGTTCACATGAAGTTGTTTCTCTATTTTAATTCTTCCATTCACATCATCTCACATCCTTCCTCTCCTTAAACTTTTTGTTCTACCCATATAGGTTCTATTGTATGTATTGGGGGGAAAGCTTTGTTACACCAACCTGATATCTTGAATGTAGGGTGTCATAGGCTTGTTACAAACAAAAAGCAGTGTCCCTTTTTTCCAGAAGCCAATTACTAATAATCTTCTATCAAGAGAAACCTATGCAAGTCCCACTGAGTCTGCAACAACACACAAAAGTGAAAAAGGAATATTCAGAGTTGCAGAAATAACATGGCAGAACTACAGAGGGCTGGCTTTTAAATCAAATATTTTATCAGCAGCCAGTCCGTGGACATAGCATAGAGTAGACCCACATGAGGAAAAAAGCAGGAAACAGAGTTCAAGGCTGCCCTTTGATGCCTTTCAGGAGTTGTGCAAGTGAAGGACACGTGTTGCTTTATTCACTCCTGTGCCAAGCGTGGGACATGGAAAGTTACACCTGTTCAGATTCTCTTACCTACACAACAATGGAAGTTACAAATGCAGACTCCTTTAATGTTTAACTACATAAGAATAACAAATCACTATGCTTTTGTTTCTTGAAGGTACAGAACACCAAGGGCTAAAAGGGGTAGTTACCTAACATAGGCTCAGCTCCCTCTCTGTGGGCACCGTGCAGTCACCCCAGCACAGAGTTTACCCCGCCCCTCTGCCCAGCAGTCCAATGGGAGTGCTTCCTCCCTCCCCCAGCACAGAGTTCACCCCACCCCTCTGCCCAGCAGCCCAATGGGAGCGTTTCCTTCCTCCCCCAGCACAGAGTTCACCCCACCCCTCTGCCCAGCAGCCCAATGGGAGTGTTTCCTTCCTCCCCTGTTGCTGTGTTGGTACTTTGAGATAAATAATTGGGTTTTGGGTTGCAGTTTGGGCACTTGGTCTCTAAAAGGTCTGCCATCACTGCTCTAGCTACTCCAGCCAGCCGTCTCTAGTTTGCAACTAATGTTGTACAAACACTTGCCTGTTGGACTGACAGAATGTGTCTATATATGAATTCATGTATATATGAACACACACACACCCCTTTTTTAAAAAGAGAAGTCGCCGTCTCAGACTCAGTGAGTGTAACAAATCCAAAGCGAAACCTATCTTCCTCCAGCCTCCCCAGCTACTGGCTGATTCGTCCCCTACCCCACTAACCACCATAGGCTCCAGTTACCCTTGATGTAGAAATTCATTTTTCTTACACATAATCCTACACAGCCCCAGAGCTAAGCCATATTGCAAAAAGAGAACAACAGGAGAAAGCTCCAGCAGATGATCCTTTAGGGCAGGGGGAGTGGATGTTCCCAAACCTCAATTTCCAACTACCCCTAGCCAGCCTCCTCCCTTTGTCTGCCTCCATTCTCCAGAGAAAGACCTCGAGTATTTATGTTCCTGGTAATACCTGCTCCTTTGGTCTGTCTGATTTTGCACGTGTTTGTATGACTCCACCTGTGCGTGCGTATGAATGTACACTTTCCCATCAGCTCTCCTTTCTGCCCCATCAATAACAACGGGCACGCAATGTCATTGGGGAGAAGTTCCTTAGATTCGGATTTAACCCTTCTCACTCATTCACTCACTCACTCACTCACTCACTCACTCACTCACACACACACACACACACACACACACACACACACACACACACACACACACACACAAAGTAACCATCCTGTGACCTTTCTTGTACAGGTGAAACTCTAAAAATTAGAATATCGTGCAAATGTTCATTCAGTTCAGTAATGCAACTTATAAGGTGAAACAAATCTATGAGATAAGAGTCATTACATACTACAAAGATAGTTAAAGCCTTATTTTCTTTTAATGTTGATGCTTATGGCTTAAGGTAAAGGTTTCCCTTGCTCGAAAGACAGTCGTATCCGACTCTAGCGTTCAGTGCTCATCTCTGTTTCAAAGCCGAAGAGCCAGCGTTGTCTGCATCTGCAGACATTTCCGTGGTCATGTGGCAGGCATGACTAGACACCAGAGCACACGGAACACTGTTACCTTCCCACCAAAGTGGTCCCTATTTATCTACTTGCAATTTCTTGCTTTCGAACCGCTAGGATGGCAGGAGCTGGGACAAAGACGGGAGCTCATTCGGTCCTGCAGTACTCAGAAATCGAACTGCTGACCCTCTGCCTCCCAGTTAGCATCTTAGTCACTTAAGCCACTGAGTAAACAAGAAAACAAAACAAAAGTCCCCCAAGAAGATGGGGAAAGGGTTCTTTGGACCACACAGCTTTGTGCCCATTGCATCTACAATACCATCTAGCCATCTTATTTTTGGCCACCCCCTTCTTTTGTCCTCCACCTTTCCCAGCATCAAGGCTTTCTCAAGTGAATCCTCTCTTCTCATTTGATGTCCAAAGTACTTTAGCGTCATCTTTACTATTTGACCTTTAATGAGCAGTCGTGGTTGATTTCTTCTAGGATCAACCTATTTCTAACACCACATTTCAAAGGCATCTATTTTTCTGCGCTCAGCTTTCCCAATGGTCCAGCTCTCACACCCATACATTACCCCCAGGAATACCATTGCTTTTATGCAATTTTTTTGTTTGCAAGGTGATGCCTCTACTTTTAACTATGTTCCCCAGGTTTCTCACAGCTTGTTTGCCAAGCATCAGTCGCTTTTTTATTTCATGACTGCAATCACCATCTGCAGCGATCTTTGATCCTAAGAAAGCAAAATCTGCCAGTCGTATCCAACTCTAGGGTGCAGTGCTCATCTCCATTTACAGCCAAAGAGCCAGTGCTGTCTATGTTTGCAGACATTTTCACGTCCATGTGGCAGGCATGACTAGAGCCCAGCAAGTCACATGGCTCTATTTGGCCACGCCCACAGATTTGGCCACACCCACAGAGGGGTGTGACCAAATTTTCCCTTATTTTCAAATCCAAAAGTTGACAGGTATGTGTGCCCCACGTTGGGGGCCACTGGACCACCCCCTCCCCTCCCCCCCCAGTGCTACTTCAAAGCGCCCCTCTTAACTCAGGAAAAAGCAGCACCAGTGCACCCCACCTTCCCTCCCCATTCAACTTCTGGGGCTGTGTAAGGAAGGGTTTGGATAAGGCTCCTCCTCCTCTTCCTCAGCCCGGCCGGTGCACAAACAAATGGGCAAAGAAGGACGCCGGGAATGGCGGGAGGACCCAGGATTTAAACCTCTTTCCCCGCCCGCGCATCCCGCGCAACCCCCACGCAAAAACAAAAACAACAACAACAAAACAACCCTCTCGCTCGCTCTCACCGAGAAAGGGGAGGGGCCTCCCAAGGCAAACAAACAAACCACGAGCGAAGCGTGTGTGCGCGCGCACACACATACACACAAAGCGCTGGGCTGCCTCTCTCTCCAGGCCGGGGGGGGGGGCCTTCGGCAGGCGCGCAGTGTTTCTGCGCGCGCCCGCCCGCGCGGGTTTCCTGTGCCTTAGTTTCTTCGCCTCCTCTCTTTGCAGGTTCCTCACTTGGCGCCTCCCCAGCCGAGCCCCATAAGTTCGCCCTCTCTCTTGCGCCGCCTGTCCACTTTTGCGCGTGTTTGTATGTATGATATCAACCTGCGCGTGCGTTGAGCACCGCCCACTGGAGAACACACACACACACACACACAGAGAGACACGTGTGCTATTGTTGCCTAGGCGGTGGCGTGCACAGAGTCCCTTTGTTGGTGCCGGGAGCAGGGGAGGATGCGCCACGCATCTGTGGCTTTCCCCCTTTTGCTCCCACTCCCGTCAGCCGCCCACCCCGTTTCTCCTTTTCCGCCTCTATTCAGGCAGAAGCCTTGTGGAGTTCAGCAGGACTTGCTCGGGTCGAAAGCCTTCCTCACCCGTCTGTTGTGGAGTGTAATTGCTGCCTTGAACCACACACAGGTGGTGGTCGTGGCCGGGAGGGCTTTTGCACAACTTCATGTTATACACCAGTTACACCCACTCTTTGATCGGGACTCCTTACTCATGGTCACGCATGCTCTGGTCACCTCCAGACTTGACTATTGCAATGTACAGTGATACCTCATACAACGTCCAAACTTGGTTCCACAAGTTTGGACTTTATACGGATTTGGACTTTATATTGAGGCATGCAAAAGCCTAGCCTCGATGCCTCCTACAACGTCCAAATCCTTGCTGTGATGCCTCATGCAACATCGTTTCCACAGAGATACATTGTACTGTAACAGCACAGACTTCAGGGCAAAGTCAAGGAAACAGACAGGAAACTGACAGAACTTTAAGAAATCATTGTCTAAAGGCTAAATACATTACAAAAACATGTCAAACAACCCTGATTTTAGGGGACAAACCATACAACGGGTTTTTAACTTTTGAAAACTTAATGAAGTGCAGGTTTAAAAGTTAACACCTCCCAACCCCAAGCCAATCGGAAACAGAAAACCTCATTTACCCACCTTTCTACTGTGCCAAAGAATGGTCAAAGAACCTGAAGAATGCTGCAAAAATCCCAGAAATGCTTCCAAAAAATCTGACGAAAAAAATCCAAAATGGCACTCAAAACCACTCCTAAACACCGTCTCGTGCAAAACCCACAAGAGCAATGCACATATGTGTCCCACCTTTTATACTGCCCAGGCACAATGCAACCTAGGGAAAACCCAATGCCTCATACAAAGTCGCAGTGACTTTGTATGAGGCAACTTTTTTCAAGGAATTAGGCGATGTTGTATGAATTTGATGTTGTATGAAGCGGACTTTGTATGAGGTATTACTGTATGTGCTCTACATGGGGCTGCCCTTGATGACCATTCGGAGGCTGCAATTGGTCCAGAATGCGGCTGCCCGGGCGGTGATGGGGTGCGGGCGGTATGCCCGTGCCTTGCCACTGCTTCGGGAGCTGTACTGGTTACCGGTATGCCTCCGGGTGCAATTCAAGGTGCTGGTAATGACCTTTAAAGCCCTACATGGTAGTTGGCCAGGATACCTAAGAGACCGCATCACCCTGAGAACATCTGTCTATCCCACCAGAGCAGACCGGAGAGGCTCTCTAATTGTTCCATCTGCTAGGGAGGCTCATCTAACACTGGAAGGAGGGCCTTCTCTGTGGAACCTTTGGAACCTCCTGCCAATTGAGCTGCATCTCCAAATGGAGTTGCTATCATTCAGGAAAGAGCTAAAAATCTGGCTGGCAAAGCAGGTGTGGGGCACCAGCGATGTGGTGACCCCTGCCTGCTGGCTGATTTAGTAAGAACACTCAATCCCTCTTTAATCTCTTTTAATCTGTAGGAGTTGGGGTAATTTTTGGTGGCAGTTTTGATGGTTTTTTTTTTTAAATGTGATTGCCACTGCCTCACCACTGCTTCAGGAGCTGCACTGGTTACTGGTATGCCTCCAGGTGCTTTTATACTGCCATGTTAAGATATCTTCACTTAACTAACACACACACACACACAAACACCACCCGCTTAAGTGCACAGGTTTCCTTCTGTTTCACCATGGACAAAAGTGCTGTGGCACCTTTTAGATTCAAAAGGCATTGTGGCACAACGTCTGGGTCACAGATCGAGATGGTAAGTGTGGTATTCCAAAAGAAATACTATCAGAGAGTAGAGAAAACAAAAAATGTGGCACCATAAAAAACCAACTTGTGTATTTTAATGCTAGCATTTTTGGGTCTGTTTTGTTTATGATTTGCTTGCACAGACTAACACGGCTACCACTTCAAAAAGGAATAAGTGGCAGAAAATGGCAATTGCATCTTAATTATATTTATTTTTAAATTGATCGTATGATAAACTCAAAGCCGTAGCGGGGAGGGCAGTCCCCCCCCCAGCTGACACCCTGCCCACCCACCCAGGGCAAAGTTCCAATGTTATATATATATATGTGTGTGTGTGACATTGTTGCCCCTGCTGGGGAAAAATACACCACCACCACCACCACCACCCACACACACAAATCTAGAATCCTGGCTACGGCCCTGGATAAACTTCGGTTTTCTACATTAATGTTGATATATAGTGTAAGCACAAATTATCCATCTCAAATTCCTAGCTAGAGTTCCATGTCTAGGTTTGAAAGCCATTGAAGGGCTTCATCTGTGGCACTATGCAAGTCCTCCCACATGCCTCCAAATGCACATAAAGGACACCTAAATATAAAGTGGCCCATGGTTTGGTCTTTTTCACAGTCACATTGGGGAGAGGACTTCCATCCCCATGTGAACAGAGTGGCTCCACATCTAACACAGCTGGTCCTCATTCTGTTTAGCATCCTCCACTGCCATCTTGGAATGGAAAATCCAGGTGGCCATTCACAGGGATTCTTGACTATGTGATGGTGCGGAATCGGGGATAGATGTTGCCAGAGTTCCATCTGAGATACTGAAATGGTTATTCTGTTGGTTGATTGCAGTGCACCAAGCAGGGTGTCTAGATTTTGATTGTCGTGCTGAGGGGACAGTTATATCCACATGGATTGGGAGGAGAGGATTGTTTACTATTTTTATCCATAGGTACTGTATAATAATGCTAGTGATCTTCTTAGTGGTGGTGGTGGAATATGGCTCAAGACTGGGAGTCAGTGGGTGTTTGTTGGTTGAATACAGCCTGTGATGATACACATTGCCTGATTCAGCTGTACAGTATGTCTATTAGTCCTGTGTGTGCATAATTGAGCCAAGATGAACAACAGTGCTAGGGCACTGGATCTAAGAACTTGGGTGCGGGCGCCCCAAGAAGTGCCTGCTAGCTCTGTAAGATGTTGTTTCTGGTTTTAAACTTTGTTGTCACATTGGAGAGATGGCACTTATAGGTCAAAGACCTATCTAAGGTGACTCCCAGGTACTAGAGGTTACTACAGTATTGCAGATTTTTTCCTCTGAATGATACAGCTGGTTTATACCTCCCATTTCTGTTCCGCAAATGAAAAGTTGACAGAGGCGATTCTGACAATCCAAGGTTTTCTAGATAATACACAGAAGTGGTTTATCATTCCCTTCTTATGGGGTGCCCTGGGACAGTGCAGCTTGCCTAAAGCTACTCAGGCTGGCTCTACTCCCAGGAGGCACAGTGTGGTATCAAACTCCCACCCTCTGCTTCTTCAATCTAAACCAGTGGTGACAAACCTTTTAGAGACCGGGAGCCCAAACTGCAACCCAAAATCCAATTATTTATTGCAAAGTGCCAACACAACAACAGGGGAGAAAGGAAATGGTCCCTTTGGGCTGCTGAGCATAGGGGCAGGGTGAACTATGTGTGTGTGGGGGGGGAGGGGGGAGAGGAAGTACTCCCATTGGGCTGCTGGGCAGAGGATCAGGGCAAACTCTGTGCTGGGGTGACTGCACGGGTGCCCACAGAGATGGCTCCAAGTGCCACCTTTGGCATGGATGCCATAGGTTCGCCACCACTGATCTAAAACTATTGAGCTACCCAACAGGATTAATAGGCTTCAATGTATCCAAAGTGGATAGAGTAACGGGCTAAGAAACTAGAGGCCTTGGTTTGAATCCCTAATCAGCCAAGGAAACTCTCTGGGGATGTGAAACTGTTACAACCACTCCTTAAACATCTCACCTTAAAAGCTCTATTAGGGTCGTTATAAAGTCAGTTCTCATTTCAAGGCACAGAACAGCAAGCTTCCAAGATTATTGCTACCACAGAAACTGAACATCAGAATGGTAATTTGGATAGCAGAACTAGTGTTTTCACCCAGGGTGCCAAGATTTAGAGGGCATAAACATCTAGTAGTAAATCCATTGTTGAATGTTAGGAAAATAAATGTCACCTATTCACCTTTCCTTTCTTTCTATAAGCACACACACGGCTACTATTCCAAAAAATTCGACTTTTTCTGCTGGATCAGTTGTGAGAGGTTATGAAAATAAGTTTCTTCAATTTCAACCATCATCTAGAACAGGGTTCCTCAAACCTGGTTCTCCAGATGTTCTTGACTTCAATTACCCAGTGCGTAATCTGGGGGTCCTTCTGAACTCACGACTCCTGCTCGATGAGCAGGTGGCAATCGTGGCCAGGAGGGCTTTTGCACAGCTTCGTGTTATACGCCAGTTATGCCCACTCCTAGATCGGGACTCCTTGCTCATGATCATGCATGCTCTGGTCACCTCTAGACTTGACTATTGCAATGCGCTCTACATGGGGCTGCCCTTGATGACCATTTGGAGGCTGCATTTGGTCCAGAATGTGGCTGCTAAGATGGTGATGGGGTGCGGGTGGTATGCCTGTGCCTTGCCACTGCTTCGGGAGCTGCACTGGCCTCTGGGTGCAATTCAAGGTGCTGGTAATGACCTTTAAAGCCCTACATGGTAGTGGCCCAGGATACTTAATGTGTGGGAGACATCACCCTGGCAGAGTAATTGCCCTTAGCTGTCTGAGAGCTACTTTCAGAAGCCTAGCTTTCCTCCCTCTTGGCACTCTCGTTTGCAGTGCAGTTTCAGCAATATAAGAAAAAGCATCAGCATCTTCTGAAGAAAAAAAGTGAGATGCTTCTTACTGTATCCTTAATGTAATTCAGGAACGGGAAGCATGCTACTCTCCCAGCATTGTTGGATTGCTGCTCCCCTCAACCTTCACCACAAACTGTGCTAGCTACGGTTGATGGGAGCCTGCAGCATCGGGAGAGTCACGTAACATCCCAAGGCTTTTCTGATGGAACAGAGACAAAAAAAAGCTGCCTGTCTCCCACACATGTCACCCTGAGAATATGTCCATCCCACCAGAGCAGACCGGAGAGGCTCTCTAATTGTTCCATCTGGTAGGGAGGCTCGTCTCTCTAACACCCGAAGGAGGGCCTTCTCTGTAGAACCTTTGGAACCTCCCGCAAATTGAGCTGCGTCTCCAGACGGAGTTGCTGTCCTTCAGGAAAGGGCTAAAAATCTGGCTGGCAAAGCAGGTGTGGGGCACCAGCGATGTGGTGACCCCTGCCTGCTAGCTGATTTAGCAAGAACACTCTCTCACTCTTTTAATCTGTAGGAGTTGGGGTAATTTTTGGTGGCAGTTTTGATGGGGTTTTTAAAAATGTGATTGATTTTATTTTCTGTGAGCTGCCCAGAGTCTTTGGAATTGGGTGGCAATATAAATCAGAAAAATAAATAAATTTCCAGAAGCCCTGATCAGCAGGTATGCTGACTTGGGCTTCATGGAAGTCCAAGAACACCTGGAGAGCCAAGTTTGAGGAACCCTGATATAGAAGGTCCATGATGGTGTCCATGAATTGGGTGGATCTGGTGCTGTATTACCTTGTTTTGTTCATTATTTGCTAGCACCTCTCAACATCTAGGTAAAGGAGCCCTTGCTCAAAAGCCAGCCATATCCGACTCGAGTCTAGGGTCTGCATCTGCGTACATTTTTGTGAACATGTGGCAGGCATGGCTAGACATGGAACACTGTTTAGCGTCCCACCAAAGTGGTACTGTACCTATTTATCTACTTGCAATTTCTTTGCTTTTGAGCTGCTAGGTTGGCAGGAGCTGGGACAGAGTCTGGTGCTCACAAGCTCCTTCCAGCTAACAAGGCAAGCTTCTTAACCACTGAGCCACCGCAGCCCCTCGTGGTTGGGAAACAGAAGGTAGAAATACAATTTCCCACTGTACCTCCTGGGAGAACAGTGAGTAGTCATAGGTAAGTTGCACAGATCCAGAGTGCTCCTAGAAGAAGGTAACCATAAACTACTACTCTGAACTACCTAGAAAGCCTCAGAGAGAGTGTTGCCATAAGTTGGAATCGACTTAATGGCATTCTATTATTATATGTACAGTATTAGTAATAAAATAATCAAATTTACCACATGTTGGAGGGGAGAGTGAATGCATGGATCCAATATTTTAAAGTAATTAGTGGTTTAATGTGACCATCTCAAAAGTATGGTTTCCCACTAATAAGAATAGTAAGTACTGCAGCATATAAACACATAATAATAATTGGGTTGAAAGGACTTTTGCTGGAGAATCTCCACTCAGGAGACGCCCGAATGAGGCTCCTTTCATGTCCCCAAGATCTTTTCTCATTAAAGTGGTCCCTATTTATCTTCTTGCAATTTCTTGCTTTCGATCTGCTAGGTTGGCAGGAGTTGGGACAGAGACGTGCACTCAATCTGTCATGCAGTAGCCAGGTCTTGAACCACCAACTTGCCAGCCTTCCAGCTAACAATGCGAGCTTCTTAACCACTGAGCCGCCACAGCCCTATATAAACACATGATCACATCTGAGAGACTGAACGTTTTATTGAATTCAGTGGCTGAAACTCAGTAACAAAGTTAGGTAATATAAGTCTGATGATGCCATTAACTGCAGCCATATTTTGGTAATTAAGTTTCCTCCCCACCCCCAAAAAGTTCCTAGGCTCCCTTAAGATCCTAAGGAAGCCTGGGGCGTGTGTGTAGCAGGATGGTGGCAAGAAGTCTTGAATGACTGAAAGTTGCCACTACTGACCCATGTGCGCAACGGAACCTGTATTTGCTATTACAGTAATACCTCACACAAAGTCCGCTTCGTACAACATCGAATTCATACATCGCCTAATTTCTTGAAAAAAGTTACCTCATACAAAGTCGCTTGACTTTGTATGAGGCATTGGGTTTTCCCCAGGTTGCATTGTGCCTGCACAGTATAAAAGGCAGGACACATGCGTGCATTGCTCTTGTGGGTTTTGCACATGGCAAAGAGTGTTTAGGAGTGGTTTTGAGCATGATTTTGGATTTTTTTTGAATTTTTTCATCAGAATTTTTAGAAGCATTCCTGGGACAATCAGGGTTGTTTGACATGATTTTGTAATGTATTTAGCCTTTAGACAATGATTTCTTAAAGTTCTGTCAGTTTCCTGTCTGTTTTCTTGACTTTGCCCTGAAGTCTGTGCTGTTACAGTACAATGTATCTCTATGGAAATGACATTGTACGAGGCATTGCGGCAAGGATTTGGACGTTGTATGAGGCATCGCGGCTAGGATTTTGCATGCCTCATACAAAGTCCAAATCCGTATAAAGTCAAAACTTGTGGAACCAAGTTTGGATGTTGTATGAGGTATAACTGTATCTGATATTTAAGACTGCCCTCATTTCACTGACCCTAAGGCTCCCCAAGGATTAGCCTAGGAATCTTTGGAGGAGGACATTTTATCATCACCAAAATAATAATTCTGTTTGAATTCTAGAATATAGAATCATATACTGACTGAGTTGGAAGGGGCCTATGGGATGATAGAATCCATCCTCAAACTCAATGCAGGAATCCAAATCAAAGCAGATCAGATATAGCTGTCCAATTTTTCTTGTGATCTACAACAATTCCAAGATCCTTCTCCTGCATTGGAGTGCTCACCATCTTCTGAGGTAATTGGTTCCATTGTTGTACAGCTCTAACAGTGAAGCATTCTTCCTGATATTTAGCCTATATCTGGCTTCCTGTAGTTTCAGCCCATTAGTATGTGTCCTGCACTCTGGTATGATGGAGATCAGATCCTGTCCCTCCTCTTTATGACAACCTTTCAAATGTTTAAAAAAATGCTATCATATCCCCTATGTGTCTCCTTTTCTAAACATGCCCAGTTCCTTCAGTCTTTGTTCATAGAGTTTGGTTTACAGTCCCCTGATCATCCTTGTTGCCCTCCTCTGAACTTGTTCCATTTTGTTGGCACCCTTAAAGTGCGAAACTGGACACAGTACTCTAGATGTGGTCTTTTTTGCAGCCACATCACACTATTGACTCATATTTAGCTTGTGATCTACAACAATTCCAAGACCCTTCTCAATTGTAGTATTACTGAGCCAAGTATTCCCCCTCTTGTAACTGTGCATTTGGTTCCCCTTCCCCCAGGTGTAGAACTTTGCACTTATGCCTGTTAAATTTCATTCTGCTGTTTTCAGCCCATTGTTCAAGCCTAACAAGATCTTTTTGAATTCTGCTCCTGTCTTCCAAGATATTAGATATTCCACCCAACTCTGTATCATCTGTAAATTTGTTAAGTATTCCCTGCACTCTTTCATATAAAATGTTGAAGAGCACAGGGGTCAGGACTGAGCCTTATGGTACCCCACGTTACGCCCGCCCAGTTTGAGAAGGAGCTACTAATAAGTACTCTGAGTATGATTCTTCAAACAACTGTATCTACCTGACGCTTGTGGTATACAGGCCATTCCTGGTTAGCTTGCTAATCAGAACATCATGGGGCACTTTGTCAATGGTTTTGCCAAGTCAAGATAGATTACATCTACAGCATTTCCACTATATTCTGAAGAGATTTGCGCAGGAAACATTTAATTTTAATTTAATTTTCACATTTATACGCTGCCTACTCAGGTGAACCCGACTCAGGGCGGCATTACAACTTTTAAAAACATATAAAAACACATAAAACCCCTAGTTATCCCAACTACCCACTGTAAAAAAGAGACAGAGAGGGCTCCTGATTGCTATCTTGTTGTGAGCCAACAGGCAGGTACCGTATTCCCATTAGGGCTCCACACTTGCCCTGCCAGCCAGGTCTTCACACCTTTCCTGAAGGGCAGCAATTCTGTTTGTAGTCTTAGATCTGTTGGCAGGAGGTTCGAGAGGGCTGGTGCGGACATGGAGAAGGCCCTCCTTCAGGTACTAGATAGATGTGCCCCTCTAGTTGATGGCACAACTAGAGAGCTCCTCTGATCCGCTCTAGTTGGATGGGCAGACACTCTTGGGGCGATGCGGTCTCTAAGGTATCCTGGCCCACTACCATATAGGGCAGTATGTTCAATAAAGAAAGATCACGAGGAAGAACTTTATGTTACTAGATTGTGTTTTCTATTTAAATTGAAGTATATATTTTCATTTTTCCCAAGGGATTATTTCAATTCAAAGGAACACACATATACCACAAAACAAATACATAAATTTTATTTTATTGCAAGCAGATTTAAACATCTACTGCTTTATACAATCTACAGAAAGGTCCAAAATATGAATACCTTATAAAGAATTCATGTATCTACAGAAATGAAAGTTTTAAAAACAGCACTAAAAATAAACTTTACATGAATGAACATGTATGTGTGTGTGTATATATATACATCCTTAATATTTTAGTCTGCTTTGATCCACTTAACATAGTTTTATAGGTTAGCCTAAACAGTAATTTTGAAGGCTGAATTATCATCAGATAAGTGCACCTATTATTGTACCTTTTAAAAAATACAAGTCAGTATTTAGTGCTGATGATTACAGAGATTTTGTAAGATGTTTTTTGCACTGATAACTATGTTCCATCATTCCCAAGAACTTTTCCTGCCAATTCTACTTTACATTACAGAAAGAAACAGCATTGAGAATGATGGTACACACCTGACATGATTTTTTTAGACAATATACATTTATAATTTCGACAAAGGTAAAGCTGTATAAATTGATGTTTGCATTTGTGCAACATATAATCACATATATATATATTTCTTCTCATAATACTTTGACAAATTTCCATTAAAGCTATTCATCCTAATCCCATTACAAACTAGTGCAGCTTTCTCCCATTGATACCTGCATTGTAACTGGGATAAATAGGCTGACACAAGCAGGACTATAATTAGTACACAGCTCATAATGGCCAAAATTCTAGCTGAAATGCGATAACTCCCCAACCAGAGTAGGGACACTGAACCAGTTGCTATTTGGTGAGTCAACTCATTTGTATGTTACACTGATTCGGTGGCCATACAGTAGTTGAAACTTACTGTTCTGAGCAATAAATGGCAACTATTATGTGGTCATAATTAGTCAAGAAATTTAGGAGAACCGATTCTTGCAACAAATCACTCTCAACAATGTCAGCATCAGTCAAAATACATCAGTCACTTCTATCAATGTTTGGTTGCTACCTACCAAATCCAAGCATTTATTAAAGCATTTGAGATACTTTTTCATTTAGGTTCAACAATTCAGACAAGGTCATTTGATTTACAAAGAATGCAATTTTTCTATTCAAATTAAATTTCTATCACTTTCATTTTTTTTATATATAAAAAAATTAAGGTTACTATCTACTGTAGTTAACTTGTCTGTTCCCCAGTCCAGAATAAAATGGATGACAATAGAGTGTCTGCAAATAGGTAACCTTTCAAAAACTATCTCATTCAGTCTCCTAAAGTGTGGGGAAATCCTCTACACCCATCAAGTGAACTGCAAGAACACTGTGGTTATCCATTTTGTGAATTTGGGCCCTCTGTTTAGAGGAGGAACACTATACTGCACAGAACCATTGATTGGGTCAATTAGTTATTCACTAGGAGAAATCCTGGTGTGTTGTAGCATGCATATGCAAGTATCTCTAGACTGGACCCTACTAATATAGGTTATGCTACAGCCGGGGTAAAGAACATAGTGGTGGGCTGAATGACACACACCCCCGAAAGGTATGGGCCTATTTCCAAATGTCACTGGTCCCTGGTACTGTTAAATGTAGGTTTTCTTGGTTTGGGAGAATGTGTGTGCTGCAAAACTGGATCTATGGCTGAATTGCTCCTTGCAAGAGCAGTTTTGCAGCTACAATCTAGTTATGGAAAGCTTCTCCCCCCCCCTTTCCTCCATCAGAGAAAATACTGGACAAGTAAAATAAAGGTGATTCTAAGTAACCTTCCCCCATGCCCAACTGGCCTACTCAAATGGAGAAGGTGTACAGTAAGAGGGCATTCATAATGTCATTTCAGATACTGTTTAGAGATAATGGGGATCACCCCTTCACATGTTTCCAGGTAAAAGGATCGGGAGCTCCCAAATAGATGGGCTCCTAGACCATTTTGCCTGTGACATTAAGCAATGGTTTATATTAGCCAAAGCCTGCTGCTTTTGCCACAAACTGTCACATAAACAATCAAAGACAACATAGTCTGTTTTCTTTACTTCTGGTCTGTTTTTCCTTTTGTTTTGGGGAGAGACAGCTGGGGAAAGAAGCCTTGAATAAATCATGTTGTTTGATTGGATGTGATGTCGAGCCATGGTTGATGTGATGTCAAGCCATGTTTGAAAACAAACCAGGGTTAGAAGCAAACCCTTCTGGCCCAAATTCTGTAATGTAGTGAATCACGCTAGGATAGGCCCATTGGATCAGTTGGGATTTAGTGAGCCAACTACTTTGGAAGCTCCATTGAGTCATAAAGGCCTTCTTTACCTGTAACTTACTATGCTAAAAGACATAGTTAGAGTGGGTCCATTTAAATCAATGAAACCTATGAATTAATTCACTAAGTCTCCATTGATTCAATAAGTATACACAATTTATTACATGAAGAAACAGGACTCTGAACAATGAATCATAGCTTTTGAGTGTCGTGTGTAGCTGGTTAACAGGCCATGGTTTATTCATGAATGGGTCCAGACCAGAGTTTTGAACACTGTTTTCCCAAAAGAACTCATTATATTGTTACTTGCTTCAATGTGCAACTAGATACCATTGCAATAGCTGGGCTTCAGAAGCAACTTGTGTTGCTATTCTGTTACTCAATACAGTATTATGAGTTGTAACTTTGTAAAGTACCTAGTGAATTCCATTAACAGAGAAAAGGGGTGCCCTGGTCAGGGTTATTCAAACAATGGTCTATGCATCCCTCAGGGTCCTAGTGGGATCTAAAACAAGAAGGAATGATCAAATGCAGTGAAATTCCCTCCCACATGTCCTATAGGGTATGGAAAAGAATTGGGGTTATATGGGGAGGGATAGAATATGGGACACCTGCAGCCTTTGAGGTTTGAGGGGTGTATTTAGCCCCATGTCATCTAGAAGTTGCTTATCCCAGCTCTAGGCACTCCAGAAAGTTTAAGCAGCTGCATGGTGTGATTGCTGGAGAAGAAACGGACTCATACTGTTTTGAGTGACACAGCACTCTTTGTTGAAGCTAAACCAAGGACAGAAGACAAGACATACTATCTATATAAATCTATTATAAATGAATAAATAAATAAAATCTCAAGGGTGCCCCAAATTTTTGGGCTGTGGCCCGGTCACGTGGTTCCTCCCACTGGAAGCGGAAGTAAAATGCACATTGCCATCTGTTTTGCAACAGGATGAAATAGGTTTTAGGCTGACATTTTCTCTGTTTAAACAAGAGGTGCCAATTCATCCAACCCGCACCACCCTCGTTGCTCCTGGAAGCAGAAGTAAAACGCGCCCGTACAGGCATGTTTTACTTCTTCCAGGAGCAATGAGGGCAGCACGGGCCAGATGCATTGGCATTAGGGGCTGGATCTGGCCTGTGGGCCATAGTTTGGGCACCCCTGGTCTATCTTAAATAATCAAAAGGATGTGAGAATGATAATGTAACAGATAATGTAATGGCCATGAACGTTGCTTCTGAAGTCCAGTGAATGGTAACAGTAAAAAATTATCTGTTGAAGTGGGTAACTAAGTTCAGTCATTACCTCCAAGTTATGGTTCGGATACAGCAAGCCAGAGTTCACCTAATCAAACTAGTTTACCATTACTCTTATTCCAGATAACCATAGTAGATCCTTTGATATTCATTTATATCCAGCTCAATGAGACATAGCTACCATTATATAATTTTAGTATGTAAAATATTCATTTTAGGGGACAGTTGAGTAATAAGAAGTTTACATTAAACCCTTTTGTTCATAAGCAGAGCAGAAATGCAGCATCAAACAAGAGTCTTCTTAATTAAGGCTAATGGATGGAGATGAAAAACACAGAAACAAGCAACTTGTGCAAAGCTGTGAAACAAAAATATAACAGTAGTAGCAGAAACAACTGGTTGTAAGCAGAACATTTTATCACATTGAAAGCTAATATTCAGAACCAAAAGCAAATGTAAAACGTCAGTAGCTTTGGATAAATCTTATAAAACAAATTGAATTTAAATTTTAACATTCATCAGAATTTCAACATTCAATCACAATTCCACTATAAGCTAAATGCTGGAGATCTAAAACTTGTAAGTATAAAAAAAACTCTCAAAAACATACACTTTAAAAATAGAAATGGTGTGTTAACAAATGTATGCGTAAAACAGATATATAAATAGCTACAGTATTGAAAAATATTTCAGTGCAAAGGCAATTTTAAGATTCCTAAAAAATACATTAAAAATAATTTTGTTAACTACACTCCAAACAGATTTGTCACTACTATAGGTATAAAATCAATACCCACATCAAGTTGATTTCTTAAAAATACATACATATATAGATATAGATATTTGCAACCAGTGTTTTATGTAGGGGACACTCCTACCCATCATTCAAGTATGCAATGTCAAATTAAATACTACCTTTAGTTGTATTACCATCAGAATGTGAACGACACTGTATTTGGAAAGTGCTTCACTGTAAGTGATAGAGATGTCATGATGCTGTGCGTTAGAAAGATAGTGAGGATGGAGAACTACAGAAACAATCATCAGGCTCTCTTTTTCCCCATAATCTTTGGTATAATAACATTTTCAAAATTTCCTTTCAAAACACTATCTTCCTTTACTCTCTTTCAGTGTTATGTTTGTCTACCACACAGAAATGTCCATACCTAGAAATAATTCTGACACCCTAAATAAAACACTGGGGGAGCGGGGGGACTGGTACAGGTCTGCTATTATCAAAACCAGTACATAGCAAGACAAGAGCCACAAGTGGAGCTGAAGTACAAGCTGGCTGTAATTATTCAAATTGGCTTGTGTAAATTTCTTTTCCTGAAGGACAGTCAGGTCCATGTTCAAAGACGAGAACACAAACACCCCTAGTGGTTTTTCAGCTAATAAAAACACCCTTCCGCAGTGGCTGTTAATTAAATGAAATAGTTACAAAGCTTTAACTTTGTAGTAGATTTTCTGTTAAGACTTGGGGATTCTCCATTTCCCTTTCTAAGGTTAAATTCCTGTCTGGCCAGGTTACCCTGCTATAGTACTCGAGTAGACCATACTGCCAGCCGAGTGTCAGGCGGCAGTTAACTAACCTGACAACCCTAAGGACTATGGCCTTGGGTGCCAAAGTCAACAGGGAAGGGTGATGGTCCCTAAGTGGATTAAATCCCACTTGAATCCATCTTGATGGAGGGTAGCAGCTTCATCAATACTGGCCTGTGGCTGAGGACCTTGTGTGCCAAAAGGGCTTGGGGCCAGAAAGTGACTCGCGGAACTGGATCTGTGGTAGGGGTGCCATGCTGCGATGCGGAAGGCAAATGAAAGGCCATTGCATTATATTCTCAGGACAGTCTTCATGGCTAATCGCCACGAGGATTGCCAATATTCGGACTTGGATATGGCAGAAGAAGGTTAAAGTAAAAGTGAAATTGCCATTATCATCTGCTACAGTAGCAGATCCACAGCCCAGTGGCAAATCATATATGTGTTACATACAGAAGATCCTAGGTTTCATCTCTAACTTCTCCGAGAGAAAACTCCTGAAGTGCTGTTGATGGTCAGGGGGTGAGAAAACTGGACTAGATGAAACAAGGTTCTGAGTGAGTACAAAGTGCTTTCTGTGTTCTTAGTTATTATAGAACCAACCCCTCTTTGCCCTTATTGTCCACTGTTAATTTTAGATATAACCAAGTGCTAATTATACAGATATGTTATTAGCACTACATTAAGGTTAAACTATTAAATTCAATAATTATTTCCCATTCAAGACCTGGAGCATCCACGTCACCCATCTGCTAGCCAGCTTGACTTCTTAAGGTCCGCAGAGAGACTAAGTGAAACTGTACTGGCATACAGTGGAAAAAACAAAAACCACAGACAGTCCTACTTGGTGACTTACAATAAAATGGACATTAGAGAGTGTTTCTTGAAAGCAGATTTGCACAGAGGAAACACCAGTTTGTTCTACAGAAAGAGCAAAGAAAGGACAAAAGATGAGTCAGAAACAGCACCTTTGAATAGGCCCTCAGTGATTTCACTTGGAATTCAAGATCATTGCTTATTACCGACAATTTTTAACTATTAAACTTAGAAAATAATAACTAACTAGAGGACTGTTCAAGTAATAAAGGAAAAAATATTATCAGAGGCAATAAACAAAGAAAGGTTTTTGAAATAATGGGAGCTAAACTAAAGTACTGTCCATTCTTGCAGTGCCAGAATGTACAGATAATCCATTTTTCCCAACAGTTCAAAACATGAAAGGCCAATACTCCTGGAAGGATTTGTACTCAGCACTCTTGATCCACCTTGTCAGAGTATTACATGAGAATAAAGGAGAAGAAATTTTCAAACTGTGGTGTTAAATTGCGCAATTTCAGGTTATCATTTTTGGAGGGAGTGTGGGATGGGGATCGTTGTAGTACTTAAAAGGCTTTGGTTGGTGATCTGTCACAGAGAAGTCTCCAAACCTGAACCTCTGTGGGAGTACCCCACACTATAATCACAACGCTTATTGGAATAGCCAAAGATAGATGGGAGTAGTGAATAATCATGGTTTCTCCAGTGTGTAAACATGGTTTTTTTAGAATTAGAACTAGACCTTCTTGCTGGGAAATTCTTGCAATCATTGCTTCTGTATCTTGGTCTCTTCAGAGAGGCAAGAGGTGTGAATTCTGAAATATGGTCCCGGCCATGGCTTGATGTATTCTGCCAAAAAAAGCAAGGTGCTGATTATAAAGCAACCATTACAGTAACTATCTAGAAGGCTTTGATATTGTATCTATCACCACAAAGAGGAAATGTGGCTAAATGAACACATATAAATGTTATTAGAAACGGAACACAAGTGTTTGGAATCAAGACAATCTCAATTGAGGAATAATTTTAATTTATTTAAAATTGGCTACTTGTTTTTTAACATGCTTTTAATTGGCTGCTATTCTTAAAATATGCTTTAATTAATATTTTGTTCAACAGGAATAACAGGATGCTTGGCTTAAATCTGTTCTTCACCCTGCATTTGAGAAGATGAGATCTGATCTATGGAAGAGTGGTATTCTTGATATTTCCATTTACCGTTTGAAGAGAAAATAATAATGTGGATGAACTTTAAAAAGTCAATTTATCATTTTTGTACAACTTCTAGCCTGAGTTAGGTAGCTGTGAAGAGGCTACATCTATAGAAGAAGGAGCAAATAAATGAATATATTCTTCTGGCCTTTAAGAAGCATACTGATAAATAAATATTCTTGTAGAAATTCCAACTGTTTATCAGTTGGCATGTTAAAATGTTTCCCTTTCAGAGGCTTAATTTATAACTTACAATAGGTGAAGGAAAACAGACATGTGCACAAATGTGTGCTTCTGCTTTCTGTTATTTCTTGCGACTTGCACAAATAAAATGTCCAGGGTTGGTCTGAGGGAAGACCAATGAAGTCCAGATGTTCATGAATGTTGGCATCTGCTTTTTACCACCCCTGGTAAATATGCAAATTATCCCTTTGAAGTCCAGAGTCTATCTCACAGTCACCCTGCACTTTAAGATGGAAACTGGCATCTTTTTAAACGTTTGGTTCATGATGATTCTACATTTCAGGGTACAGGCAGAAGAAGAAGTACATGCCATGTTTTTGTCTTATGCAACAGTGCATAATGTTTTTTGGGGGAAATTCTACTTTGAAGCTTGTGTTAACCATCAGTAATTCAATGTGAATCCAAATAAATGTGAAAGTGCTTTCACATCTATGACTTATGCCTATTTATTTTGCAAGCCACTGTCTGAAGTATAAATACTTTCCCTTTGTGGTGATTGATGTACAGTAACTAGAAACCCATATTTAATTAAAATAGCAGTCATGCACTTTTAAACCCTATTAGAATCAATGTGTAAATCAAAACAAAATACATTACTTGTAAACCCCAAAATTTCCAGGAAGCATGTACATGAAACATTATCACAAACACTTACCTAAAGTCTGAAGTGTACTGGAAACAGACTATAATATTCAAAACCACAGTAATCATGTTTTGTTTAGGAAGCACAGTAAAAACTCTGGAGGAAACAGTTTTCCCTCTGAAAACATCACAGCACACAAATATCAATTGCTATAATGGTAACAATGTTACCTATCAGGGATCTAATTATGCCTCGGAAGCAGAGAGGGCTCCTTCAAGGAGTGGCTCATCGTTGTTCGCCAGTGCATTTACAGTTGTTTTATGTTTCACACTCTTCTGCAAGGATGAGGAAAAACACTGAGACGAACATGTCAAGAGGAAAATATTAACTGTAGTGTTAGGAGGTTAGCAATGCCAAACTTGTTAAGACTGGAAATGAAAAACTAACCAATATAAGAGCTAAATTATCAAGAAATTATATCTCGATCATAGTTGAGGACTAACATATTTCATCTAGATTTTGATCAGTATATTTGCAATAGAAGTGGATCGCGAACTTAAGAAAGACACTCACTGATATATGATCAAGAAGTCTTCAATCTCCTCAGTTACATTAAATAACAGAACGGGACTGGGGAGGGCCATCCTAACAGGATACCTTTACTTATTTCTTTCTGTTACAAATGGCTTCTCTCTTTCTCCTTTTCTTTCAGTTATACTTTTCATATTTTTAAGTACATGAAGAAGATTGTAACATGTCCACATAAAAAGTTGGATTTGTACTTAAAGGTAATTAATGGGTATGCCTAAAATAAGGAATATAATACTGGAAGTTGGAACTGTAAACTATAAACTGACACCCAGTTTATAGCAGAAGTCTTAATGTTAGAAGCAGAAAGCAGGAATAATGTTAGGCAGAAATGAGCCATATTAGTACAAATTTGTAATAAAGCAGAATTATTAGTTCTAGAGATTTTAATCAACAAATACTCTGGGTGGCATCTTGTAACAATCTGGAATCATCAAGGAAATAACATTTGATTTAAAGTTTATCAAAAGAAACATTCCTCCAAAGCTTTTACATGCACAACAGCACAAAATAGTTTCATTTATATTATATATATATACTAAATGTAAATCTTTTTTGGAAATGGAAACAGTAAAAGAAAGGAAATACTTTTAATTGAATTTAAAAACCTATAAGATTAATTGAAAATGATGTTGTTGCTTACCACACATGGAAGTGACAGCTAAACAGCATTAAGGTGAGAAATACAGGCATAACAAATTTAGAAGAGAGACTAATGTTATCAAAATGGAGAGGGAAGTGTTTGCTAGTAAAATACTAGGTTCAGAGTAGGTCGTGTGTAAACTACTGAACCTGTTTAATAGAATACCACAAACTCATAATTCAGTAGTTTGGAGAAAGCAGCAAATATTAACAGCAAAGTCAGCAGAAGGTTGTATATAAGGGGGGGAGGAGATAGATTACACAAGCTGTAACCAGCCTTGTGTGTGTGTGTGTGTGTGTGTGTTTATATATATATAAGCAAATAGGCCATCAACATGATTGTAAAACAAGCTGGCTATGGTAAACAACAAACATATAAAAGACCACAACTTTACCATGATGATTCTCTATTGTACTATTCACATACAAACAATGTGCATGGTAACTACTTGTGATATATGGACACATCTGAAAAAGCAAGAAAAATTTAATTTCTGAGAGATGCAAAGTCTAGTTTGGAATATGAGATACAAGTAACATTTTGTTACTGTGAATGTTTTTTCTAACATCCTTTGAATGAAATGGCATGCAGAAAGGCAGGAAAAAAGATCACCTTTTGCTCGATTAGAAACTTAAACTGCTCGAAGTCTGAGAAAGCATAAAGATGGTTGACTGCTCAACAGAAAGGCACTGATGTTTAGTCTGATTTCCCAAGAAGATTGATGGAAGTACCCATGTACATCATATATAGTTTAAAGCAAGGTAGCAGTTATTTAGGAAAAGAAGGATGGAAGACGGGAGTATAGAAAAAGAAGAAACACAAGGAATTAATCTGATTAAATGCTTTCTAGTGCATATTTACAAAGACACATTAAACAATGTGATGTCTGGAAAGTGCATAAAAGAAATTTCAGAATCCAACCATAGAGGCAAGGTACTGAAAATATGCTATACCATACTTATTGCAAAATGCCATGTTGGTGCAATCCTATACATTTTCTACTCATTATATCTAATGATGCTTATTTCCAGGTTAAGGGGACAAGATTACCAAAGGCTATTAGTTATCTAGTAGCCCTTTTGGATCAGATTAAAGACCACAGGCAACATTCTATTCACATGATTGCCAACAATGAGGGATTTGCTGTACCTCAAGTATCAAAGGTAGTAAGCAACTGTGTATCAACTGTTAGGGAATATGAGAGGGAGATTCCGACAGACATCAGCCTGGCCACTGCAGAAACAGAATGCCAGACTAGGTAGAACCGATCCAGCAGGGCTTCTATAGGCTTATGTTCCTGTGTTGATATAGGATTGCAGCCTGAGATCCTCTTTAGATCTCTCCCTAAAAAGGCATGAGCAAAGTATAGTCTTCCAAAGCTCTTTTTGCAGTCTCCAACTCTTCCCTTGTCTCAAATAAATGAATATAGAAATACAGTACAGTAGAACCCCGCATAACAAAAAAGCTCCATTCCACGGAGCTCTTCGTTATGCATTTTTTTCATTGTGTGGTTCAAATGGGTGATACCCTGCATAATGAAAAGAAAATGTTCATTATGCAGGGTTTCCATTAAGCGGTATACCCCGCTTACCGAAAACCCTGCATAACAAAAAAAATCATTATGCGGGGTATCACCATTGCATAACGAATGCTTCGTTGTGCGAATCTTTCGTTATACGAAGCGTTTGTTATGCAGGGTACCACTGTACCTGCATACAAAAGGAAGGGCGGGTTGCTTACGTGTAAATGGTGTTCTTCAAGTGGTCACCTGTGAAGTCACACTAATGGGTTAACTGTGCATGTGCAAAGTTAACCCATTCGTGTGGCTTCACAGGGACCATGAAAAAGAACTACAGTCCCTGGAAGCTTCCAAGAGTGGCAAATACATTTTTAAAAAATGACACCTATCCCAGACAGTTAATCACCCCCCACCCCATGCCCAATTTTTGAGTATGGAAGTGGAATTCTTGCTAGTTCTATTTCCTTTCTTTTTAGCTTTTTGGCATTTTAAGAGGTCTGTGATGATCACAAAAAGGCTCAAAATCAGAAACCTGGCCTTGGACCTACCAATATTTCCTAGCCCTGTGCTAGTCTCCCAACAGTCAGAATCAAATACACAGAGTATTAATATTTTTACCAGTTATTACAAGCAGCCATTCTACAAGTGACTGTCAAAATATTAAAGAAGAGTTCAGACCTTTAACAGTTATTGAAATTTAACACTGTTGACAGGTAGCATATCACATTTTAGATTAATCTAAGGACTTTTATTGGACAACCCCAATCTAACTTGTTAGATTTTTGCCAGCTAAGCTATGCTTTGCCTCTTGTATACCTAGAAACACACATATACCCAGAATAAACACCGTAACATTAGGATATTAATTGCAGAATTTAAAAAGATATTAAATAAAAAATAATTTACATTTTGACATTTTGAAATTACTTGCGAAATTCCATTAATTTCATGGGATAGTGTATTACAAAATCTGATGCCAGATTCTGAAATCAATTAATTTGCTCTGTCTTTGCTTTTTTCTTCTCACCAATGCTGCTTTTTTAAATTGGTTTGGAAATTTGATCTTAAATTCATTGCCCTGGAAGTAACTATTCCTAACCATTAAGAAGATTCCTGATAACAGTATTTATTTTAATGCTGCTAAAACATGCCAATTTTGCATGAATTTTGCATTATGCTCACTTAAGCAGGTTAAGTGAGCCTAATTATGACCAAATTCACCTCATCTTCTCTGTATGTATGTGTGGGGTGAGATGACATCTTTCTGACAAGACAATAATATGTGTTTGTCTTGCCTCTTATTCCACCCAGAAATCCGTATCTCAGAGTAACGCTTGAACATGACACATAGGCGAAAAAGTCAATATATGTAAATCAAAATGTTGTAGTTTGTATTATTCTTCAGAAATTCAGAAACCAGTTCACTGACTGGTTGCTGGATTTCACATGGGAACACATGTTTCAATACCTAACAGCCACACACAAGAGGTCCTGAAGTGCTGAAAATGAAATAGGAACGCACAACAAGTAAGTAGTACTTCCTCCTACAACACTTAACAAAACAGGTAAATGAGAATGTTGTCTAAACTGGGCATGTTCTCTGGGACCTGCATTTGAAGTTACTCAGAAAACCTGGAACAGCAGATGTCCAAAACTAATTCAACATTTCATAGTGTGTCTACACAGATATTGTAAGTTTAGAATATTAGATTTGTTATTTTGATACTTTTTCTTTTTTTAAAAAAAAGATTAATAAAGAAGATGAGAAAGAGCTAGTGGAATACAGTAATAGTTAAGTGTTGTTTTTTCACAATACCAGCAATACTATTAAGTAAATGCTCTTATTTTTTTTCTTTTCCTTATATATAATAAATGATTTTAGAATAAAATCTTACAAAGAGTTGGGGCCTAAATTGACAGATTTTTCTCCTTCTCTTCCTTTCCCTTTTATTGAGTCCATTTTATTATATGGTAAGCCAATACTCTAAATAGGAATCTACAATGAATGTACAGTACAGTAGACCCTCGCATAATGACGTTACTTGGTTCCCCAAGTAGCGTTGCTAAGCGATTTTTGTTGTTATGCGGGTTTCTATGGAGTTTCCTGCATAATGACGTTTTGTCCGGATAATGACGGTTATTTTAGCGTTGTTGTCCGGACAACGACACTAAAAACGTTGTTATGCGGGGGAACACGTGGTGCATAACGATGCGTTGTTAAGCAATAATGATGCTATTTGAACGCGTTGTTATGTGAGGGTTGACTGTATTGATAAGAAAGCAAAATATAAACATTCCACTATGTGGAATTTTTTTAAGTAGTGGAAACTGTCAATGCTAATTTGCAAACAAGTCAGGTATCTATTTTTAAATGTAAAGTTGTAACTTTATACACTTACTACTTGGAACATTTTTCAAGGGCACACATAAGTTAACTAATACAGTATATTATTGTATTTCATAGCATCATTACTTCAGAAAATTCCTGCAAGTACAGCTATGTCTTCCTAGCTAGCAAAATTATAGAACATTCCCAGGTAAATTCATAACTGGTGCATACGTTTACGTCTGTTTATGTCGGCAGGTATGTAGAAATAATCATAACTGTCCAAACTGATAAAAAAATACAATGTGTGAACAGGTCTTAAATAGTTTTATAGGAATAACCTTTTTGTACATACCAATCCCAAGTATAGCTACTGAGAAATAAATCTCATTTGACCCTAGTAAAACTTCTGCAATTAGATTCTCTTTAAAAGTCATCATAAAAATGTAGTACAGCCTTTTACCTGGGTTCTTTCTGTTGCTGTGGGCCATAACTGCCTGCCTAAAACTTTCTTCAGCACATCTGGAAGAAGGCTCACAATTATGAGCATGATAATACCCAACCATGCAGGACCGCTCGACAACATTTGCAGGAACACGTAGTACATCCTCTGGTAATTCAGGAAAGGCCTAGATAGAGGAAAGAAGGAAGGAACAGAATCATCTGGAGTTGAAATCTAACTTAAACCAAGAACATTGATGATGTCAGTAGGAATATTAAGATGTATTATGTATATGAATGAAGTCACCACCATCAAATTTCCAAACTTGACTAGATTCAAATAGTCATAATTTTGTAACATGCTTTTCCTTTTGGATACTGAAATAAATAAAACAGATGGAATATTTTTCTCATTCTTTCCTCATTAATGTGTGTGGCACAATGGGCAGAATATTAGAGTACAGTTTGGGAGCTCTGGGTCAAAATCCTCAAATCAACCATGTAAATTCATAGGACAAGGGACAAGTGTTAATCACTCCTTGAACATGTCATGTACCTACAGTAGAAAATGTTTTTAAGGTTGCCATAAATTGAAAGCAATTTGCTGGTACACAATTACACAACCTACATTTACCTCCATACTTTTTTTTCTAACAGAAGAAACTTTATTTGTCAAGCAACTGTAGCTATAATACAAAAAGAGTGCAGACTTCATAGCAGAAATTCTAAGAAAAATAAAATTCAAATTCATGCTCAGATTGTCATAATTCCATAAATCAAAGCTTCTCCTTTCTGCATAACATTTCCCCGTAAGTAAAAGATTTTTCTGGGGACTTGAAGAAAAGTAGCTGTAAATCCTGAGATAATTGGAAATTTCCCAGTTAATGAAGACTGTTGTGCAGCTGGTGTTATGGCTGAAGCCTATTTATATATTTGTTTGTACTTTAATTTGTGAAACTATACTACATGGATTAGAGTTGCTCTTAAAATTGATGACGACTTCAAAACAGCAGCATAAGTTTAGGGTTTCTGTATTATCTCATCAAACTACAGCAAAACCTCACATAAAGTGCGCCTCACTTAGAGACTAACTCGCTTAAAGAGCAGAATTTTCTCTGAATGGTCGCCTCGCTTAACTAAAACCAACCAAAAGCTCGCTTAACAATTAAATTGGGGTTCGCAATCTCCCCCTCCACCAGAAGTCACAATTGGTTACTTACAATGGTGTTTGGCTTAAAGAGCAAACACGCTTAAAGAGCAATCCCGTGGAACGCATTATGCTCTTTAAGCGAGGTACCACTGTATTGTCAATTAGCATTCTATACTATCAGAGTTCCCCTTTATTTTTCAAATTATGACTTGTTTGTTTGTTTTCATTAAAGTTTATATGATTAAATGTTTCTGCCAGCACTTACAGGTATTCTGTATTTAAAGAGGTATCATGTACTTTGCTGTTGTGTGTTCTGTCTCTCTCTCTCTCTCTCTCTCGTGTGTGTGTGTGTGTGTGTGTGTGTGAGAAATTCCTTGTGGTATTTTTCCTACCACTTTTTTGAGATCCTTCCCCTTCTGTGTGTTCTTCTTTTGCATCTGTTGCCAAACTATACTACACATCTGGATAGCAGCAATGAATAGTTTTATTTATGATGTCACTAGGGGACTGCAGTGGCTCAAGTGGCTAAGACACTGACTAGGAGGTGGAAGGTCAGCAGTTCGATTCCCGAGCACTGCAGGATGGAATGAGCTCCCGTCTTTGTCCCAGCTCCTGCCAACCTAGCAGTTCGAAAGCAAGAAATTGCAAGTAGATAAATAGGGACCACTTCGGTGGGAAGGTAACAGCGTTCTGTGCGCTCCAGTGTCTAGTCATGCTTGCCACATGACCAGGGAAATGTCTGCAGAAGCCGACAGCGCTGGCTCTTCGGCTTTGAAACAGAGATGAGCACTGAACCCTAGAGTCGGATAAACTGGTGTTCAAGCAAGGGAAACCTTTACCTTTACTAGGCAAAGGGCAAGTTGCAGGTAAACAGATCTGCAACTCTTTGGCTTAGCAGTAAAACAGTCTAGATGGCTTGAGAGTACAAATAGTTTTCTAAAGGACCAAAACTTCAGGTCTAATTTTAAAAAGAGATCTGAAAAGCCAATAAAATCAAGCATGTCCTTTCAAAATCACAAACTTTGGCCTCGCTCCCCCATTTGAGGAATGTCTCACTTAAATGTTCTGCTAATGAGTGGATGTGGTGGGGAGTAATCTCATTTTCCAATGCAAGGGTCTTTGAGAAAAGGCATGATATAGCCATAACATCATCAATGCACATATTGCAGAGATTCTGAACCTGTGGCCCGTGGCACCATTTCATGTGGCCCACCACCACCTCCACCACACCAGCGAGTGCCATGTGGTGGAAAAAAGGCAAAATGGCCATCTGGCCCCCGAAGCTGTCTGAGGGAGCGTGACCCGGCCCCCAGCTTTAAAAGGATGAGAACTGATGTAATGTAACAATCATGATGCAAGAGAAGTTTGTTTTGCAGCCATTTGCAATAGGGCCAGGCTTTGCAGCAGGTTTGAATAATAACAGGGGACTTTGTCAGTTGTAGAAAGTTATAATGTTACTATTCTGTTTGGCTGGCCAATTATTGTGTGCCTCTGTACCTGATGTGTGTATAAATTGATGCCATGAGGCCTCACTCTTATGTTTGATGAAGTGGACTTGGTCCATGAAAGCTCACATTTAAATACAGGAGTTAGTCTTTAAGGTGCCACAAAATTGTCTTTTTTTTTGCTGTTTTGTTTACTCTCAGATATGCTTGCACAGACTAACATGGCTACCACTTCAAACATTTCAATCATGATGAGATTTTAGATGCAACTTTCTCTAATATATAAATCATTTCCTGTGAGTCTAGCATTCTAAGATTTTCAATATGGCCCACAGGGGTTTCTTACCAGATGATCCCTCCCCATAGAAGGGAAAAGACAATGTAGAAAAGTAATGATCCCCAGATCACGAAGTGGTTGATCCATGTCCAGTAGTGTGTATCCAGTGCAAGCTGAATGAAAAAGTATTTAGATGAGCATTTTGGGGCAGATGGCAGTACAAGATGACAGCTATATAAGTATTTAATTGAGTAGGTATACGTGTCACACATACATTTAATGAGTAGGTATATGTGTCACACATACACTTAAAATTTTTGATCCCATAAACATCTGAATAAATAATACTTAGCAACAAATGAAAAAACATATGAATGTCAATCTTTAATTGCTGTAGTTTTTAATCATCCAGAATAAATGATGGTCAACAACTGAAAAATAACCATACACAAATTAAAAGAGCTTGATATAAGTACAGTGGTACCTCATACAACGATTTTAATCCATTCCATGGGGCTCATTGTTGTACGAAACAATTGCTATACGATACATGCACTGTATAGCGATTTCCCCTATGGGATGCATTGTACAACTATTTATTTATTTTTGCAAAGTGGTTTTATGACATTGAAAAATTGTTGTACAATTTTTCCATATGGGAAATTGTTATGCGAGATGCCATTTCCCCCAAAAACGTAATTGTTAAGCGATTTCGTTGCTATATGGGGCGATTGTTGTATGAGGTTCCACTGTAGTTGTATATAAAATTCACATGTATCAAGATTAGGTTTTCTGCTTTCTCGCTTTACTCCTCTCTATCATTCTACCTAAGCTCATTCTATGTAATAATTTTACACCTGATCTTCTGCCACTAATAAAATATCTGTTATGCTCCTTCCTGTGCCCTTCTCACCTATCTGCTCTCCTTTCCTTGACTTTACACTAGGTTATTCCATGGACCACCATTCAGCCGCTAAGATAGGCATTCATCTATTTCCGCTAAACTAGGGGTGAACAACTTAGTTGAAACAGGAGGTAAATTCAGAACCCACCACACACAGAACCTGCCAATGGTTTTAGGGGAGCCCTTGAACTGGATGCAGCCCATTTGTCACATGTTGCTAACCCCTGTTCAAAACAAAAGAAGTATTTCTAGCCTGCTTGAAAGCCAGAAATGTTATTTTGATCTGGAAGCTTTGTTCAGTAATCCTCTACGGGCAGGATCCTCTACAGGCAGGATCTAGTAAGTGGAGATGGCTCTACATGCATTCGGAAGTGGTTTTATCCCATGGGCCATGTGTGACAAGAGATTAGAAGTCTGTAAACTGAAATCTGAAAGACAATTTACTCAGAAGCTCTTGTGTTGAGGTGGTCACACAGAAGGACATATGCTCTGAAATAATTAGCACCCAAGCTATTTAGAACTAGTTAGAATCAAAACTAGCCCTGGGAATAGGGTTTGAAAAAGAAAGTCAATACTGACCACAGAAGAAAGTTGGCAGCCTATCTTGCTTCAAGATAAGCAAGGCAAGAAAAGTAACCTATACATGTCCCATTGGTGACATACCAGGCATTGCACTTGCTCAAGCTTCTAAGCATTTTTAAAAGCAGCCCAAAAGGAGAAAGTTAAAGTGGTGTCATCTGGAAGTCACCAAAATATGATTTGACATTGCCTTGAGCTTGATTGTAAGTGGCAAAAATGGCTGGCCTATCAGTCAAAGCTGACAGAAGAACTCTGAGCAGGTGTTCTGAAAACATGTGTGGACAACGTAAGATGAAGGGACTATGCTATCCCTTTGCAATCTGTTGTTGCTTTCAAAAGAAGGAGAGGCTGTCGTATCTGTCTAGGTTCTATAGGCAAGTGAGAATTTGTTTGTTTGTTTGTTTTGGAGTTCTGGATCATGTGGCAAGTCTATACAATAGCCTTTTCATCTTCAGACTGTCACTTTTACATGCTGAAAATAAAAATGGAACAAGCCGGAGCGAGCATCCCCTCCACATTCATGGATACTCCCAGAATAAAACTCAGATCTCTGCAAGGAAATACAGTCCTGTTTAGTACAAATGCATTACCACTGAGCCAATCTATCAAATCACTTTACTTCTGACATTCCTGAATCTGCTGCCAATCAATGTGATTGGCTGATCCCATGCCTTGATATTATAAGATGACATTCCAAATTGAGATGTCTCTTTTCGGTAAACTAAAAAAAAGTCCCAAATCTCTTAATCTTTCCTCAGACAAAATGTATTTATTGATTCTCAAGCGTTGTTGGCAACTATTCGTGTCCGAGCATACAATTTTTTCCTGAAAGTCATTACAGGTGAAACTCAGAAAATTAGAATATCGCGTAAATGTTCATTCAGTTCAGTAATGCAACTGAAAAGGTGAGGCAAATATATGAGATAGACTCATTACATACAAAGCAAGATAGTTCGAGCCTTACTTTGTTGTAATATTGATGCTTATGGTTTACAGCTTATGAAAACCCCAACCCCCCAATCTCATGTACCCCATAATCATCACATAATCTCATGTACTCTGTACACCATTATCATCACAATCATAATGAATAAAGGCATGACATCTCTCACTTTGCATGTAGTGAGTCTATCTCATAAAGTATTTGTTTCACCTTTTAAGTGAAATGAATGAACATTTGCATGATATTCAAATTTTCCGAGTTTCACCTGTATTTTCTCCATTGATGGATGTGTATCTGGTGACTCAATAAGCCAATCTTGGCATGAACATTTTACCTGTTTTTCATTTTCAATAAATGATATGTAAAATAACAAACCTTCAGAGTGACAGTGAAAACTAATACAGTAAACACCAGTGTCCCAAACGTCCAGTTTCCAAACATCTATGGAGGGAAAACATTCATAGGTTATACATTTTCTAATGGTATTAAGCATATTGTGGTATAGCCAACTACATTTTTTTGGACTATCATTCACAGAATATCGCAGTAGCCATGTTAGCTGAGGGACTCTGGGAGTTCTATTCCCCCCAAAAGCAATGGATCATACTTAATATTTTAATGAAAATCCATGATTTCACTAGTAGTGGACCTGACATAAGTGTTTGTGTGATATGAAAGAGAGAGAGAGCGAGAGAGCATATTACTGATGGTAAATTTAGTCCTCCAAGTGTTGACTGGTAGGTTGCAAAAATGGCAGTATTGGCACATATCAAAAATGTATTATGAGGCATGGTAGAACATTGAGATTCAGAAGTACATAAAAAGTTTAGGAGGAACCACAATCCAAGGAAGGTATCCCCCAAAGCATGCTAAGTGGGGCTAAAAACCAAAGGCACACTAAATGGGCAATAGTGTTTATTGTATATCAAATTTGTTTTTTTCTGTGACATGAGCAGAATGTTTTATAGCGTCATTGCCATCTTCAAAGCACCCTATTTATCCTATTTTAAACAGAATGATCCTGCACACTTTTTGATAAATGATTTATTATGACATATTTTTATTGTTAAAGCCAATGTTTAATTAAATAAAATATATTTAATTGAAAACTTTCTGTATCATGAACTATTCTGGTTTACCCATATAATTTTAAAGAGAAGCAAAATCGGCTTTATTGCAACAACAGCTAAAATCTTACCACTCTCACTTTTGATTGACAAAAATTTAAAAACTGGTATATTGTCTGTGATAATGCGTATACCAAGATCTTTGACAGCTAAAATCTCTTTACGTTTAGGATGATCTGCCAACCAACACAATTGCCACTAACTTCATTTATGAACATGAATTATATTTAGTTTAGATACAAATGTTTAAAAATTGATTGCTTAGAGCAGGGGATGCCAACCTTTTGAAGTTGGGGGCCGGGTCACACTCCCTCAGACATTTGGTGGGCCTGACTGGTGGTCCAGCCGCCACTGCTGGAATTGGCTGTGGACTCATTTACGACGGTTGTAAACGTGCTTTCAATAACCATAAATGAATCTGTGGCAGATTCCGGCAGCGGCTGGAGCAAGAGCACGGCCTGGTTGACTTGGCACCACGATTGCCTAGCCCTGACTTAGAGGCTAGGGCTTATTTCTTATTAAATAACAAGATACCAGGCTGTGTATAGCTTATAAACTAGGTCTGTGAAGTTTCATCAGTTAAACATGAAACTATCGGTTATAGTTTTAAATGTCAGATAAATTTGACTTCACTGCTAATACATCTATTTCCTGGACAAATGATTCTTAGAAGTCCTACTAATATAAGAGACTGAAAGATATGTCAACTCTTCCCTTTCTACACAAAATGTTATAAAAGAAACGTAAAGATGGCCTTGCCTTTGTTTGCAAGCAGAGGGTTCTTTTCATTTCAAAACCTCTTTTCCTTCTTTCCAATATTAAGAACCATAGACAGCTCATGATTAATTAGTGACTACTTGTATTAACTAAAAATATTTTAGTGTTTCGACCCACAACTAGGCTGTTTGGTCTTTAATTTGTTTCCCAATTGTTTTTACTTTTGGCTCTGGTATGTTAAAATAATTAAAAGCATTTGTTACGGGGAAACACACCACTTGGTAAACCTAGCATAGCCTTGGCAATCTCTGACCAAAGAACTGAATGTTCCCCAGAGGGGAATAATAACAATAATTTCAATACACTTTTTGAGCTACTGTTCAAACTTCATTCTTTGCTTATCCAGTCTTCTGGGCAGGAAAAAGGTGGGCAGGTGAATTATGTTTCTCTGTCTGGTAGATGACAGAGGATAATCCTGCAGCTGTAGCTCTTTGTGTCCATTAAAATAATAGCAGAGCAGATTATAGTAGATGATAAATTTGGTACAATGACTCTGTATCAAACCAGGGCTACTATAAAAAAGTATCTTTTATCTGCTTGTCCTATTTTTATACTCAGCTAACCAAAAACAGAGAAAGATGCATAAGAAAGTCAGTTTGCCATATGGGGACACTAGTAAGGCAAACAGAAAATAAAAGGTGGAGTCATTTGTGCTTCTTGTCAACTATAGGCTGCATACCTGTCAAGTTTTGGGAAATTTCTGTCAAACCCCCGTATTTTACATTCTTTCCCGCCGTCATCCCGTATTAGTTAGACTGCAATTAGATTGGAGTTAGACTGGAGGCCAGCACAGGATAAGCATAGCTGTCCAGTTTCCCATTTTGGCCGAAAAATTTCCCTTATTTGACAGAAATTTCCCAAAACTTGACAGGTATGATAGGCTGCTCTAAGGGACTCTATCCAAATTCTACTAGAAATGATATACTGACGTTATCCTAAACTCCGTACTCAAAAGAGTACAAAGGGTATTTTTTCTACCATGAAAAGACTATTTTTCTGATTACAGGAAGATTGTACCACTTAGATCTTGAATACTAGATGGAAACATTGTATGTGCTGTCATTTAGTTCTATAGGTCTTAGATGCCTTACAGACAAACAGACAAGCAAGCAAAAATCACCAGGAAGACCAAAACAACAACAGCAGTAACGTCAAAACAGATATGAGTGACATTACAAGAAGTGCATCACATGGGTCCAGAAAGGTAGGATAGTCCTTATGAAAGCATTCTACAGATGGGGTTTGGTAGCTAACGAGGGCTTTCAATCAGTGCTATTGGGTACACAGAAAGAGCCTCCTCAAAGATAGTGGTATTTTTGAACCACAATCAGGCGTACCCTGGTAACGGCAACCTTGTGTTGCCGGCTAATCTTTCTCACATTAGGTCAGGCGAAAGGAACTGCAGAATGAACTCACCCAAAGGTGACTTCATTTTGGCAGTATCATGTCTGGCCTAGACAAGGAAGAAGAAGAATCAGTACTATTCACCAAAATTCTGACAGCACAGGATAAAGATTTCAGGGGATTATTTATAGCACCTGCACTGGTTCATATAGCCTGAATTATAAAACAGATTTCCACTGTTTCATAATTTAGGCAAGAGCTTAGAAAAGCTGGTTTTGGTTGTTTTTTTATCACCATAATACCCAGCGGTCATGTTAGCCTAGGAATTCTGGACGTTGTAGCATAAAACAGTAACTTTTCCCTGTTGTTTTGGATTTGATTTTGAAAGCAAGCCTGCTTTAAAAACCATTAATTTAGAATATTAAGGTGTAAAGATTTGTGTTTCTTCTTGTTCTAAATCTTGACTTGTCTCATTTCAATGTCTCCCTCTTAAAATGAATTGAACTAAATAGCACATTTGTTTTACTACTGAACAGGCATTGCACAAAATACCAATTTAGTAATTATTATTCTAATATGTGTCAAATTATAAAACAAGAAAATTACTTGCAAGAAAAAAGAAAATAATGGAAGAGTTATCACTTAAAACACATCTTTACTTGTCAGAAGTAAGAAATCCTATGCAAATGAATAACATAACCTCTTGTTCTTTTGTTTTATTTTTAAAAAGCAAATTTGAGGTGATTTTTAATACTACTACTATGTAGTAAGATAGAGGGGGGAATAGAAATGTATTCCCTCCACCCTGGAAATATCTGATCTAAGGTTGGATAGAGATAAAGGAAAACACACGTCATGACAAAACCAAACAGTCTTACCATGTGAGTGTTGGCTGTCATTAGCTGACGATAAGAAGAGAAGCAAGTAGCAAAAAAGGAAAAAAAGCAAGACACAAATAAAATAGACCACATAAATGTTAACATGCAAATGAAAAAGCAGAAGGACCTTAAAATTATATTCAGTGTCACTTAATAACAAGTACAAATAGAAATGTTTTGAATGGATATGTGTTGTTCTATTCAGTCTCATGGCAATGTTTTAGTACTATGTGAATGTCCATTTCTCATCACAGAAGTTATGAATAAATCAAACAATTGAAAACACAACATACGTATGAATGCCTAAATGAACCACATTAATAATATGTGGTTTGTAGAAGAAACATTGTCCTTCGTACTGGTATCGTTGCTATCTACCTATAAAGCAAAGGTGTGGGTTTGGTGTCCAGAATGGGCTGCCACACCCCTTGACCAAACCCCATGAGATTCAGCACACACGTACCTTGTGCACGTGAGCAGGTCACTGTCGGGGTCATGAAGCCCATGGGGGCGGGTTTGCCCCCTAAATTGATCTGCAAAGGGGGTTATATTCAACAGGAGGGTTTGTGTCTGCCCCAGTGCTAGGCCAACGAGGGGGGGATTGTGATATCATCGCCGAGCTCACATGACAGGCCCACCCCCGGCCAGTGGTTTTCCTGGGTTGGGACCACCCAGGCGAAACCGGGCACCCCTGCTAGTTTATTATAACCCCATTTATTACCTATTTGTGACTCTTATATGGAATAATCACATTCTCTGGATAATTCACAAATATCTTTAAAAACATTTAAAATAAAATTTAAAAACATTTAAAATAAAGTTATTTTAAAAACTGAAGGCGATAAAGGACCAAATTACAGCCTGAGATATAATAATAGAGAAAAATGGAAACACATTTTTCAGCAACATCGAATAATGTGACAGAAAAAAAGCTGTGGCTGTTTTTGTACATTGTTTGCTTATCCTAGCCTGTTATAAACTATGCGCTGGCTATTATTGTTTATCACATTTACTGTGTCTTTCCTTTATGGGAGAAGATGACATTGAATAAGATAGGAGAACATATTGAGACAACCAAAGTTGGAATCTTGTCCTATTACTCCTACATGAACCAGGATTAGTGTGGCAAGAGTGCTTTATTGTTGTCTTATAGAACCTAGATTGTTTGAAAACAACAACCCCTTCCCCCAAAGAAAATATAGATTCAGATGCCAACATTTCCTAGTTAATTTTATACTTTCATACAAAGGTCTGCATGCACCAACAAATGGCTTATTTGTACCAAGCCAAGAATGCAGTCTTATTATATGTAAACATAGTAAATGGATTAAAATTTAAGATTACAGATTTTTAAAGCCTCCAATGAGTGCCTAACAATAAAGACAAAAGAAAGGCTGTTTGGATAAGGTATTCTGCGACTGAAGTTGTAAGGCTCTCAATAGTAGCTAAATGTCTTGATGCATCTGTCAGGACAGCAGTCAAGTAATGACATGTGGAAGAACATAACCGTTCAATGAAATCTGTGCTCAAGACTTTTATAATTATAAATGTGACACTTTAAACAAAGTCCTTGAATACTTCATTGAGACTTCACTACTTTTTCCTTCTCAATTTTCCATAAATCTTCCCAATGTTTTCTATTTACAAATATCCAAATTAACTACTGCTAAATTAATGGAAGGGGACTTTGGTGGCTTAGTAGTTAAGTCGCTAAACTTGAAGACTGGAAGGTCAGCAGGTCGAGACCTGAGTGCTGCACAATGGAGTGAGCGCCCATCTCTGTTCCAGCTCCTGCCAACCTAGCAGTTTGAAAGCAAGGAATTGCAAGTACTGTAGATAAATAGGTACCACTTCAGTGGTAAGGTAAACAGCATTCTGTGCACTCCTGTGTCCAGTCATGCCTGCCACATGACCAAAAAAAGTCTATAGATGGAGACAGGACTGGCTCTTTGGCTATAAATGGATATGACTGGCTTTTGAGCAAGGGCGACCTTTGCCTTTACTAAATTAATGAAATATTGAATTATATATAATTATAGGAAAAGACATAAATAACAAATTAATTATACTTTCATTTCCCCCAGAGTAACATTAATCAAGCTAAGTACACACCTGTCCATTGCTGGTCACAGTTGAGTTGTCAAACAAGAAATAGGCACCAAAGAAAAAGACGACAGCATCAAATAATCCCAAGAATGTCCAGTAAATGAATACACGCCAGCGTAAATGGGCATTCTTGGCAACATCCCTGAAAAATGACACAGATAAGAATTTTTACACACCAAAGTACCTGTATTCAGTTTTCCTGAACATCAGCAATGCTTTATCATAATCTATACCGAATGCAATCTATCCAGATTGAACCTCTGTTTTCATCCATTATTTGTTTATATGCTATTTTGTGTGTATAGCATAGTCTTCCATTTTAGTAAGAAAAAATTAGTACAGTAGACCCTCGCATAACGACGTTACTTGGTTCCCCAAGTAGTGTCGTTATGCAGAAAACGTAGTTATTCGAATGACAAAAAACTGTCATTATTCGAATAACAACGGTAAAAGAAGTTGTTATTTGAAATAACAACGGTAAAAATACTGTCATTATTTAAATAACAACTTTTTTGTGGTTATTCGAATGATCACGTGGGATGCGTCAGTAGCGTCGTGAATAGAAAATGACGCTATTTAAACGCGTCGTTAGGCATGGCTTCACTGTATTGGCAAACACATTGGTGGTAATGTTATCTTGTGTAATAAGAAGCAACACTAGAGGTCTCCAAAAGATTGAAATTCATTTCAAGAGATACTGCTCTTTGTAAACTTTAACTGCTGCAGATTATTTTTTTAAAAATAAATGCACTTGTTTTACATCTGGCATAAAATTGCCGATGCTAGAGAGATGAGAATTTTGTATATTTTAGTTATATTATTGATATCATTTGCTCATCGTTAATTCCACTAACATCAGCCCTATGATCCAAAGGTATACTGGGAGACAGTGACTGATCCTAGGCTACCAAGTAAAATTTATAGCCAGACAAGGATTTTTAATCCAGATCTCCCTGGTACTTGCCTAAAATGCTTTCTCACAATAGCTCTCATGATGGTATGACTTAAACTGCTTCTATTTCTGCACACATAAGAGTGCTAGTGGTATAGTGGATAAAACAATGCACTAGCACTCAAGAGGCTGAAACCCCTACTTGGCCATTGAAATTCACAGGGTAGTGGCAATGATAAACCATTCCACAAATATATAACATACAGTTACAGTTAACCCTCACATAACAACGCGTTTGGATAGCATCATTTTTGCTTAACAATGCATCGTTATGCACCACGTGTCCCCCTGCATAACGTTTTTAGTGTTGTTGTCCGGACAACAACACTAAAATAACCGTCATTATCCGGACAAAAAACGTCGTTATGCGGGAAACTCCATAGAAACCTGCATAACAAAAATCGCTTAGCAACGCTACTTGGGGAACCAAGTAACATCATTATGCAAGGGTCTACTGTATCTTGAAAACCCCATTAGAGTTACTATAAGTCGGACAGGACTTGATGGCACATAATATAACAAGGAAATTAGCGAAGACAACACAAGAGCTTTTGCAGAAACACTTTCCCATGGGACATTTTAGGTAGATTTGTGCTATAATGCAAAAAAAAAATCTCATTACTGTTGTTCCAATTTATCCTGACTATTAAACGGACACTGAGATCCAGTCCCTTTTAGCAGCTAAAGAGAGTTGCTTCCTTCTTACAAGTGTGGCATCAGCGAACAATTTATTTTATGTATTCTGAAATCAATAAGGTAACATGCAAATACTTGGTATCTTCAAATCTCATATATCTTCCATTGTTTTGATAATGCATGTTGAGTTATTTTCAGGATTACAATCTAAAATAGTGATTTCGGATAATGAACAATGTTTATTACAAAGACATTGCACTCTTGCCTAAGAACTCTTGAAGGTTCAAAGAGAAGAGAACAAACCCAATTTAACAATAAGTCTGCACTCCAGACTATACAAAAAGGGGTAGGAAGCCTCTGGTCTTCCACATGTTTTTGACTTTAAGTCTCAGAAGTCCTAGCAATTATAGCCAATGGCAAGAGATTATGGCTATTATAGTCAGAATATTTGGATGATCAAATATTTCTCTAGCACTATCATCAAAAGTTCCAGAGTTTCTGACTGACCACTTGAAAACACCTATTCCAACATTTCTTCTCCCCCATTCTTCACACAGAATTGGAAAATGATCTCATAACCAGATCTTAATCATCTACCTTCTAGGGGCCATTCAACAATTACGTGATCCATTTTTGGGGGAAATTGACCCCCTCCCCCCATGTAATCCAACCGTAATTTTCGCTTCGGAAACAACACCCCACCCTTAAAATTACATAATCCAGAGCTTTTGTATAGAAACTCTAATTTTTAGAGCTTTTCACTATTGGTGCCTAATGCAGAATGTATCGGTGAGGATTCTCGATGAATCACACCCTTTGTGAAGAGGGAGGAATGAGGATGTCAGGTAAGTTCCGATAGTGTTCTTCTACTATCTTCTTTATAAGGATTATAAATTTCTGTTGGTTAGAAATAGACTGCTCAAGCAATTCAATAATCTCAAATCGAATCAAAATTCCCAGATCTAAATTTTAAACCTAAAAAAGTGTCATGTTTAGAAACCACAACAGCTCCAAATGGATTACGTAATCTTTGACCTGCCCCCCACCCCCACTCCCATGTGATTTTCTGTAATTCAGATAGCAGACACCCCCCTCGAGGATCACGTAATTGTTGAATGGCCCCCTAAACAATTTGATGAGCTCTACCTGTACAGTGAGGGGTCTCTCTTGAGGGTATCTGAACTGACATGTTGTTCCATTAGACTGTACAACAGAATAGGAAGGGAGGTAAAGCTGATATTGTACAGAGTAAGATACGCAGTATCGTATAAAGGCTGGAGAAAGAAGAGGAAACTATTAACCAGCAATAATTTAACTGTAAGATATTGTAACAGTAATGATTTAAAGAAGCAAATGACAAAATAACTCCAGAGATCCTCTACTAACACACTATAATATGCATACTCTAACATCAATCTCTTAGTAACCCAAATTCACTTTGGTTTTTGTAGTCCCAGGATGAATGCCACTTCCAATTAATAGAACATCTGCTTAGAAAGTGTAATGCTAAGGATACCATAATACATTAGAATGTTGCACTTATCAGTAAAATAATACAGTAAAGAGGGCATAATCCAACCCAAGGTAAGATTTCAGCTGGAAGTATTTAAGGAGGCGTAAAAATGTTTAGTTTCAGGTGGATGAAGATGAAAGTGTGTTCTCTATATAGGCTCACAAGCTTTCATGCAGTGATTTTATTTACTGTTTGATAACCTCAAAGTAGAACGTTGTTTTGGCAGAAATATGATATATTGTGGATCACTGCTTCTTTGTTTCAGGCAAATACAAAAATAAATAAAGAATGATTATGATCTAACAGTTTAATAACATTTTCCTCTGAAGTGCTCTTTTACCACTGCCAGTAAAACTTGCTCACAAGGCCACAAAATTTCAAATATTTTAAGCCCATACTAAATTTTAAGCCTACCCTCAACTGCGTGTACTGGGTGACTGTACGTTACGCTCAATACAGTAAAACCCCTACTTATGAAAAAAAGTCCATTCCGTAGGCTTTTGCTTAAATAGATTTTTTTTGTAACTCAAAACAAACTATAGGAAAAAATTATTGTTTTACGTAACTCGAAGCAAACACATAGGAAAAATGAATTTTTTTATGTAAATTGAAGCAAACCCATAAGGAAATGAATTTTTACAAAACCCGAAGCAAACCCATAGGAAAAAGAATCTTTAAGTAACTCAAAGCATACCCATAGGAAATCGTGTAAATCGAGACATGGTTTCAGCACAAAATCATTATATAAGTCGAATTTTATGTAGCTCAAGACATTTGTAAGTTGGGGTTTTACTGTATCTCCATACTTCAGACAGTGACTTTGACTAAATCATTCTACCAGAAAATCCCAGGTAATGAGTAGGGATTGTTTCATTCAGTTCCCTTCTAAACAAACAGAGACTGGGATACACTTAAAATCTTCATGATGCAATAAATAAGTGCCTCATCCTACTTTGATGATAAGGGGGAAGGGGAGTCTTCTTAGATACCTGCTGTGAAAATCCACAGAAAAACTGGTATAAAAACTGAGGGAAAATGAAGCAGACATTCTGAAAGACAAAAGCAGCAGAAGATGCATTTTGTTATAATACTATATAAATAAGGTGGAAGCTGTACAGAAGGAAAGCCACGTTAGAGTTCAATTCAGTGTAAAATTTAGCATTTAACAAGAATAAAACCAACCAACCAACCAACCAAACAAACACACACACACACACACACAGCAACTTTTTTAATTGTTACAATAATTTTACGGCAGTGGACAAAATCTACATGTGTAAAAACAAAGGGTGACCAATGGTAGTACACAATGGAAGATTTAAACGATCTGAAGAGCAACCAGAGTATGGTACATTCATTTTTCTTGGCAACAGATTGCATCTATCTTTCCTACCTTCAGAAACATAAAAACCACGTCTATGGGTGGTGCATGGTGAAAGATGTCGTAAACGTCCTGCTATTGACCTTGCCAGATCAGCCCCTTTCAGACACACAGCCAAGGTGCCCATTGATTGACTCACGGTTCAATAGCCAGCAACACGTACAATCTCCATTCAGCAACCAGCTGAGGACTACTGACTCATTAATTAAAATGCAGTCAGCTCCAAAGGGATATTTATTTAGATGGCTGCTTTTGTTGGTAGCATGGCTGTATGCTCATTAGAAAGGAATTCACCTATTAGAAAAGACAATCCTCCAACACTGAGAACTTGGAATTGAAATCCAGTTTTATTACTTACTTTCTATAGCAGCAATTAATACGTGAGGTATTGATACAGAATACAAACAGGAAAATAGATGCCACTTTCCCCTGGAAAATAATAAAAACCTACTGTAGCTTAAGGGGCCATTCAACAATTACGTGATCCATTTTTTTTGGGGGGGGGGAATTGACCCCTCAGCCCCCCATGTAATCTGACCGTAATTTTTTGCTTCGAACCCCAACTCCCTTTAAAATTACGTAATCTAGAGCTTTTGTATCTAAACTCTAATTTTTAGAGCTTTTCACTATTGGTGTCCAATGCAGACTGCACAAGCAATTCAATAATCTCAAATTGGATCAAAATTCCCAGAGATCATTTTTAAACCTAAAAAAGCACCATGTTTCAAAACCACAACAGCTCCAAATGGATTATGTAATCTTTGACCTGACCCCCCCCCCCGCCCCGCCCCCACATAATTTTCCGTAATTAGATGGTAGACCCCCTCTCCCCCTCGAGGATCACGTAATTGTTGAATGGCCCCTAAGTGACCATAATTGCCACATCTGATCTCCCAGAAATCCACAACGTAACTAAAAACTGTCTCTTCCATTTCTGCTCCTGTGCAACACGTGAAATGAAACTTATCAACTTAGAGGTTGTTGTTAATTGGGAAGCCAGCTCGATCCGGCTTTCTAGCTCAGAGGAAAGGTATGTGGTGATTTCACCTGTATCTTCTTCTAGGCTGGTTATCAAGCAAGTACAGATAAAACTCTCCTGCTCCCCTCTATTTCCCATGGGACTCAAGGCTACTTCTTGCAAGCAGTTTTCTAAACATACAAAGAGACATGGCTGCTCTCTAGCTAACTGAATCACATAAGTATACATAGGCAACACAGGTATACATAAGTTCAAACCCAGGTTCATTACAAAAGATGCCTTAGTCTTTTTCCAGACCTTGTGACAAAAACAAAGAGAATCTACACGATATCTAAGAAATGGTTACTAATAGTATGGAAGCAAGTACAAAGACAGATGCATCCAATATAGCTACTGCTCAGAGGGAAGAAAAGCAGAACAACTAGCAGTGCAAAACAATACTAGGGTTGCTGTTGTGATTATTGTAGTTCCTGAAAGGTTTCCGGCAATTGCACAAAATTCTGCAGTACCGTTTACGTGTCTTTCTACAAAATAAAGCTTCATTACTCCATTCAAGTTTACTAATTAGATAGATTATTTGAGAGGTCACCATTACTTTAAGCCCTGCAAACATAAGAACAGAATACTGCTGCCACGTGTAGGTTAGTTCAAATGAAAGTTGTTGCTGTGTTCTGAAAGTAGAAAGAAGTACAGTGGAACTCCTGATAACGTCTGATCCTGATAACATCAAATCCGCATAACATTGCATTTGTTATGCACCACGTGATGCTCTGGATAACGACGCAAAAAGGCTAAAACTCAACTTTATGCGGAGCATCTACATAGGAGATCCCGGATAACAACAGTTTTTGAACATTTTTGTGACTTTATCTGGAGCGTCTCCCATAGGGGCCGCATAAAGTCCAAATCCGGTTAATGGCCAGCCTTGTGGAACCAAGTTTGGACGTTATCAGGAGTTCTACTGTATGTCCTTTACTTTGAAACATGCTTATTTTGTGCATCACATGTTGACCAGTTATCCTGTTCCTTTCATCAGCACAACAGGAATAATGTCATTGGCAGTGTCAGATTGCCATCAATGAAAGAGTTCTTGTTTCAGTTTTGAGTTGTGTGCAACTCATCCACAATGAGATAAATTTGTGCAAAACTTAAAAAATAAAACTCAACACATACACAAGAGCACTTTTAAAACTTCCAAGAAATTCTGTGAGCTTTTTCTGGGAGAAGAATATCATGCAGAAAAGGTGGATTTCTCCTTGGTGGTTCTTGCCAAGAACAAAAGGCTATGAGAATGACAGTCAGGAAAACTTCAATATATTTGTGATGTTGCAGATGAGGGGAGATCATTGCATCTTTATACTAAAAGAGGAAATTCCTGTTCAAATCACAAGACTGTTAAATTGAAATGGCCTATGTGAATGTCCTGAACTGTTCATAATGGCACAGTTGGGAAGATAATGTGTTACTTAATGGTTTTATCTAATATAAGACAAAGACAGGAAGCCACTATACCTTATAAAAGAAGTATTGCACAAGTTCAGATATCCTGACATAATAAAAATGCCCATGAACAAGCAACATTTTTTTCAAATGTTTAAATTTGGGTATTGCATAGTCACTGTTTCTTGCAGCTTGACGGCCTTCTTTTCCAATAATGCCTAAAAGGGGGAGAAGTGGTAGAAGCTGGTGAAGCAATGTAAAAGAGACAGTGACACTGAGTTTGATTACATATTTCCCATGGTTTAACTACAGTACTGTATCATTAAAGACTTTGTATTCTGACAAAATATGTTACTAAGAACAAACCCTGAAGTTAAATCAGAGGTAACAGGCACAAATACATTATTCAAATGATCATGTTGTGCTTTAATAAACTGAAATACAAATAAATTAGGGTTATCAGCCTGTCAACCCCCTGTGTTAAATCCAGAAAATTTCCAATTTATCAGAGTTTCTAGTTTTTCCCAAACCAAGAAAGTATAGCCCCTGTAGTTCACACTGAGACAGGATTTTAAACCAACTTCAAACTATGGCTAATTGAAGAGTTGTTAGTCTGAATTAAAATGGAAGAGCAGAGGGATGGATGATGAAAACAAAATATTTGTGAATATTCTGGCTTATTTATTTATTTATTTATTGGGGTATTTATATCCTGCCCTTCTGGTGCAGGCGCCACCCAGAGCGGCTAACAGCATAAAAGGAGAAAGCTCTTTAAAACCAAAAGATATAAAGTAAAGTCATTCTCCGTAAGCATTGTAAATATCACTGGGTAAATGTAATGTTGTCATTTACAGTGTAAGAAATTATACTTAAGTAATAAGGATAGTGATAAGAGTAGATATTATACATAGATTTAAAATACAGATTAAGTTAATAGGTTGATTAGATTTCATTATTCTGTATATGTCTGTATATTTCATTTAGTTGTATTTTGTATCAAGTTTATTATACTTTGTATTCCTTTTTATTTTTGTTTGTTATGTGATATCTTGTTTCAAAATAGTTTATTTGTTTTATGTACACTGTTATTTGATAATAAAAGTTTAAAAAAAGAAAAAAAGAAAGCAATCTCAACACAACACAATGCATAATACAAAAGCTAAAAGATACAATAAAATACATACACAATCTTAAAAAATCTAGAACCCTCCAATCCCTCCCTAACCCCTTAAGAGAAGAATAGTAAAAGTTAAAAAGATAAAAGTCATAAAAAGAGCATAATAAGCTGAGTAACAATTATCTAAACACAATCAATCATTATGTCTGTCTGGTTTTCCCCTGCCAACCTCCACTAATGCTAGATAGTTGAATACTGGAAGGCTGCCAGCTTATGCCTTCTTCAGCGTGGTCTCCTTTGCCAACAAAGTGTGTCAGCTGTGTTTCATTTGCCATAAATGTGCTCAGAGGACTATAGTGGCCACACAGTATCTCCCACCCACTAATGAAATGGAAACTTCGCCAATGATGGAAGAGATACTGTTGAGCACAACCGCCACCAACTAATATCAGGGCGGTGGGCAAAGCTTCTTCAAAAATAATTTTCAAAGACTATAGGCTTGTAGAATGGTGCAAACTAGATTTATTGAGCTGAAGCAAACATCATCATCTGAAACTCCCTTTTCCTCCTCAAGTGTCTCAGTGGTCTTAGACGGGTTCATGACAGCACCTTGGTCAAGGGGTCTTCCACATAGGCACAGTCCCTCCATGGTATACAAGGCTGGTCTTGGTTCCTCAACTGCATCGCCTCAGGTTTCCTTGTCCTTCAATGCTGTCTCACCAGCCCCTGAAACATTGTCTTTCTCCATTTCTATCGCCTCCTTCAAATTCCTTTGTTCCTCCACCTTCAACCCTTCTTTGTTGTTATTGAGTCGCACAGTTGAGTCCGACTCTTTGAACCCATGGACCACAGCACGCCAGGCTCCTCTGTCATCTGCTATCCTCCGTAGTCTGCCCAGATCTGCCCACTGCGTCAACGATGCTGTCTAGCCATCTCATCCTCTGCCGTCCCCTTCTCCTTTTGCCTTCAATCTTTCCTAGCATCAAGGCCTTCTCCAGTGAGCCCTCTCTTCTCATTTGGTGGCCAAAGTACTTGAGCTTCAGCACAGCCCATAGCTTCATCGAACCACGCAAGCCCCTTCGCCACAGCAACAATCCTTGGAGGGGGTCAACTCTTCTAGGCAACTGTAAAGGCTCACTTCTGACCCCTTTTCTTTCCCACCCCAGGCTGGTTGACCAGCCTTAGCACCAAACTGAGGCCCAGCAATCTATTCAGGGGGCATGGGGTGAGAGCAGAAGATGCAGGAGATGAACTCCACATAGATACATGTTCCCTACAATCTGAAAAAGTATGTATCCTTCTCAATTGAAGTTTGCATTCTGTACAAAGCATTAAGACCATTATGAGAATTCAGCATCCCTGATTTTAAAATAATACTTATATTTTTTTAAAAAATATTGTTTAACTGAAAATTGCAGTCTAATAATCCACTTACCAATGCCCACATGTGCTTCTAGTATCATACTGACATCGTTTGCTCCATCACCAATTGCTAACGTGATGGGATGCTCCTTTGACCATTTAATTAATTTTACAATCTGGAAGACAAAATGGTAGGAATTACAAAAGTTTTATCATTTCTTTCCAAACTATGTCATTCCGCACAATGTTCCATTTGTTATATATTATCATTTTTCATGTGTCTGTGTGTGTGTGTGTGTGTGCACTTGACCACAATACATTGTGGGAGGGGGGGGGGAACATTTTAAAGATCATAAAATGACAGCTCATTTGGACAAATACATCACAACCTAGTTCAGTTGTTATTGTTACTGCTTATGCAGGAAGACACACCATATTAAAATATCATTTAAAAAGTAATGGATGTTTAGTCCAAAAGCAGGTGTTAGTAACAAAACTGATCAACCAAGATAGCTTTAAAAAAGTATTTTCATCATATAAATTTGAAGAGGACAGTGTAACGCCTCATTATATAGTACCAGCCAAAAATTAGGACTACGCCTTTGTTAAATATGTTCATTTTTAATGACACATCAAATCTTTAAATAACAATGAATTGGTAGCACAACAGGATGCTATTTCAATATACTATTAACTGTTTCCTTTCAGAACTTGTTCTTCCATGCTTTTCTCTTTGTTTTCCATTTTCACTTTCACCATCAGTCCATACCCGTCAAGCGCGGCTCCTGAAAATACGGGAACTGCTCTGGCACGGGTGCGCACGCGCAGCAAAAACTCCTCTGCACGTGCACAGAATCCCTCTGCACGCACGCAGAGCCCATTTGCGCATGCACAGAGCCCATTTGTGATGGGTGTGCATGCGAAGTAACCCCTTTCCCCGCCGTTCAGATACGGGATGGCGGCAGGAAAGGGGAGGAACGAGCGCTGAAATATGGGATATCCTGGCCAATCCGGGATATTTGACAGATATGCATCAGTCTCTGGGAGATATTCGACATTTCAAAATAACCATAATACATAGAGCTGAAATATCTATATAAATATGCCTTTATTCTGTACTTGATAATTACATGTTGAGAAATACAAACCTGTGCTTTTTGCAAGGGTGCCATGCGACAGCATAGAACTGCACTGCAGTTCCTACAAATTTCAAGGAAGAGCTCTCTGTAGTTACCAGAGCTCCTATCTTCCCGTGGTTTCATTATTAATGATAATGCTGCTCCATCAATAATTAAACCATAGTCTTGCATTTCGGCTGAAAGCCTGTTGAGTTACAAAAACATACAAATTAACTGTGAAGTCACAGTGTAGCTAATTGTGTTTTATAGAACCACTTACTTCATGATCCTCTTCAATTTCTACCACAGGGGTGGCCAACCTTTTTCTGCTGTGGGCCTGACCACGGCCCTGAACAGCTGAGCGGGCTGGACCATGCCCCCCAGAAGCGGAAGCATTTACAGCTCTCGTAAATATGGCCACTTCTGCATTTACGACAGCCGCGGGTGCATTTACGCATTCACATTTTACAGCTAATGCAATCACACCCGCTTCCATTTTCAGGTGCGGTGGGGGTTGCAATGGGCCGGATAAAATGTCACTGGGGGCCGGGGCCGGCCTATGGGCAGTAGGTTGGGAATCCCTGCTCTACCATTTTCCCTCTTCTCCCGCCCCCCTCTGTTATTTTGCTCCCAGGCCTGATGCTGCAAATGGTCCAATTTATCATTCCAGTCACAGTGGTTGTATGAGTGAGCTTTGGATGGTAGGAGGAGGTGGCAGTAGCTGATACTATAATGGTTGTGCAACCAGTGGGTTGTACAACATGCTGTGGTAACTAGAGGTTCCCCTGCATTCTCACAAAAGTCTGGAATATGCAAAAACTTTTTCTTCGTGAGATTGGGAGACAGAAAACAAGATTTGCAAAGGGAGAAAGCCACTACTACCAAAAAATGCTGACACTTCTAGTTAGTCAAGGTGCAAATTCCAAGACAGGCCTGATAAAATGCTGTACATGAAAATCTGAATGCTGACTTAACTTTAGCAATTGTCATTGAAATATTTTCTGCTCTCCCCTTGAATTAGTATAAGCATAGAACATTTAAATCTTTGTCCAGAGTTCATTTTTCTACATACCCTGAGAATGTATCTCTTGTTAAGCTGCCACTCTGCCTAAGGACAGTTTTACTTAATTCAAACAACACATCGTGCAAAGTCTGCTCCTCTATTTTCTTCGTGGTTAACTCAAGTATCTGAGTATTTCTTCTGAACAATTTGCAGGCGTAACAGGCAGCAGATGCAGTTTCCATTTTGTCTCCTGTCAGAACCCAAACCTTAATGCCAGCTTTTTGCAGGGATTCAATGGTATCAGCAGCTTTCTCCTGCAATCTGAAAATGAGATAATTATTGACAAAAGATTTCTAATACAGGTATATCGGAAAATATGTGGTAGAAGGATTTTAGGCTAAAGTAATCTGTGCTCCCATTGAATAAATTATTTATTTTATTCTCATCAGATTCCATCAGACAGCAATTTTACCTTTATTTATTAAAAGTGCTGAGCCTTTTCATTTCTGAAGAGACTTGCCATATTTTTAGCACCATTAGATATTTTATTTTAAACTAGCATATTTTGCCCGGCGGTGCCGGGCTTTTTAAAATTGTGTTGGATAGTAAAGGGTTTCGTTTTGTTTTTCTTGAACCAATGGTGCTGGGCTGTTTTAAATGGTGTTGTAATGTTTTGTGATTTTGTGGCTTCGAGGCGCTGCGTTCGTCTGCGGCGGACTTGCGCTCCCAGTGTTGTTGTTTTTTTTTTTGGGGGGGGGGTTGCGTGCTGGCTTCCTCAGTGCCGGGCTCTTTAAATTGGTTTTTGAAGGTTTTTGTTTTATGTTTATGCAAATTTTATTTTATTTTAATTTATTTAATTTAATTTAATTTTATTTAGTTTATAATTTAATTTTGGTTTTTAAAATCTTTATTTTTACACATTTTTATTTTTTGTTTTGGTTTTTTTGAGTGAAAAGTGATTTCTTTTTTGGGGGGTATTTTTTGAGATTACTGTGATTATTTTTGAATGTTTTTTATAACTTATTTGATTAATTTTGGAATTAATCTTATTAGTTTCAATATTTTTGAATGTTTTTTCTCTTTTGGCCTCTGGGTGAGGGTGGTGAGCTTTTCTGCCTCTCTACAATTTTTCTCTTCTGTCCTCTGGGTGTCGCTTCCGGTAAGTTTTTTCTTTATTTTCTCATTTGAGTTCCGGTCCTCATGGATAGAAGACGTCTTTTGGTAAGCTCTCTGGGTTTTTTGGTGGGTGGGTGGGTGGATGGGTGGGTGGGATTTCTTTTGGGAGGGTCTGTGTGTTTTTTCTTGTTTGTTTTTGGCTGTTTTTGTGTTTCTTTTTTGGATTTTTGAGTGTTTTTGGTTTGTGTTTACTTTTTCAGGTGGGGTGGCTTTCTTTCCCGCGGGCCATGCTGGCTGGCCTGTGGGAAGGAAGGGCAATGGTGGGGGGTACTTTCTTTTCCACGGACCATGGTGGCTGGCCTGTGGGAAGGAAGGGCAGCGGCGGTGGGGGGGTTTCTTTTTTTTCCCCGTGGGCCATGCTTGCCGGCCCGTGGGGAAGAAGGGCAGCGGCGTTGGTTTTTTTTTTACTTTTATTTTTTGCGCGCCAGCTGGCCCATTGAACGGAACGGGCAGTGGCGGCGGGTGTGTGTGTGTTCACGGGCCATGCTGGCTGGCCTGTGGGGAAGAAGGGCAGTGGCGGCTGGTTTTTTTTTACTTTTATTTTACGCACGCCGGCTGGCCCAACGAACGGAAGGGCAGCGGCAGCGTGGGGGTTTCTTTTTTCCCCCTACGGGCCATGCTGGCTGGCCCGTGGGGAAGAACGGCAGCAGAGGCAGGCCTTTTTTTGTTTACTTTTATTTTTCGCGCTCCGGCTGCCTCAGCGTTCTGCGAGCTAATGGCGTGCAGGATGCTGGGGCTTGTAGTTTTGGCTGCGCGTGTTTGCTTACTGCAGCGGTTTTTCCCCTGCGGCTTTTTTTGATTGGCCGCAGTGCGTTTCCGAACGTTCCTTTTGCCGCGCCACTCAGCCTGATTGGCTCTGGCAAGGCGCGGGGCAAGGAACGTTGGGAATTGAAGTTCCCTTTTTTTTGTGTCTGGGGGGCTCCTGCCCCCCCGGCCGAAAATTTCAACCCGACAGTTACCTGCGAACTGGGTTCGGGCGAGTGAACGGAGGCCCATTACGGGCTAGTTGGGCCTGGTGCAACATCCTTTGTTACATTCCAACGGTTAACGCACCATTTTATAGGTATAGATCAGAGCTCTAGAATGTGCGGTCTCCAGATGCTGCTGGACAAACAAATCCTCCTTAACCACAGACAGCATAGCCAGCAAAGAGGAACAACTGCCCAGGTGCCAAAGGTAACATGTTAGTGTGATTTTCATAGAGACCATGAAGAAGCAGCTGTTTATTTCCTGTTCCTGTTTTAAAGCATGTATCATCATTCTTCATGGCACATTTTAACTGTTTAATTTAAACTGACAAAACATAACAAGCCTTCAAATATTTCACACTTGAATCTATTTGAAGATCCATTAAAGTTTGTTTAGGTTTTAGACCAAGGGTTGGCAACCTACGGCCCATGGGCTGGATCCAGCCCATGGCGCCAAATCATCTGGCCCATGCCCTTGCTCCAGCCACCGCCACAATCGGCCGTGGAAGTGTTTATGACAGCCGTGGACATGTTTACGGCAGCTGCGTTTACAGCAGCCACGGACGCGTTTATGGCAACCATAAACAGTGGGAGAACCACCAGCCCGGTCCCCTCAACTGTCTGAGAGCGTGTGACCTGGCCCTTGACTTTAAAAGGTTAGCAACCCCTGCTTTAGATACTTACAGAGATATTAACTGTACCTGCTAAAGTTGATTCCTATACAGACAGACAGGAAGGAAGGAAACCAATTGCTTTTCCAGTAAAAGATTAAGAAATGAACCAGGCTCAAGTAAACAGATCAAAAGAATTTGCCTTCAGAGTCTATGAACACATTCACTACTTTCATTTCATGCTTCTCTCTGCACTTTTTCTTCCTTTCCATTATTTTCTTGCAAGCACACTGGAGTCTTTTTATCACCGTTTCCAGCTGATCTTTGTCAATACAGTGCTTCAAAAGCTATGATAAATGCTCTTATCTTCCTATTAATAGGAACTGTTAGCTTTCTATACCACAGCCAGACTAATAAAAGTAAAAACCAGCAACAAACCAAGCAACATAATCACATATCTGCCCACATACCCACAACCCATACTTAGCATACAGTTTTAATTAGCCTGGCCAAAACAAGCAGAGATGAAACAATGATAGGCTTTTTCTTCTTAACAGAGGGCTTATCCACAAAATTAAACTCAAGAATAGACAAGAACAACACCACCACCATCCCACAATTGTCTTGTCCTCCTTTTTCGTCTTCTGCTTCTTCATCATTCACTTTTAGACTTTACACCTCTCATGACTCATGTGTCTTAAAATTCTTGTTTACGTAGCTTTGTGCCTTGATGATAGTAACAAAATAACAACAATAAAAATGTGGTGATATTAATGATCATGATCTAAATGCGAGGAAGAGAGGTTTCAGTAAATCTTCCTCCTATACTTTGGGCCTTTATCTCCATAAAGCCAGGAAATATCTAACTCAAGTTCACTTAATTTATTTTGTCCAAATCACAAAATTATAGTTAAAGAAGCCATGATCTGAACATAACAACCATTGTTTTTCATTTCAAGTGACATGGGAAACCGTGATTATTGACTGTTTTTTGTTGATGCATGCCATAAAGCAAGTATGAAAGGAGATACAGGCACAAGCATATCTCTGCTTTATTGAGCAGAAATGTGATCATCTAAATTAGACCTTTACCCTGAAGCTACAAACAGAGCTCTTCGTTTCATCAATATTTTTAGCAGAGAAGAAACCATACCATGATATGGCCAAGGTATTGGAGCTTTCTTTGATTAATAGTTTAATATATCTCATTAATACAAATTTATTAATTCATAGGAGCAAACTAACCGGTCTTCAACTGCTGTAGCCCCAAGCAAGGTAAGCCCAATTTCTATCTCTTCATACGCCTCTGCCAGCTTCTTTTCCCGATCCCGCAAGGACAGCTTTGCATCCTGAAGCTGCTTCTGCACACTCTCATACTCTTCACAGGTGAATGTCTTATATGCAACACATAATGTTCGTAAGCCCTCCTAGAGGAAATAGTTTTAAAAGCATTTAAATATATTCACTGAAAAAACCTTGTGCAGATTTTCAAAGGTACTTAAACTAATTCATATAGATGACAGACCATATTTATGTTTCCTTGTATTGGCCTAATACAAGTATGCCTCCCTCCATGAACAAGCCCTCTGGGAAATTCAGAAGTCCAGGGGATTTGATCTGTTACTGTGCCTTTCCCTTGGCTTTTGAAAGCAAACAGCATAAAAAGGCTTATTCTTAATAGAGATAGATGAGCTGCCTATGGCTCGCATTGGATCAGCTCAGAAAAAAACCTCAAGCTATTTTTCGAAAATTCAGCCCCACACCCCACACACCCAATTTTCTCCAATCCTGTCCCTTCCATTCCACCCGGTTTCCCCAAAACCACCCATTCCTTTCTTTTAACCATCCCTTCCTTGGCTGGTGCAACCACATTAACCAGTAAGTGACCAGAGAGAGAAAGAGAAGGGTCATCCTGAACCTTCTCTGGTGCTTCATCCACAATGCTCCAGTATGTAAACTGGCTGCAAAACTCTGATAGCTATTAAAATCTACTCTTCTTGAGGACTATTGACACTACAGAACTACCGGACCTTGTATCCTGTAGTTCTTGGTGGGATATATTGGAGTAGGTTCATAAGAACATCCAGAAAAGTCCTGCTGGTTCACATAATGGCTTACCAATCATCCTTGGGTGGTTAGCCAGAAAGATTTGGGTTCAACTGCACTCTCCACTTCACATTCCCTAATAACTGATATACACAGGTGTGCTGCCTCTAACATTGGAGACGATGAAATCCATTCCAACTAGAAACTACAGTACTGTACTGGCAAAAATCCTTTCTCTCTGTTCCTTTGTCCCTACCCCAACTTCAGGCAAGTTTGCTCTTACACTGTTTTCCATCTTGTACAGATACAATATAATTAATGCATGCCAGATTATGGACCTTACCACTGCATTGCGTTCAACTCTTGCTCTGATCTGTTCTATTTTGCCTTCTGTAACTCTAGGAAATATGGAAGAATCCGCCCCTTTACAAAACAGTAATATTTCCCCTAAAATATAAATGAAACAGAATTTTTAGAATGAGTGAAATTCGGATATAGTACATCTCATCGCCAAAATTACAACAATGAAATATTCTTATAAAAGAATTTAGTGAAGGTGACACCTAAGTTAAAGTCAAAATACCAAGCATCCTATTTAAAAATAATGGAATAGAAAAAGGCTGGGGCTGGGTGACAAATTGAGAAATTTGCAAAGAGCATTCATTAATTTTAAAGAGACAATCAATAACCCAAGAACTTAAGAGCACATTTGCTTTATTTTTTAAAAAATATTACCTTTTTCTGATTTAACTATCACACTCATCCGCCTCCTGACTGAATCAAAACTAAGGATCTCCAATAATTCAAACCTGAAGGGAAAACCAAAGACTTTTTGCAATAATTGAAACTGTTACATGTACACAGTTAACATGCACACACACATTCACATAACAAGAATCTACTATTAGAAAGTCCTGCATAGAAAGTATGCTTATTAGTATAGTCCAGAGGCCATCAACATATTTTGTAGGGGACAGAGTGTCAGACCAGGACATGGGATCATACCCATCAAGCGCTGCTCCGGAAAATACGGGAACTGCTCCGGCCCGGGTGCGCATGAAAAACTCCATAGTGCATTCGTAGAACCCCTTTGCACATGCACAGTAACCCATTTCCCCGCCATTTTAAATACGGGACTGCGCCGGGAAAGGGGAGGAACGCATGCCAAAATACGGGATTCCTCGACCAATTCAGGATACTTGACAGGTATGCATGGGAGCCCTTGGTGCAAATCCCTACTTAGGCACTCTAATTCACTGGGCAGGGATGGTAATGGTAAACCACTCTTTGGACATATCTTGAAACCCCATTATGGTTTCCTGAGGTGGGAAGCATATAACAACAGAAAATGATGGCATATAACAACAGAAAATGTGCAGTCAACAGGTATATGAAGCCCTTCAAACCCCTTTGGTTCTCCACCCTCTCCTGGATCCTGCCACCAAAGTGGCTGGCAAAATCACAGCACAAAGCATTATCTCTAGGGACCAGAAACCCTGTAATCTGTCCTAGGTTCTAATATAGACTTTAGTATAGGAGGAGGCTCTGGAACAACCTTGGAAAGCTCTGAGTTGTCATAAAAATAAATAAAATGTTGTAGTAATTGTGGTAGCATGAGAATGCATGGTCCAATAGTCTGTGGCTGATTATAACGACTCTTTCCCAAATGCAGTCAACTGACCAAAATAATTTGTCCAATTACTGAGTAATCCTACCTTGTATTAAAAACCTACCTTTCAATGTCATTTTCTCGATTTAAAAATTCCATAAAATTGTCCCTCAATCTTAAGTAAGTGTAGCCAAGTCTGAAAAGTTATCAGATAATGTACAAATTAATACAATCATATTTAAGTGTTCATATCTGCAATATAATGAATTGTGTAATATGTATAATTTTTGGTGTACGCTAGTAGAAACAATCACTTTGACATCATTTAGAGACCACTAACATGACTTTGCTCAAGTTGGTTCAGAATTACTTTGTACTTGTCTTCTAGGTTTTGAGAACAGCCTTCCCATCATGCTATTGATACCCAAACAGAATACAATTTGAGACTTCTGTGTCTCATCAAAATATAATGTACTGTTGTCCGACACATTTACAGGCATGGCTAAATTCTTCTTTTATAATGTGCGCATCAAACAAGCAACTTCTAATTTTGATGAGAATGGCATTAAAATTTCCTTCCATAAAGAGCTGGCCTACAGATTGGGCAGCTAATGCACATTGGTTCAAATCCTGTATAGTAAGTTATACTAGAATAGTTTCACAAAATCAGAGGGGTTTTCATTAGTCAATTCCTCCACAAGTTCCATTGTTTCAAATGGAACTACTTTAGATGTCACTCACTTGCAATCAATGTAAATCCATTTGAATTAATAGAAGAATTATCTCACCAAATCCCTATGGATTCAGTGAGTAACAGGATTTCAGTACTCATATTCTGAGTTGTACTTGATTCCTACCAAGTAGATTTTTACCAGATTTTAGTTTTCATGTCTGAAGGAACAAAGGGCATTTCTACCATGAGATATCTTTGTTCTCTCTTCTTGTGCTAGCCTTGTGGCAGTGATTATTAAGGATCTACAAGCACGGAGCCAGACAACTTCTGTCAAATGAGAGGAATAGGATTTGGGAAAACAGAATATTTATTTTTTCAGTGAAGCTGAGAAATTCAAAGGGATCCTCTACATTACTGATGTTATCACTGTTTATATCAGGGATTCTCAACCTGTGGCACGTGGGCTGGATGCGGACTGCAGCACCATTTCATGTGGCCCACAACCACCTCCACCACACTAGGAAGTGCCATGTGGTGGAGGAAGGGTAAAATGGCTGTCTGGCCCCCAAAGCTAACTGAGGGAGCATGACTCGGCCCCCGGCATAAAAAAGGTTGAGAACTTCTGATTTATACTATACATAAATTCCCTCTGACTTTACTGATGACAATTCCTCGCTCATAATAATTCATGAAGTGGTTTAGCTTTGCTTCTTTTAAAGCAAAAAAGACCTTTTGCCACAATGCACGTGTTAATCAGTTAACCTATACCAGAATATCAGTCCATCTTGTTTATGAAAAGAGTTACTGTAAATCAGAACTGAACTGATGGCCCATAATTACTATTATTTCCCTTTAACAGAAAGCCTACCAAATGAGACAGTTGTTTCCCACAAGCTATGAAAGAAATACATTAGGATGGCACATACCTCTGAATCCCTTCTACTAATGCAACTTCGTCAGGGGATGAAGAGATATATACAGAGGACTTCCCTGACAGCTGAGCTTTCTTTAATCCATCCACAGTATCATCCTCCTTCACCTGAACAGTATGGCAAAGGCACAAAGCTCGGAAAAAGAGCTCTTCTCTATCCTAATAAATGAAGGAAATAGCTGATTAGTACATGTTGCCAGCTCTAAGAGAAGCAGCATCAATATTGTATATATTCTGTTTATAACAGATTCCATTTTTATGGTACTGAATGGGATTGTTGTCAAAATACAGATGGGATTTCTGGAATTCAAGGACTCCTGACCTGGGCCCGTAATCTGTCAGGAACTCTCCAGGCTGAATTATGAGAGGAAAAGCCCTCTAACTGGCAGGAGGTGGTACAGCCAGTGGTGGGCACAATTTTTTTTCCTACCACACTGTGGGTGTGGCCATATGACTGGGTGGCCATGGCCTGTTGGCCATGTGACTGCTCTTCACTATAGAGCTATGAAAATAGAAGCCTTTTCTATTTTCATCACTCTATAGTGAACCTCTGAAGCCATTTCCCCCTTATCCAAGGCTTTTCCAGGGCTCCGTTTCACCCCAAAGCACACACCCGGCCACTCCGGAGTGGCTGGGGATATGCTTTGGGGTGAAACAGAGCCCAGGAAAAGCCTTGGAGTTGGGGAAAATGGCTTCAGAGGTTCGCTATAGAGTGATAAAATAGAAGAGGCTTCTATTTTCATAGCTCTATAGGTAAGAGCTCCCTCCAAAGCCATTTCCCCCTACGTCCAAGGCTTTTCTAGGGCTGTGTTTCACCCTGAAGTGCCTCCCCAACCACTCCGGAGTGGCTGGGGATGCACTTCGGGGTGAAATGGAGGTCAGGGAAAGCCTTTGATGAAGGGGGAAATGGAGCCAGCCACCTCCGAAGCCTGTTCTAGGAGGAGGAGGAGGTGGGGGGAGGTGGGTGTGGCCAGCCATTTTTACTACCGGTACGTGCGTACTGGTACAAACCTGCTGATGTCCACCACTGGGTACAGCCCCATCAAAGCCACACCCTTCCTACACTGTTAAGAAGTATGGAGACCATCTCAAACAAGTTCAAAGGAAGGCAACAAGGATGATCAGTGGACTGGAAACCAAGTCCTGTAAGGGAAGACTGAAAGAACTGGGCATGTTTAGTCTTGAGAAAAGGAGACTCAGAGGGGCTTATGACAGCACTCTTTCAAATAATTGAAAGACGGAAGGAGGAGTAGACAACTTATGTTCTCAATCATCCCATAGTGAGTATCAGGAAAAAGCTTCTTAACTGTTAGAGCAGTACAGCAATGGAACCAATGGAACCGATTACCTTGGAAGGTGATGACTGCTCCAACGATGGAGGCATTAAAAAGAAAATTAGACAATCATCTGCCAAATACACTTTGACTTGAATTCCTACATTGAACAGGGGATTCTTTGAACTGTTAGAAAAGTTCCCCACTGCACAGTGGGAGTCACAAGGATTCCCTGAAACTTGCAAAGTCTCATATGGAGGCAGCCTCTATTGAAACTTCTTCCCCCCCCCCCCTCACCATTATGATAAACGGTGGCAGGAATAGCATGGAGGTGATCAAGCCACTCCACCTTCTGCCACAGGTTCACTTGACTCAGTACTGTCAACTGGTGGCTTTGAATGGCTTTCAGAATTTCAAGCAAGAGCTTTTCTATTCCTACCAGGAAATGCAAGGAACTGAACCAGAGACCATCTGCATGCAAAGTCTATGCCAGTGTTTCTCAAACTGTGTTCCTTGGAACACTGGTGAACATCAATTCCCATAGCCTAAGTCAGTACATTGGCTGATCAGTGCTTTGAGGCATTGAAGTCCAAAGACCAAAGATTGGGTAACACTGGTCTATGCTATGGGTATTTCCTCTAATACTGCTCTGAGTTTGCAAACCAGGGATGGGTGTTTCCAGACAGAAGGCTTCTCAAGCTAATAATCAAAATGCATTGTGAAGTTCTTCTCCCTTCCCTAATGGACCTTTTTTTTCCTGACAAGGAGGAAAAAGTGGAAACAATGGAAGAAGAACACAAAAAGCTTACAAACGGAAAAATGATATTATCTGGATTGCACAATGAAAGTTTTGACTGAAAACACCCAGAGAAAGGAAGAAAACGGGGGGGGGGGGGGGGAGAGCAAAGAATCAAGCTCTTTGTTTGAAGCCAGAACACACTCAGCAGAAAAATGTCTGAGCCCACTTCCCTTCCTGTCATCACTGCTGTACAGAAATACCTCATACAAAGTCCGCTTCGTACAACATCGAATTCATACAACATCGCCTAATTCCTTGAAAAAGTTGCCTTATACAAAGTAGCTGCAACTTTGTATGAGGCATTGGGGTTTTCCCCAGGTTGGTTTGTCCCCTAAAATCAGGGTTGTTTGAGATGTTTTTGTAATGTATTTAGCCTTTAGACAATGATTTCTTAAAGTTCTGTCAGTTTCCTGTCTGTTTCCTTGACTTTGCCCTGAAGTCTGTGCTGTTACAGTACAATGTATCTCTATGGAAATGACGTTGTACGAGGCAAGCATTGAATCGCGGCAAGGATTTGGACATTGTATGAGGCATCACGGGTAAGATTTTGCATGCCTCATACAAAGTCCAAATCCGTATAAAGTCCAAACTTGTGGAACCAAGTTTGGACGTTGTATGAGGTATCACTGTACCAAGACTGCCTCACACAGAATACACTCTACAAAACCTACCTAGTTTATAAATCAAACTTGTTTAACTTGGAGTATCAGCCACTGCAGTGGCTCAAGTGACTATGACGCTGACTGGAAGGCGGAAGGTCAGCAGTTCGATTCCCGAGTACTGCAGGACGGAATGAGCTCCCGTCTTTGTCCCAGCTCCTGCCAACCTAGCAGTTCGAAAGCAAGAAATTGCAAATAGATCAACAGGTACCACTTCGGTGGGAAGGTAAACAGCATTCCATGCACTCTGGTGTCTAGTCATGCCTGCCACATAACCACGGAAATGTCTGCAGATGCACAGCGCTGGCTCTTTGGCTGTACACGGAGATGAGCATTGAATTCTAGGTTCGGATACAACTGGCTTTTGAGCAAGGGCGACCTTTACGTTTTCTGGCATTATGATCACAAAGCAACATTTTATTATAAGAAAACAAACATGTAACTTACTAAAAAGTACAATTCCTACGCAACAACAAAAAAGATTATTTAACTAAAACTTAAAACTATCATTATTTCCAAGAATGGAATAGTATTATTCTGCCAGTATTTAATTTTTATTATTCGTTTGAAAAGGTTTCATACTTTGCTACTTCCTCCTGGAGATGAATCGATCATATCAATGCCAGCACAATCATGGAGGATTTGCCCATTACAGATGACGTGAGGCACGTAAACATGTCCCTCAATGCAGCATTCTATGAACTCCATATTGTTCTCTGTTAATGTCCCTGTTTTATCTGTGAAGACATATTCAACCTGAAAAGAGACATACAGAGCAATTAAGTACTGAAATAATGAGGGCAGAACTTGGGGGCCAAATTAAGCTCTCTTGATAGCTGACGATATTATGTATGATTTAGGATTTTGTCCCTTGGCCTTCAGATCAGACAGCATACAGTGTTTTTCCTTTCAAGGATGTTATTTTGCTGTAATGTAGATCCATGTAACAAGGAATAGAATACTACTGTATACATTTTATTTTTGTGAATATTATATGTGTTGGTTCAAATTGGAGTAGCCCAACTTAGGTCTAAATGAGAAGAAACTAATTTCTCACAGCCAAAAACCCAGTACTATGTGTGCAAAACTGTATTAGTGTAAACACTTGTATCATAAATAGATTCCATTATTTATTATGATTAGCTTAAGACAGTGGTGACCAACCTTTTTGTGCTGAGGGTCTGACCACGCCCACGGAACAGCTGAGGGGGCCAGACCACGCTCCCAGAGCATAAGAGGGTGCATTTATGACTGACATAAATGCGCCCACTTCCATGTTTACATCAGCCACGGGTGCTTTTGCACATGCGCAGACGCATTTTATGGTTGATGTAAATGTGCCAGCTTCTACTTCCGGTTGTAGGGGAGACAGTGACAGGCCAGTTGGAATGGCATCATGGGCTGGGGCTGGCCCGTGAGCTGTAGGTTGGGAACCCCTGGTTTAAAACATCAGCATTTTAATTTTAAGGAATATTCATCTAGAGACCTATGTAGGAATTCACCTGCTGATGTTTAGCTCTAAAGTGGCATTGTGGATTGCGTGCATATGCCCAACCTCCCCAAACATTGGCATGTCCTGGCAGTGCAAAGCTCTGTATAGGGCTCTGTAATAAGAATTTGGCTCAAATCAGTTATGAAATCAGGATTCTGATATCACTACATTCCCAGACATGGGAGCTCTGTAACCACGTACAGCCAAATGTAGTTACAGAGCCCTACGCAAACCAATGTACCTGAGATGCTGCATGAGATAGGTGCATGGGACTTAACATTTTTTCTGAAATTGCAAGAAAGAGAACAAGCACTTCTTAAAAGTCTTTGTTTGAATGATCAGGTTCAGTACAGAAGTAGTGCTCAACCATGGTATAGCGTTACAAGATAAGCAGGTATGAGCCTTAAACTCTTGTATAATAGCACAGAATGTAAAGCTGTTCCTTACCATTTTGAACAAACTACTGCCTCTCATTACATCAAAATTCAGAAAACCAACTGTAATTAGTACTCTTACTTCATAGACATGAAAAGAGCAAAAGGTTTTGTACAGCCGTGAAGCCAGATAAATTATTGGGCAGAATACTGTATGTTCTAGGTGTTGTCATAGTCTCAAGAAGCAGTCCCAGTGAAATGTTCTGATACAATTCCTCCAGCAATTTAAATAGCAAAGACAAATATCACCTTTGTATTACACATGAAATTACCTGCCCTAACTCTTCATTGAGGTCTGAAGTGTTCACCAGTGGTCCTTCACCTATTTCTTCATCAAACATTTCTTCATCCCAGGTGAGGAAATAAGAACCAAGAAATTTTTGCATTTCTACAGTGACATACATGGACACCGGAATGATGTAGTTGAAAAGAACCATGAAGGCAAGAAAATCAGTAAATGCTGTAATAAACTGTCAAAGGAAAAAAAAACAAAAGCAAGTAATTAAATTGGATAGGCCAGTAGAAACTACATCTTAACACCACAGTCTTGTGCACATATTGTATACCTGGAGGTCCTAGCACATGTGGGTGGATTTACTTCTGCTCAAACTAGCTCGGAATTGCTGTCATGTCTCAGGTATTTAGCAGCTGTCTGGACATGGCCTCAGAAGCCAAGGAGCCAGTGGAAAAGTCTCCTTACCTAACCCAGTTTGTAATCCATTGATACTCATAACTATTTTAGCACCTCTGGGGCCTAGCACAGCACTGGAACTAACCTCCCTACATCCAGGAGTGCAACAATCCAATGTGGCCTACAGGAGTTCCTGGAAAGCTGACAAAATGTCAGACTGCAGACCAGGTGGCTGTTCCTTTAAGACTTCCTTTTTGGAAGAAAGGGAGACAGAGCTTAGAAGGATTAGTCCTGAGTCAACAGGAACAGAGGCTTCAGTTCCGTTCCAGCCATTGTGGGAATGAGGTGTTCAGTGGGAATTATCTTTGGTGTTGCATTTCTTGGCTTCCTGCCTAATCCTGGTCTGTGGGTTCTCCAGATCAACTCTAAACACAACTGAACTTTTATACAGTGATACCTCATACAACGTCCAAACTTGGTTCCACAAGTTTGGACTTTATACAGATTTGGACTTTGTATGAGGCATGCAAAATCCTAGCCGTGATGCCTCATACAAAGTCGTTTCCATAGAGATACATTGTACTGTAACAGCACAGACTTCAGGGCAAAGTCAAGGAGACAGACAGGAAACTGACAGAACTTTAAGAAATCATTGTCTAAAGGCGAAAAACATTACAAGAACTTGTCAAACAACCCTGATTGTCCAAGAACCTGAAGAATGCTGCAAAAATCCCAGGAATGCTTCTGACGAAAAAATTCGAAAAAATCCAAAATTGCGCTCAAAACCACTCCTAAACACTCTTTGCCTCATGTAAAACCCACAAGAGCAATGCACGCATGTGTCCTGCCTTTTATACTGCCCAGGTACAATGCAACCTGGGAAAACTCCAATGCCTCATACAACGTCACACGACTTTGTATGAGGCAGCTTTTTTCAAGGAATTAGGCGATGTTGTATGAATCCGATGTTGTATGAAGCGGACTTTGTATGAGGTATTAGTGTATATTTACAGTACAGAAATTGTATTTATAATACAGTGGAACCTTGGTTAACAAACAGCTCGGTTAACACAAAAATCGCATAACAAAAGGAAATCTATAGAAAATAGTGGCTTGCGTTATGAATTTTTTTGTCCAGAACAGATTAATAGGTTTTCAATGCATTCCAATGGGAAACCACGTTTCAGTTAATGTATTTTGGTTTTCAATGCATTACTATGGGAAACTGCATTCAATACATTCCTATGGGAAATTCAGTTAAATAAATTTTCGCTGTAAGAAACGTCCTGGAGAATGCATTAATTACGTTAACTGACGTTCCACTGTATATAAATTGACCCATTCATAATTCTGTTTTTGATGCTTGCATTCTACTGTAAAAAAAAGTACTTCATTCTAATTTGTCACTGAGCTACTGTACTATAGCATTCAGAATATTTAAGTATAAAAGCTAGAAATGTCGTTCCATTCTTTTTCTACTGGATTATATACTGTACTGTGTGTTTTTATGTTGAAAATATTTTGAGATAAAATAAATTATCTTCCTAAGTGTACAATCTTAACCTATAAATCCAAGTGTTCACCGTTGGAACTGGCTATAGGTTGCTATGCGTCGCCCTACTGACCCGCACCCACCCTTCGTGCGCACGGCCGAATTGCCTACGCAGGTCAACGAAGGATTTAAAAATCCGACACGGGGGCCTCAGCCCCACAAACGGCAAGAAAGGGAAAGAACTTCACTTCCCAACATTCCTTGCGCCGCGCCAGAGCCAGAGCCAATCACGCTGAGAGGCTCTCGCACGGCGCAGCGTTCCGACACGCGCTGCAGCCAATCAAAAGAAACGCATTTTTAAAAAAACCAGCAAAAACACAAAGCACCAACCCATAACTACAAGCCCCAGCGTCCTGCGCGCCCACGCAGAACGCTGAGGAAAACGGCACCCGGAAAGTTAAAAAGAAAAACAGCTCACAGGCAAGCAAACAGCAGCCGGCTTTCTTTTACTCTCCCGCGGCGCCTGAAGCTCCCGAATGGAGTTTCCCCTTTAATATCAGTGGGAGGGGGTGGCTATCCCCCTCTCCGCTGCCAACCTACTGTTGGGAGGTTTGTCAGGATAAAAGGACTATATTGCCCCAACCCATCTGGAAACAAAACATGAGGCAGAGAGGATCGATCCCCCACCACCCCTCTTTAAAAAAACTCCGTCTTTTCTTCTCTTTAAAACCGGAGTTGTTTTAAGGAGGGGGGGAGGGGGAACGATCCTCTCTGCCAGTTCCTCTATGTCCAGAAGTGTAGGGCCAAAATACACCTTTTATTCCAAAAAACCACCCAACACTAGGGAAGCCAGCGGGGAGGGGGATCGCAGCCCCCACCCACTGATATTAAAGGGGAAAAACGATCTACTTTAACGATTCCACAAAAACAAAGCACCATAACACACTACAGCTCCCCTCCCCACCACCTAGCCCACCCTTCCTAACCCCCAAAGACCATGCCCCCATCCCCACCACGGGCCAGCAGCGTACATAATGCAACGAGTCCGGCCTGCGGAAAAACCCCCAGCCTAACACCACATGGTATTTCAATGGGCCACCCAGCCACCGAGGCCGGCCCACAGAAATACCCACACCAAAAACACAAACAACAACATTCAAGAAAAAGCAAGAACAATACGAAACATAAAAAGTACAAGGAAAATCTTCCACAAACAATCCAAAAATAACAAGGACAAACACAACCCCCCACCCCCCACAAATCACAACAAAAACACCCCTAACAAAACAGAGTTCACAACTTACCAAGAAACACGTGCAGCCTCTCCGAGAATCAGAATTGAAATGAGAAAAGAACAGGAAGAATACACGGGCCAGGACAAAGTCAACATTACGCAACAGCACCACCAAGTGGCCACAGGAAATATTACACTCAATGAATTGAAATTGATCTCCAGCCATCTACAAAACACATAAACTTACACATTTTTAAAAAAATCTTATCCAAAGTACACCTATCACCAAAAACCACATAGGAACACATTAGTTTTAAAAATACAATTATTGGGAAAAAATATATCAACCTTATCTCTTTTTAAAATCCAAATTTTTTAATAACAGTTTAAAACACTACCTACGTATAAAAAAACAATATATTTAAAAAATAACATAAATGATTTAAATACACATACAACAAAAAACATCCAACACCATTTCTCATAGTTTTTAAAACACAAAACCCCCAAAAAAGCCCGGCAACGCCGGGCAACCCTTGCTAGTACAAATATAAAACACAAATCCTACAATGTATCTTGTAGGAATACTATACAAAAAAAAATTTAAATCAGGTTGGTTGACTTGGGTAGCAGTAGGAATTATATTTATATACACTCTCTTGAAAGTTCACAAGATAATTAGCATTTTGCCTCCAACAAGCCAGATACTCAGGTTATTGACTTAAAAGGGTTGAATTCCAAGTCAACCTTGAGCCTATCGGGATTGGACTCAGATCATGAGCTGAGTTTTTGCTGCGGTACTGCAGCTTAAACACAGCACCAGGTTGAGCTTGACTTAAACCCAAAGTTGATTTTGATTTGATTTGATTTGAATTTATTTTTATATACCGCTTTCCTCGTCTAACAGACGATCCAAAGCGGTTCACAATATAAAGAACATACAGAAATACAATATTACAGTAGTACAAGGTAAAAATACCATTCTACAAGAAATAATGCAGAATTACATAACAGCATACAATCTGACTAATGTAACAATACAATTTCAGGGTACAATATCATAAATAGCAAGTCAAAAAGGAGGGGGGAAAGGTCAGAGCCATGGCTCAATGACCTTAAAGAGGACCTAACAAGGACTGGGCTCAACTACACATTTGTCTAAAACACTTCAGACTGGAGCATTAGTAAGTTTCGTTGCTCCCCTGTCCTTCTTACACAACCAGCTACAAGACTCTGACTTCTTAAAATACTATGGTGTCCAAACCAAGAAATTATAATTTAGGGACAGGACTGGAAAACATCTTGGTTTGCAAACAGCTTATACCTCATTTGTTATAACACATACTATACATGAACTAGAAATACCTGCTTTCAAATAATAGCAAACACACACACACACACACAGAGAGTTTTCTGAACTGCTGTCACTCTGCTAGATTCTTGATTTCCCCCTGTGCCTCCCAGAACAAAAATCAGCCTGTTGGCTTTGGACAAGCTGTACATTCTCAGGATAAATCCAGAAGGGGAGGAAATGGTAAAGCACTTCTAAGCACTCACTACTGTTTACTAAATCCTGAGTTTAATCTTTACATAACAGTCAGACTTAGTACATTGCATAAACTACGCCATGCACTGTTCTAAAGTGCCTTTACAATTTCATTAATGCTGAAGTTTATTTGCGCTACTTGTTCTGCTACTGCCTGCATACTTTTTGTTGGTAACATTACATTAGATAAAACCCAAAGAAGCACTTCTTTATGCTATTTCTCTTCCCAGACTCAAAGTATTGCGAGGGCTAGACTATGTCATGCTATTTGATATTGGGTTCAGGCCCAATCCAGACTCCTATGTATGACTGCACCCCCCCCTCCCCCCTCTGAATTTTGGAGGCCATTTGTAAAAAAGAAATGGGGAGGGAGAGTAGTAGATTGTTTAGTGTATTTTTTCTTTTAGATGTTTTTTCCTTTTTTATTATTATTATTACTTTTTTGTATAAGGTGAAGGAAATGTTATATGTTGATCACATGTCCGTAGGAGGAAGTGGGAACTGTAAAAAAAGGGAGGGAGATACATAATAGATGAAGGATATAAAAGTATTAACATGGAACGTGAAAGGTACTGGTTGTCAAGTGAAGAGAAGGAGGTTGGAAGCGGCACTTAGAAAAGATAGACCGGATATAATTTTTCTTCAGGAGACCCATCAGAATTCGGAAAAAACCAATAAATTATTCTTAGGATGGACCCAAGTTTACGAAAAATCATATGGCTCCTCAAAGGCTAGGGGGGTCGCAACTTTGATATCAAATAGAGCGGGATTCGAGATAATAAAAAGTATATCAGACCCAGAAGGTAGATACTTGATAATAAAGGGGAAGATAGAAGAAGAGGAAATAACGTTGGTGAATTTGTATGTGCCAAATGAACATCAAAACAGGTTTTTAAATAAGATATATCGAATACTAGAGAAAGAAAAAACAACAAAAATGATTGTAGGGGGAGATTTCAATCTAGTAGGATCAAATATAGATAGCACGAATATGAAGAGAAGTGTAGGTGGAAATAAGACGTTTGTGTTAAATAACTGGTTGAAATCCTTGGGGTTGAAAGATACATGGAGAGTACTTAAAGGACAGGAAAGGGCCTATACGTATTTTTCACAAGTGTACAATACATATTCCAGAATAGACTACATATTTGTTACGGATAATTTGATAAGTAATTTAGATGGTATAGAAATTGGAATATTCAAAGAATCGGATCATGCAAAAGTATTGGTGGAATTGAAAATAGATGCTATAAAGAGCCCGAAAAATTGGAGATATAACGCCAGATTGTTTAGAGATAAAAAAAGTAAAGATCAAATGGTAGAAAAATGGGAAGAAAATTGGAAGTGGAATGATACAGGGGAAGTACGAATTGGTACCGTATGGGATACTATGAAAGCAATATTTAGGGGTGAAAGTATTAGGTTGGCAAGTATTAGAAATAAACAGTTAAAAAGTAAGCAAGAAGAAACAGAAAAAGAGATTAAAAGGTTACAGGAGATACATGCAATAACCAAGGATAGAAAAGTATATGAAAAGATGCAGGGACTAAGGAAGGAATTAATTGGAAATGATATAGAAAAGGTGAAAAGAGACCTAACATATTTAAAAAGAGAATATTTTGAATACAGTAATAAAAATTCAAAAATGTTGGCAAGAGCGGCTAAAGAAAAGAGAGGTAGAAGAGAAATAGGGATATTAGTGGATAAGGAGGGTATAAGGCATAATAAGATTAAAGATAAATGCAAGGTGGTCAGAGAATTTTACCAATCCCTATACTCTAAAAAGAGAATAAACCTAGATAAATTGAAAGATAGATTGGAAATGCAAATTAAAAATAAAATAAACCAAGAGCATAAACAAAGAATGGAAGAATTAATAACTGAAAAAGAGATAAAAAAAGTAATAAACAAACTGAAAGTAGATAAAGCACCTGGCGAGGATGGATTACCTGCTGAGTTTTATAAAGAATTTAAGGAGATAGTAATCCCGAAATTGTTAAAACTTTATAATGGTATTCTTAAAGGGGAACAGGTACCTGCATCGTGGTATAGAACAATAATTGTCCTATTACCAAAACCGGGAAAAGAATTAGAAAAAGTAGAATCATACAGACCTATATCCCTGATTAATCAAGATGCTAAGATTTTTACAGCTATACTGGCAAACAGATTGAATAGTTTTATGGATAAATATATAAATAAAGACCAGGCCGGCTTTGTGAAAGGGAGATATATGACAGATTTAGTAAGGCGAGTTCTAAATTTAATAGACGTGGCAAGACAAAATAAAGAGAAAGTAGGTATATTATCATTAGATATTTTTAAAGCATTTGATTCTGTACAATGGGTAACAATTATCGAGATAATTAAGAGTTATGGATTCGGTAACAGGTTTATAAAGACAATAGAACAACTGTACCAACAAGGATACGCTAAAATCAGGGTTAACGACGGTTTAACAGAAGAATTAAGATTAGAGGCAGGAACAAGGCAAGGATGTCCCCTATCTCCAATTCTATTTATTATGGCGATGGAAATATTAGCTAATATAATAAGAGAAGACAAAAATATAGAAGGAATACTGGAAAATAAAATTAGTTTATATGCAGACGATACTTTGTTAATTATGAAACACCCCAGAAGAACCATGGAAAGGATTCAAAAGCATTTAAAGGATTTTGAACAAATTACAGGTTTGAAGGTAAACTGGGAAAAATCAGAATTAATTTTAAATAATATTGAAAAAGAAGAGCAAAGGAAAATCAGGGATGAATTTAAATTACAGATTAAAGGGAGCTTGAAATACCTGGGGATAAATATATCCAATAATTTAGAGGACCTGAAAAGACTAAATTATGATAAACAAAAGAAGGAACTTAAGATTAAAATTTCACAATATCAAAAACTGAAGTTGTCTTGGTTCGGCAGAATAGCACTGACTAAAATGATGTTACTACCAAAACTAAATTTTTTATTTGATGCCTTACCAATTCAGCTGACAGATAAGGATATTGAGGAATTTCAAAAACTATTTGATAGTTATTGTAATGGGGGACGCAGACCTAGAATTTTAAAGAAAATGTGGTATTTACCTCAAAAAGAAGGCGGTTTAGGAATGCCTAATTTAAAGAGTTATTATAAAGCCTTCCAGATAAAGAATGTAGTTAAGATACTGATGAAGGAGTCGGTTATCTGGGAGGGAATCGAGATGAACGAAGTAAAGGAAGTTGGTAAGAGTTTTTTTTTAGACAAGGAAATAGGAAAAATATCGATTAAAAACAGAATGATGAGATCTATGTTGGGAGTATGGAAGAAAGTTAAAATGAAATTGGCCCCGAATATCTCACCGATAATTGAAATAGAAGACTTGAATAACTTCCCAATAAGATTGGATAACGAGATTAAGGAAATTTTGTCGACAAATAGGGTTCTCCTATTGAAAGATTGGATACGAGTCTGCAAAGATGATGTGAGGAAAAGAGAGCTATATACCCAGATGAAGCTGAATTGGTTTCAGATAATTATGGTGAATAAGTGGAATAATAAATACTGGAGAGAACGAAGCCTAGAAAGAGACAGGACGGAATTTGAGGAATTAGTTTGGAAAATTAGGAGGGAGGAAACTGGTATTAAAGGGCTGGTTAGTAAAATTTATAAAATAATAAACACAGAAGGTAACCCACAAGAAACACTAAGAAATACATGGGAACAGGACTTGAACTTGAAAATAACGGAAAAGGAATGGCAAAATAAATGGAAAAAAAGAATTATGAGATCCCTATCGGTCAGAATAAAGGAACACAATTTTAAAATGTTATGGAGGTGGTATCTGACACCCGTGAGACTGCACCAGATGGATAAGAAGAACAATAAAATGTGTTGGAGATGTAAAAACAGTTTGGGCACATATGTTCATATGTGGTATGAATGTAAAGAGGTAGAAAACTTTTGGACAAAAATAGAGATCGAGATAGGGAAAATTATGGGAGTACGTCTCAGATTGGGACCAGATACCATCTTACTGACAGATGTTGAGAATATTAAAATAGATAATGATAAGAAAGAGTTGTTGTCTATGATGTTAGTAATGGCAAGAATGTGTATTGCAAAAAATTGGAAAAGTGATACAATGTTAAAAGTGCAGGATTGGTACGGGCAGATGTGGGATCTCGCATTGAATGAAAAACTAACATGGGAATTAAATCTTAAGAAAGGTATAATAAAAGAAAGTAGATTTTGGAAAATATGGCGAAAATTTGTGGAATACTCAATGACAAGAGATGAAATAAAAAAATTGACACCAGACCAAACGAAATTTTGGGAACAATAGAAATGAATGGGAGATCCCACAACCTCCTAGGACAATGTATATAGCACTAGGGTGATGAAGTCTGTAAGTGTATGTAACATACAGTCTGTCTTATCTTTTATATTATGATTTTATTTTTATTAATTTTTTGTTATTTTTTTCTGTTATGTATAAAATGTTTGTTTTATGTCTTATGCTTTAAAAAATCAATAAAAAAATTTAAAAAAAAAAAAAGAAAGAATACTCCATGGTATTGCCAAGCCACATAGCTGTAGCAGATGTGTCAAGATAAGAAATGTAGCAGAACGATAATTACATATCCATTTTAAACCAATTTCCTTGTTAAAACCAATGTGACTCACATACCACATTTCTTTTCCTTTCCAGTTCTGTTTTCTGATTATACCAGGGTTGGTCACGAACATGTTCACTTTGCCAAACGTATTTCAGGATGGTATTTATTAACGATTTACTGATTAGGATACAGAGGTATACAATAAGAAATACATTCATCGATCTGAAAGAAGTAAGAGAGGAAAAATATAGCCAAGGTAATGCATGCATGTCTATGTTTATTCGATTTATACCCCACGCTTCTCCGCACAGGGCCGACTCAGGGCGGCCCACAACATGTCAATTAACAAAAAATGTCCAATAAGATACGATATACAAATACAATTACAAAGAATTACATCAAAGTTAAGTCAATTTCCCCAGTCAAACCAAAGAAAGCATCAACATATGAAGAGCAGAAATAAGATACAAGTTACAGATACAAATTACATCAGTTCCCCCAGTCACAATCCATATATAACCATATAAAGAGCAACACTCCATATAAAGACGTAATATACAATAAGGTGCAACAATGGCAGCAAGGAATGGCTGGGGTGGGGAGGTGGGGAGAAGATGCAGCGCTCAGCAAAGGTGTGATGCTCGGCATCTTCCTCCTCGTCTTCGGCTGCCCAACAGCCCAAAGTCCCAGGGTCCTTTTATCCCCCCCCATAGTAATATAGTTTTGCTTTACTCTAAGATCTTTCTTCATGGAAATCTGACTAATCTAACAAATACCACATCAGTCTTTTCTGATGAGAAGGCTGGCATGGTTGAACATTTGTCACTCTTAAACATGTTTTCCCCCCAAAGCACTGACAAATAGATACATGGTGGTTTTCCAAGCATGTGTTTATGCTGATATCCTAATATTCCTCTGAGGAGCTCAGAGTGACAGGGTACATAGCACAATCTATCTATCTATCTTCTATCTATATAAAACAGAGGTGTCACCTTGTATGTGCTGAATACAAATCTACACCCCTGCACCTATAACGCTGTAACTTGACACACATGTACCTGAAGCGTGCTGGAGTGGCACTGCAGGGATCTGGCGTCCCAGTTTGGGGTTTGTGCCCCCAAAAAAAGGATAAGGAGTGGTAACTACGCTCCCCCCCAAGGTGCCTTGTGTGGGGAAAAAATCCAGGATGCCTTGGGCACACAAAAACACTATTATGCACATGTGGGCTGCCACGGGAGCTGCGGCAACGGCCGCCAACCGTTCTCAGGAGCGGCGTGCTAGAGTGTGTGTGTACGGCAGCAGGGACGGGGTTCAGGTTGCTGAGGGCGGCCGCCACAGCTGCCACAACCGAACACTGGGCTGTGGCCATGGTAACGGCCACAGCTTCCTTCAGTAGGTGACCCCATATCGCCATTGCGGGGGCCGCCTGGATGATGAGCCAAGGACAGCAGTCGGGGCAAGCCATGGAGAGGCCCAGCAGGTAAATGGGGGCTGGCAGGGGTGATGGGGCGGCTGAAGCTCGGATACCTGGTGGAATGACCGGGGGGGGGAGACAGGTGGGGTCGACGGTGCGCAGCCCGAAAGCACAACATGCCGGAGAGGACAGGTGGGCCAGGATGCTATGAGGATGGAAGGGGAAAGAAGGCAGCAGGGGACAGAGGCGACAAAAACTTCCCGGGGTGAAGCCGGGTTCCAAGCTAATAACCCTTTAAGAGAGCTTACACTGAAATGAAAGCAACAGGACTTTCAATGGGCTTTAGGACTAAAAGACTATTAAAGTCTGTTTTCTCAGGCCAACACTAACATTACAGTGACTGTACTGTGAGCTTTTGGGAACTTCTAGTAACAAGCCAGTGAAGAGAAATTGCCAGCTTCTCTGTATGAGTCATCATACAGAGAGCGGGAGGGATGTCACCAAATGGATATATGTGAGGCTACAAAAGAAAGCTCCTAAAGCCTGCTTTAAATGACCTGACAGTTTAGTGAAGGTTGTTTACATGTGGTTTTTTAAGAGCAAGCTGTGTGAGTTAAACACAGTCACTTGAGGTAAGGTATATACAGTAGCCTACATCTTGTGACTATAAAAAGCTATTTGTTATTTGCCCAGCATTCTTCAGTTTCTTTGGAACAGGAATTATGTGTAACCCACATTCTTAATTGTACACAAAAATAGTCTGCTTATGCCAGACTACAGGTGCATGTTGTTAACCAAGAAATTAATATGAAACACACACTGAGGCTTTCCTGTTTATATCATTTTAATAAATTCTCTCTTCCTACCCAACCTCCCCACAGACACACATATATTAAAAGAGCTGAGATAGCTTTACTTTTCTACAGCAGATCTTTTCTGAGATTTTGACTGGTAGTTCAACGCCATTTTTGTTTCCATGCCAGTGTATATAGCAACCCCTGGAACAAACAAACAACAAAACTATTTAATCCAACATTGTGTGTGTTAAATATGCACCTATACATCTTATATACAATTTAGGTTAAGGTTTCCCTTGCTCGAAAGCCAGTCATATCCGACTCTAGGGTGCAGTGCTCATCTCTGTTTCAAAGCCGAAGAGCCAGTGCTGTCTGCTGCTGCAGATGTTTCTGTGGTCAGGTGGCAGGCATGACTAGACACTGGAGCGCACATAACGCTGTTACCTTCCCACCAAGTGGTCCCTATTTATCTACTTGCAATTTCTTGCTTTCGACCTGCTAGGTTGGCAATTTAAGCAGGTACTAATAAAAAGCATAGGATTGCGTAGAAGATATAACATCCGTTGTGTGCCCTGATGCAGTGAGCTTAATAGTGGATGAAGCATATGCAATCAATAGGAGAGCTAAGTTGAAACAGGAAATACTGGTTGCTCAAGTCTTTGAGAGCAGTGAAAGCATCTCTCTTTTAGCACATTTGAGGGCCCTGGTCTAGAAGGCTGAAAACAAGTCTGCCCATTAAGACTGAAGACAACAATATTCTAGCAAACCTGGGTCTCCAGATGTTCTTGGACTTAAAAACATAAAAACAGCCTTGCTGGAACAGGCCCTAGCCCATCCAGTCCAGCATTCTGTCTCACACAGTGGCTCACCATTTGCTTCAGGGTATTCCCAAGCAGATGCCTTCACCGGCTTAGGATTCCATGGAAATGGCATTGAGAGATATCCTGCCTATCTCTCCAACCCAGAGGTTGTCCTTAAGTATCCATAATTATAGCCATTGATACCCTTGTCCTCCATGAACTTGTCTAATCCTTTCTTAAAGCTGTCAAGACTGACAGCTGTCACCACTTCTTCTGGCAGGGAGTTCCATAGACCAGTGATCCTCTGGGTGAAAAAGTACTTTCTCTTATTTGTTTGAGAACTAGTACCCAAACGTTTCATGGAGTGCCCCCTAGTTCTAGTGTTGTGCGATAGGGAAAACAGTTTTTCCTTATCTACTTTGTCCGCACCGTGCATGATTTTATAAACTTCAATCAGGTCACCTCTTAGACGCCGTCGTTCAAGAGTGAAGAGGCCCAACCGTTGCAGCCTCAGATGGTAAGGAAGGTGTCCCAGTCTCCTAATCATTCTGGTTGTCCTCCTCTGCACTTTTTCCAGCTCCATAATATCCTTCTGGAGGTATGGTGACCAGAACTGTAAACAGTATTCCAGATGGGGCTTAAATTCACAGAAGCCCTGATCAGCAGGTGTACTGATTTGGGCTTCTGGTAACTGAAGTCCAACAACACCTGGAGAGCCAAATTTGAGGACCCCTGCTCTAGGGAATGCTGTCTTTGTTGTGAACAGTGCTCCCAGTAGCATTATCTTTTATACTATCCTACCTTTTATACTACTTCCTACCAATCTTTTCTTGTAATACTGTTCCTACTAGTAGAAGCACAGCCTCCTTTGATCATGGATCACTGCAGACATGATCAATCAATCTTTATTACGGCCCAAGAGCAGCATAGCACTGCAGACACGAAACATTACTTCTTGTCTTCTGCAAATCCTGACATTTAGTTCTCCAGTAACCCAGTAATGTGAGACACTGAACTTTATTTGGTAAGTCTTTTTACTTATTTGGTCAGCTAGGCCCTTGCACAACCTCAGAAGAAAGCTATTGAAACTGTGCTCTTCATGCAGAACTTTTTCATGCACATTTCCTAACTAGAACTACAGTGGTATCTCACTTTATTAATTTAATGAGTTCCATGGGACGTTTCGTATTATGAAAAATTTGTAAAGCGAAATACGGTTTCCCATAGGAATGCATTGAAAATCATTCCAAAAAAATCGTAAAGTGAAACGTGGTTTCCTGTAGAAATACACTGGAAACCAATTAATTGTTCAAAAAAATCATAAAGGCATTATTTTCAAAGATTTCTAAAGCAAAAATTATGTTAACTGAAGCGTTCATAAAGCGAGGTACCACTATATTATTGTTTCCATAAATGCCATATTTACCAAAGATTTTCTCTGTGTTCTTTAATGTAGCTCCTCTAAGAAGCACATTTTCAGATCCCAATGGCCTGAAAAAGTAAACATTGTCAATATTAATTAACTGTCCCAAGGAGGCAATTGTAGTTTTCAAATTTGCATGAAGACAAAATGGACAAGATTCACAGAATGAAAAAAAGTTTCGGTTTAACAAACCTCTGTTTTTTTTCTTTTTAATCAAACTTACATGCTCCTTTTTTGCAAAATGTGTAAAAACCTAAAATTAAATTTATAAATCAATAAAGAGTTGCAGCCCCAATTTTAAAAGTAAAGTTTAAAAGACATATTTCAAATGTAAAAAGAAATCACATAAATTACTTTATGTACATTTTGGTAGAAAAGAACAAGATATAATCATACTGAAAATTAAGCACGATGAAAAATGTGAACAAAAATAACAGTAAATCAATTATAAAAGTTCATTACAAAACATTATTTTAACCCTATACCATCTACCTGGAAGTAAAACACCATAAACTCACTGGGAAATATGTCTGAGCAGAAATGCAGAGGATTGTACTGCCAAGTTATTCTACACTATTTGTTATAGGAGAGAATTCTTACCTTACAACAGGCTCATTTCTGTCATGGTAAACATTTATCCGACCAACAAATCTACAACAGGAAAACAGATGAGCAAATACTTCAATATCAGTATTCTATAGGAATGCAGAGAAGAGTATTCCAGTAATTGTACAGACATAAATGCAAATAGCTTCAGCTACTGCCTCTAGGGAAATGAATCAAAGATTCACCTGTCTAAACACATTGCATTCCTTCCTCCTCCTTCTAAAGGTTTTATTCTTAGTTGTCCCTCTTATGTTCCTCTGGGTGTCTCACTACAACATTAGACTGGACACAAAAATACTTATAGAATCTGCTCTTCTACTTAAGGCCTCTTTCTCCTTCTTTACTCTTTTTTTGAAATCTTCAAGAATTAGATTACTGTATTTTATTTACTAACAAGTGGTCTGATTCCTCACACTGTGCAGAAGGCTCTGAAAATAAAAATATTTCCAAATCAACTCTTTTCTTTTCATGTCCATTATCTTGACCATTCTTGGATGACACAAATGTCTTGTTTCTAATTCTGTAAGGTTTCCTTCTGGATTCTTTCTGCTAAATTGTTGCCTTTTCCATAAGCTCTACCTGTTTAAAAAGAACTTTCCGCCGAAACCACCACTACCACCACCATCCCATCACTGCTCTAAGATTCACATCCCTCTTCCTTCAGTTCTGACAGGTAACCTTTTACCTTTAATAGGTAAAGGATATCACGTAGATGATCAGAAAACTGTTTAAAAAAAAACTGCACAAACAGATAAACACCCAATTATTACTTTCCATTCCAATCTTTCATTTGCACTACTTGTTCTTGCCACTACACTCATTTAACAATCCCCTGTGTGCCTTTTATTTGTTTTTTATTTGTTTGTTTTAATTCACTTTGTTTCATTTGTAGGCAGCCTTTCTCCTGGTGAGGGGAATCAAAGTGGTGCACAATATAAAAACAAGTAATACTAAAAAAAACCACAATAAATTACAGATTAAAAAAGCAATTATTCTCTTTGAGAGACAAGGGACCTCAAAAGGTTTGCAGTGTGATTGAAAAACCAGCTACAACTAAAACGCAAATACTTATAATACTAAAACATAACTTAACAGATCATATTAAAACAAGATCCCAGTTAAAGGCAATTTGAGGACACAGCAATAAGAAAAAAAAAGACATCCTTTATTAGTTGAAATATTTAAAATAGTAGCTGTGTTAGTCTGTGCAAGCATATCTGAGAGTAAACAAGACAGAACAGCAAAAAAAAGGCAAAAAATGTTGTGACACCTTAAAGATTAACTCCTGTGAGCTTTAAATGTGAGCTTTCGTGGACCAAGTCCACTTCATTAGACATAAGAGTGAGGCCTCATGGCATATCATTTATTAGAAATCCCTTCTTCAACAGCCAGTCAGATTTGAACATCCCCACTTTTTGTCCTTTTTTCAGTAGTAATTCTGTGAATTCACATTTTTTCTGCATTTTGGATAGGAAGGAACCAAAAGGTCACTTGCAGAGCATGAGCCAAAATTATGCTGCTCGTGTAAGGACTGAACCAAAAGCACTGCAAGGTGCTTTGTATCGATGAGCTGAATTCAGACTTAGCCATGTACAATTAGTCTGGGGGAAACAACACTCTTGCCCTCTCCTCTCCCTGACAGTCCCCTAAAAAAATGGGATCCCCTACTGCAGGGGTCCCCAACCACCAAGCCGCAGACCAGTAATGGACAATGGGCTGTCCTGAACTGGGCTGCGGGGTGGATGGTACTGGGAGCCCCAATGGCTGCCTTCTGCCCTCAACTTGCTCCGCCAGGTCTGCCCAGTGAATGGAGCAAGAGCACAGGCTTCAGACACAGCAGGTAGGCAAGTGTCCAGGCCCCTCCTCCACACTACTTAACTATGACAGGGCTCCTCCACCACCACCACCTACCTGTGTGCAGTGTTTTATTTTGCGCTTGTACCATCCAATCCCACCACCCCCACTTACTGGTCAGTGGAAAACTTGTTTAGCATGAAACTGGTTCGTGGTGCAAAAAAGGTTGGGGACCCTGCCCTACTGGATGGAGTGAGATGTAATGTAGGATCCCCTCAAATCATAAAGCAAAAGCAAAGCAATCACACTTATATACTGTCCCATAGAGCTTAGTGCACTCTCTGGGCAGTTCACAAGTTAATTAGCATTTTGCCCCAACATGCTGGATACTCATTTTACCGACCATGGAAGAAGGGAAGGCTGAGTCAACCTTGAGCCCTGGTCAAGATCAAACTCACAAATTTTCTGGTTGCAGTACAGCAGTTTAACCACTGCGTCACCAGAGGTACATTGTGTAAATAGTTCAATCCACAGGAAAACACTATCCTATGAATATATGCAATGAACATTAGTCAGACCAATATGCTGAGCCAGTATCAAAGTTACGAATAGGAGCTGGTGTATAACAACTGCCACTGGTACATTTTCATGTCAGAATCCTAACCATAATATGACAACATAGAATGAAATCGCTGGCAGAAAATGGAACCACATGGCCTTATGCCCATATTATAAGCTTGGCAGAGAGCACTTGTACAAAAAACATTAATGACAGAAGCAGGGATATCTATACCTATAAGAAGGGGGTTGGGCCGTGTGTGTCCAGAATGTGTGTCCACACACGTCCAGCCCATCCCGTAATGAGCCGGCCACACTTACCTTACCTCCCGGACAACATCGCCGTGAGGGTCCGGGGACTGAGAGTGGAGCCAACACCCCATGAACGGAAAGAAAATAAAAACTACACTACCCAGCGTCCTCTGTGTCACAGCACGCCTCAGCCAATCAGGCATGAGGATGCAAACGCAAAGGAGGCAGGACAGCCGGCGCGCACGCAAGAGGGGAAAAAACAACCGACTCGTGCGCGCCTTTTCCCCCCTCAGCAGCAGCTCTCCAGCGGCAATAAAAAGCCACCGTTCCCCCCACCACTGTCCCAGCGGAGTTCGCCTGGCAGGTCGGCCGGGTGAGAAGGAGGCAGAGAGGAGAGACCTGCAACACGAAGGTCTCTCTGGTGGCCCAAAAAAACTTTCTCCCCGCCTCCTTCTACCCCAGCCAACCTACCGGGCGAACTCCGCTAGGCCAGCGGTAGCGGCAAGGCAGCTTTTTAGGGCCACCAGAGAGACCCTTCGTGTTGCGGCCCACTGCCGTCTCTCCTCCCCGCCTCCTTCTCCCCCAGTTGACCTGCAGGACAAACTCCGCTGGGACGGCATTGTTGTCGAGGAAGCTTTTTAGGGCCTGCCGGAGAGACCCTTCATGTTGCAGGTCGGCCGGAGGAGAAGAAGCAGGGAGGAGAGATGTCCGCAACACGAAGGGTCTCTCCAGCGGCCCTAAAAAGCTGCCTTGCTGCCGCCTCCGGGGGCCCAGCGGAGTTCACCTGGTAAGTCGGCTGGGGGAGGCGGCGAGGAGGCAGCTTTTTAGGGCTGCTGGAGAGACCCTTCATGTTGCGGCCATCTCTCCTCCCCACCTCCTTCTCCCCCGGCCGACCTGCAACACGAAGGGTCTTTCCGGCAGGCCCTAAAAAGCTGCACCGCCACTGTTCTCGCCGCCGCCCCAGTGGAATTCGCCCGGCAGGTCGGCCAGGGGAGAAGAAGGTTGGGAGGAGAGACCCACAACATGAAGGGTCTCTCCGGTGGCCCTAAAAAACAGCCTCCCCACTTCCTTCTCCCCTGGCCTGCCTACCAGGCAAACTCCCTTGAGCCACTGCCAGCGGGAATGGTTGAGGCAGCTTTTTAGGGCCTGCCAGAGAGACCCCAAGCGGGGTGGGTGTGTTGTGTCAGGTGTGTTGTGTGTGTGTATATTGTGTGTGTGGGGTGTGTGTGTGTTGTGTGGGTGTGTCCTGTGTGGGTTTGACCTATGTGGGTGTGTATTGTGTGGTTTTGCTGTGTCATGTGTGATGTGTGTGGCTGTGGTGAGTGTGGGTTGTGAGTCATGTGTGTGTGTCGTGTGTGCATGTTGTTTGTGTGTATTGTGTGGGGGAGAGCGTCTTTTCTGACGGATCCCTGCCACCAACACACAATCCATACCTGGCCGGCAAGGCTGGGCAAAATAGCTAGTCTTGAATAAGTAGGCAATTTTACACAATAGTATACATTGTCCATCTTATCAGAACACAGAAGTGGTAGCCAGTCAAAAACAAGCAGACAAAGCAGGACAAAGTATTGAAATAAATTAACTGAACTTGCTTTTCTTTTAAAAAAATCCTCTGATTGAAAAGCAGTAAAACTAAGCAAACAACGATGTTAACACTATTCAGGATATCTATTAATAACTAAGGAATAAAAACATAGCAAAAGGCTACAGTCCCCTTCCCCCACATCTCCTATGCCCTTCAATGATCCTTTTCTTCAGACAGTATTTCAGCAAGTAATCAGCTGCTCAGTAAGTCATGGGATGAACCTTATTAACATTTCACCTTTCCCCAGAATTTAGTGTATTCATGCCACACTTGTTTAGACTGATGCTGTACTGTAAGTCAAGAATGGAATTGAAATTATTTTAATGCAGACAACAGAAAGAAGATAAAAATAATAATCTACCACATATTCTTACTTATAAAGATCCGGCTGAGGTTGTTCACATTCAATGGTTGCATGCAGGGTGTCAATTTCCTGTTCACTTTGAAAGGCCTTTGTATCTTGGACAGCATAATATGTCTGGAAATGACAAGAAAGTTGCAGCTAAATATCATGTGCATTTAAGCCAGGTGCGTATGTTAACTGAGGTAGGGAAAGCTTTTTCTCAGGGCAAATAGCCACCATATAAATATATAGTCTAGCCACCATATACAGTACATACAGTAAAACCCGGATTTACATATGCCTCGAGTTACATAAAATTTGACTTACATAATGATTTTGTGCTAAAACCATGTCCCGATTTACACGATTTCCTATGTGTTTGCTTCAAGTTACATAAAGATTCTTTTTCCTATGGGTCTGCTTTGAGTTACGTAAAAAATCACTTTCCTATGGGTTTGCTTCGATTTACATAAAAATTTCATTTTTCCTATGGGTTTGCTTTGAGTTATGTAAAAAAATTATTTAACAAAAAGCTTACAGAACTGACTTTTTCGTAAGTAGGGGTTTTACTGTATGCATATACTCTCTCTCTCTCTCTCTCACTCTCTCATACACACATACACACACACATGCGCGCACGCACACACACAGAGTCTGGTCAGGTTATCCTGCTATGGTAATAGAGTAGACCATACTGCCAGCGACTCAATGCCGAGTGTCAGGTGATGGTTAACTAACCTGACAATCCTGAGGACTAACGGCCTTGGATGCCAAAGTCCACAGGGAAGTAAACGTGTTTACAACAGCCGCGGACGCGTTTTACGACAGTGTTTACAGCAGGAAGAACCACGTGACTGCAGCGCAAAAAGGTTGGAAACCCCTGCTTTAAATTATTCATCCTAACAATAATACACAGACACTTTCAGTCACAATATACACAGTTAAATAGTGCCACATAAGCTTTCTATTACACTGACATGTAACCAATGCTATTACCTTATGACTGGACTCGCCATCCAAACTTGCAGTTGTAACGAAACACGTCCCATCTGCTCGACTACTTGATAAAAAGATTAAATCGCAAGGAAAAGTTTCATCTTCTTTTACCATCACAATATCTCCAACCTAAAAACACAGAGGTGGGGAGTTAGTATTCAAAGAAGAAACATAAGCATCTTAGCCTAGATGGGAACATTGCTGTCATTGCCATTTCCCTTGTAGTTGTCCGCAGCAGCAGTCCTACACAGACATAACAGGAAAGCATGCTCCACTGAACAAGGGACAAACACCATGGGACTTCTGACTGAGTAAAGATGCTCTGGAGTTTCCTGTCAGGTTTTGCTACGACTAACAAGTTTAACATGAGATATAAAACAGAACTGATGACTATTCACTATGAATACAGAAACATCCCACATGTAGAAAGAATTAATCTACACTAGATGCAGATTATGTGAACATAAGGAAAATGTTAACTATTTCATTTTTTGGGTTACAAACTTTAAAGTCAACACTCAAAGAAACAACACATTCATGCACCAAATGATGTTACAGTATTCCTTCCAAGAAGGCAACTCTACATAACAGGCTTGGGATTAAAACACCACCACCAAAAATAAAACTCTTAATTTAAATTAGGACAGGACATGGAATCATTTTTCATGCTTTTATTTAGTATAAAGCAATGTGCAGAATTTTCCCTCTCTTCAGGAATTTAAATCTGACATCAAGCTTCTCAATGGCTTATTTATATATATTAATGTGTCAGAAATTTTATCAATAATATCTATGAAGATAAATCAGCACAAAAGTGGCAATTCAGGTTGATTATTTTTTCCTAGCAATGACAGTTTAAAAACCCTTCAGTTTCAAAAATAGTTCACTTCGAAATGCCAGACACAGTGGATCAACAAAAGGAGAGGTCTGTTGCCTTGATGCTTGGCATCTGAACTATCTATAAGACACTGCTGGAAACAAGACACTGGACAAAATGCACTATTTGTTTGATATAACGGGGCTTAGATTCTCATGTTCTTGATATTTTTCCAATGCAATCCTCTTTTTAAGATATTTGAGAACTAAGTCCTTCTGCTTTCTAATTCAAGCACATAGTGCTGCAGCCTATATATTTCTTTGTAAAAATTGGTGAAATAACAAACATGATAAAAGCCTCAAGAGAACCATGCTCAGACTATAAATTCACTTTAGTCTTCTGCTTTCATACCTATGTCGTATAAAACCTCCAAAGGGAACATGTTGGAACCAGCCATGGAAAAAAAAGATACTGGGAAAGTTTGAAATTTACTTGGGGCATGATAGGTAAGTTCGCCCTTGCTCAAAAGCCAGTCGTATCCAACTTTAAGATTCAGTGCTCATCTCTGTTTATAGCCAAAGAGACAGCACTGTCTGCATCTGCAGAAGTTTCCATGGACATGTGGTAAGCATGACTATTAAATACTGGAGTGCATGGAACGCTGTTTACCTTCCCACTGAAGTACTACAGGTACTATTTATCTATTTGCAATGTCTTGCTTTTGAACTGATAGGTTGGCAGGAGCTGGGATAGAGACGGAAGCTCACTCCGTTGTGCAGCACTTGGGTCTTCAACTGCTGACCTGCCGCCCTTCCAATCATCAAGTTCAGTGTCTTAACCACTAAGCCAGTGCAGTCCCTCTGGTATGATACTGGCTAACTAATAGCAGCTGACATCAAAACACAGGGCTTTTGTGATGAAAACTGAAGTCTACAGAAGATTAAAGATGCCCACCTTCAACTAGCATGGCCAGTCCTAGACAGACACTGAGATAGATACAAACACACACACAGAGAAGTGCTTTAGAAACCTCCTCTTAGACCAGTAAAGAGAAACATCTAGAAAGATTATCCTTCTTGCACCAATTAAGACCCCGCAGGAGGTCTCTGTCTATACAGATTATCTGTCAAAAGACCACAGCCCCAGACTAGAAATCCTTTTATAGCCATATCACAAAGCCGCAAGAGTTTCACAAGACAAGGAATCATTAAATGAGAGAAATCACTTCAGGTCATTGTTTTATTCCCTGCCAATAATATGATGTTATCTGCATATCTTAAACTATTGATATTTCTTCCAGCAATTATCACTTCTCCTCCAACAAATCTGTTTAATTTTTTTCTTAAAAACAAGAGATGCTTCAAAGAAATATACATATACATACATATTATGTATCTCCAGGTGTTTTTAATGAAAATTTTTAGACCAACAGATAACTGAAACTGTGAATACTGAACCCATGGATATGTGTGACCTGTATGCTCCATTAGCCAACATATCTTTGAAATGCAATCTTTAATACTTCTTTCTGAATCTAGCTGGAATGTCTGGAATTTCTTGTTCAATGTATGGTAAAAGTCTTTGCTGTAAAATCTTGAGCATCTCATTTCTTGCTTTATTAGCACCCAATCTATTTTTGGTTATTCATTTTGTGCAATTATACTAGATCTATCACATCAATTGGATTTATCTAAGTACTTGTTAATTTATTTATTTATTTAAGTTAAACTAATTCATTCTATAGGTCTGTTCACACTGAGACTATTGGGTTTAGTCCTATGCTTTATCTTCTTGACTACTGGATCTCAGGCAACAAAATTCCTAGTCCACTGTAGGATTGGTGCATACTGTTAAATTTGTGACATGCTACATTCTGTAGAAATGAAAGGTGTTAATTCCTACATGGAAGTTTTTTAACGTATGATATACATAATATTTTAACAAATAAAAACAGACATTTAAGAGATTTGTCAATTGCCCATCTGACATGAGAAAAGAAAAATTTAAAATATTTGCCTTGATTTTTTAAAGTGAAAAACCAACATCTACCAAACACAATGGGAGTGATCAAAATCTGAGGTCATATCCATTCTGTCACTCTATCAGTCAGATTCTGATCACAATGACTGCACATAAATGAACATATAGACATACAGCATCATTTTGTGTCAATATGAAAATTTTAAGAATTGCACTAAATTTATTATTTATTTTATATGCAATATTTACCTACAAATCCTAAAACCCATACACATGTATACAGAAAAACTATTCCAAGGACCATATTTATTGCTACATGACACTTACTCTTAATTTGCAGCTCTGTTTTCTAACCAGTTTGCCATGTCGGATAAAATGAACAGGACATTGGTTCACTGCATTGTCAGCCTTATGGCGAAGCCAATCTTCATAGCCCTAAATGAAATAACCAATTAAATATTCCACTTTTTTAAAAAAAAACAACAACACTTATTATCATTTAACTTATTACATTTGCACAATGTAATTAGCAGTCGGGTAATGTAAACATGTATTTTGTGGGGTGGGAAGGAAGGAGAGAAACAAGAGGTGCTTCAAAGAAAATGCTTCTCTTCAGCATTTGCAGCTACCGTACTCAGAAAGCTGTCTTATGAAATCCTGAATGGCAGATTCCTCTGAACTTGTTCCTTTGATGCAAACATTTTGTATAATTTAAATCTAAAACTTAGTGCATTAACACATATAAATATTTAACTTCTTATTGGAAAATGGGAAGTCAGCAGTGGTGGGCATCAGCAGGTTCGTACCAGTTCGCCAGAACCGGTAGCAGAAATTCTGGCTGACCCAGCCCATCCAAGTTTTGAAATAAAATAGTCCTAATTTGGGTGCAACGCAGGCAGTGATACACTGTAAAAAATTTACTACCTACTCTGTGGGCTGGCCAAATCTGTGGGCATGGCCAAACATCCTGCATTATGGGCTATGGAGGTGGCCAACCAAGTGGGCGTGGCCTGGGGAATTTCCACTACCGGTTCTACAGAACCTGCTGCAGTGCATCAGTGAACACAGGGCTTTCCCCCTGGCTACTCCCACCATACCACACCCACAGTGTGGTAGTATATTTTTTTTGGAGCCCACCACTGGAAGTCAGCTTGCCATGAACTCTCTAAACATGACTGTTCTCTGTAGATGTAGTGAAAGATGTGTCTGTTAATTGTAACTGGAAAAAGATGGTCAGTTGCCAAATATGTAATAGATAGTCAGCTGCCATTTTATTCTTTGCCTTAGGCAGCAAAATGTCATCAGCTGGTTGTGGCAGGAAGTAACACATGCTGTAGAATAAAGGCCTTTCAGTACAACAGCAAAAACAAAAAACCTTAAACTTAAAAGTTTCAAGCAGCTCTCTTTGAAAGGGAACATACCAAAGCCCAAGTTGAGCAACAAAGAATAGTACTCATGCGTTCCTGCTAATCAAACTCCAAATGAGATTACAAATTACCTGTATTCTCTCCTGTTCTAACTTATATTTTAAGAGAAGGACTGGTAATTTTAAGCGAATTACTTTGATTTGTTTGGAAGAACAGTGCAAGAACAAAAATGCTATTTAACTCAATTTAACAGATGGAAACAGGTACTGTAATAATAATTTCATGTCAGAGATTGAAAGGATTTTTTTCTGGAGAAACGCCACTCATGAGTCTCCCGAATGAGTCTCCTTTCATGTCCCCAAGTGCAGCTCTCGAGTATCGAAACCCAACCTTCCAGTCTCCAGCTCAGCATCATAAGACACCAGGGGAACAGGTAAAACATTATTTGAAAACTTTAAAAGGAGCCATAAATTGGTCAAATACTGTCATTCATCAGAAAAGGGTATGCCATTAAGTGAATGAAAAAGGAGAAAGATGGTAGGACTCTTGATTCTGACAGCCAAGTCTCTTACCTGTTTTATAGCTGTTACAGTGATGACAAAGAAAAGTGGAAGTCCACTTGTCACCGGACTAGTTGGTGTATCAATAATCAACTGGAAAACAACAGCAAGAGAAGTCACACTGGTTTCATGGAAGACAATTTGATAAATTAAAAATCCTATTCATTCAAACAGTTCTCAAAATTTTCTTTAAAAATACAGCCTTTACTACATACTCCATAATTGTTAAGACTAAACAATCTGAATAGTACACTAATGGTCCACAATTAACACCTGATTAGATCCAAATTGTTCTGTATCATTTTCTAATTGCACTTATTTCTGTCATCTCAGAAATTTAACTGAAAGTAAATCTGCTAAGCCAAATCAAATTTACTTTCTAATAAACACCCTCAGGCTAATGAATGTAAATAGATGTGGTTCCTAAAATGTTGTTTGTTGTGAGTTGTCTTTCTGCTCAAGCTCAGTTGTTTTTTCATCCTACATCTAAATGAGACTTATGAAAACACTGAAATCTAATGTCAATAAATTTTCAGATATATACTTACATTTTAAACAGAGCAAAAAAAAACCTCACCTGTACAAGAAAAATGATGAGAAAATAAAAGTTTGCTATTCTTCGGAACTGTTCAAATAAATTTTTCGGTATAAAGTTCCAAAAAGTGTACTGGAAGAGAAAGAGAAACATATCTAAGATATATACCCTCTAAGATCACCCCAGAGCCCCTCCCAGTGGGCGAGTACTGGAGGGGATGGCGAAAGCTTTAACTTAGTCCAATCTGAGGGCCTCGCCGTCTGACGACCGGACTTTTCATTTGCCCCTCCCCTGCAGGTGATGATGATGGGGAGCCCCCAAATGGCGGAGTTGTTGATCCAGAAGGGAGCGGACCCCAACCGGCTGGACCCCTTGACCCAAAAGCGGCTCCCCACCCCCAGGCAACCTCCAGCCGACACCACCAATGCCGGGGCTCGGAGGCCCCATGGACCTTGCCCGGCGACCGGCCGGTGGAGGGGGCGGGGAGGAGAGAACTGGAAGCACCTGGGACTCGCTTTTCCACGGATCCAAAAGCTGCTAGCCGCCTCCACCAACACCGGACTTCTGAGCCTTTCCAGGGGCCTATTCCATCGGCCCCGGGATGGGGACTTCTCCGCCGCCTCTCCCTGGCCCCGTCATCGGCCAGGGCTTCGAGGCCAGCTGTTGCCAGTTTTGCCGGGGCCCCGCCTCTGCTGCTGCCCCTCCCTGGCCTTGCTGACAACATTGACGTTGGTTCTGTGGACATTGGCCGCGGGGGAGTGTCGACCAACTGGGCTCCCTGCGGCAAAGACTTAAAAGTCAAATGCTGGCACTGCCCACTCGAGCCTTCTCCCCCGGTCCGGCATTGACTGAAGGGGAGTGAAGAGGACATGGACCTGGGCTCCGATATGTTCGTTGAGCCTGGCCCTAGTTAAGGGCGTTATTTGTATTTTTATATTGTTACTGTTATTATTGCACCACTATTTGGTATTTGTGTATTTATTATTGCTGTATTATTATTATTATTATTGCTATATTATTGTTATTCTGATATTGATTGTCCTATTGTTGTTTTGATATTGTTGTTCTGCCGCTTCAAGTCGCCTTCGTGCTGAGGGATGCGGGGTATAAATAAACCGATGATGATGATATACTTCATTTACAATATTTCATATGGCAAACTTCAGTACTGATGATAAAAGAGAAAAGCGATTACATCTAGAAATCAGGCCAGAGAAAGTCCATCAATCCCAATACAGTACTGTACTGTACTTGATCCTGAAAGGCCTCTGGCAAGATTAACTTTTTCTTGATATGTGACACTTCATATAATTTACTGCTATGAATATCCATATAAATCCTATAATTTTAAGACAGTCACATTTTATTTGAGTATTTATTTGAAACCATATCAACTATGATCATAAGGAATTCCAGTATAGTAAGTCATTATTAAGCAGTCTGATATTATCAAATACCATCTTTTCAGAGGGAATGTTTGCCTTCTTCAAGTTGGATGTGACCATTATTATAGGAACTCGGGGTAGGAACTATGGAAAATTTGTGGAGCAAATCTGGAAAATTAAGGAAAAATCAGCACAGTATTCATTTCTATGACAGAAATTCAACAGTGGACCTTAACAACATGATGCCTAAAAACAGATAAACAACACCTGGCTTGGTGGGCAGCATATCTTTGGAAAAATGGGAAGTGAAACTTTCACATGCCTGGAAGGTTCCTGCCATCCTGTTAATGGCACAGGCCTGGCTTAAGCTGTTTTACTATCTAAAGTAGAACAATACATCTTCTCCAACCTTGATGCCCAAATTAAAATGTACAGCACCTGAAACCAACCAGGTTATTTCAGAAAAGGAGGCAGAAGCACTCACATCTACAGTAAAACCCCAGTTTGTGATTTTAGTCCATTCTGACAGTTTTGTCAGAAACTGGATCAACCGTAAACCGAAGCACATTTTCCCATAGGGATGTATTGAAAATTTTAAAAAATATTCCTGACCTCCAAAAAAAGCTGGATGCACAGTCAAGGGGAATATAAATGAGGGAGCTAAGCTCCCTACCTTTCCCTAACTTGCCTGGGCTCCGGCGCTTCTTCCTCAGGGTCAGCGTCTGGCAACGAACAGGAGCGGTTTGTCTGGCCGCAAGGACTCCCCCGCTGAAGACACCTTAGCTGGGTCATATCTCCTCCCCTTCTGTGCCCGGGTCGGTGCACCGAATTGGGGGGGGGAGGCAATCGCAGTGGGGCAACCTTGCCTTGTGCATTCATGGCACCTCTCCCAGAGGTGCCAGATTTAAAACACATCCAGCAGTTTAGCGGCGGCTCCAGAAGAGGCACCGTGAACGCAAAAGGCAAGGTCGACCCACTGCAATCGCCTCCTCCCCTTGCACCACCAACCCACTGCGATTATGCCACCCACAGAGTCCAAAATGACTGTGGGTGGTCTTATATCCCTCACAGGTGCAATTCATTCTGGGGAATTCCTGAATGTAAACCAGGACGTCATTTTCAATGGACTTGCCATCGTAAATCACGGCAAACATAAACTGAGGTGTTCATATACCAGGGCGCTTTACTGTATCTGTAAAAAGGACAAATTAAGTGACTTAACAATTTGCTGACCTTTCATCACATACAAAATCCGCTACCTCACTCTTTCTAATGGCATTGCCAGGCTCTATGGAAAGGGCCAGAAAAAAATGTACTGATAATTCAAAGAGTTCTGGGGCATAGACTGGAGAAGCATCTGTTAAGCTCCATTGGACAAGCCTAAGTTATCAATAGCCTGTTGCATCCAATTACACTTGTCATTTAGGCCTTCCTCAGCATTCAGCAACAACAAAGGATGCTTTACCAGCAGCTTAAATATTGGGTTGACAATGCAGTGACATTTGTCAATTAAGGCACACACAACTTTCCAAAAAGCTATTACTAATACTCCATCTAATGCTGGCAAGCATTACTGACATGCCTCTAAGCAAATGAGATCTAATAGGACCTGCAAAGTGACATTTCCATTAAATGTTAAGTCAGTAACATAATCCGATGTGGTTGTCTGATATATGACAGCACTGCATGACAATGAAATGCTGTTATCATTTTTTTTCCATATAAGTACCCACAGTTATTCTTAGTATAGTTAATAATAAGTAATACTATAGATTTGAATAATAAATTAACTGCAAAATATAGTAAGAAAGATAAAAGTTAGAGTATTCTAAGAAGTTTAACTTTCTCAGTAAGTGGCAATGGGCTAATTGTACTGTACAATTTCTGCCTAACCTGACTAGTTTTAATGGGTTTTTTATTGGTTTTTAAAATGTGATTGGTTTTCTGTGAGCCGCCCAGAGTCTTCGGAGTTGGGTGGCAATAGAAATCAGATACATAAATAAATAAATAAAATTTTAAGAAGCCTGATATTTATTTGTCTGATTGAGACTAAGTCTAAATTAACATACTAGGGCTAGGCCCTCCAGATGTTGTTGAAGTTAGGTTTAATTAATGTTAGGTGTGGTGTCAGTTATATTTTAATAACCCCTGAAGGCCACAAATTTTCTAATTTTGACAGGTAGAGAACAGGATAAGCAGAAGAACCAGGCAAACCAAGCAGACATTCCAATCTGCTATAGGCACAATTTTTCTGTCAAATGACAATGTAGCATCTCCAATGTGTGAAAAACACATTTTAGTTTCACAAGTCTCTTTGCCTGTGATGAAAAAAAGTTATGTTACCATGTTAAGTGAGTTATTTACCTGTACCAATATCCCAAAGCCTTTACGCATCTGAAAATGCAAGAATAAATGTTGCACAGTGATGTTTTTCAAAACAGTAACTACTTCAAATGAGAAGAGAAGATTCACTTGAGAAAGCCTTGATGCTGGGAAAGGTGGAGGGCAAAAGAAGAAGGGGGCGGCCAAAGATGAGATGGCTAGATGGTATTGTAGACACAATAGGCACAGAGCTGGGTGGGTTCAGGAGGATGGTGGAGGACAGAGGTGCCTGGAGGACAATAGTCTACAGGGTCGCAAAAGGTCGGAATCGACTGTGCGACTGAACAACAACAACAAAAATGTTAAATATATGGTATATAATTTTCTTAACTAGCTTTGAGAAAAACAAAAAAAAATACATTTTTATGGATATGGTTTGAGATACAGTATGTAAAAAAAGAAAGAAATTGTGTTTTCATAACGGAAAACATGCCAACTTCTCAATCAATGATGAAATGGTTGAAGTGGTAGCCATGTTAGTATGTACAAGCATATCAGAGTAAACAAAACAACAAAAAAGACAAAAAAAGCCACGTTGTGGCATCTTAAAGACTAACTCCTGTATTTAAATATGAACTTTCGTGGCTCAAGTCCACTTCATCAGATATAAGGGACAGTTTTTTGTCTTTGTATTGTTGCTTTGTTTTGTTTAGTCTCTGATATATCAATTACCAATATAAGAGATATTATGAGAGATGAGATTCTAGAGAGAAGTAATAAGCAATATGTAATGTAAGTTATTTTAATACTTCAGGTGAGGAAGGAGAATGTTAGACAATAATTAAGCTTTATTTTGTATTTTGCTATTGCTGACATGACTCAGGATCAATTCAGTAAAGGGGACAATTCTTTTCTATGTAAAAACTATGAGGTTGTATAACATAAGTAATCTGTTAAATTCTTCCAATTTCTAAGGAAAATCACGCTATCATTCTAAGTTCTGATTGATTCCTAACTTTCAGTTATAACTCACCATCCAGAATCCTACTGCAGATATATTATTATAATGATTATAATGATTATAATAATAATAATAATAATAATAATTATTGATTTTTTATCCCGCTCTACTCAAGCCAAGGCTGACTCAGAGCGGCTACAACAGTTCAATATACGTACTATTACAATCAATAAATACAATACAGATACAAAGTATAAGAGCAAAAAATACATAGTATCCAAAAAGCATTACAAAATCACAAATCGAACAATACAAAAAGTACAATAAAATACAATGCAATACAGTAACGATGATATATAATAATCTTAACCTATAAAACCAAGGGTTAACCGTTGGAACTGGCTATAGGTTACTATGCCTCGCCCTACTTGCCTGCACTCACCCTTCGTGCACATGGCCGATCTGGGTCCGCAGGTCAACAAAGGATTGAGAAAACAGGCAGTGGGGCAACAGCCCCACAAACGCAAAAAAAGCGAAACAACTTCATTTCCCAACATTCCTTGCGCCGTGCCGCGCCAGAGCCAATCAGGCTGAGAGGCTCTCACACGGTGCGGTGCAAGGAACGTTCGGAAACGCACCGCAGCCAATCAAAAGAAAACCATTTAAAAAACGCAGCACAAACACAAAGCACAAACCCATAACTACAAGCCCCAGCGTCCGGCGCGCCATGAGCGCGCAGAACGCTGAGGAAGCCGGCGCCCAAAAATTAAAACAAAACAAAAAAACACCTGGAGAGCAAGTCCGCCAAGCCGCGGGAACCAAAGCCCCCCTCCCCAACGGCGCCTGAAGCTCCTAATCGAGGTTTCCCCTTTAATATCACTGGGGGAGGTGTTGTGCTCCCCCTCTCTACTGGCTCTCCTGGGGTTGAGAGGGTTGGGGGGACCAAAGGAGCCTGTCTCCCCAACCCTCCTGACCCCAGGGGACCTGGCAGAGAGGGGATTCCCCTCCCCCCACACACACACGCCCCATATTAAAGAGAAGAAACCAAGCGGTTACTTCTCTTTAAAAACGGCGTTTTTTGGGGGGGAATCCCCCTCTCCGATGGCTCTCCTGGGTCCAGAAGGGTTGGGGAGACAGACCCCTTTTCTCCACCCAACCCTCCCAAACCCAAGGAAGCCAGCAGAGAGGGGGATCACAACCCCCCCTGATATTAAAGGGGAAACCACAATTGAGTTTTCCCTTTTAATATCAGAGGGTAGCCTGGATTTGATCCCCTCTCCTGGGTCCCATGAGTCTGGAAGGTTTGGGGGGACAAAAGGGGTCTGTCTCCCCAACCCTCCTGACCCCAGGGGCCCTGGCAGAGAGGGGATTCCCCTCCACACACACACACACACGCCCCATATTAAAGAGAAGAAACCAAGCGGTTACTTCTCTTTAAAAACGGAATTGGGGGGGAATCCCCCTCTCCGATGGCTCTCCTGGGTCCGGAAGGGTTGGGGAGACAGACCCCTATTCTCAACCCAACCCTCCCAAACCCAAGGAACCCAGCGGAGAGGGGGATCACAACCCCCCCCCAACTGATATTAAAGGGGAAACCACAATTGAGATTTCCCTTTTAATATCAGAAGGTGGCCTGGATTCGATCCCCTCTCCTGGGTCCCATAAGTCTGGAATGTTTGGGGGGACAAAAGGAGCCTGTCCTCCCAAGCCTTCCAGAGCCAGGGGAGATGGCAGAGAGGGGATCCCCCTGTAGGACACCAAAATACACAAAAACAAACAAAAATAACACCAAAAAACAATACAAAGTAAACAACAACAAACATTTCCAAACACACCCAGCACCCAGCCAAACACCACAAAATCCAACCACCACCACCACCCCAAATAAAGAAAAACAGCCAACTCACACCACAACGACTGGAAAAGAAATGAATAAAGAAAGAGACTACTTACTGGAAGAAGCTCCACCCAGAGGCTAGGAGAGAAAAAACAGTCAAAATACAAGATAACCCCTACCAGCCCACAATAGTAAAAAAAATTCAAAGAGACACAATAGCCCCACACAAAAGGCCGAAAGAGTAAAAATAAATAACACAAAATCACAATTTTACACAAATCAAAAACAGATGTCAATAAAATAAAATAAAAACTATTCAAAAATCCTGTGCTGAATTTTTACTCAAATAAAAAACAAAAACATCAATACACCGTTTAAGAACATTTATTGTGAAAAACATGTACTTTCACATTTTTAAATTATTACCTACGGTACAACAATTTTAAAAAATACATACTAAAAAATATTGGGTTAAATAATTTTTTTGGAAAAAGTATATCATCCTTTATTCTTTTTTTCATCCACAAAACCAAAACACCAAACAAAACTCATCACAGTTTTGTAACAGGCCATAAAATAAATTTAAACTGGCGTCAGGTACCATTATGCTAACAGATGTGGAAGGCATGTGTTTAAACAAGGAGGAAAAGAGTTATTAGAAATAATGTTAACTATGGGTAGACAATGCATTGCTAGAAACTGGAAAAATGATGTAACTATACAGTTGGGGGAATGGTATAAGGAAATGTGGAACCTAGCATTGAACGATAAATTGACATGGGAGATAAAAGTAAAAAGGGATAAGCTGAAGGAAAATAGATTTTGGAGTATTTGGAAGCCTTTTTGTTGATCACTCCTTTATGGGTATGGAATGTTGTAGACCTGTACCATCTCAAAGTAGTTTTTGGAGATAACACTGAGACCGAACTCTCCAGGGCAATGTAAATATACACTGGGTGAAGTGTAAGTGAAAAATGGAGTTTGATAGTTGTAAATAAATTATGGTAATATTGAAAGGTTCTATGAATTGGTTATAGTTATAGTGCTAATTCTCAATGTGGATACTTAACTGTACGTTTACTATAACAGATAATAGTTCAACTATCATTTATGTGGTTATTTTCTATGAAGTTTATGTATTTTTGTTACATTTCATGATGTTATGTTATATGTATGTTTTTATTTTTTTTTTGAAAATTAATTAATTTAAAAAAATGAAAAATAAATAAATGAAAAATTGAGGCAAAAAAAATTTGTATAAATAAAAATTTAAAAAATTTCAATTATAGACTAACCTCTTCTTTACAAACATTAACAACAACAACAAAAACTTTCCAACACCATTTAAAACAGCCCAGCAACGCCGGGCAACCTCTGCTAGTAGACAATAATCGCCCCACTGTCGACAGAAAAAACACAGATGACACCCAGCACTTACCCCAATCACCCCAAAAAACCCAAAGATGAAGGGTAACATGAGCAATGGACCCCTGCCACCAAGGTCCAAGTCCAAAATTCTTACCAACGACATGGGGGAGGGGGGAGACTCAGGGGCCCGCGAAGGTGGACTTTTGCGGCTCCTACTTGCCTTGACTCCCCATCACATACCGGTACATTTTGATAGAAAATTGGCATTCATTGACAAGATTCTTGCTTATGCTTGACCATATGACCAGTATAGTCCCAGAAACACAATCAGCACTTCATTAATTTGCAGCAATTTATGATCAAGACTTACCGCACTTGAATTAACTTCTGAAAGCATAAATCAGCAATAGGATTCTGGCCAATGTTGCCTCATCATGATTCACTTTTTTAAGGGCTAAAATTTCTCACACACATTATTCTATTTATGGTCATCAGATGCTATGGGATTTTTGTTCTCTTATAAGAACGCAGAAATCCAGTAGTCTGATCTCCATAGATTAGAATGAAGTGGCAAAATTCAATGGTTGTAGAATTTGCTGGAGCACAGAAGACTGATGCTTGTTCTCAACATTTTTAATTTTCTTTACAAAAATAATATTCAGAAACTGCATCCCTACCTGCAGCATTATTTAATAACATCTATCCCAGCAATGTGTAGATTCTGCAATCACAGTTTGCTGCATATTTATCCTAGGAGAGTTGAAGCATTACCAGAGTCAAGTGGACAGATCAGACTGACCAATCAGGATCTTAGTCAGGGCTAGTCTTAGCATGGAGGAACTGCACAATGATCCAGGGTGCAGAGCTAAAGGTGGCAACCATGAACTACTGTGCTACAAAGCATTTGTTCATGTCTGGGTTCTAACTATAGGAGTGCTCTTTCTTCCATTAGCTTTATAGTACTGTATGTCTCTTCTTCATTTTTCTGTCCAATGTCAACTAGGCTAAGTAACTATCAGTGGAATACAGCCTTGAATATACTGTATGTGCTTTGGATCCTCGTAAGTGGCAGCACCTGGTCACTAACCCTAACTCTTCTGCTCATGCTATGTCTGGCCCTGTTCCTGTGTGAAGAATGTTACTGTGATAGAAATTGCTCAGAAAGTACAATAAATCACTCACCTGTTCGCTTAGTGACTGAGACTCATTATACATAAGCCACTCAATGGCTTGTACTTTTAACACCATGGAAATTATTTTACTGAATAAAGTGATTTTATCTAATTACATGGAGAATTCAATTTACTGAGATCCATTAGGTATCTATTTTTGTAAAAATCCATTACTGTATTATACTGTACCACAACAGCACACAAGGACAACACGAATGTAGCAATTTATGTTTGTAACATGCCAATAATACAGTAAAACCCCTACTTATGAAAAAAGCCCATTCCGTAGGCTTTTGCTTAAATCAGATTTTTTTGTAACTCGAAGCAAACCAATAGAAAAATGAATTTTTTATGTAAATCAAAGCAAACCCATAGGAAAAAGAATCTTTATGTAACTCGAAGCAAACCCATAGGAAATCGTGTAAATCGGGACATGGTTTTAGCATAAAATTATTATGTAAGTCGAATTTTATGTAACTCGAGGAATTTGTAAGTCTGGGTTTTACTGTAATTCAACCTATTGACAAGCATTAATGATGGAAAGCAAAGTTTATTTTTTTATTGTAATACCTTCCTAAACATCTCTTAGCAAACAGTGTAGCTCGCCAAAGAAGAAAATAAAGCTGATGTATAAAACAGGAACTGTTCAGATTGAAATAAAAAATATTAAGCAAATTAGTCAACAATGCTATGAGGGAGGTAAAAAACCCACAAACTACCTTTGAGGAGACTATTCTGTTATCTGGATACCGCTGCGGAATGTATGCATCGGCTCCTGAGGGTGGTTCACGGTGCCCAACATAGATAGTCCGATTGTCCACCCAAGTCTCTTCTCCTGCACACTGTTGAGAGAAAGAATGTGTTGTTATAGTTCAGCCATTAATTCTGAATAGAACTGAGTCATACATAGTACCATTTACCCCTGTCTCTTGGCATCATTTGATCCTTCATTCTCATAGAGCCGTCAAAAACCTGTCCCCTAAGTCTCAGCTTGTCTTCTCTTGAAGAAAACCTAGATGACACATACGAGCGAGCTGTCAAAATTCTACCTCTAATTGCCTTCAGTAAGTCCTTCCCCTAAAGCAATGAAGGCTAGCCCACGCAATTAAAATCCCTAAGTACTACAGACAGGTTTTATATTTTGTCCTCACATTACTTTAGAAAAGATGCAAAAGAAGAAACACAAAACTATCTTTCTGAACATTGCATACATCTTCTTAAAGATGCAGGTGACAAGCCAAAGAGTCCATTTAGAAAGTTGCCAGGGCTTGCATATGAATTTCTCTTCACTTCTCACAAGTAACATTTGAGGGGAAGGGGAGTCTTTTGAAGTTTCTCCAAGTTTTAAGGGCATGTGTCATTGAGAATGATCAAGAAGCCACGGTTGCACAAAGGAAGTGGACCTTAAGAGAGACAGAAAAGATAGCGGAACTGATGGGACTCCCTCTACCTTCAACAGCCTTCATCAAAGCTATTATTTGCCAGCGACCTTCGTCCACCTCCATGAGAAACTACGCAACTGAAGCAATACCAGGCATGCAAGCCCAACTGTCCTACATAGTATCAAACACTTATTTTTTTTTTTAAAAAAACCATCCTTCTATGAACAATTATAATTATTTCTACCAACAAATGCATTGAGGCAACAGAATTTAATCCTGTCCAACCACCACGCTACACTTGGGTTCCTTTAGAATGCGGGTTCCCAACCTACAGCCCGTGGGCCGGACCCAGCCTGTGACGCCATTCCATCAGGCCCGTCGCCTTCTCCCCTGCAACTGGAAGTGGAAACGGATGCATGCCCGCAGATGTGCAAATGCCCCCGCAACTGTCGTAAATGTCGAAGTGGGCACATTTATGACAGCTGTAAATGCACCTGCTTCCGCACACATGGTCCAGCCTGCTCAGCTGACCCGGGAGCGTGGTCAGGCCCACGGCGTAAAAAGGTTGGCCACCACTGCTTTAGAAAGAGTCACCCAGATCCATGTCTTCTGAAGAAATGAATAAAAAAGTAACGCAAAAAGTACCCAGAGCAGTGAAGTGCATCATTGCTTTTTGTACTATTACTTAAGCCCATTAAAGGTACATCCAAGAAACCATTAATAAATGTTACCATTACAAGTTTCTAATAATAACTTAAAGCTAAATATACCAAAATCCAGTTTCATTGCCACATCAATGAAGAAGCCTTACTAATGTTCTCTTCTCGCTTCAGTGCTGTCAGCAAATACTGAACTGAAAAAACTCATGAAAGATCCATTAAACTGTCTTCACTGAATATACAAAAGGACGTCCTTAAGAATCTTATCTTCATCAAACTTGTCTGGTAAAGAAATAATGATTTGTTGATGACTTTGTCTTTTAAAGTTTGAGGACATTAAAAGTTTACCCTAATAGAAAATGTCTGGAAGAAAAATGATGTATAAAATATTCACAGACCTGTGAACTTTATTTTATATATACAGTGGTACCTCATAGAACGATTTTAATCCGTTCCACAGGACTCGTTGTTGTATGAAACAATTGCTATATGATACTTGCATTGTATAGCGATTTTCCCTATGGGATGCATTTTGCCACGTTGTTGTTGTTGGTTTTTGTTTTTTGTTTTTTTTGCTAAGTGGCTTTCCCCATTGAAAAATTGTTGTATGATTTTTTTCCATAGGGAAAATTGTTATGCAGGATGCCATCCCCCCCCAAAAAAACCCCTAATTGTTATGCAATTTTGTTGTTATACAGCGCGATTATTGTATGAGGTGCCACTGTATATATTTAACATAATTAACTATCCCTAGTGAAATAATTCAAAAGAGGTAGTCCCATTTGTCTACTGTAATAGAAACAGTAAAATAAATACTGTAGTACTTTAACATTAATGCATTTCTGTGAGTGGTTAAACAGAGGTATTCAGGGAGGGTCTGCTTCCATATCCCCTTGGCCATCCCAGAGTCCTTTCCAAGGCTGTGTGGACATGAACTGAATCCCTTCATTACTCAAGATGGTCCAGGAGGCTAGAAGAAGCTGGAAGGTTGGGAAGAGGAGGAAGGTAGGAAAGAGACCACCAACAAAAGTTCTCATCAAAAAAGGGACCAGAAGAAAGCTGGAATAATAGTTAGGGACAGTCAGAGGATGAGGGGAAAGTGAGACTGAGGATTGAGTAAGGCACCCTGGAGTGGGGAGATGACAAGCCAGATTCTGAGGCAAATACCCATTTTGTGGCTTCAAAATGTGCCCTCTCTGGCAGATTATGTCGCAGAGTATCTGAAACAACTTAGCCTGGAAGAGCCGAAGGAACCCCAAAGACTCAACTTAAGCTGCAAGACACCTGACAAGCATTAAAGCATGGAGAGGCTAGTGGACAAGAATTGACCCCAAATCAACAACACTGTCTGCACTGGGACAGACAATTACAGTAATTCTGCCAGTTGGCTCAAGACATAAGGTAAGAGTGGCTAAGAGTATACAAGCCTTGATCACTATATGTTCACTGATTCCCTATCACTGCATATAGAAACAGCCTCCTTGAAGATTGTGGTATTTTTGAACCACAATTGGGTATACTACAGGCAACGGCAACCTTGTGCCGGCTATTCTTTCTCACATTAGGTCAGGCGAAAGGAACTACGGAATGAATTCACCGAAAGGAGGCTTTATTTTGGCAGTTTCACGTCTGTCCTAGATACAGAAGAAGATGTGAAGAACTTATTGGAGGACTTCAGAAATGATGAAAACAGTTGTGCTCAGTTTGAATACTAACTCTGAGTTTCTTGATAAGTGATGACTAACACCAGGGAGTCCTTCAGAGGTGCCGTACCCTTCACACTTTGAACTGACATAAAGAGAAGTTCCCATCAAAAGGCTATTTTTAAAAATTCTAAATAAAGGTGGGGAGAGAGCAAAGGGAATATGAAAGGAAAAGCACCTGTGACTTTTGATCCAACCCTGGAAACCTCCTTGAATTCAAAGAATAAAGTGAATTTACCCAGAACTGGAAAACCTGAGTATGTGTGTTGTGGGGAGGGAAGAAGAGAACTGAGTAAAAATTCTTGTTTGTTTACATTTATACCCCACCTTTTTGATGCAAGCACTAGGGCAGCTTACAATACAGTAGACCCTCGCATAACAATGTTACTTGGTTCCCCAAGTAGCGTCGCTAAGCGATTTTTGTTGTTATGTGGGTTTCTATGGAGTTTCCCGCATAACGACGTTTTTAGCGGATAATGACGGTTATTTTAATGTCGTTGTCCAGACGACACTAAAAATGTTGTTATGCGGAGGAACACGTGGTGCATAACGACGCGTTGTTAAGCGAAAATTATGCTATTCGAACACGTTGTTATGTGAGGGTTGACTGTATATAAACAGACAATACAAAACAACATCATATTATATTTATTTATATTTAAAACCAGAATAATAAACATCTAAAAATAACCCAGAAACAAAACCAGATAGCATCTGATAATCTTAAAACCATGACAATATTCATAGTAAACACTATCAGAAGCAGTACGAGAAGGTAATAGGGGAGGGGAATCCAGAGGGAACAATATGCAGCTCTAATGATCTTATAGGCCTTGAAAGGCTTGCTGAGGCAGCTAAGTCTTTAGCGACTTATGAAATGTTAATAATGTAAGAGCTAAATTCTAATCTCCACTGGCAGCTCATTCCAGAGGGTGGGCAGACAAAGCTCTCAATGTGGTCATTGCTTTTTGTTTGTTTGTTTGTTTGTTTTGCCTCTCTAGGTATAACCACTTGAAGCTTAAATACCTAGGTGCTCTTGGTATAACTCCTGAAGAAGAAGCGTTCCCTCAGAAGGCTTGGTCCAAAACTGTTCAAGGATTTATAAGTCAACACCAACACTTTGAATCTGTCACAGAGCACCACGGGCAACCAATGCAGACTAGACAAAACTGGTGTGATGTCAAACAGACCAATACACACAACTAGCCTGGCAACCGCATTTTGCACTCGCTGAAGTCTTCGTACCAGCCTCAAGGGTAGCCCAACATAAGAGGGCATTACAATAGTCGATTCTGGAGATTAACCGTGCATAGGTTAATGGTATCAGGGATTTCTTATCCAGGAAAGAACAGAGCTGGGCTATGTGCCACAGATGGGAAAATGTGGAGTTGGCCACCGAGGACATCTGATTTTCCAGAGTTAGGGTCTGGTCAAGTTGCACACCCAGATTATGTATGCTCTCCTTTAAAAGGAAGAACAACACCCCCGAAGCAAATGGGAATCCTCTCTACTTGTGATTGGTTATACACTATCACAATATGGGTTTTGCCCTCGACTAAGCCCTTTCATGCTTCTGAGCTGCAGCCCCCTGGCTGAACAATCCAGGCCTCCAAATTAGTGTAATAAGGTAAATAAGGTAGTGTCGTAGACAAGTAATCACTCCCAGTCTCTCCAGGTTTCAATAAGTGTATTGAAGTCACAGTAAAAATACAGAACAAAGTCCAGAATACAGAATAAAGTCCAAGCAAAAGTTCAAAAACGCAATCCAAAGTACAGAAAGCTGCTATTCAGGGAAAGCTCACCCCACCCACTCCGGCTGGGTAAATCGACTACAATAATGGCAGTCCAAAATCCAAGAGATTTTTTCTTTCTGGCCCACTCTGGGGTTTTTATACTTTTTTAAAATATGACTCCCCACATGTGAGGAATCTCATCCATTTGGAGTTATCGTGAGTTAGCCCGTGGGAAACTTCACACAAGAAAATGTTCTTGTGACACAGCTAGCGGTTTCTAGCAGCTGCTCTTGGTCCACCTCCTTGCTATCCCCCTTAAAGGAGTCCAACAAATTATCTTACAGCATGACCTGTTCATCACACATTTTAGGATTCGTTTCTCCCAATTCAAGAGGCTAAGTTTACATTCCAATCTCTCTCCCCCTCATTGAAATCACCATTTTAGACAGGCTAAAGTATTTAGTAATTCAGTGGACAAAAAGATCATGAAAAAGCATTTAGAACAGGGCTTATTTCATGACAAGCATCACCTCCGTCTTATCTGGGTTCCATCTCAACCTGTTATCCCACATCCACACCATGACTCCCTCCAGGCTCTGGACGGCATCCATAGCTGAGGTGGAGGAGAGATAGAGCTGTGTATCATCAGTGTACTGATGAAAGCAGACTCCAAATCTCTCTCCCAATGGCCTCAAATGTCAAACAGCATCAGGGAGATCACCAGCTCTTGAGGTACCCCATTCTGTTGCACCCAGGGGTTGGACAACTCCTCCCCAAACTGTATTCTCTGGACATGCTCCTCCAGGAAGGAATGAAGCCACACTAAAGCTTGGCCCTGACACCTATCCTGGCAGGCCTGTCCAAGATACCATGGCTATCAAAAGATGCTTCTGCTTCTCCTTTTGTGTCTCGATCAAACCCTGGACTTCCAAAATCAAGACACTTTCTTAGCTTTGCTGTTAGTCAAGCTTAAGTCCTCATCGGTGCATGTTTCTGGCAGTAATCAGCAGACCAGTAAATGAGCTGGATTATCTCTCTCTCCACATTCATACAATGTGTTGTTGTCTGCCAGCAGCCCACACTTGAACATATTGGTATTGCATTTAGGGACTCCAACCCTCAGCCTATCCAGGATCCTCCAACTGACATAGGGGAGGTCGAGTTCTTCAGCTATATCCTCCTTTAATGTTGTTCCCTGTCCAGTAATCTCCTTCCTCTATCTTCTAATTTGGTTTTGCACTTGTGTCAAAAGTCTCTAAAAGGTCCAAAAAGACCAACAGGAATGATTTACCCCTGTCTGCTTCTTTCATATGCCTGGGGGGGGGGACACATTTTGAGGTGGAGGGAAGAGAATGAGTATGTCCCTCCCCTGAGGTTAAAAATCCAGAGGGGACTTCAAAAGAAATTAGAAAGGAAGATGATTGACCTAAATCCAATTGTTAGTTACAACTAGAGTAGTCCAGGGGAGTGCTGGCTAAGATAAAAGGGTGCTGGACAGGGAGTGATGAGGGTGTCTAACCCTAACAAAATATATCCGTTCCCACTCTCCTTCTAATTTCAACTCCCCTCTGGGGATTCGAACCAACAACTTCCTGCTTACAAAGCAAAACTGCAACCTCTAAGCCATGGCAGCTCTGCTGTCAATGGAGCTACTTTTGTAATCTTATCTTTGGCAGCACAGGGGGAGGAAGGCAGGCAGGGGAACACGAAGCCCCGCTCGTTTGCTCGATCATTCTGGGCATCACAGCTCGGCTCAGCTCTTTGGATTGGCACCCAAGGAGGGTGCCATGGTACTGGGAGCCTGGGGGGAGTACCCTGGGGGGAGTACCGATGGGCCAGTCCATCACTGGAGAAGGTCTGTTAAATCTACCACGTATGCAGGGTCAACAGATAAGTACAAGTAATTCCAACTGATATAATGTGCAAACTCTAGTTAAAACTACCAATTGGGTTCTGGTCTTTATTTTAATAACAAAGCAACATCTTACCACTTTGTACATGTACTTGTTATGTGCGGAAGTGTATGTAACTAGCGCAAGAACTAGAGCAGGGATTCTCAACCTGCAACCTGCGGCACCATTTCATGTGCCTCCTCCACTGCGTCCACCACACCAGGAAGTGCCATGTGGCCCCCGAAGTTGTATGAAGGAGCGTGACCCGGCCCCTGGCTTTAAAAGGTTGAGAACACCTGAACTAGTATAGTTGGGGTAAAAAATGTGGTTTGCTCAGAGGTTTTAGAGAATGCAAACAGCAGAAAGCTGGGGTGCACCAGCCTTAGATTGATTCAGATGGGGCAGAAACAAGCAGTCCAATAGTGACAGAAGTATAGCTTTGCTTTAAGGCACTGGTATGTCAGACTATTTTAGCATGTGAAAGGGATGTATTTTCACTACTATGATAAATAAAACCAAGCCATTGATATCATAATCCCTACCACCACTACAGCACACTGTGATCATGGGTAACTCGACAGAAATGAACAGAACCTACCACCAAGTAAAAAAAAACACCTCATTTTTATTGCTATAACACTGGTATCTTTTCCCTCTTGGACAGGCTGGAAGCAAATTGCTTAAGGGCTTGATTAGGCAGGAAAGGACAAGAATCTGTTATTTCATTTTTTCTTGAATTACATGACATCACGCTGACTGCTGTCTAAGATTTCAACTGTAGTTCATAGATAGAAACAAATAAATCACAAGTGTTTGTCTGGCCTAGCAACAGAGGCAGACATACTCCATAAGATAGTACTGTATTTGTCATCTTGCATTTAAGCACTAAGCAGGTAAAAGCCATAAGTTTACTTTGGACACATACTTGCAACTGTTTGTTCTAAATTAATTATAACTTGAATCCAATGCTTTCTTTCCAACCCAGTTGGTAACAGCTTGAAACTGGAGCATGTAAAGAGCATTCAGTGAGTTGTTTTATTATTTTTTACATTTCTTATGATCCTGAGTTATTTTTGAAAAGAAAATGCTTAGATCAGGGGTTCTCAACCTGTGGCCCGTAGGCCGGATCCACCCCACAGCACCATTCCATCCGGCCCGCTCCCTCGCTCCTGCCACCACCATCCTTTCCCCCTCCATCTGGCTTGGCATGTCCCTAACACCGCTCCATAGCAGGGTTGATGTTGCAAGATGGCAGTGCCGGCAGCAGACGCGTGTGGCCACCACATCTTTCCCGGGTGCAATTTTCCGTTTGGTAGACCATAAGTTTTTGCTAGGGAGATTCATCACAATTTGGTCTGGTTGTAAGATTCACTGCAGTTTGTTTTACAGAACTAATATCCCTAAGGCCTAAGAAACACACCTGTAGAATAAATAAATGGACACAAAATAGAACAGGTTACCAACTTTAAGTACAGTGGAAACTCGTATAACAAACGCCCCCTACAGCGACTAAATCGCCTAATGAATAGGTTTTTGAAGAAAACCAAACCCAATGTTTCTCATAAGTAACAATTCACAAGTAATATGATTGCCATTGACCAGGTCTTAATGATGCTTCACTGGCCACCTATGGAGTCCCCTTATTAGAATCCTTAATCTGTACGGACTTGACATATAGAGCTAATATTGCAGTGATCTGTTGATTGAGCAATAAATGTTTAGAAGCCCACTGGACATATAGAGCTGTATTTGGGCCATGGAATATAATAGGGATTTGCCCCCGCCTCAATAATCTTCCTTCAGATCTGTCATTCTAATATTTCTTGTTTAAAGTAAACCCCACAAATTCTAAGAATGCTAAACTTGATGCAAGGTAGTAGGGCTGTGGTTCCCACCATGGGGCAGATGCCCCACAGGATGGCAATTTGGTTTTTAAGGGGGGCAATTGAGAACGACCCTAGCATAACAACGTTACCTGATTCCCCAAGTAGCGTTGCTAAGCTATTTTTGTTATGTGGGTTTCTATGGAGTTTCTATGGAGTTTCCCGCATAACGACGTTTTTAGCAGATAATGATGGTTATTTTAGCGTCATTGTCCGGACGACACTAAAAACGTTGTTATGCAGGGGAACACGTGGTGCATAAAAGATGCGTTGTTAAGCGAAAATGATGATGCTATTCAAACGCGTTGTTATGTGAGGGTTGACTGCACTTTGATTTTAGGAAATAGTAGCATAGGTTGCCCAGCGTTGCTGGGCTGTTATAAATTGTGTTTTGCTTTTTTTTGGGGGGGGGGAGTTTGAGTTAAAAATCAACGGAGGATGCTATCCATTTTTTATTTTATTTATTTAGCATATGTTTGTTATTTGTGTAAACATTTGATTTATTGTTATTTTTTACTTGTTTTTACTTTTGTGGCTTCTAGGTGGGGCTGTTGTGTTTTTGACTTGTTTTTATATTCTGGCCTGCAGGTGGGGCTGTTGGTTCTGGTTTTGTTTCACGTGTTTTTTCTCTCCTGGCCTCTAGGCGGGACATCTTCCGGTAAGTTGTCTTTCTTTGTTTCTTCATTTCTGTTCCGGTCTCATGGAGGGAGGACGTGCTGGTGAGTTCTCTGGTTTCATTTATTCTGGGATTTTTCTTTGTTTTGTTTTTGTGGTGGTGGGCTGGGAGGTGTTTCTGTTTGTTCTTTTTTGTTTTGGTTTGGCTTTAGATGTGTGTAATTGGTTTGTTTATTTCTGGTGTTGTTTATTTTTGTTATTTATTTGGTGTTTATTTGTTTAATTTGTGGTATTTTTGTTGTTTGAGTTAGGTATTTTTGTGTTGTAGTTAGGTGTTTTTTCTGTGCTTTCATGGTATTTTGGGTGTTTTTGTTTGTGGATTTTGTTGTTTATTGCTTTGTTGGTTAATGTGTTTGTTTAATTATTTATTTATTTGTGTTTTATTAATTTTAGTGTTTGGCATTTTGGGTAAATGTTTCGTTTTGTTATTGTGTATTTTTGCATGAAGAATGGGCTGCCTGTCGGTTCCTCTTCTCCCCATTGCTGCTTTGAATTTTGGTTTCAATGCAGCAATGGGGAAAAGGAGGAGCCGGCAGTCAGCTCACTCTTCCCCCGGGAAGTTTCATTAGGTAGGTCGGGGGGAAAGGAGGCAGAGAAGAGCTCTCTGCCTGACGATGGTTCTTTCCTCTCTGTCTCCTTTCTCTCCTGGCTTACCTAACTGGAGATCGGCAGGAGCAATCCATAAGGGGCGGTGCTCTCCCTTGTGGATAGCTGGCTGCTGCTTTTGTATTACCTCCATTGGAAGTACAAAGGCAGCAGACAGTCATTCGCCAGGGAGGGTGCTTCCCCTGATGAAACGCTGCCTGCTGGTTTTTTCCCACCCCGGCTCAAGGCACCTTGAGGCCGCCGGTGATCTCGCCGTGTCTTCGCCAGGGTAGCATGGAGGACAGGGAGTCCCTCCTTCTCCCCATTGCTCCAGGAAAGAAGGCCGGCGGGTGTCTCTCCGTGGTTTTTTGTGGGTGATTGTTTTGTTAGGCTTTGAGGCGCTGCGTCTGCCTACTGTGGACTTGCGCTCCCAATGCAATTTTAATTTTTTTTGCGCACCGGCTTTCTCAGCGTTCTGCGCACTCACGGTGCATAGGACACTGGGACTTTGAGTTTTGCCTTTTTTGTTTGCGTTCGTGCGGTGGTTTTTTCCTGCGACTTGATTTTAATTGGCTGCGCCGCATTTCCCAACGTTCTTTTTGCTCGTGCCTCTCAGCCTGATTGGCTGTGGTGCGGTGCAGCACACAGAACATTGGGAAGTGAAAATCTTTTCCTTTTTCCGTGTTTGTGGGGCTCTTGCCCCACTGGCGCCTTCGGCAACCCTACAGTAACCTCTGGACCGGTTTTGGGCAAGTGCAGGAGGCTCAGTACGGGATAGGATGGACGGGTGCAGAAATGTATAGCAAGTTCCAACGGTTAACCCTTGGATTTATAGGTATAGATTTATCAATTGGCTTATATGGAAACTAACTAGCCTTAATTCTAAATTCCTCAGTTTAACTGGGTCACTGATTATCCTCTGAATGCACATAACCATGGAAACCTGAGAAGTGATGCCTTCAAGTTTCTCTAGAGTTAAACAGCTTGTATTTCCAGGCTATTTATACCAAGGTCTAGGTTTTGTAGAAGAGACGAATGCTGAATTGACACTTGCCAGTTCTGTTAAGTTTCCCTACTGCATGAGAGAAAACCATGTATATTCCAGTTAAAATCAATCAAATTAGTCTGTAAGCAGCTGTGGCAGTTTAGTGTTGCCCTCTTTTATTCTAGTAACAGTTTGTCAGGAATTATTCTAGGTACGTAATTACAGTATTTCTTCACATTCTACCACTGTACCATAGAGTGTGTGTTAACCTATGGTCTGTGTGTATGGTTTGGGAGTTATACAGCTAGGGAAAGAACAATGCTGTCCAGGGTTGTAAAGACTGCGGAGGGAATAATCGGGTGTACTCTTCCCACTCTAGATCAAATCTATGCCTCCAGGTGTTATAGGAAAGCTGTAGAGATTGCGCAGGATAGTACGCACCCCGGAAATGATCTCTTTCAGCTTCTGCCTACTAGAAGAAGGTATAGGGTCATAAAGACCAGGCCCAGCCGCTTGAGAAATAGTTTCTACTCAAAAGCGGTTCTGGCTTTGAATGCAGCAAAATGCAGTTTATGAGGGAGCGTCTGTAATTTAGTTTTTAGAGTTTTAGAGCTTTTCAGGGGTTAAATGTGTATATGTGGGGTGGGAGTATGTTGATAATTTTGTACAGTTGTATTTTGTTAGATTTTGTAAAGTCGATAAGCAGATTTTCAATCTCGTTATTCTGTACAGGACAATGACAATAAAGATTTATTGTATCGTATCTCTCTATTAAGCTGCGTACACCACACAATTTCTGTAGCAAGGTGAGAACTGCTTTACTGCTCCTTGCTATCCCTTTGTGGTCATCTCTTCCTTATTATGCCTATTATTTCTTGTCCCTTAATATAGTAACATTAGCACTATGGTATGAATGTATGGATTGTAAACCTAACTTTACTATAATGTTTAATCCTGGTATTCTGGTTTTCAACTTTAAAAGAAGCAAAAACTGTACTCACAAGCCAGCAATGAATGGAAGATGGGGAGAAGTGCTTCTTAATTCCCACTATCCACTATTTTTCACAGAATAGTTTATTTTGTAATACAGTACTGTACTCATGTTTTACCAAGAGCCATAAGACGTAATGGAAAAATATTCAAAGGGAATAGCTTAAGAACCCACGCTAGTTTTCAACAGTGGCTACATTGTGTAGAAGTAGAGGGGGAAACTAAACAAGGAAGTATGCATATTTTTTATGATTCTAACTTCAAACACTTTCCTGAGGGCCTAAATATTTATAAAATCTTGTCTTCTGTACCTAAGAAAATATTGCACAAATTACACATCAAAAGATTATTTATTTTTTAAAGAACGCAACGTATTCCACTGGTTCTCAAATATATACTTCAAAGTAAATGTTTAACAGTATTTTTGAGAGTAAAAAAAAAATCCTTCTCAAATGCAAAGTACTGTACTTGAGCAGGTCATAGTGTCATGACTATTAAACTAAGGGTGCTTCCAGACTGAAAGGTCCTATACTCACAGTCAACACTGTAAACAGTAGCTCTTTCTTTAATTGAATTTCTCTGGTAATGAAAGAGATGACAGAAACAAGAGGGGAATCTGGACACCCAACCAAAGACGCAATGCAAACCTTATCTGTAAACACCCTGTGTCTGAAAGATAACCAGATACAGAAAAATACTGTGCATATAAAACTTAGAGTTTACTAGTCTGCTTCTTTCACCATACAGTTTATTCACAAGACTCTATTTGTAAGAGCCACAAGTCTATTGAAGAAACAAATGCTTTTAACAGCGGCTTTTATTTAGGCTTTGTACCCTTCATGATTTTTATTATTTTCCCAGTCTATTTCTTCCATGATGTGTACATACAGTGGCTCAGGCTCTGTGAAAGTTCAAAGCCTTAAATAATCCAGAGTCTTCTCACAAATTCCAGTTTCATAGCAAGAAAATCAGTAAAAGTTCTCACTGCTTGCTTTTTCTTAGAGAAAATCAGTATCATTCCTTTCCATATGAAAATTTGGTAGCCGTGTTAGTCTGGGCGAACATATCAGAGAGTAAACAAAACAATGCAAAAAAATGTTGTGGCACCTTAAAGACTAACTCCTGTATTTTAATGTTAACTTTCATGGATCAAGTCCACTTCTTCAGACATATGATTGCGACTTCATGGCATCAATATATATCATATATTAGGTACAGAGATACACAATGCTTGGTTTCAAAATGGTTACTTTTTACAGAATCAAATCTAAGCTTGGCTCTCCTGACTGAAAACAATTTCCCAGTGTCTATAGTAAAGCTGATTTCCCCATCATTTGCTAGCAGTTAGAGACCCAAGTGCTGCACTACCAAGTGAGCTCCTGTTGTCTGTCACAGCTCCTACCAACCTAGCAGTTCGAAAGCAAGACATTGCAAGTAGATAAATAGGAACTGCTTTGGTGGGCAAGGTAACAGCCTTCTATGCACTCCAGTGTCTAGCCATGCCTGCCACATGACCATGGAAACATCTGCAAATGCAGACAGAACTGGTTCTTTAGCTGTAAGAAGAGATGAGCACCGCCCCCTAGTCAGATACGACTGGCTTTCGAGCAATGGCAACCTTTACCTTTACCTAGGTATTTTATACACATTCCTGCATCCATGTAGAAGGCTTCTCTAGCTTTTATATTTGTTTGTTTTTTAAATGTCTTGATTAAATATTATTAGGGACTAGCATATTTTGCCCGGCGGTGCCGGGCTTTTAAAAATTGTGTTGGATAGTAAAGGGTTTTTTTTTCCTTGAACCAATGGTGCTGGGCTGTTTTAAATGGTGTTGTAAGGTTTTGTGATTTTGTGGCTTCGAGGCGCTGCGTCCGCCTGCGGTGGACTTGCGCTCCCAGTGGTGGTTTTTTTGGTTCTTTTTGGGGTTGTTTTTTTTTTTGGCGTGCTGGCTTCCTCAGTGCCGGGCTCTTTAAATTGTTTTTTGAACGTTTTTGTTTTATGTTTATGCAAATTTTATTTTAATTTAATTAATTTAATTTAATTTAATATTATTTAGTTTAAAATTTAATTTTGGTTTTTAAAATGTTTATTTTTACGCATTTTTATTTTTTGTTTTGGTTTTTTGGAGTGAAAAGTGATTTCTGGTTTTTTTTGTAATTTTTGAGATTAGTGTGTTTATTTTTGAATGTTTTTATAACTTATTTGATTAATTTTGGAATTAATCTTATTAGTTTTAATATTTTTGAATGTTTTTTCTCTTTTGGCCTCTGGGTGGGGGTGGTGAGCTTTTCTGCCTCTCTACAATTGTTCTCTTCTGTCCTCTGGGTGTCGCTTCCGGTAAGTTTCCTCTTTCTTTTCTCATTTGAGTTCCGGTCCTCATAGATGGAAGACGTCTTTTGGTAAGTTCTCTGGGGGGGTTTTGGGGTGGGGGTGGGATTTTTTTTTGGGGGGGGGTGTCTGTGTTTTTTTTCTTGTTTCTTTTTGGCTGTTTTTGTGTTTCATTTTTGGATTTTTGTGTGTTTTTGAATGTTTTTTGTTTGTTTTTTTGTGTTTATTTTTTCAGGGGGGTGGCTTTCTTTCCCGCGGGCCATGCTGGCTGGCCTGTGGGAAGGAAAGGCAATGGCTGGGTGGTGGTGCTTTCTTTTCCACGGGCCATGCTGGCTGGCCCATGGGAAGGAAGGGCAATGGCGGGGGGGGCTTTCTTTTCCACGGGCCATGCTGGCTGGCCCGTAGGAAGGAAGGGCAGCGGCGTTGGGGAGTTTCCTTTTTTCCCCCGCGGGCCATACTGGCTGGCCCGTGGGGAAGAAGGGCAGTGGCGGGGTGTTGTTGTTTTTTTACTTGTATTTTTTGCGCGCCTGCTGGCCCTTCGAACGGAAGGGCAGCGGCGGCGGGGGGGTCCTTTTTTTCCCTCATGGGCCATGCTGGCTGGCCCGTGGGGAAGAATGGCAGCGGCGGCGGGCTTTTTGTAAAACTTTTATTTTTCGTGCGCCGGCCGCCTCAGCGTTCTGCATGCTAATGGCGCGCAGGACGCTGGGGCTTGTAGTTTTGGCTGTGCGTGTTTGCTTACTGCAGCGGTTTTTCCCTTGCGGCTTTTTTTTATTGGCCGCGGCGCGTTTCCGAACGTTCCTTTTGCCGCGCCACTCAGCCTGATTGGCTCTGGCACGGCGCGGCGCCAGGAACGTTGGGAATTGAAGTTCCCTTTTTTTGTTTGCAACTGGGGGGCTCCTGCCCCCGGGTCGAAAATTTCAAGCCAACAGTTACCTGCGAACCGGGTTCAGGCGAGTGAACGGAGGCCCATTACGGGCTAGTGGGGCCTGGTGCAAAATCCTTTGTCACATTCCAACGGTTAACGCACCATTTTATAGGTATAGATAACATCATAGTATGGTAAGACCCTATAGAATTTACATCACTGCATATTAAAGACAGATTGCATTTTCTTCAATTTACATTTTGAAAATATAGTTGATGGTATGTTTGAGCTACAGCAAGGAGTTGCTCCAAAGACAGGCCCATAGAAATTATAGTGCAAGTTGCTAATTGTTACTGAGAACAACATTCTAGCAATACCTGATTGCTAAAGAACAACAGAGCTTGTCCATTTTTACTCTAGTAATAAAGCTTTTTGAAACACATATTTCACACTGATTGACTTTTAATAATAAATGTTATGGATAGTACTGTTATTAGTACTACAAATATAGGTAATAGCTGGATGAGGGTCAGAGAGATGATGATGAGATGGGAAAGTGCTGTAAAGGGTTGGCTCAGCTGTTCAGAGAGATGGGATTTAGTTGCAGCAAAGTCAGTCAAGTTTAAAAACCAGGAAAGGTTTTTACTTGTGAAAGAAGTAAGGCAACCATAAGGTGATATTTTTGTATGTATTTTAATTGAATAATTCTCTTTTTCTTTTTTTGTTATGTGTGAAAAATTAAAAATTAATAAAAATAATAATAAAAGAAGTAAGGCAACCATGGATATTATCTGAAGTTTAAAAAACCAAATTTAAGAAGAGATAACAGACACAATCATTTATCTTGATAAGGTTAAGGATGCGTTAATGCTAAATCATTGCTGGTGCTTGGACAGGATTATTTTTGAGACTACCTGCCAATTAAACCTTTTGGTTCTGCAAATCATAGCTTTCCATATACAGACAGTGACCCCATTAAGTTCCGATGTGTTTTATGAACCAGTACATTAAGGAATGCATGCAGTTCAGACGGTAGAATATAAATCTACCACTGAACATATCTCCATATTTTTAATTTTGATCAAGAAACTGTTGTTATTCCCTCCCCCATTAAAAAAGAACAGGAGGGGTTTCATTTGGGCAGTGACAGCAGCAAAACAACCACAGCTGCTGCTCCTGTTGTTACTGCTAAGACCAACAAGCAACTGTGCAGCAAAAATACATTGAGGCAAATGAGGTCTTCAGTTATTGACCTATTGATAAAAAGAACAAAGGCCTGCATTTCAAATACAATGTGATAACAGAAAGCTTGTGCTACTCTTCTTGATCAAGGTAAGCCGAGATACCCTTGTGAACTTATTTTTTCACACATTAATAAGCAAGGGAATACGCTTTGTAGCAGATTAATGCATTCTGAATTGCACTGATTTGGATATCAAATGTCAAGGAGGAAACCATGTGTGTTAGGTCTGGTTGAGCAGATAAGTGTAATCACAGTTTCCAGACAGCTCTGTCGTTCAGCGATACATTAAAAGGTTGCCAAACCTTTTCAAACTACAACTTTCCATTCAGTAGCTGAGAATAGTGCACAAGGTGACATGTAATACAGCACTCTGATTTAGCGACACAAGGTATGTGATGGGGAAGAAAAGAAGCCCACCGCAGCTGTAACACTGTCACTCTTCCTTAAACCAATAAACTTGATACACAATGCTCTGAACAAGTCACATGATGCCTAACAATGGGTGGTCTTTTCTGAGCATTGCCTACATATGGTGCCAATTGTCAACAATTTATAAACCCCTTTTGGGAGGTAAGACCTGAAAAGAAAGCAAATTGGAACAGGCCTGGTAAGCACCAGCTTTCACACACTAAATGAAAGTTACAGAATAAGACTAGGCAACTAGGGCTGTCCAGAATATCTATTTCAAGGATTCTCAACCTGCAGCCCATGGGCCGGATGCAGCCCGTGGCACCATTTCTTGTGGCCCACCACCACCTCCACCACACCAGGAAGGCCATGTGGTGGAGGAAGGACAAAATGGCCATCCAGCCCTCAAAGCTATCTGAGGAAGCATGACCTGGCCCCCGGCTTGAAAAGGTTGAGAACTCCTGATCTATTCAAACAAAACAGATATGCTTATAAAGAATGCTTATCCCAAGGCAATTTTAATCCCTCTTTCCAAAAGCCTGGAGTAGACAAGGGTCCCAGCGTAGACTAAGTTGTAAGAGTTAGTTTAAAAACCAGGAAATGTCAGCATATAAATAAGGAGAAAGATGCACTAAAGGTAAAACACAGGAATGAGATACAGTAAAGGGAAGCTGAACTTGTTCCTACAGTTACGTGATACGAGATAACAATGGCCCAGTTGTTGCCACAATAAGCATTTTCTAAGAGATACCGTATATACTCGACTATAAGTCATCCCGAATGTAAGTCGAGGTACCTAATTTGGACATCTAAAACTAGGGAAATAGATTGACCCAAGTATAAGTTGGGAGTGGAAAATGCAGCAGCTGCTAGTGAGTTTCAATAATTAAAATTATTTTAATTAAAATCATTTTGGGGGCTAAAAAACCCTACTTATACTTGAGGATATAGATATATAAAGTCATCATATGCTTAATTCAGTAAGTATAAATAAAGAATAAGGTTATTGTTTAAGCAGAAATAATATGTTTCAAAAAGAGATTTAGGAGTCCAAAAATGGCAGCAAATGTTTAGGCATGCATGCCACATGTCCACGGAAACATCTGCAAATGCAGACAGCACTGGCTCTTTGGCTATAAACAGAGATGAGCACTTAACCCTAGAGCAGTGGTACCCAAACTTTTTTTTGCGGGCCAGTCCTGTCCCCGACACACAGTTTTGACGTCAGCAGCGGTGGTGATCGCGCTTTGTCCCGGCTGCTCCAAGCAGCCTCTGGTTCGGTCCCATCCCCTCTGCAGCTTTTGCCAAAGCCGATCGCCACGTTGGGGGAATTTTCGGAGCCTACTCTGATTCAAAATCCACAGCGCTGGAAGGTTAAACCTGGTGCGCTGCAGTGACGTCATCCTGGACAAGCCAGGGGGCTCTCCTAGCACCACAGATTTTGAAACAGAGGAGGCTCCGAAAATTTCCCCAACGCAGCGATCCGCTCTGCCAAAGGCTGCAGAGGGGATGGGACCGAGCCAGAGGTAGCTCGGAGCAGCCGGGACAAAGCGTGATCGACGACGACGACATCAGGCAGTGGGGGCAGGTGGAGGGGTGGTCCACAGTGAGCCTGGGTACTCACCGCGGGACGCATTAATGATATGCACGGGACTAATTGGACCTGTGGGCCGTAGTTTGAGCACCCTTACCCTAGAGTCAGATACGACTAACTTTCGAGCAAGGGTGACCTTTACATTTACCTATTGAAAGGAAGGAAAGAGAGAAGTGCAGAACAGAAAAACTTAAAATAAATTCTTCATTATTGCCAGAATGACTACTACATAGTTTAACATACTACTTTCTTATAAAATGCTTGAATCACTTCAGGGCTTTAATTAGAAGGAAAACACAGAGTCCCTAGCTATATGAAACAACCTTCCCAAGTTCACTTGACAAGGACACAAGAGATGGCCTTCCCAGCAGTTGCTCCAGGGCTTTTGCATTGTGCTGCCTCATGAAGCCAATGTTGGCCTCCTTTCTCTTGTCCTTCTATTGCAAGGCAAAGAGTTTCCTCTTTTGATAGACTTTAAAGTAGTAAGTATCTGAGGAATGCTTTGTTGATTAACTTACAGATTTTAATATGCTTTTATAAATGCTTTGCAATTATTTTGATATATGTTTATTGGTTTTTAATGTGACATGTATACTATATTCAATTAAACTATTGAATGTCTTACAGTTTTAGTTGTTGAGGGCCAACATGGGTCCCCCTAGGAAAAGAAAGGTAGCATATAAATAATATAACTAAAATAAACTCCTATATATGTTCCACTGATTCAATGGACCTACACTAGTTGCAACCTACTACTTACTTGCAACATACAATGCTAAGCTGATCAGTGTCATACTGATCTCTATGTCCTTGCTAACAAGCTGCATTTATATTCCACTTTGAAAATTTTGACAAACATTGAGACAGATTGTGTTAACATGCAGAAGACTCTCAAGCTGGACTGTATAACAGTCTTTCCCCATGCTTTGCCGATCAAACACATTGCCATACACGCCACAAAATCAAGTAAAATCTCTTCAACAGTCCTGACCATTCCCCACCCACCCCATGCATTGTATGGCCCTTCCATCTTTTAAAATTAGTACATGAAACATGTACACTTTTTCAAACTCATCTATAAGAAACAGTGCCTGACACGGACATTGCCATTAACTTTTGGGACTCCGGTTCATAATTTTCCTGCACTATCCATAAGAAATTGTACATATCTGAAGATGTGATTTTGAATCTCGAAAGCTTGAAATCTTTTATTTTTTTTAGTGGTCTAATAAGGTATTACCTTATTTTTACTGATATAATGTATTCTTATGATCAGATATCTGGAAATGTAGTTGGAAAATTTTCATTTCTAGTTCAGAATGTGTAAAAGATTATTACATCATTAGTTTATGATCAATTCATTTCTAGTTCAGAATGTGTAAAAGATTATTACATCATTAGTTTATGCTCAATTCTTCCACCTCCACTTACTTTTGTCAACACTGTTCTGGAAATGTTGATTTTTGAGCATCCTATTTCCAATTAATAATAATAATAATAATAATAATAATAATAATAATAATAATAATAATAATAATAATAATAATAATAATAATAATAATAATAATAATAATAATAATAATAATAATAATAATAATAATAATAACTTGTGCTATCAACTCAGTTCTAAATTTTGGCAATCCTTTTCAGAAGTGATTTACCATACCCAGATGCATGCTAGGATTTGTGCAGGTTGTCTAAGGACAAACAGGATGGTTCTTCTCCTATAAGGCACACTGAGGAACTGAACTCCCAACCTCTGACTCTGCAGTCAGAGGTCTATTTCACTGAGCTATCCAATCAGTTTATTTCCAACTGCCCCGGGCTAATTGGCTCATATTGCATTCAAAGGAAAAAAGGTCAGTATTTGCTTTTATGTAATGCAAACAGGAACTAGGATGTCAAAGTGTGGCAAGCATTTGTAATCTCTGTATGGGATAACTTCAATGAGCTCTATATGGGGCTCCCTTAAGGTCAGTCCAAAAGCTGCAGCTAATGCAAAACATAGATGCTAAAATGCTTAATGGGACATCCTATTGTATACACATCACATCAGTTTGATGGAATTGCACTGTCCTTCTTTTAAGCAACGCATTTAATGTTTTACTGTTGACTTAAGCTGTATTTAAGCGTTATCTATTATGGTATGGCAGAGTGTTCCAGTCCCACCCCACCTGTTGTCATTTCTGTTGCACCTCTACCTATAGAGGGCAACAACAGCTGCTGCTGCTATATACCAGTGATGGCTAACCTTGACACTCCAGCTGCTTTGAATGTCTATTCCCAGAAGCCCGATCAGCAGGAGTGCTGACTTGGGCTTATGGGAATTGATTGAAGTCCAAGAACATCTGGAGTGCCAAGGTTCGTCACCAGGACTATATACAAATCTACCATTTGATTCACAGTTGAGGACTGGTATAAAATTAATAGTGGTTTAGGGCTTGAACTGTTAATTTTATACCAGTGCTCAAATGTGAATAATGATTCAAAGTAGGTCCTTTTCCAAACTGGCATTTATACCATGAAACATAAAACTGAGCCTATTCATGCAGGAAGTCTCAGGTACTTTTTACTACTGGCTGTACTGAATTCTTGATATTTTGTTGCCTGTTTTATTGTTGTTTTGCTGCATTGGTTTATCTTGTAAACTGCCTAATCTTTTATGATAAAATGTCATTTGCAAATTATTTTTATAAGCAAAGATTAATGTGAAAGAAAAGGAACTGAGGGCATATTAATAAACACTATCATTTAACTATGGCACCAGTTTAATTTAAGACTAAATAATTGGGGGGGGCACCGTGACAAATGTACAAACATATTTTTTCCCCAAATAATCCTAGAACTGCAGAGCTGGAAGGGATCCTATGGATTATCAACTCCAGCCCGTCAAGGAATGACAGCGAGCTAACAAACTCCCAACCAAGCAGTTCTTCTAAGCTAACATTGTTGCAACCTTTTGTTTTCAATGAAAACAATGGTCATTTTCTCAATGGTTTTAATGTGGCAATTTATTTCTACATTATTTCTAATGAAAGTGTTTTGAACTATTTCTTAAAAGCCATTTCCCAGAAACATTATGCATCCCAAGAAGGAATACAGCCTTTGAAAGCCTATGCCAAGTTTAAAATGATTAACTTTAACATACCATAAAGTGGTTTATTTTATATTTTTAAGTCTGCTAAACTAAGAGATTTCAATGCATACATTGCAGAATTCTATACTGTTCTCATATAAGCATCGCCCTCATCACTCCTGGAAGCGGAAGTAAAATGCACGGGCCAGATGAGTCGCAGTAAACCCATTTGTGTGGATTCACAGGGGCTTGGGCTTCTGGGAATTGAAGTCCAAGAACATCTGGAGTGCCAAGGTTCACCATCACGGGCCTAAACAGTTCATGGTAGTTTTTTTGTTTAGAATGATAAGGCGATCTCATATTTTCACCAGCGGCTGTATTGTTTAAGGGGTCCATTTCACCATTATCTGAACTGCCTTGAAATCATAGCACTTTTTACAGCAAGGATTTTTCTTTGATTAATGTTTTCCTGTTTACAAAAGGAGTAGTAATTGGAAATAAACAACTGGAATACTTATTTCAAACTGAGATCCTTGGAAGCATGATTATATATGCTCTTTCTACAGTAAAGTACAGTGACTCGTTCACCTCTGTTTTTTTACAGTGCAAAGTAAAATTAAAACAGGAAAGCATTTCTGACATTTCCATCTCAAGACTGAATCACAATAATAAGTAAAACAAAACAATATAAGTAAAATAGAAATAAAAATAGATACAACTAAAACAATTCAAACCTGCAGTAAACAAAAACATAAAATGAGCATGAAGTCTTGGCAAAATACTGAAAAAGAAGATAAAAAGGCTTCCCATAAATATTGATATTACTGCCAAAATAATCCAGTTCTGCATTTCAGGAAAAAGAAAGGTGTTGCCTATTGAACAAGTAGGTATGATCATCAGGATTCCATATACTGTATAGTACATACTGTGCATGACTTTAACTATTTGAAACATGTTGACAAGTTCCTGGGAGTAGCAGTTGAGAAACATGAAAAGCTTAATTATCCCATTTAAAACTTCTGAAACACTGACAGCTCTACTCCATTAATTCAATTTTTGTTAAGTCTACATACAATTTTTAAATGGAATAAATAATGAAATCACATTCTGTTTATACTTCTGCTGCTGCTATTAACAAGAACAACATGTCACAGGTCATGCTGTGTTAACAACTTCAAGCACCAATTTTAAGAAACTATGTCTGAACAGAGGAAAATGGATTTCAACAGGCCACAATGCATTATGAATGTTATATCAACTTATTAAAGAACAGAAACAAGCCTCAGTTGTGCAGTGCCAACTTCCAAATCTAACATATATTGGCCCAATGTGTAGTGCTGCAAAATGTATCGTGTGGACATGGAATTTAAAGCAGGTACTTTTACTTAACGCATGTTTTTAATACATGAGTGGATTTATCAGCACTTTAATTGATCTCTTAAATTTAAAAGTTTTTTTAGTTAGTTTTCTTCTTAGAAACATAGAAGCATCTACATATATTAGTGACTCAAAACTTATTTGTGGTCTATTTCATTTCTGCATTTGGCGATGCATCCAGGGCTGCCATCCACTCACTCATCCAAAAATAGTGAGATAGTGAGTTTTTGTTTTTTAAAAAGTGAGAAAAAAGTGAGTTTTGCCTGAAAATGTGAGTAAATAGTGAGTAAATCCATAGCAATTTTTGCTTTTTGGGGCCGTATGTCGGCTTTATCAATCATCAGAAATGAAGCAAATCAATAAATTTTCCAATAGTATTGTTATCAGTGTATTATTTTGGATTGGACACAGAGTCTGAGCTGTAGCAGAGTCCTCCATTTTGAGAAGGCATGCAGGAACATGGCTGTTTGCAAGGCCCAAAACAGTCTAGGCTGTAGCAGGTCCTCCATTTTCTAGGCCTTAGGATGAGCAGACACGTTAGAAAATGGCTGGTTGAAAGGCCGGAAGAGTCTGGGCTGCATCAGAGTCCTCCATTTTGAGAAGGCATGTTTGAACAAGGCTGGTTGCAAGGCCCAAAAGAGCCTAGGCTGTAGCAGGGTCCTCCACTTTCTAGGCCTTAGGAAGAAAAGGCACAATAGAACTGCCTGGTTGCAAAGCCTGAATGCATTGAGCCATTAATATTCTCCTTGTCTAACACTAAGACAGTTTGTAGTATCTATCAAGAAACAGGAATTAAACGCTTCAAAGAAACAGATATTATAAAATCTAGTAGTCTCCTGAAAGAGACTGCTTTACTCCTCTTTTGACAAGAGGAATTGTAGGTCCAAAATTAGAGTTGAAAAACATAAGTTTGAAAGAGGGAAAGAACAAGACTTACATTGATCCCTCTCTGGAGGATTGAAGAGACCTGCTGGGGCCACTGAGAAAAGAATCTGGGAACCAAGGTTATAAAGGGGGTGGACGGGGCCTCCTCTAACAAATTTTTCCTCATTTTCTCAAAGCTCTGGTATAGTCCAAAATGGAGTTCTGCGCAAGCACAAACCCCAAACGTGTGGATTCACAGACGTCTCGAAGAAGAAGACAAGACTATTTTGACGCAGAATGTGTCGTTTCATTAAAAAAGTGAGGATAGTGAGTAATTTCACGAAATAGTGAGGATAGTGAGGGACCATTGAAAATAGTGATTAATAGTGAGAATAGTGAGTCAGTGGCAGCCCTGTCACTAATGCTTATTCTCCATTCCATAGGAGAGGATACATCTTGACTGCAATTAAGGTAAATCAAATAAAAATGTAAAAAAAAATCTGGAAGACTTAGATTATTAAGAAACTAAATGTGTTTTGTTGATCGTCAGAAGCATTAACTAATAGCTGAGCATAAAAAAAATGTCTTGCTAGACAAAGCCACCCATCCATAACTGAGCAATGGATGAAAAACACTCTGTGTACCCAAACATTTTTTCCTATCACTGCTCCATTATGGATGTTTCTCTCTCTCCATTCTTCTTACAAATAATTTTAAAGGTTCTGTTCCTGTATATAACTACTGCTGCTGCTACCATAAATTACTCATATTATATAATATAGGCAAGAATGTCTGCCAATTAGTTAAATTCCAGCTTGTCTTTCTGTCTATATGAATGAAGAGTGCACACACACACACACACTGTATACATTATATGAATACATCCTTCCACATATAATTTGATACTCTCAAGTGCCACTGCACTGAATTATAGCAGCACAGCTAAAAACAGAAAATCAGTATTGAAGCAAACTGATTAGAATGATGATGAAAAGGGGACTACTGACATACTCGGTATTGGACCATGCCATCTTGAAACTAAGATTAGCACAAGCATCTCAGAAAACGAACACAGATGGTCATATGCTAAATGCAACTTACAGCAAGGACACAAATCACCTGGGAAGCCAGCCATTGGTCTAAATAATGAGAAGAATTTTATTTCCTCTTTTACTATCAATAACTGGTAAGGTTCTCACAACCATGTGGGCAAATAGCACAGATGGACAGTTCTCCCATATGCTGCCTGTCATTTGATAAATGGCCATCTGTGTTCAACCATAGGCACTATGTTTATTTTTAAAAATAGCACTTTCCAACAAACCAGCCTCCAGAAGCTGAAGGGTGTGTTTTTTTGTCCCCAAGAAAATTTAAAGTAAGAAACATTCCTCGTTCACTATAATATGGTACAAACCATGCTTTATTGGTGTTAATACAATAAACAGTTGTTGCAGAATCTAATGTTAGTAGATTCTAATATAATCTGCAAGGCTTGTTTAAAGTGTTACATTTTGTAAACAGATTTTCTTTCATTTTAAAAGTAACTTAGGGCAACCAAAATGTATATTGATCTCTTTATTTAGGAAGCTGATACAGATACTGGATTCCTCTTCTCACATTATGAAAAAGGAAATACTCATAGGTTGAGAACACTAGTACTGTAATACAATGTATAATTTCCCGTGGGAGTTGAATTTTTTCCCTTTCCTATGAAGAATTTTTGTTCCTCTTATATTTTAACATGGCTGGATAGCTGAGTGATTTAGGAATCTGATTGTGAAGGCAGAGGTTAGGAATTTGATTTCCCACTGTGCATCCCAAGAGAACAGCCAATATGTGTAGCCTTTGGTAAGGTGCAGTCCCAGAGTACCCCTCGAAGAAAGGAATGGTAAACTACTTCTGAATACTGTATTCTCTACCCAGAAAGCATTGCCATAATTCAGAGATCACTTGATGGCAAATGATTCTGATTATATTCCGACACATTTCTTGGGTCCTCTGGATAATTTATTTAGATCCATAACAGTGTAGTGTCCGATAAAGTGCTGGGTTTGGACAAGAGAGAATAATTTTAATTCCCTTCCTACCATAACCATGAAATGGAAGCAATAGCTTGGGGCAACTCATTCTCTCAGGTTAGCTTACTTCACAGGATTTGAAAACATAAATGGAAGACCACTGATGTATTTTCCTGAATTCCTCAGAATCAAGATAAAATACCGTACAGATAAAAATCCTGCTTGATCTTCCTCTCAATGTATGATACCCTGAGATCCAGGTTAGTGGATTGGTAATTCCAGCATAAAGAATGCAATGAAGGTAACGTATGGAATGGCTCTGTAGATTCTTAGTATCCCCTTTTGACAGCATAATACTGTTTAATAACAACCTGAAATATACAACAGCCTACTTTCTCCAGTCTGTTTTCTATAAATGTGTGAAAGTCCATAACCACTTCTTAGAACTAGGATGGTAACTACTCCAGATTTTTACTGGACTATCTCCCATGTTAAGCCCTTGCCTCCTCCTATTGGTTGGGATTCTGCAGCTTCCAGATCAGATTAATGGGGGCTGAGGATCATCACAATTGTACAGAAGAACCTTGGATAAAGTCCAAACTCCATTCCACAAGTTTGGACTTTATCTGAGTTCCCATACCAAATACCTCGGATACAGTCCATTTTTTTTAGCGGTTTTGGACTTTATGTGATGCATCACGTGTGCACGAAAACCGTGATTTTATCCGAACCGGACTTTATCCGAGGTACCACTGTATTTTGTTTCTTGTCACAAGGCTTATTTGTAAAGCCTACCTTGCTTGTCTGCTGCTTCCTGTGTGTGGAAGAGTGGAGTCAGAGATGGTGAGGACCTTTGCCTCATTGCAACAAGGCCCCAACTCAAATCAGCATTTCTTTACCCAATTTATGACATGGAACCATGTACCACTGGAAGACAGCAGGTGGAATCAGCCCCCTGTCTCTTTTTGCTCATCTTGTTGAGAGGTGCCAATTGCTTGCTAGCCATGCACCTCCACATTATGTTCCCTTACCAATGTAACTAATCTCCCACACTCCTAGTTCTGGTTACCTTTTGTTTGTATTGCATGCTGCTTTTCTTGTTCATTATGATGTTCATTTACCATGCAAAACATGCCAAGATTTCCCATAATCTGGTGGATTCAAAAGTGGGAAGGGAGATTCTTCTACTTTATTTTTAATTTTATTTAGCACTAGCAAAGGTTGCCCGGCGTTGCCGGGCTGTTTTAAATGGTGTTGGAAAGTTGTTGTTGTTGTTGTTGTTGTTGTTGTTAATGTTTCTAAAGAAGAGGTTAATCAATATTTGAAATTTTTAAAATGTTTATTTATACAAAAAAAATTGATGGCCTGTTTTAAACTGTGATGAGTTTTGTTTGGTATTTTGGTTTTGTGGATGAAAAAAAGAATAAAGGATGATATACTTTTTCGAAAAACTCTTGGGGCCTTTTGTGTGGGGCTATTGTGTCTTTTTGTATTTTTTTGTTATTGTGGTCAGCAAGTGCTGCTGGTAGGGGTTATCTTGTATTTTGACTGTGTTTTCTCTCGTGGGCTCTGGGTGGAGCTTCTTCCAGCAAGTAGTCTCTTTCTTTCTTTATTCATTTCTTTTCCAGTCGTTGTGGTATGAGGTCGTGTGGTGGTGAGTTAGCTGTTTTTCTTTATTTGGGGTGGTGGTGGTGGTTGGATTTTGTGGTGTTTGGCTGGGGGCTGGGTGTGTTTGGAAATGTTTGTTGTTGTTTACTTTTTGGTGTTATTTTTGTTTGTTTTTGTGTATTTTTGAATGTTTTTGATTGTTTGTTTTTGTGATTTTTGGTGTCGGGGGGGATCCCCTCTCAGATAGACTCCTTTGGTCCCCCACCCACCCTCTGAACCCCAGGGGAGCCAGTAGAAAAGGGGATTCCCCCCTAACTCCGTTTTTAAAGAGAAGTAACCACTTGGTTTCTTCTCTTTAACATGGGGCGTGTGGGGGGGAGGGAATCCCCTCTCTGCCGCGTCCCCTGGGGTTCAGAGGGTGGGGGAGATAGACTCCTTTGGTCCCCCCCACCCTCTGAACCCCAGGGGAGCCAGAAGAGAGGGGGATTCCCCCCCAACTCCGTTTTTAAAGAGAAGTAACCACTTGGTTCCTTCTCTTTAACATGGGGCGTGTGGGGGGGAGGGAATCCCCTCTCTGGCGGGTCCCCTGGGGTGAGGAGGGTGGGGGAGACAGACTCCTTTGGTCCCCCCCACCCTCTGAACCCCAGGGGAGCCAGAAGAGAGGGGGATTTCCCCCCCCCCAACTCCGTTTTTAAAGAGAAGTAACCACTTGGTTTCTTCTCTTTAACATGGGGCGTGTGGGGGGGGAGGGAATCCCCTCTCTGGCGGGTCCCCTGGGGTGAGGAGGGTGGGGGAGACAGACTCCTTTGGTCCCCCCCACCCTCTGAACCCCAGGGGAGCCAGAAGAGAGGGGGATTTCCCCCCCAACTCCATTTTTAAAGAGAAGTAACCACTTGGTTTCTTCTCTTTAACATGGGGCATGTGGGGGGAGGGAATCCCCTCTCTGGCAGGTCCCCTGGGGTGAGGAGGGTGGGGGAGACAGACTCCTTTGGTCCCCCCCACCCTCTGAACCCCAGGGGAGCCAGTAGAGAGGAGGATTCCCCCCCCAACTCCGTTTTTAAAGAGAAGTAACCACTTGGTTTCTTCTCTTTAACATGGGGCGTGTGGGGGGGGAGGGAATCCCCTCTCTGGCGGGTCCCCTGGGGTGAGGAGGGTTGGGGAGACAGACTCCTTTGGTCCCCCCCACCCTCTGAACCCCAGGGGAGCCAGTAGAGAGGAGGATTCCCCCCAACTCCGTTTTTAAAGAGAAGTAACCACTTGGTTTCTTCTCTTTAACATGGGGCGTGTGGGGGGGAGGGAATCCCCTCTCTGGCGGGTCCCCTGGGGTGAGGAGGGTGGGGGAGACAGACTCCTTTGGTCCCCCCACCCTCTGAACCCCAGGGGAGCCAGAAGAGAGGGGGATTTCCCCCCCCCAACTCCGTTTTTAAAGAGAAGTAACCACTTGGTTTCTTCTCTTTAACATGGGGCGTGTGGGGGGAGGGAATCCCCTCTCTGGCGGGTCCCCTGGGGTGAGGAGGGTGGGGGAGACAGACTCCTTTGGTCCCCCCCACCCTCTCAACCCCAGGGGAGCCAGTAGAGAGGGGGAGCACAACACCCCCCACCCACCCAGTGATATTAAAGGGGAAACTCTGATTAGGAGCTTCAGGCGCCGTTGGAGAGGGGGGCTTTGTTCCCCGCGGCTTGGCGGACTTGCTCTCCCGGTGTTTTTGTTTTTGCTTTATTTCTTGGGTGCTGGCTTCCTCAGCGTTCTGCGCGCCCATGGCGCGCAGGACGCTGGGGCTTGTAGTTATGGGTTGGTGCTTTGTGTTTGTGCTGTGTTTTTTTAAAATGCTTTTCTTTTGATTGGCTGCGGCGCGTTTCCGAACGCTGCGCCGTGCGAGAGCCTCTCAGCCTGATTGGCTCTGGGGCGGCGCGGCGCAAGGAATGTTGGGAAGTGAAGTTGTTTCCCTTTCTTCGCGTTTGTGGGGCTGTTGCCCCACTGCCGGTTTTCTCAATCCTTCGTTGACCTGCGTACCCAGATCGGCCGTGTGTACGAAGGGTGAGTGCAGGCAAGTAGGGGGAGGCATAGCAACCTATAGCCAGTTCCAACGGTTAACCCTTGGATTTATAGGTTAAGATAACAATACATTCCAGGAGCGCTGTTTTTACAAAGGTGCATGTATGTCTTCAGCAGCAGCACAAATATTTATTTTTCATTATACATTCACATTCAGTAAGCTGCAGCAAATACAAAACACAAGGCACTTTTATTCAAGGTACATTCTCGTTTCTCCCAATTTTGGAACAAAAGGTGGTTACCTGAGTACAGTCTTGCGCATAATGGTGAGCTGCACCATGCTTTTGAAATCACATACTTATACCTAATTATATTAGTATTTGCATATACAGTAAAATCTTGGATAACGCTAAAACTTGGTTCCACAAGTCTTAGTGTTATCCAATTTTTAACGTTATCTGATTCATGCATCGGATAACATTAAAATCCTATGGGATGCATCAGATAACATTAAGACTCCATAGAGATACATTGTAACCAGCACAGGCTTTAGCTAACGTTATCCGATGCATCCCATTGGATTTTAACGTTATGCGATGCAATTGCTTACCGTTATGCAGTTTTAGAATTATCTGATGCAAACATTATCTGAGGTATTACTGTACTGTATTACTTTAAATTAGCATATACAAATTTTGTTCTCCATAAGTTCCTTTCTGGTGATCACTTTCATATCTTACTTTTTGGTGACATGTTAGTTGCTATCCTACTAAAAAGTAACTTACAAAATTGAGTAAAAAATAATAATGGGTTTTAGTACTGAATGTTCAAAGACTGCTACAGCCAATTTGGCTTATTTTTTTCTGACTTGAAACAATGCTGAGAGGTGGCCAAGAAGATTAAATAGGATTTTCAAAAAGATTATGGCTTTAGAGGGACAGACCAGAGACGAACACAGTTCTCCTTAATATGCTTACTTTGTTCTGCTTTCCACAACCAGTCATTTAATCAATACCAAGTACAAGGCCAAAAAAAATCATTTTGAGAAAGGTCCTAGAAAATTTGAAAACACACTTTTAGTTAGCTTCTACAACCAACTGAAGTGAGAGTGAAACACATACAAGCATCATGCTGGACATAATATCAATGATTCAATATTAACACAACAAAGACCCTTTGAGCTGCAGTATTAGATTATGATCGACTGTATTAGATTACACAGCAAACTACATCTTACTAGAAGAGAGAAAAACCCAATGGGGAAGGCACCAAATACAGAGGAATACAAAGGAGAAAACTTCTGGATGAAACAGTTAATCCTGCTCAATCAAACTGACTGTGCCTCAAAACTCCCCTCTGAAGATTTTAAGAGGCTTCCTTCCATCCTTTTCCACATTGTACAGTCAAAGTAAACAATGCTAAGAGTATAGTCCCTCCCACACTTACTGCAAACATACTTAGTATTTGCCCTGTGAAACCACTTCTCTGTGACTTTCAAGGGTTGCTACTTTCCTAATTATCCATTTGTTTAGTCATTTGTTTGCTTGGAAAGTCATAGAGAATGGTTTTGAGCAGCATACAGAAACAAACCAGTTCCTAACTGTAAAAATTTGGTTATTAAAGTAACAATACATTGGGCTGATCTCAACTACAGTGGTACTGTACCTTGGTTTACGAATGCCTCGGTTAATGTAATTTTCAGTTTACGAATGAAAATCCATTGAAAATAATGTCTCGGTTTATGAATTTGTAATACAGTAGTACCTTAGTTTACGGATGAATTGGTTTTCAAAGCATTCCTATGAGGAACCGCATTTCGGTTTATGAATTTTTCACATTACGAAACTTCCCAGAGAACACGTTAAATTCGTAAGCCGAGGTACCACCGTATTATAAGATATTACTCTACAAATGGTCTTATTATCAACACTCCTTACATTTACATCTATTAAGCTCTGTATGAAGTGTATGTCATAGAGCCAAAAATCTTTTTAGCTGCAACATTTTAAAATAATGTAGAAACTTCTTGGTCTTCTTCCCTAGATCTGGATTTCCCCCCGCTGAGAACAAGAAGTCCTTACCACAATTATTAAATATTTACCATATGGTCGCTCTGACTTCCTTTGCAGTAGAAAGCAAATACACAGCATAAAATGTTATACTTTAAAAGCAAAATTCAAAATAAAAAATAGAAGGTAAATTGGTAGCAAATGGATACTAACCTTGAAGTATGGTGCAAAAATTGAAACATCAGCTTTTTGTAAACATATCTAATGTTTAAGACGATATAAGGGCCAAATGTGATCATGGCATTTCACTACTGCAAAATTTCTGACCTGCAAGATTTGCTGAACTGAGGTGTTGTTATTGTTATTGTTATTGTTATTGTTATTGTTATTGTTATTGTTATTGTTATTGTTATTGTTATTGTTATTGTTATTGTTATTGTTATTGTTATTGTTATTGTTATTGTTATTGTTATTGTTATTGTTATTGTTATTGTTATTGTTATTGTTATTGTTATTGTTATTGTTATTGTTATTGTTATTGTTATTGTTATTGTTATTGTTATTGTTATTGTTATTGTTATTGTTATTGTTATTTGAATTTATATCCCGCTCTACTCAGGCACACGGCCAACTCTGAGTGGCTAACAAGTTAATGTACATATTGTTACAATAATATAATGATACAAATACACAATAAATAATCAATACAGTTACAAAGAAAACAATATTCCACAATGGTACAGAGTATCAAATACACAATATCAGAGCATATCAAGGCAAAAGGGGGGGAAAAACTCTTTTCAGAAGCTCCACACATCCAGGCACAGCAGAACCGCCACAGCAATAGTCAAAGTCACCCACCCTTGTCATCCTTCTGGCCAATAAAGGCGCCAGTAGGCACGTGGGCTCATGACAGTGGTATCTTCGGAGCCTCCCGGGCCGGGGGAGACCTCTTTATCTCCCCGCCGGTGAAGAGGGCAGGGTGAGCGCGGCGGCTCGCGGAGGCATCTTCAGAGCCTCCCGGGCCAGGGGAGACTCCCTTTATCTCCACGCCGGTGGAGGGGGCGGGGAGAGCAAAGCGGTTCTGTATTATATCAACTCAATCCAAGTAGAAGCTATTAAAGGCATTCAGTGTTATTTCAATTCAATCCAAAACTTGTTGTTGTCGTCGTCGTCGTCATTCAGTCACACAGTCGATTCCGACCCTTTGCGACCCCATGGACCATTGCGCGCCAAGCACCTCTGTCCTCCAACCATCCTCCTCCAACTGCCTAGCTCTGTGCCCATTGCGTCTACAATACCATCTAGCCATCTCATTTTTGGCCGCCTCCTTCTTATTTTGCCCTCCACCTTTACCAGCATCAAGGCTTTCTCAAGTGAATCCTCTCTTCTCATTTGATGTCCAAAGTACTTCAGCTTCATCTTTACTATTTGACCTTCTAAGGAGCAGTCAGGGTTGATTTTTTCTAAGATTTTTTAAAAACACCTTATTTTATTATTTTACTTTTATATAGTATCATGATATATTAAACAGTTTCTTAGGCAAATTTGATCATTTCACTTGAGAGTCTGATTCAAAACTACATTTTTTTTGTCAAGTATCATATTCCTAAATTATTACCAGAAATATGTACCCAGGATTATTTAATTTTGGCCAACGACAAATCCAAGAAGGTGGCTTCATTTTAACAGTTTAAAGTTTAATCTGGACATGAAATGAGAAGAAAGTAAAAACAAGATATATTTTACCACTTTTAGGAATCATCAACATATTTACTGTTTGGTGCTTTGCTAAACATTCTCCACATGGTTTTCTCTTTCTGATTAACAACCAGGTATAATTTCATCACAATACTGATGTGCATTTATTACAAATTACTGAGACAGACTAAATGTTAATCTGATCTGTATTTCACTCACACATAAACAATGTGGTGTTTTATTTCATTTAAATCACCCAGAGTGGGAATAGCTCCCAGCAGCATGGTGTATAAATGTAGTTAGTTAGTTAGTTAGTTAGTTAGTTAGTTAGTTAGTTAGTTAGTTAGTTAGTTAGTTAGTTAGTTAGTTAGTTAGTTAGTTAGTTAGTTAGTTAGTTAGTTAGTTAGTTAGTTAGTTAGTTAGTACGTACTAAAATATGATTTTTACAAGGCTCCTGACACTTCCAAAAAACTGGCTGAAAGACCCTAAAATATTTTGGAATAGTGTAGAGTAGACTGAAGTACGGCCCTGATGCACTCATGAGGATTATTCTCTCTTAATAGACTATGCCACAATGCATGCAGGCAAGAAGTAATGGAGAAAATATAGTGAGCTGATCTTATTTGTCTTAAATTCAAACTAAAAGCATGTAATGAAAGGTATACTTTATAGAACTAGCATATACCCCCACAGACCCCATGCTTTAGAACAGTGGTGCCCAAAGTTTTTCATCTGCGGGCGAGTCCCGCCCTGACATGCAGCTGTGAGGACCGGAGGCGGGCTGTTCCCACTGCTGACTGTTTCAACGTCAGCAATGGCGGCAGCAATCAGGCTTCACTCCTGCTGGTCCGAGCAGCCTCCACTCGGTCCCAGTGCTTCAGAAGCCTTTGGCAAAGTGGATCGCCACGTTGAGGAAATTTTCCGAGCCTTCTCCATTTCAAAATCCGCGCCACTGGAAGGGTAAACCTGGCGCGGTGCGCTGACATCAGTCTTGGCGCGACAGGTTTACCCTTCCAGCGCCATGGATTTTGAAATGGAGAAGGCTCGGAAAATTTCTTCAACATGGCAATCCACATTGCCAAAGGCTTCTGAAGCACTGGGACCGAGTGGAGGCTGCTCGGATCAACAGGAAGGAGCAAAGCCCGATCGCCACTGCTGTCACTGTAGGTGACATATTGCTATGTCAGGTAGTGGGGTGGGGGGCAGTCTGCTGAGTGCCCGGGTACTCACTACAGGCCAGATTAATGAGGTGTGCGGGCCTAATTGGGCCCGCGAGCCATAGTTTGGGCACCCCAGCTTTAGAATGATAAAACTGGACAACATATTCCCTTATTACAGTCACATAAACAAACTGATGCTTGAGCAAGCAGACAAAGAAGATTTGGAAACTGGGTGAAAATGACCTCCCTCCTCTTCTCATTTAAAGATGGCCAATGTGCCATGTATGATGTATACAGTATGTCTTTGTAGGTACAGTATACTAAATGTTTGGGTTCAGAGTACAATCTCAACAAATTAAAATGGTGAAGCCAGCTAAACTAGCTGAAGCTAAAGCCATCCCAGCCTAGGGATATTGGAAATTATTTGGGATTAATCTCATCTTGGCCTAACCATTTTGCTAACATGTCCCAGAGTTCGTGGTGGTGGTGGTGTGGTTGGTTTTTATATACCTGACTGCTCCTTAGCTTCATCCCCTTTTGGCACTCAGGGTTTTTTTTTTTTTTTTGCATCTACTGGCAGATTTCCACTCTTATAAACACCTAGTTTTCATGGGGTATTTTTACAGTGAATCAGGACTCGCTGACTCATATATACAGTATCTGATAATCTTTGGCTGAAATTCTGTTGGTTAACGTAGTAAGTTTCAAGTAAAGTAAACACCAAACATCTTAAGATTTCTGCCAGCAGAAAAGGATTCTGTCTACTTCTAAACCCCTATACTGTACCTTTGAGTTAGGATTCCATAGTTATTTCAATACCTTGGTAAAGTTGACTTTCCTTTCTCTTCCAAATATTGAACACAGAATTATAGAATCACTGAGCTGGAAGAGGCCTTTTAGGCCATCGAGTCCAACCAACTCTCAATGCAGAAATCTGAATCTGAATTGAGCACTTATGCCTTTTTTTGGTTATATGTTATCATTTTCCCATCCCCATTAAACAGCTAAGCTATTGTTTTTTTCTGTCTTTTGCTTTGTACATTATACAGTACAGTATGATGTGCTAGGTTCTGACATACTGCAATATATATTTTATTCTATATTATTATTTGCACTAGAATCAAAGCCACTGTGGAACTGCACATATCTCATTATTTAGTTGCTGAAATGCTGTTGCAATTTTTAAAAAATGTTTATGGTTATTATCTACTGCACATCAAGTCCTGTGATCCAGTAGTCATCAGATGATACTTACAGAGATTTCTTAACTTAAGACAATGAACTACTAAATTTGATGTCTTTTATATAAATGTGCAACTGGATTAAATTTATGTGTAAATGGATACAGTGAACAATTAGAGGTAATTTTTGTTCTACTAGCTGTATGTCAGGGATTCTCAATCAATGGCTCATGGGCTGAATCCAGCTCGCAGCACCAAATCATCCAGCCCACACCCTCGCTCCAGCTGCCGCTGCCGCCACCACTGGAAGTAGCCATGGGTGTGTTCCCAGCAGCTGCGGATGCATTCCCAGTGTCTGCGGGGGTTTTCTGGTGGCCACAGACACATTTCTGGTGTTCCTTCACCTACGCCACGCAGCTCCTCCAGGCTAGTAAGCAGGGAGCAGTAGGGGGGGGATGGGGGGACTTTTGGGTGACCTCAGGGTGGTCATTACCTCCGCCTTTAGTTGTGGCAATAGCGGAGGCAGCAGCAGAGGGACCCCTAGTCCGGACCCTAAACTGTCTGAGGGAGTGTAACCCCACCCCCAGCTTTAAAAGGTTGAGAACCCCTGCTGTATGTGATAAATTCTACATATGTATGTGGTTCTTGAAATGACAAACCACACAGATAACGCAATGACAAAGTGGACTTGATCCACAAATGCTAATATCAAAATAAAGTACAGCAGTTACTCTTTAAGGTGCCACATTTGTCTTTTTTTGTTATTTTGTTTACTCTCTGATAAACCTCAGTGAGTAACACTACTTTCCCTGCACATATTTTTCTCCCTCAAACTGCACCTCCCCAAGATTTCTCCTCCACAGCAAATGTAAGAGATATTTTTCTCAAGTTAAACACTTATCTGAAATTCTTTTTGGAGCTGACGTAGGGGGGCAGAGTGCAATTTTCTGCCCAACAGACTTTAAGGTCAAATACTAACAAACCATCTGAACCATGTAATAACCCAGGCAGGAAAGAAAAAGTAATAATGTATTGATGTATGTGATTATGTTATTTAATCAAAATCTGAAGGAAATTGATGAAAGCAATTTCTACATCACAGAAACATTTACTACATCACAAAAACTCTTAGCATTCTAACATCCTACTGGTAAGTTGTCTCTTTCTTAAATTTCTCCAGCTATCACAGATCATACCTGTCAACCATCCCATCATAACCCGCCCCGCGCTGCCAAAACCGATCTGCGCAGGTCCCGTTTTTTCCGGAGCCGCGGGCTGACAGGTATGCACAAATGTGTTGCCACTGAATCTTCATTTCATTCAGAACTGCCAGAACCGCATGGCAAAAATTTGTGTTAAAACATGGTAGGATATTATTCTCCTGTCACCTGAAAACTCTCTAAAAAGCTATCAGTTCATAAGTTTCTTTAAACATAAATGAAACAGCCAAACAGGTTTTGAAGGAAAAACAGATTTTATCAACAAGATCAGTTATAATATAATATATGCATATATTGGTGCTTGAATCCATGCAGATTCAAGGACGCTAATTAACAATTTAACTAGACATATACTTTTTGACAAACTACACACACGTGATCTCAGCCCAGGTGGGGCCGAAGGGCAAAGGCGCTCCATGTTTTTATCTCGGCATTACATACTTTTCAGAATTTTCAGAAATACACAGTCACACAAGTCTACTCCACTTAGATAAATGAAACAGGACTTTTGTGTAACTGTCTTTTCATGAAATGGCTTTCTCCAGGCCACATTATAAATTAGCACAAATTATTTCTTAAAATTATTACACAAGCTTCATTAACTTCATGTTTATTTTGATAAGGGGGAAGGGTTTAATAATTCATATTAGCTAATTTTGGAGTCACACTCCAAATGTTGTTGAATTGCAGCTCTCATCAGCACTAGCTAGCTTAGGGCATATCTTTACTATTATTATTATTATTATTAAAAAAGATCAGGATTTAAATAGGGTTTTGTGAATTCTACAAGTGATGTTGTATTTCAGCCAATGTGTTAATCCACACTAAAATCTATCAGATCACAGTATTTTCCCCGTTAAGTACATCAATAAATGGGATACATATGAAAACTCTGTACAGTATCATACTTCACCCACTCCTTGAATTTAAGGGAGAGGGAAGGGTGTCTGAAAGCAGCCCCTCTACCATCTACCCTTTTCTGCTTGAACATAAGATGTTTGTTAAAGAAACGGAAACATAACAAAAAGTATGCAAAGATTTATCATAATGTGTCACATATGTGATTTGGCATCTGAAACAATCTCTGTTTATCCTTCTCTTCTGAAAAACTATTGATCTAAATTTATTAGACTCTGCAACCTGAAATATAGTAATGATGGAAAGTGTTGTACTCACAAGCATAATTAAGTTAAAATATCTGCAATATTCAGAAATGTACTTTTGCTTTACCATTAATGTATCGTATATCCCAACAATAAGTGTGTTTTGCTAGAGAGGCTTATCTAACAATAGGACAGAGTGGCTGCTTGACATATGATAGCTTTCATGGCCTGCAGCACTGAAAGTAATGGTTATTCGAGCTATAAGAATAAAAGGATAACAGCATTAGGAATATGATAGTTTACGATCTAAATTTGAGAGTTCAACACTTCCTCTTCTCTCTCAAAGGAAAGTAATGGATTGTAGGAAATTGTGCACTTCACAATTTTTACATTATTAGTTTGAGGTTGTTACAAAAATGCATTTACTGTATAAACAATAGTTCAGCTGCCATTGTGATTTCAACAGTAAAGCATAGCCAGATTACAATGTAGATAGTAATAGCTGGAATTTTAGTTGTCCCTCGCTCCAACACCCATGTTTTAAAAGAAACCATAAACTGAAATTTTGAGTGTTGTCACAATTACCTAAAATTAGAACTGTAATTACACACATTGCTTTTTTTGCCTTCAAAGGCTTTTATTGGCAGCCACTGTATGCCGTTGCAAAAAGGGGTAAAGATTACTTTGAATATATCTAATCTACAGGACTTCCAGTGACACTTTTGATCATGCCTCTCTTGATCTTTCACATGGGTTATTAAGCATTAGCTGCTTTCCAAAAATAAAACTTAGAAATTCATTTCTGCATGGAATAAAAAGGTATGGAGTATTAGAAAGAAAGAGAAGACCTTACCTGTCCTTTCTAAGAGAGAGGACAGAAGAAGCCAAATTTCTACAAATACAATGATGTGTGTGTTTTTAATACAATTAAACCAATATCAGGAAGCAGTTCTATTAAGGAAAGGAAAGGAAATAAGAAACAGAAAAATGTTTTACATTTCTCAAAAGTGAAGCAAAAAAAGCAGACATCCTCATATTCTGCAGGAAAGAGTTCCACACCTAAGGGATCATGGGCAAGCGAAGGATCAATAAAAATATTACTATTGGAGGAACAAAGTGTTTAGGAGAAGATGAAAGAGGAAGCATGCAAGAGGAAGAGCAGGACCATTAGGCTGCAGTCCCATGAATTTAATAGGACTTACTGCTAAACAGATGCACACAAGCTCATAAGAATGCAATCCATCATAATTTTTAGCCAGTCCCACAGGGCTCATGGAGCTTACTTGTGAATAAGCATGAATAA